>JAQIUQ010003360.1:50000-762158 GCA_030378365.1 Hybognathus amarus
TAAACGTAAGGCAAAACAAAAAAATGAACATATTTACCTATTTCGGCCATAGACGGTCATATTGACCGCACTGAATTTCGCTGTATTTTTTTGTTAAATATCCCGCGGTTGATCGTGGTCTCTCTCAACTGTCAACAGAGGTCCGTCCGGTCACAGCGGTGTTTGCTATATAATAATTTCTACATTAGTTGTTGATCAGAAATAAGCAAATAAAACCGGACTACAGGATGCCCTGGATATGCTTCAGAACTTGACGAGTGATGATTTCGGATGCAGGGGAACAATCGGAGGTGGAAAGTGAAAGCGACGTTTCCTGGGTGCAAGTTAACATTTCCTCCTCCATCAGACACGGCCGATCCAGATGTTCCGTTCATGTCGGATGATCCTGCGAGTTCCGCTGCCCTGTCCTGCGCTGTTTGTTTTGCTGCATGGACTGTTCACTAGTTCTGCAAGTCCTATTATTATTATTAGCCTATTTATTATTATTATCATTATAATATTATTATTATCGTCTCGTTTTCGTCTTTGAAAAAATGTGGTTGACGAAAATAATTTAATAATTTAACAACGAAATAAACACTGTTTTGAATCTAACGGTCAAAATGACCGCTTGTGGCCGTTCTAGTAGTTTTGGAATTCTGGCACTTCTAGTGTTAAAAACCATGTGCGTCATGCGTACTTGAGAAGCGTACTAGATCTACGAAACGGCGCTGCTCATTCATACAGAGACGCGCTGAATATAGAAGGGGCTAGCACACGAGTCTTTTTGCGTTGTATATTCACAGACACGCACATTGCGATTTGATTTAGGCTACTGCAGCTATATTTTGATTTATTTATCCATCTATCTTTTAAAATCGCGCATTTTACGTGGCATATCTGTATTGTAACACAGAAAGACGGGTGTGCGTCTTTGACAGACCGGGATTCCCTTCAGCATGACAGAAATAATATGGCCTTAAGTTATAAAAGTTATGAATAACCTTTATCTTCACGGAGGGATGGTGTTCCTGAATATGGGAGAACATGTTCGACGTGTTTCCTGCTTTTGCAGCCACTCTTCGTCCACATATCTTGCAAATTGGATATCCATCTTCAAGGACAACACCACGATCGTTTTCGGATATCCAAAATATTCCCATACTGCAGATTTTATTTATTTTTTCGGCGGGAGATAGAGATTCGCAGCCTTCTGACATTTTCAGCGCTGTACAGGTATGGAGTGTAAGCAGTCAAGCTGAAAGAAGTTGCATGCGGCAGTGCAGGTGAATTCTGTTGTTTTTTTTTTTTACCGCGGATAAGTAAATGTGCACGATATGATAATCGTACATGTCAATATCGCGATAAACCGCCATACCGGTATACCGTTACAACCCTAGGTGGCAGAGTGATCTGAAACGTTTAACATGAACGCGCTTGACGTTCACATCCGCAGACAGCGCGGGAAAAGTCAGACGCAGACAGAAAATAGAAAAAATAGGATACAGGCTTATAGGTGCACCCACTGTGAGCGGACAAGGTGTCAGTATGCTCATCAGGAGATGTTTGAGTCATAAATGGTAAAATAAAAAGCCTATTGTTACGTTTATTTTGGGGAAAAAACTGCATATAGCCTCTTTAAGTGTGGTGCTTAAAGAGCACTTCAACTTCTACTCAAGTCACTTTTTTGATAGAACACTTGTACTTTTACTCAAGTCCGGGTTTCTAGTAGTTTATACATCTCTGGTTTTAAATAATAAAGTATATTAATAAAGGCTTAGATTTAATTTACTAATAAAGGCATAGAACCAGTTTATTTATAGTGTACTGATGAAGTTTCATATAATTAGTTTGTTAATTAAACAAATAAAAAGATAAAAAAGACTGTTATGTTTGGTTATTGTACCTTTTAATTAAAAAATTAAAACTAATTTGCTATATTTCAGATCAATATATTTATTTTCCTTAATTTTAATTAACTTTAACTTTATTCTTCTCATAGGAATTATAAATAATTGAAAATAATACTACAAACACTTAAAAATAAACAGATTAGTGCCCTGTTTTGTGGACAAGAAATGAAAACCAATGCGATCTGATGAATGTCCAAAAGATGGAACTCTGTAACGGCCACCTAGTGTTCATGACATGTTGATATGCCTTTAAGATGACGTTCGTTATCGTATGCGTGATGTTGTTATGTGAGCCGCGCACGCTCAGTGAGCGTGAGAATGCTCGCGCAAAAACGAAGATGACCTATCTATCGGGGTTTGTTTTATTATAATATTATAATAATAATTTATTATAATGAGTGTTTTCTTTAATCTGTTAACATCTGCTCTTTCGACATGTATGTGAAGAGTGTGCTTAACTGAAAGAAAGCAACTATAAAAAGACTCGATGGAACTACCAGTTCGTTGCACTGTCTTTCCCAATTCTTCATCAGGGCAGACCTCAAACTCTGACAGACGTTACAACACATAGACAGGGGTTTGATAAATATGTTTTGCTTTTAAAACTGTTTTAATGCGAGTATAGGCCTAGACAAATATAAGTAAACACTTTGCAGACCGAATGTTGTCCTGTATGAACAAAATGACGGATGTTTTTCATGACTCCACTGTTCGATCGCACCCGCGTGTCTCAACACACACACACACACACACACAGGTTACGTTACCTTGTAGAAAATATTCGACCTGGCTGGCAGAACGATTGCCTTTGCCTGCATCTTTGCGGTGACATGACAAACGTATTTAAGACCTATCCAATCTGAATTTAAGACAATTTAATACTTTTTAAGGCCTTATTTTTAGGGAAATTGATTTAAAACTTTTTAATACTTTTTAATTATCCGCTGTCCACCCTGTGGAGTAATGATGCTGAAAATTCAGCTTTTTTTCAGAGGAATAAATTACATTTCAATATATATTAACATAAAAAAGTCATTTTAAATTGTCAGAATATTTCACAATATTACTGTGTTTTTTGAGTATTTTTTTATAAAAAAAATTGCAGCCTTGGTGAGCAGAAGAGACTTCTTTAAAAAACATAAAAAATCTTACCAATCTTAAACTTTTGACCGGTAGTGTGTATATATAACTAAATTAATCAATAGCTGCAGCCCTAATATATTGCATTGCATTCTACTCACAAATCGAATAAAGTACTGTTTCAGTGATTCTGTTTTGTGTGGTTTTGACTCGCTTTATCATATTTAGCAATGGCTTTTGAATGATGGGAATGAAGGATTTCCAGCTGCTTTTGACTTTGTTCAATCTAATCTAATTCTCATCTCCTCTCTGTAAGAAAGCAGATCTGGTTGGAGGAAAAGAGCTGTGAAACGCACCTTAGGAGCTTCACTGTCGGCTGCTGCACTTGTTTCCACATCCATGGCCTCTGAACAGCCAAACTCTGTGCACAAAGACAAACATGTGGTTGTATAAAACAAATCATATAAAGGGGGGTGGTGACTAAGAAAACCAAAAACAAGAAATTATGAAGAGTAATAAGCCTGACCTCCTCCTTGCATGGACATCTGTAGGGCGTATGCAATCTGTTCATCCTCCGTCATGCGGCTGAAATCGGGCAGAGCAGGAGCCGTCGACATCTTCAGCAGGGCATTTTCAGACTCTAACACACATACAGAAGACATCAGGTCACATTAAACACTCGACTTCTCATTAAACAATCGTATTCGGTTAAAATACATATGGTTTCACTCTTCGATTTAGAGCATAGAGAAACTGTCCTTATACACAACAAATATGTCATGTTTTTTGAGTGTGTCGTAAGAATCTTGGAAGCTTTCAGTAAAATGTTGATGACATTGAAGCCTCGCTTCCGCCTGATTGGTTCAGGAAGCGGTTTGAATATTGCCGCGACATTACAGATATAAACCCAAGGTTTAAACCCATCCACTTTCCAATTTTAGAATAATTGTATTGCCCCTCCAGCCTATCATGAGCAAATAACTGATTTACACACATTTGATAGCCCCATTAATTTCAAGCCAAAACGTTTATAACAGTTATGTTATACAATCATTATATACCACCAGAAAGTACACATTAATATATGTATATATACATAAATTAGTCTGTGTGGAAATAGATTTGTTCTTCATCGTTATTTCTAAGCCTTAACTGGTGCAAAATACAGTGCATCACAGATCACATCAGGTCATGTAACAGATCTGTTTGTTTTACATTGTATTGTGAGCAAATGGAGCATTGAGAAATGAACCCTTTTGTTAAAGGGATAGTTCACTTTGAAATTCATTTTTGATATGTTTTAGCTTACCTCAAGGGCATCCAAGATGTAGGTGTATTTTCACAGTATTTTAAATTATGATATTTTTTAAATGATTTTCTAAAAGAGCATGCACAGAGAAGTCAAAATTAAACATGATTTAATGACTCGTAAATGTAAGTACACAATGATGGCCTAAGACACGAAACGAGTGGATTGTGTGAGAAAACGAACAGTATTTATATCTTTTTTACCTCTTGTAATCACAGTCGCGTCCAAGTGATCTGAATCAGTTGTCCAATGTCCAACTGAACCGAACTGAATCATGTTCAACGTTCCGCCAGAAGTGATCGCTTGCGTGTGTACGTCACGCATTATTTACACAGAGATTTTACCATTCACTAAAAATATTTAGATTAGGGCCGGGACTCGATTAAAAAAAATATCTAATTAATTAGAGGCTCTGTAATTAATTAAGCGAAATAAATCACATTTTAATTGCATAAATATTTGAACTGAGAACAGTGAGAAGATTTTTTTTCACATGGATTTTTAGTATACCATTGAATAATGACTTAAAACATAGCTTCAGCAACAAAACAGTTTATTTTTGTTCAACCAAGTCCAGCAGACCAGTGCAATTGTATATGTTTCGGGTTGAGGTGAAACTTGAGGGTCGATGTGATATGCGAATTCCTTGTTGTATAGCTTGCACACAACCATGCTCTTAATGACGCTTCCCTCCGTTCGTTTTTATAACAAAATTTCCCAACCACAGGGCCAACCAAAGCGGTCTGTCATCTTCTTCATTCATGTTCACTGTGGTTTGTTGTTTAGTTGTCTGAAGCATAGACTGTAAAAAAAAAGTCATGAACGATTTGGTACTCCAGTATAATCAGTCCGCGCAACTAATCCAGTGAGAAATGTTCCGACGAGTGCAAAAATAAGTGATAATAAATTAGTATTTTTTGTGTAATAATTAATGCGTTAAAGTCTGTAATTAATGCGTTAAAGTCACGGCTCTAATTTAGAAATACCGAAATCGTCTTCCATTGCGATTTCCTGTATATCTAAATATGTTTAGATCTTCACAGTGAAAGGTAAAACTTCCGAAATCTCTGTGTAAACAATGAGTGACGTTGATGCTTTCGGCGAAACGTTGGGCATGGCTCAGTTGAAACATTGGACAACTGATTCAGATCACTTAGACGTGGCTGTGATTACACGAGGTAAAAACGATATAAAAACTGTTTATTTTCTCACACAAACCGCTCGATTTCGTGTCTAATGGTACGTTCACACCGGACGCGAATAGCGCGTCAGGCGCGAATGATTTCAATGTTAAGTCAATGCAAAGACGCGTTACGCGCGTGAAAAATTCCTGCGGCGCTGAATGAGGCGTGGAGCGCGGCGCGAAAGACGCGACATACGCCTCGTTCGCGCGAATGGCGCGATTGAGCGTTCTGGCGTGTAAGCGCGAATGATTTAGTTAGTGCCATTTGTGCATTCACGCGCTTTGACGCGAATTCGCGTCTGCCGCCCGAGTTGAAAAATCTGAACTTTGGTGTGAATTCGCGCGCCATTAACCAATCAGGAGCCTAGCTGCTTGCTCACGTGGTGAAGTGTCTGGATGCTTCAATAAATTATTTTGTATATGACTAAATACATGGTGGGATTATGCACAGCAAAGCAAATATTTTATCACTTAAAACATTATTTCTATATACGAGACATGTTCATTTTGTATTGAATGTTATTCATTCCATATCTAGATTATATGAAATATTATTATGATGTAACAAGCAACATAATATGTGTATAAGTTCGTGTCTGGACATGAGAGAGAAAAAAATCACAGGACAGGTTAATAACTTTTGAAAGCTGGCTCTATTTATCATCTAAACAAAGATAAATGACAGCTAGATTAGGTGGATGAGGGCGAGGGTGATCCTCGCTCCGATGCGGGACAACAGGTCATCAAACTGGGCACGGGACAGGCGGAAGTACCGCTGACAGCGGCCGTCATCCAGGCGCATCCTGGAGCGAGCAAATGGTGAAAATAGCCGAACGGTTCGCCCTCGAAGGGCCCGGTGGACACAAATATGGCGACGATGATCCCCACGCGCTGTTCTAGCTCTCCAGAGCAAATACAGTGCGGTGAATCTCTCAATTAATGCTAGATCAACATAAACAAAGATGGCTGTCAACGGGTTTTGGTTTTGACGCGCGTAAATTTCACTTCAAACTTTTTATTTTACCCGCGTCAGTTTCGCTCTTGACGCGCTGAATGAACACAAAGTGGTCAAGCGTCAAACTGAGGCGCGGTAGACGCGAATTCTGACGCGCGATTCGCGTCCGGTGTGAACGTAGCATTAGGCCATCAATGTGTACTTACATTTACGAGTCATTAAATCATGTTTAATTTGGACTTCTCTGTTCATGCTCATTTAGAAAATCCCAATAGACTTCCATTATATGACTGACAGACAAGAATCGGTTTAACCGAAAAATTTCAAAATTGAAAATACTGTGGAAACAAAGACACCTACATCTTGGATGCCCTTGAGGTAAGCTAAAACATATCAAAAATTAATTTCAAAGTGAAATAAAAAAAAACTTTGGTGCTCCCTTGAGAAACTTTGCGTTCGCTAACAAAGAATTCAAGTTTTGCGAGTGAAAGCAAAAGCATTGACAATTTTTCTTCCCTTCCCTAGATTTTTTTCAATCACCATGTCCTTTTAGGGGCTCCACTTGAACCAAAAACCCACAGCTACACCCCCGAAGCGTCCACAAACCCCATGTGGTCCCATCCTCATTTAAAATGCCCCTCATTCTCTCACCATCTGCAGTGGGAGATGAGACTCCGACCTCTGCAGCTGAAGCCACTGTGACCCTGCGAGCTTCCTCCTCCTGCCTCTGTCTCTGCTCCTCCATCGACACACGCAGAGCCTGGAACAGAGAGCGCAAACAGTTATTATCCGGAGCATTTCTCAGCAGAGAAGTTTGTCCTGTGTGCTACTAACCAGAGCGAGCTCAGGGTCTGCGCTGGGGTCCACTCCAAACTCGAAGTCACTGGTACCCAGGCCAATGATGGTGCCACCCTCTCCAGCCATGATCAGGAGAGGACAGAAGAGCATCTGCCAGGCTCGGGCCCGGAGGCACCGTTACCAGGTGAGAGCCTACACCCTCCTTTCCATTTAGGGTGTTCACAAACACAGTCAGCTTATCCGTGTTGACCTCCTAAAAGACAAAAAAACGAAGTAAATGACATGGAAAAAGAAAGTAATTTCTGGAGGACTGTGGTAAAGTACATTGCCTCAGAATAAATGTTTACCTCTTCTCCAAAGTTAACAATGTCAACGCTGACTTTTTCCTTCTTTAAACGTTTTGCCATTTTCACCAACTGAGAGAGAGAGACAGGTCGGAGGCACAAATGAGAAGGTCACTAACACATTATATTGACCTTTTTTTCAATTCAAAATCATAGGGTAATGTTTATACCCAAGATGTATGAAGAAGAAAAAAAAACACATTTTCTCACATCTTTCTCCTGGTCCTCCACAGGGCTTCCCACAAAAGCAATGATCCTCATTTTATGGTTCTTTCCCTGTCTGTGTTTCAATGCCAGCTGTGAAACAGTGAAGAGCAGAGAGAATCAGAAATATAAGCGTACAGAGGACATTAAGAAAAAGTAGTATAATAAAAAATAGAAATATATAGAGTGAAATATCTATACATTTAACCTTTTATTTTAAAAGATCTTTTATTTTAAGAGATTTTAAAAGTAAATACATATAGACACATACATACATATATATATATTATAATCTTTTGAAAAGAAACATTAAATTCACATTTCTGTAACCTTCTGAGGTTTGATATTGTTACTCAATCCACTTGCAAATAGTTCATAAGAAACTAAAAAAGGATGTTCATACAAATTTGAAAGTTACAGTAGCAAAAGTCAAACAATTTAATTCTAAGGCTCAGACAAAAGGTGTCATCTAAAGTAAATTATGACCATTTTTGGTGCAAGAATTTATGGTTACAATTGTGGATCTAACTGTATGTTCACACCGCTGCCGACTTGAGCATCAAAGAAGCTCTGGCCGCCCTGTCAAGGACGCTTGTCAAAAAGTACAGGGAAGCTTGCCGCTTTGGACGCTCTGACGAACAGAATAAAAGTGTCACAACATGAAATGAAATAAACAGAAAAAAAAACAAGCAATTCATTGAAGAAACCTTTTTTTAATGACAGCATTTTTATAACCATTTTGGTCACATTTGGTCGGGTAAAAAATAGTTTGCTATTATTATTTGCGGTCAAATTGGTGTCACCGTGAGCAAATGAATTGCATTCCCGCTTTAAAACGAGCATTCGTAAACATTTTTTTTTAGATTGTAATTTTCTTTTTCTTTTCTTTATTAAACATTCAGGCATACATACAAACCAACATAGTGCAATAGTGAGCAATCTTGTAATTCCATAATTCCAGAAGTGACATAAGAGCAAAAAAGTAATTTAAGTGTTTGATCTAAGTGTGTATGTGAGTGGGTGTGTGTATGTATGTGTGTGTATGCGTAAACAAAGTAACCATTTGTTATTTATTACCATTGTCATTACCCTCACCACCCCTACTCCCCACTACCACCATATTGCCAATATTGTATGTCTATTTATATTTCCATCCTTTCTCCTAATTGCCATTGTCAACCCTGCATAAAAAAGATGATATAATAAGATAAAAATAAAATAATATATATGATAACATTCCCCCACATCTCTTCGCAATTACAACAATGAAAAAATCCAAATTAAAATTAAACCATCACAGTAACAGTAAAGATAATAGTAACAGTGATGACAGAAACAAGTTCAAACAACTAAAATGCACTAATATTCGTGGGTTGATTAAGCAGGTGGAAGGAGTCAAAGTTGAAAACAGAGAAAGGATTCAAAGCTGTAAGAGGTCAGAAAGTGTTGGACGGCAGAGGTTAGTCTCAGATGCAGAATTACGAAGCGGAGATGCGTTTTCCATTGCAATGAAGTCTGTTATAAGCTTTTTCCATATGTTAATATGGAATTTATTTCTAGTTTTCCAGTTCATGAGGATAGTTTTCTTGGCGATGGTTAAAGCTGTGAGGAGTATTTTAGAGTTTATAGTTTTATCAGTGATTATTGTGAGGTCCCCGAGCAAGCAAAGAGAAAGCGAAAGTGGGATGTGGCAGCCAACTATAGTGGATAGTGCCTGTGTGACCTCTTCCCAAAAGTGTTTGATTGGAGTGCAGTGCCAGGTTGCATGAATGTATGTATCTGTAGAATTTTGATTGCAATGTGTGCAAACTTCTGATGTGAAACCCATTTTAGCTAATCTATTGCCCATGTAATATGTTCTGTGCAGTATTTTGTATTGTATTAACTGAAGATTCGCATTTTTGGACATGTGATAGATGTTTTTTACAGATTTGGGTCCAGAACTTGGTTCATAAACATTTTAAATAAAAGTTGCGCTCATGCGGTCCCTATAAGCAAACAACGTCATGTCATAAATGATACGTAAACCTTTAGGAAACCCAGCAACGGCGAGTATTAGCTTCTCTTTCATTTTCTCGGAAATAATGTTTTGGTAGAAACGAAAGTTTACATTGTAGGTTTCTCCGGAATTAGCCAGCGCGAAAGCCGTCTATATTCCTGATTGGTTGCTGGCGTTTTGCCGTGCTTACGCTGAACCACGTCATACCATAAAGTTCTTTCAACTTTCTGGTTGACGCTCAAAACACAACACCGATGAATTTGACGGCGACGGTGTGAACGCACAGTTAGTGGCAAAATAAAACAAACATTTATACAAAATAAATATTGATCAAATAAATCCTAAAAATAAATCAAATAGAATTGTGATGTGATTCGACCCACTCACATGTGCTACTCTGATGCCTGTACAGAAGCAGATGACTCCTATGGGCTGAACGGCATGAAGCTTCGACAGGATCCGGCCCGTGTCAGGGGTCAGTGTGGTCAGGACCTCACAGTTACTGAAACACACACAGTGGATCTCTTCTTTAGATTCTCTCATACACAATAATCCCAAATTATACCTGTTAGTAAAATAAATAAAGTATGAAAAAAAACACAATCCTACTTGGCCATAGTGATGAGCCCCACGTTGTTTTCTGGGTTACTCCGAGTCTTTGAATGACAGATGATGTTGACAGCGTCTTGCTGGGCCTGAAGTCTGGTAGGTAAGAAGTCTCCATTGCGCATATATTCACTGTTGTCCACACTAGGAATAATAAACACACACACACAGAAATATTATATAAATTAGATAGATAGATAGATAGATAGATAGATAGATAGATAGATAGATAGATAGATAGATAGATAGATAGATAGATAGATAGATAGAGATAGATAGATAGATAGATAGATAGATAGATAGATAGATAGATAGATGCGTTTATTATGCTAGCAAACTGAAAGTAAAAATAAGGATTCTAGAACCTACGTTAGTAACAAGAATCTAAAACCAACAAACCCATTTTCAAAAATATTTCTTTTAATAATAGGACAACTAAGACAACCTTGTAATCGCAGCTCTGAGCTTTCAAAGGATTTTCCCTCATAACATGTCAACACAACACAGAGAAGCTGAGGTTCCATCATGACTAAGGAAAACCGCACATCTGTCATTCCGTTCAACACAACCGCTCTCTCAACTCCAATTCTCAACACTTCACTGCACAATTGCGTAATATTTCAAACACATCACGTTTATCAAACTACATCTGATGTTTGAAGAATATAAAGTAATTTTTCTTACCATACCATAGTACTTTCAAGCACCATCTTGAAAACGTTCTGTCGCTCTACGTGACGTAAGCACGTAAGTGAACCCTTGTTGGTTAAAGTAGCGCTGATAGGAATCATGGGAAATGTAGTTCAAGTGACACCAACTACTTTTCGTAAAATATGTATTAGTTTCTGACCATAGACTGTAAAAAAAGTTTCTGACATAGGTTTTCATTTCAATTACAAATCCAGCGTGTGCTGACTAGCGTTCATTGTAATTTTGATAACACTTATAAACACATTAGTTGACTACATTATAATGAACTAACAATGGAAAAATAAGTATATTATTTTATAATAATTAACCCTCTATGGCATGGTGTTGCTCTCAGGCAACAAACCACCTTTTTGGACCTCACTCCGCCACTTTAATTTTTTTATATATTTTTTTTAAATATATGATATCACCTGACATGTCTGTTCAATGAAATGAGGGGCTAAAGTGGGTGTGACCTTTTGTTTGGGGGTGGAGCAGTCCTTTAATGAAGCAAAGCCACATGGTACAAGGTGCTACCAATTAGTAAGATAAAAATAACTTTTTAACATGTTTAAGTTAAAATAACTTTATATTAAAAAATACATGCATGTACATCAGTATGTAAAGAAATATGTTTGATTGTTTAAATATTTATTCTATTTTTATTCATATATTAAAAATGTGTTTTTTTGTTCGTTGCCTCAGGGCAACACTGTGCAGTTAGACCACTTTTGTTCAGGCAATATCATAGGGTTAGGGCCATATGGTGCATTCACTTTCTCTTGGGAAGTTTGTTTTTACAAATTCAGAAAACTCAAAGAATATACAAAAATATAAAAAATATACAAAGAATAAAAAAAATTTACGTGTGTGCACGCGCATGAGTATGTGTACTGCAAGCACATGAGTTTGTGTAGTGCACACGCATGAGTATGTGTAGTGCACGCACAGAGTGTGTAGTGCACACGCAGGCGCATGAGTATGTGTAGTGCACGTGCATGAGTATGTGTAGTGCACACGCAGAGTAGCCTATATGTGTAGTGCACACGCAGAGTACATCTAATGCACACGCAGGCACATGAGTATGTGTAGTGCACACGCAGAGTAGCCTATATGTGTAGTGCACACGCAGAGTATATCTAATGCACACACAGGCACATGAGTATGTGTAGTGCACGCACAGAGTATGTGTAGTGCACACGCAGGCGCATGAGTATGTGTAGTGCACGTGCATGCGCATGAGTATGTCTAATGCATGCGCATGCGCATGAGTATGTGTAGTGCACGCACATGAGCATACTTTTTCTAATGCACATATTGCTTATTTTCCCTATTCCACCTATGTAGAAAACCTTTGAGTTTTTGTACCCTTGTAGCACATTGTTGCCCTGAGGCAACAAACCAATATCGGGTTCAGGGATGGGGGGGCTCACATTTTATGATGGATATATTATTAGGGACCCCCAAGCTCCCAAAAAATTGGGTGAAAGATTTTTTTCCCCAGAAAATAAAAAGTCATGCAATAGAGGGTTAATACGTTAAAATGAACTTGAGCTAATATGCTATATTTTTATACAACTTCATTGTTAGTTAAGTAACGTTAGATAAATAAATAAAGATAAATACTAGGAGATAGTATTAAAGATATTCCTAATTGTTAATGTCAGTTAATGCATTGGTTTATATACTGGACAAATGTGGGCAAAATAGTTTTGATATATTTAAAAAAAAATACTTCCCTTGACCTGAGCGGTACTTGGCTGCTTTTCCTAAGTTTGCCTCCTGAACACACACAATCTTTTTGACTCAATTCTACAATGTTAAGTAGGTGAAAAAAAAACAACTACTTAATCTTGTATTTGGGTCAAAAATGGGCACCCATAGAAATGAATGGGAAAACAGTAATTTAGAGCATTGTAAAATAAGCCAAAAAAGACACCAGGTGACAGCAAAGTCACTTCATCTTTAGGTTTTAGCTCTAAGAACATATTGGAATGATATTTTAATGCAGTTCAAAAAATAAAAATATGCATAATTTACATAGAAATATATATGGTACTTTTTGAAGTAAAATCAATTAACAAAAAACCCAAAACAAACAAACAAACAAAAAAAAACAAATGGATAGACAAAAGTTTATGGAAGACAGTTATATAAAATCTAATAAATAAAAATTAGGATCACATCTGAGTCCTCTGTGCCCACATTTGTCCACAATTACAGTATTAAGGGCTATAAAGTGAATACGGTTTGAGGGCTACGCTGATTTGGTGATCAAAAAACATTTCTTACTATCATCAGGGCATTTTCAGACTCTAACACAAGATATAGAAGACATCAGGTCACATGAAACACTGACTTAAAAAACAGTTTTACAGTACTAAAAGAAGTAATAATAGTAATATTGTGAAATATTATTACAATTTAAAATACCCCTTTTCCATTTTAATATACATTTTAAAATATAATTTATTACTGATGGTTCAGCACCATAACTCCAGAGTTTTATACAACTTATACAACTTTATTGTTAGTTAATGTAACATTAAAGATAAATACTGTAACAAATATATTTCTCATTGTTGATGTTAGTTAATGCATTGGTTTGGGGTGAAAAAATATATTTTAAAACCACAGCAATGGGTTGGAAAATATTTTATTCTTTTCAAATCAGAAATACAATGTGAAAAAACATGATCACCACATCACTGAAAGATGGTAGGAGAAACGGCTGCAAACACCACACAAGAAAAAGGCATTTCCGTGACTTGCTTATATACATATTATATACACGTTTTATACAGGCCAGGTAAAAATATAGTCCTCAAAGCACTTACGGTTGCCAGTGTTGTTCCTGACACCGCCAGACATTCACAAAGAAGGAAAGCCGAGGAAGAGCTTTCACAGATTTAGAATGAATAGGAATATTTACCTTGGACACAAACACATAAAATACAAAAATGGTTTATATTGTCAAGAACTTCCCAGCAGACCCAAAATAAAATACATACTAAAGATTATGTAATACATACAATCATACTACGGTACATAAGAGAATTCAAATTACATACAAAGTCAAAAGAAAAACAAGACATTTCTTAATAAATACAATCACTGAAATTCATTGGCGGAAACGTTCATATTGCAGTAGGTTGGTTGGTCTGTTTAGTGTCAGAGTTGCCAGCATGTAATCTGATGTGTCTGTTGTGCAAATATCTGTTTCACTGTATTAATACAGAAAGACTGGACAAAAGCCCTACATGAACCAAAGCGTAAAGAATATCGGTCTGTTTCTCTTTTTTCATTCGCATTAACCAATTGTCAGGTCAAAAGTTTCACTTTTTGGATATTTAAGTCAAGATGTTTTAGTGTGCTGTCTAGCCTGTAAGAATAGATTAGTATTAAGTGTTGGTCAGAGAAAGGCAGTTATTTTGAGACCATAAACACAAATTAATAAATAAAAAAACCATAATTGAGAGAGGCCTGAATTGTGAAGATCCCAGAAAACTACACAAGCCAACTGTGAGATGTAAGCCACTTACAGCTGCATTCCAAGACCAGTTTATGGTTTATGAAATTCAGAACCTCAAAACTATAAAAGAAGATGCATCATACAGAGCAGATACATGCACCACATGAAATGAATACAAACATTGTGTGCAATATTAGTTTTTAGAAAAGTAACTTCATTATATAGACCCAACATCCTTCAACAGAGAGGCATACAAATGTATTATAAAATGTAAAAACGTTAATCAGGGCATTGTTAATCTTATTCTATTCACTGTAGGACTTCGAGTTAATGTGAATCTAGGTAATTTCTGACATTCACAAATAATCCATAAAGTTTAGAAACGCTGTAAAAACCTTGTGTGACCAAAACCAGTAAAATACACCATTATCTTTGTTTTTCATATCAGTGCCAAAGCAAATCCTGAAATATGGACTTTGAGAGGGTGAGTTTAGCTCAAGCTATCTAGTGATATTAGCTTGTCGTGGGAATGTTTTCCCCTAGATAAAACGGTATTGTGAAGCATTAAGGTGCATTATCAAATGTTCAATAGACATTGAAATGATTCAAACCAAAAGACAGAAAAAGACCCAAACCAAACTTCTGTGCACAATTATACATTTCTCATAATATCAAATACATTAAACATAGAATATGCATAAATACTGCATCCACTGTGAAGCTCTATAGGTTTCTTCAATACAGACTGTCAATGTGCATATTCTATAGCATTTTCTTCAGGTCTGACAAAGACAAATCCTTGGCGAACGATGCCTTCGCTCTAACACTTGTGTGATTTTAAGAGCTGCAGTTCACCGACTCTTTCATTTGGGACAACACAACACTGTTCAAACCTACAGTCAGCCCTTTCTTCTAAGATACTTCAATACTGCATTGTCAGTCTCAGATCTGTGTGTGAGTAGAGGTATAAGGGCCTGGAATCAGTCAAAGAGAAACTGCAAGTAACGCCTGTCAAACCAATGGATCCATTAACGACTACTTCCTCTGTTAAATCGATCCAAATGGGTGTGATAATAGAAAGGCAGATTCATCAGAGCCGCAGTTTCCTTTCCAGCTCCTTTAAAGTGTTCACATGTGCCCTGGTAGAGTCCATTTTTTCCTTCTTCTCAGGGTGAGTCTAACTACAATAGTTGAACAGATTTAAAGGAGAACTCTGGCGCAAAATGTACCTTTGGTCTAATAAAACATCGGTACCTAGTCAATCGTTCTCTGAGATTTGTTGTTATGATAATTGAATGTAAAGAGTTTTATCTCTAAAAACTGTTTAGCGTATAATGCTAGCAACTGGGGGCATATACTAAGTAAAGATAAATCGCTAGTTTATCTCACTAACAAGGCTCAAAATAGCCCCACACTAACACAGTAACATAATGAGGGTCCATACATGCAAAATGAAGCATTGAGAACTTTGTGTACAGACCGTTTAATAAGAAGTATGCTTATAAAGACAGTTCACTTCATGTATACAGACAGAAGCCATCTTAGAAAATAGTCTCGATAAGTCAAACCACGAACGACATGCTGAGTGAGCTCAACTGTATGAAGTTCAGTGAACTTCTGAACTGTATGAACGGCGTTCAGGGATCGACTTATCAAGACTATATTCTAAGATGGCTCCTGTCTGTATACATGAAGTGAACTGTCTTTATAAAGTATCTTCTTATTAAACGGTCTGTACTCTTACAAAGTTCTCAATGCTTCGTTTTGCATGTATGGACCCTCATTATGTTACTGTGTTAGTGTGGGGCTATTTTGAGCCTTGTTAGTGGTATAAACTAGCGATTTCTTTTTACTTAGTAAATGCCCCCAGTACTAGC
Organism: Hybognathus amarus; assembly: GCA_030378365.1. Classification (NCBI taxonomy): domain Eukaryota; kingdom Metazoa; phylum Chordata; class Actinopteri; order Cypriniformes; family Leuciscidae; genus Hybognathus; species Hybognathus amarus. Next base: position 66,410 of record JAQIUQ010003360.1, read on the forward strand.
ATTATACGTGAAACAGTTTTTAGAGATAAATCTCTTTACATTCGATTATCATAAAAACAAATCCAGAGAACGATTGACTCAGATACCGATGTTTTATTAGACCAAATGTTCATTTTGCGCCGGAGCTCTCCTTTAACATCCCGTCAACTAGAAATCAGCAGTGAATATTCTCAAGACTTCTTATATACCGACAATATGACGTTAGAATGTAAATTAAGTCTACATTCCTGATATTCAAATAGGCTTTTCAGTCCTGTCTACACATTATAGGACTGTGTATAATGCTAGAAAACAAATAGGTTTGTATGAAAAGGCCAGAAAGCATGCATCTGTAACTGGGAGATCTGAAATGACTTAAGCAGATCCATGTTGGTCCGAGTGATTTCTGTAACCAGCAGAAATGAGTGTTTTCATACCAACGCGCTGCTTTCGAAAGCTGCATTAAGGCGGATGATTGGAAGACGTCATGGCACATCAATCAATCAGTCAGTCTATTCATTAACATGTTAAAAAACAAGAGCTGCTGTGCTGGAAGAGCACATACATGTACAGGGACACAGAATTAATCATTATTTACAGAACTATATACATGAATACAGTACACTAATATTACGGGCCCTTGGCAAGGCAGCAATATGTGCATTTAAACTAGAATAAGACATGCATGCGTATCCGTCCATTTCTCAACCTTGACAGTTGATTGGTCCAATGTGGGGGGGGCAACTTGCAATAAGCCAATGCAAAAGAGATGCATAGAGACAGTTATATTCGCCAAACAAAATATCTAAATCTACTTAGTGGCACCTCAAAGAAGGCAATTGTAAAGCATGAAATACTAAGCCTGAATGCGCGTATTTAGAAGATACAAAGCTATTTTTATCTGTGACACTCAAACGCATTCATTTTTTTAAAAGTGGGAGAGTTTTGGTCGTTTTCCCCTATTTTCTTTTTTTATTTGTCGCTCTAAGGGCACATGCTGTCTCGACACAGAAAGAGCTAGAAAAACGATGCTCTCGTCAGGTTTACTCAAAAAGAATAGTCATAAAAATTAACCTTCATATGTATTCACAGAACGCCACTGAGAGATAGAAGTTGCATGCTCATCTCCTTCTGAGATAAACATACTGGAGCGCTAGCAGCCGTTACTTTAGAGAGAATCAAAAGGTTTACAGACCTATATAAATAAAGATTTATGCAACGTAGGATAATATAAAGTGGTGCCAAGTGTGTAACACGTTTTTTCTCCCAGCACTAACTAAAATTGGTTTGTGCATCCTGCTTGCCCTGTTTTTAAAAGTTTAAGAGAGAAAGGCAGTAAAGAATGTGACTGAGATCGTAACATCCCTTTTCCAATTACTTTGTGTAAAGTTTGTGGTTAAAACTGGTTTTAGCAGCATTTCCCTGTGCAAGAGAAAGAGAAAAAGCCATCAATGGCTTTTCTTCATTCCCTGTTTCTCACTCACTTTTAAAACACACTTCATTGTGCTGAGGACGTTGAGTTCTTTCCCAAGCTCCCATTGAGAGAAAACCGCCATTAGCAGTGCTCATAGCATAGCCCTTCATCTCTCCTGAGTTTCTGTGTGTCCATCTCTCGCTTAAATGCTGCGTCTTCAGTCATCACTCTGCTCTTACTGGAAACAAGCAATGTGGTCTTTAATAAAATCACATTTCTGGGTCAGGTGAAATTATTTGGAGTTTATATACAACTTACAAAACAAATGTCAGTCTCTGGGATGATGTCTTTGAGAGAAATGGCGTCTTCGTTGCTTAACTGCTCATCTAAGCATTCGGCTCCAGAGCTGAAGAAGAGAGCGAAAGATGAAGGATTGGTCTCTCTTTACATATTTACTTCACCCAAATATTAGAATTTTGTCATTATACACCACCCTATTGTTCAAAACACATTCACAAAGTTTGAGGTTGGTAAGATTTTTGAATGTTTTTGTGAAAGAAGTCTCTCAAGCTCACAAAGGCTGAATTTATTTACTGAAAAATAGAGTAGAAACTGTGTGAAATATTATTACAATTTAAAATAACTGTTTTCTATTTCAATGTATTTTAAAAATGTAATTTATTCCTGTAATGGTAAGGCTGAATTTTTACTCAAATTTCGACAAATCAAATTAACAATTAAAGGGATAGTTCACTTTGAAATTATTTTTTTGGTATGTTTTAGCTTACCTCAAGGGCATCCAAGATGTAGGTGTCTTTGTTTCTACAGTATTTTCAATTTTGATATTTTTAGGTCAAACCGTTCTTGTCTGTCAGTCATATAATGGAGGTCTATGGTCACCACCTCAAAGAGCATGCACAGAGAAGTCCGAATTAAACATGATTTAATGACTTGTAAATGTAAGTACACATTGAATGGCCTAAGAACCCAAAACGAGCGGTTTGTGTGAGAAAACGTATTTATATCGTATTTATATCGTTTTTACATCTTGTAATCACAGCCACGTCCAAGTGATCTGAAAGCACACGCTTAGGTCCTGCGCAAGCACCAGAAGTGATCTCTCGCGCGGTTATGGAAAAAAATCCATGTTCTATTGCAATTTCCTGTATATCTAAATATGTTTAGATCTTCACATTGAAAGATAAAACTTCTGAAATCTCTGTGTAAACAATGAGTGACTTACACACGCGAGAGATTACTTTCGGGGCTTTCCTCGCGCTTGCTGACACTTGGATTTTTTTATCGTTGTGGTTACAAGAGGTAAAAACTATTTAAATACTGTTTGTTTTCTCACACAAACCGCTCATTTCGATGTCTTAGGCCATCAATGTGTACTTACATTTACGAGTCATTAAATCATATTTAATTAGGACTTCTCTGTGCATGCTCTTTGAGGTGGTGACCATAGACCTCCATTATATGACTGACAGACAAGAACGGTTTGACCTAAAAATATCAAAATTTAAAATACTGTGGAAACAAAGACACCTACATCTTGGATGCCCTTGAGGTAAGCTAAAACATATCAAAAATGTATTATCGCTTTAAGACTGAATGTATGCATATTTAAAAAAATTGTTTTTGTAAACAGTTTAAATGTATTACTTTAAAACAAAAGTTAGACGCAGAACTTTTCTTTTAATCACTTAAATCCCTTTTAATTATTTAGTTCCTATGAATAAAACCCCTAAAAGTTTGTCCTCCCCAATGATAGAGAAATGTGTGTGTGCGTGTTTGGTTTTACCTGTGGGGGGCGCTGTTGTCAGGCTCAGTGACTGCAGATTTGTGCACCTCCACCCCTACTGACCTGTAAGTGAGCAGCCATAGTTAAACAAACGAAGGTAAAATGTGCCAGAGAGATTTAAACGAGAGAGAAATGATGATGATGAAATATAACAGACAAAAAATATACAGCAAGAAACTACACAAAAATCAAAAATAAAAGACAGGTTAGAACTGAAAAAAAGGTAAAGAGAGAGTGTGGAGGTACCTTTGAGGAGGTGATGATGATGCCATTCCTGTGCTGCCTTGTGAGGAGTTGGACATATTTGATGCTGCAAACTCACTAGAGCTTCCTGCCATGGGATCGGTTTGTTGGAGCAGGTCCGGTCTGCCCGACTGCATGCCTGAGAATGACAATGACAGGGAGTTAAGATTTGATTAATGCTCCAAAGACTATTGAAGGTCTATTGTCACTAAATCAGACTCAGCTGAAAAGCATGCACAAAAACATCTCAAAACAATGCACAGTGACACGCCTACTGCTTTGCATTCAATGGCCATGATGATTCACTGCCGTATCCCAACTTTTGTTTAAAGAAACTAGTCAGTTCTGTAACAGACATCTGCACTCACCGCTCTCTCCATCTGTATCGGACTGGTTAAGGTGAGAACGTACATCAGTCTGGCGGTCGGCAACGGTCTGTCCGCCAGGGCGGGAGCAGAGCTTCCCATAGGAAGCCGTCTCACAACACTCGAACAGCCACTTCGACTCTTCTTTGAGGGGGAAGATTTTACTGGGAACCAAGAGAGAGGCACAGGATGATGACAAAAACACTAAAAAAGGTCAACGACCAAACTAAAGACAAACTTAGCCCTCAGATCGGGTCATGGGGTCTATATGACCCCAATCGACTTTTACTTAACAAAAAAAGGTTCCCTTCATCTCAGTGGAATAAGATTTTGTGACTTTTCATACATAATCTATCTATATACACACAAAAAACTGGGCTTGATTCGATTGTTCTGAAGGTATGTTAAAACATTTTTTACACTTCTGGTCTTCGGGGTCAATATGACCCCACATTGAAATGAATGGGAAATGTGAAAAAAAAAAAACTAAATATATTTTCTAGAAAAAAAAAAAAATCTGGCATAAATCTGAAAATTTTTACACAGAAATGAAGGCCTAGTACTAGAGCATAAATGCAATGTATCATAAAAAATAACATTTCATATGCTAATGTTAAAGCTAATGGTGTAGTTGAGGAATTGTGCGGTATATGGATACAAAAGTACTTTATATCTCCAAAAACACAGCATTAATGAATAGATGAGAAGTAAACAAAAAAATTATTTATTATTTGTATGATTAAAAATGTATATTTTTTGTACAATTACTCAATCAATTGTTGGGGTCATATAGACCCCGAAGCCCAGAAGTGTAAACAGGAAACGAAGACCATTTGAAGGTTAAAGGTGAAGCATGTAGTTTTTACAACACTAGTGGCACCTAGCGGAACTTCAAAAATAAAACATATTTTCAAACAACCTTGTAAACGCCCCTTCGCATGTTGAGCCTCCCCCAACTCAAACATCATACAGCTTTACGTGTGAATGTACAGCCAATTCTCTACAGGTAGAAGTAGCCTACTTTCAATAAAAGCTCCATTTTAGGAATACTTTTAGCTGTGTTGCTATGTGTCATGAATCAATGACACAAAGCAATGCCACATAATCAGAAGCAATTAAGTAGACTAACACTCTGCCTAGAGTGATTGACAGCATTTTTAGTTTGAGCCTTTCTGGACACAAAGTAAACATTATAAACTGGTACATTTGTCTTTCTGAATGGGTGCATAATGATGCTGTATGTGTATGGTATTGATGAGTCCAAAGTAGAGTGTTGCATCACAATGTCCCATTCACTTTGACGCGTTCATGACCGATTTCATCTTTGAAAGGTTTAAATTTTGGCTTGAGGCTTTTGTAAGCAAAACTGAATGTCTTTTCCCATGCAACATGTCAGCCATGGTCTCACACCAGCTAAACACCCTCTGGCTTCGCCTGCTACAGTAGCCACGCCCCCAAACTTACGCAATTGGCTCGAGCTGGAGAGTGACTGACAGATCTGAGTGAACTGCTCTCAATGGGTCACATTCATGAAACACGAGCAGAACGAATGTGTAAATCGTGTAAAGTGGTTCTGGCGTAAATTTTCGGATTCATTAAAATGTTCGTATTTTCCAAATGTTAGTTTGTACGCAAGAAATCTACACCTGCTCCCAGCCACGCGTAAATGGTGCGCTTAACATCCGAAAGTTTTGCTCATTAATAAGGCTGCATTTTAATTCACCTTAATCGGGTACATATTCACACAGCATTTTGAAAAAAATATTTTATAAGTATGTATGTATGTATAACTGTAATTACATACGGTTTTTACTTTTATTATGAGAGCCAGTAATAGCATCTGGTGATCGATGGCGGTCCTTTTCCAGTTTGAATACGATTTTTCTGAAGTGAACTAATTTGTTTTTTGCTTAATGTTGAACCATTTTCTTCTTGCTTCTGGGACTGTTCAATTAACAGCTAGTATTGCTGCCAAGCTTCCGTTTGTTTTTAGGACCTGATATGCCACTATGTAGGGCTTACGCTTGAAAATAAAATGTGGCGTTTTGAATGAACTTCTGATAATTAAACTTCAATTTCCGCATCCGAGAAATCTTTATTTTTCATTCGCATTCATGTTATTATATGCCTATATATAGATGTCAGTGGGATATAAAGGGCAGGATTTATGGTAATTGAGAATGAACGTGTACGCGCATCCCATTTACGACTGGTTGGAATTCACGAACACACATTTCACTATCACATCTGACGTTTACCAAGTATTTGTGAATCAGGAGAAGAGTTTTCGGGAAGGTCTCTTTACGCGCAAATCACTCTCATATTTACTTGTATATTTACAAATGTTTCATGAATGAGACCCAATTTTTAGATGGTGCCTGGAAGCTTCAATGTGTACACTTATAGGGGAGACAATCCCATGAATGGCATACTTATAGTAGTAAATGAACAATAAACTTGGTAAAGAGAATGAATTTTAACATAAAAATAAATCCATACACACTTCACCTTTAAAGTTAATTATCATCAAACATGAAAATTATTAAAATTTACTAACCCTCAAGTCATTCCAAAAACATAAGACTTTTATTAAGACTTTAAAACACAAACCTGATAAGATTTCTGTCCCCAAGATAAGGGCTTAAAGCAAGAAAAGATTTGAGGCCTGAAAAGTTGTCCAGGAGGAAATGTGCACAATATATTGAATACATTTAAAAGTGCTCTTTGCCTGAAATCAGGAATGGTGTCTGAGACCTTTAAGCCCTTTATTTTTAATGAAACTTGAAAGATTTCTGTCCCTCCATTGAAATATAGTCTAAAACGCCAAAACTTTCAAGCTTCAAAAAGATATTGTAAACATAATCCATTTGGATTGAGAGATTTAATCCAAGTCTGCTGACACTTTATATGATGAATATTTAAATTTAGGCTTTTGATTTACTGTTTGAATGTGGTTTGATACATTTTTCATGTAAATAATTCTACCGTGTTTCTTAACAAGACTAAACTGCTCGGTTCATATGGATTAGTTTTACAATGCATTTATGGACTTTCAATGGAGGGACAGAAATCTTTCAGGTTTCATAAAAAAATGAAAGAATCTCTTATGGATTGGAACAACATGAGGGTGAGTAAATGATCAATGAATTTTAGATTTGGGTGAAATAACGGTACCGCTTCCTTTTACAGTACAGTACTTACAGTGTACTTACCTAGAAAGTACTGGCTAATATAAGGTAAGTACATGGAACAGGGGTAGGTTCAGGGTTAGTACTAGTTATTACCCAGTAATTGTAGTTACTAAAATAAGTACATAGTATTTACATGGGTAACTGGACTGTAAAAGGAAGCCTTACTGAAATAACCCTGTAAATATTTGTTCACAAAGCTAAATACTGCCTGTAACCGCATGGACTGTAAACCCTTTTTACTTTAAATAGTAAGACAAGCAGAAGAAATAATGACTTCAAACAATCTTTACTGGAAATACCCTCAGTTTCAGTGTCTGGTGTGAAAAGATGGAATTTTCTAGAAAATGATCTGAAAATGTTGTTCAAATATTCTACGATTAAAAAATAAGTATAAACAAAAGATACTTAATTTATATAAAGATGAATGTGAAAATTGATTACAATTACAAGAATGATGGTCTCGTTATTTTTGTCATTGGATTTGTCATTATTGCATCGTTGTTTTTGTTTGTTTAGTATTATGTAAGCAAAATTAGTAATAACAGATAATAATAATAAAGAAACAGAATGAAAATAAATTCAATGAAATACTCGCCGGACAAGTAGATGTTTTTGTTTTTTTTTTACTTACGTGTTTTCTTAAAAACTGTGCTGCACATGAAACGCCTGGAATCGCTCAGCGTAGAATCCGGGCCGATGTACAGAGACAGTGTCCTACAACATGAATGTTTAGAGTGCTATTTATCTCACAATGGTTGCAAACAACTAAGTGCAACATAACCATAAGGAACAGATGACTTACCCCATCGTGAACCAAGGCCTTCCAGGAATGCTCTATTTTTTTAATAAATCTGATGAAAGAAACAAAGGAGAGATATTAATGATGGTCACAAACATGTAAACATGCCCCCACAACTCTTTGTCTGTGTCCAGTCACCTGTATGACTGTAATATGTCGATGATCCCAATATACACCAGTATTCGGTCTCCTTTACTGCTGCGTGCTGGGATTCCTCCCCATCTACGGACAAAACAGGAAATTGCATGCATTAAATGATATTCATAATTTATATATATTTTTTTTTTTTATAAAAGTCCTTTACAAATGTTGCTTGTCACTGTAAGAACATGATCCCTGCTGTTAGCCATGTCACACTCTCGGATCTAAGCTTTCATTAATGCATTGTATGGCAGTCAAGAAACGTTAGTCTCGCCTGGAGTTTTACGTCATTCCGTGACACGTTTGAGAGACATTTACATGCGGGATAGAAATGAGGGCTAGAAAACAAAAACAATCTCTAGCGCTAATTTTAATCAGAAATGGGAGAAAATGTAAAGAAGGTGTGTGGAGCTGTATAAAGCTCATAAGCATCAGGATGTTTATTAATATAACTCTGATTGTATTCGTCTGAAAAGAAAGGCATATACACCTAGGATGCCTTGATGGTGAGTAAATCATGGGCTAATTTTCAATTTTTAAAGTGAAATACCCCTTTAAGTCAAATGAAGAAAGGGATTATAGTGTGGGAGAAAGACGGAACAATTAAAAAGTTGAAGATGACAGAAGACTGATAAAAGTGCAATTAAAATGTGTGGATGGGTGAATTAACTGCATAGATGGGAAAACATAAGTGACTAGAATGATATAATGGTGACTGAACTGGTCCTCTGTTTCCAGGGTTCCTTTGCCTTTGGCCTCTCCCTGTATGGACTCCATGGCGGTGCTGTACAGAGCTTTCTGAGTCTGCGGCCTCCTGTGGTCTGGTGTCACGGCCCCTCGGACCCCCCGCCCTCTGCTGCCGCTCGCTCACGACATGCCTGATCCGTGTTGTGGATCCCCACCAACAGACTGTAATCCATGATCTTAAAGCTCTGTAGCAGCTGTCAAATACAGAGATAGATTAACTCAACAAATCTTGTTTTTGACAATATTCATTATGTATATCTGGATATTTACTTATTTGCACCAAAATAGTGATTCATTTTTGTATTTTTTGACACAGAGAGGATCTTTTTAATCAAACTAATGTAGTCAAAGAGACTCAAAATGTTTAATGCATGAAATAAAATACAGTGCTAAATAATTTTCAGGTGAATCTTTTGCAGGTGTTTAGAGTTAATTAGTTGATTCAGATGATTAGGTTAATAGCTCCTTTTGAGAACCTTTTCATCATATGCTAATTTTTTTGAGATGGGAATTTTGGGTTTTCATGAGCTGTATGCAAAAATCATCAGTATTAAAACAAACACCTGAAATATTTCAGTTGGTGTGCAATACATCTTAAATATAGAGGTCAACCGATGTTTTTTTTTTCACGCCAGATACCTGACACCGATCTTTTGAAATTCGGGTCGGCCGATTTATTTTGGCCGATATTTTCTTGGTTTTTAACCTCTATTGAAAGATAATCTGTAAAAGAAATAGGGTTGGGTATCGAGAATTCGAGAATCGAGTATTCAATTGGAACCGGGACTAACTTTTCGTTTTCCGGAATCGTTCAAAAGTTAAAATTTCGATTCCTAGTTTCGATATTCACAGTCCGCCGACCGGAAGTAGAAACCGTTGAACAACACTAACGAAGAAGCCTCTACTGGAAAGTGTTGGCAGTAACCGCGCAAGTCGAACATGAGTAGCTTACGTCTGCGGTCCAAAGTGTGGCTTCACTTTTCTAAAAATATCGAAAACTCGGCAAAATGCAAAATTTGTGACAAAAGGAGTATTTGTGACAAAAGGAGTATTTCCTTCAGAAAGACCATTGGTTAGCAAGGTTAGCTAAACTTTGTTGACCCTCCCTTTTAAAAGAATTGGAATCGAGAATCGTTCAGGAACCAGAATCGAAACAAGGAATCGAAATCGGAATCAGAATCGTTCAAATTCAAAACGATACCCAACCCTAAAAAGAAATGATAATTACTTAACATAGACAAACTTTCACAACAAAACATTTTATCCTCTCAAAAAATGTCCTAAAACTTGTATTTTTGTTTTGTTTTGTTTGTTGACAGACAAAGACAAATGGACCTAATTATCTAATTATCACAAAAAAGGAGAAAACTTTAAATAATTTAACTTTATATATATAAGATTTATTATATTTTATTTTATTTAACTTCTAACAATAACGTATTTCACTAGTAAATTGCTGTTAAATGACAAAAACAACCACTAGATATTGGAAAATGATATTTTACAAAATCTTTAAATGCACCACAACGCACCATCCGTCTGCATCCCGCTGTTGGACCTTTTAGTCTACAGTGAAATACAGTCACACTTTACACTGTTTGGCCAACATTTTAACCATGTTTAATCCAGCTACTAACTAACGGTCAGTGTTGTGCCTGAAAGTGTTCAATGAACGATAGTTCATGAACGCGTTCATATTTAGGTCTGCTGCTCACTCGGCTGGAAAATGACTCTAGCGGCAGCGTGCGTCAAACACGTATTCCACGACAACACTAGGCTGCCCACAGATGCGCCTGCCTAATAATCGGCTTGATATATTTGGATATTGGCCGATGCCGATTATGTTAAAAAAATGCCAAAAAAATTGGCCGATTAATCGGTCGAACCTCTACTAAAATATATGAAAGTTTCATTTTTATCATTACATTATGGAAAATAATGAACTTTATCACAATATGCTAATTTTTTGTGAAGGACCTGTATATGCAAAAATATACACAGCCCAGCCAAAAAAAATAAAAATCGCTGTTTGGATATAAAATGGCTGAAGAGTCCATGATTGGATCATTATTGCAGTGATTATTTTGTTTCTACCATGTAATATATTTGGCAACAGCTCTTCTAACCCTAATTGATGAGTGTGTAGCTTTTCATTTCTTAAACAAGCATGTAGGAATACACATCGTGGCCATATTCCAGGATGACAATGTCAAGATTCATTAAGCTCAAACTGTGAAAGAAAGGTTGGGAGGGAGCATGAAGAGTCATTTTCACACATGAATTGGCACCTTACTCATTATAATAAATACCCATTATCAACATCTTTATAATCCTGGATTCAATGTTTAAACTATGCTCACCAGGCAGTCCCGCTGGATGGTTTTGCAGAGGGCGCTGTAGTTGTCCGGTTCTAGTTGGATGCCCTCAGGCATCTCCTGGATGAAATCCAGGTCTTTGTAAGTAGGGACTCTTTTCTCTCTCTCTTTAGGGGAGGCACGGCGCTTGTACGTGGAGCCCTTCAGGTCATATTTTTGGTGCATAGGCACACTGCGGGGCAACAGGTTATTCATTACGACGATACGGATGTTCTTTCCACCTGACTGCACGCAATACAAGCCATAAAACTTCGGGAGAAGTGTTCTCTTGTTCTGATTCAGATTCTGGAGGAGGAGGAGCGGAGAACAGAAAGTTGTGAAAAATGCTGTAATATCACAATCTGGAGATAGATGAATGCTATAATTTGACTTATACCATGTACTATGTATCTAAAGTACAGGAACACATGTGTGTAATGCTCACCATGAAGTACCCGGGCAGTAGTTTCTGCAGAAACTCTGCTTCCTTGTGCTGCACTGTTTTAATAATGAACTCATCATCGCTTGTCACATAAAATATGGATCCACTCGCCCCAGGGTTGGACAGTTCGATCAAAGGATCATTACATAGAGAATACTGCAGACAGAAAGAAATCACAAAAACACATCAGGGATGTTCCTAAGGACATTGAACTCTGATGATGACTGTTATATAAATGTGGAATATACTACATATACTGTTCAAAGGTTTGGGGAGGGTGAGATTGTTTTTGTTTTTGAAAGAAGTCACTTAAGCTCATGAAGGCTACATTTATTTGATCAAAAATACTGTAAAACAGTAATATTCTAAATAGGCTGGGGGGGGTAGAGAAGAGCTCATCCTTAATAATTAAAGGTGCAGTAAGAGATTTCTGAGAAACAATGTTGAAAGTGGATCAGACCAAACACTAGGCCTGTTGGAACGAATTCCAAAATTCGAATATAATTTGAATATTAAAAAAAATCAATACTATTTGAATGCTGAGGTTACTTTTCGAATATTGCTTTTTTATATATATATTAGGGCTGACTTCTAATAGTCAAGGATTCGACGATTACGATTCGGAGAGGTCTGATTCGACTATGAACGTTATAGTCGAATAGTACACGGCCAGTTCAACCTCGTTTAAATCAGGTTATGTGTCTCCCGCTCACGAGCGCTCACTCTTAACAGACACACGAACAGACACGCTGCGTGCGCATCATAGAATGTCCATCAAGCGCTCCCCGTTCACAGTAACCGGGTCGTCTCGTTCAAAACAGCCAGCCGTTGCTATCAGCAAGCCACCGCACATGAATACTCATATGAGTCAGGCTGCGAATGTAAGTTACGTGTCCGCCCCAGCGCGCTCACACTAGCCTAATAAACGCCTCACCTCGGGCGCCGCGCACTCGCTACATTCCCAGCACATCTAGTGGATGCATAAGCATTCATGCGTGACAAAAAATCTTTAAGTTTTAGGAGGCAAAATATATTTTTTGTAATTCTGTGAATTACACTGCTCAAATCAGATGAGGAAGGGTTGCCTGAACTTGGCTCTCCACAAAACAAAATATTATTTTTCGTGTTCACAGAGGAAAAAACTATGTTACAGACGTGACAGTTCTCCGACGGAAAAGAGCGCTCTGAAGCACAGCACTAAAAAGACTACAAAAAGCCTTTCTTTAAAGTGAATTTTGTTTTTTTTTTATAAATTTTTTCGTGATTTTAATTAATGTTTTATCAACCAATTGTCTTGATTTAATCAATAAGAAGGAAAAGCAGATTATTAGGCTACTGATAATCAAGGAACGGAGGCACCGAAGCTCGTCTCATAAATATAACTACTGCAAATCAGCGTATAAGTATAGTCTACTCCACAGACCTAAATATCTATATTGAAATGTCTACTTGTAAATAGAACGATTCAAAACGAAAGAAAACGTAATGCTCTCTGCTTAAGAAATTAACTGTGCGTTTCTCTCTGGCGCATGCACCTGCGAAGATCGCGCAGCATCGTCAACTTCATCTTTATTAATAAACAATTAAAATGTCTCCTTACTATATATTTGTTCTTTGTGACAGCTTTTTATTTTCGGCAGCGCCGCTGCTACCCTTAGGCTAAAGCGTTTAGTTACAAGTTACAAGCCCACCATCGCATCAAAAACATGATTGCGTGATAAAAACATGAAAAATACTAAGCTACCTAAACATAGCCTAACTTTTTCAAAAAAACAAAAAAACACAGAACGAATAGCCTAATGTGCATACGTCCATCTCTTTTGTTTGAAATGGAAAAAATATAGCTGCTACTGACCTATAAAAAATAATAAAAAAAAGGTTCGAACTATCAGTCGACTACGGCAAAATCTAACGAATCAGATTCGACTATGAAAATCCTTAGTCGAAAACAGCCTAATATATATATATATATATAATTTTTAATTTTTCTTTTATATGCAAACTTGCATTTTCGCGCCATGCTTACACGCATGTGAAAATTAAATGCTTTTGTTTCGTCTGATGAACAATAAAGTTTTTGAATCGTAACATAAGTGTGCACGTTATCCACGGTGTATCATCATAACAACTGTCAAAAATGGTAATGTTAGCCTAAATGTTTAGCAACGGAAATAGCGCCCCCAAAGTGCCAGTGAAGCGAAAAACGCAAATATCTCAATGGATTCGGAGCGCATTGAGCTTGTTGGAACCATATAGTCAAACTGAAAAGAACGATATACGTTCCAGAATTTCTGATGGTGTTTTCACAGAGATATCAGCCGAAAACCATCGGAAGCGCTTCAATCATATTCAGCACGAATAAAATGTGTATTAGATGTCCCTCTAGTGGACTGAACGTGTAACAACAACCACATGCTATAGTGGCATTGGCAATCCATAAGCATGTGTAATGTTGTATATATTAATAGGATAAATTTTAGCATTTAATATTTGAATATTATTCAAATATCAAATAAAATAAGGAATGGAATTCGAATAGTGTTATAGAGGAAGATTGACAGCCCTACTGAACACCACAACACACTTGTAGCCAATCAGCTCATGAGGTGGGAGGTGTCTGTGTTGCATAGCGTGTTACATGAATTTGGGGGCGGAGCTACCAAGATAGGGGTGTGATCCTTTTGGGAAGGTGCACATTTGTTTTGGTGATTTCAATTATCAGCATCGTTTCTGAAGAACCCCTTACTGCACCTTTTATATTAATGTAAACAATAAATTATAAAATAAATATGATTTATAATTTATTTTAAATATCCATATAGGTTCAGCTTACCAGATAGTCATCAGGTCGAATGCCGAAGAGTTCTCTGAAATAACGGAAGGCGATTGGGGCGTAAGTCTTAAACCTGAAGTCACCATGGTGATGTGCTGGAGTCAAATTACTACCTTCACTGTAGGAGAAAAGACATGGAGAGCAAACACAGACACAGGGTTATGGTTTTAATATACATATTACCTGGCGAGCTGCCCACTGTTTGATTCAGAGGTTTGAACAAGCATATGATGCTAAAAGACTTTATAATGGCATTTCACTTTTTTCACAGTTTTCTTAAACTTAACAACAGTCAGCACCCACGACAACACCCATTCAAATCTATTTAAATAGCCATAGATATTTAAAAACCTAAAGTAGTTCTGGTTAACATGCAAGTGGTGGTCTTTTTGTACACACACCTGGGGAAGAAGATGCTCTCTACAACATAAAAGTCTTGCATGAGAACATCTTCTCAGCTTTCTGACTGAGGCTGCCCACCGTGTGTGTGATACCCAGCTGGATGGCACCTTTGAGGGCGGAGGAGGTCGTCTACAGACAGAAAATGAGAGCGTGTGTAAAAGAATGCGTGAGAAAGAAGTGCAAACAGAAAGGAAACACTAGATAAATATCACAATGGTTATTTTAAATAACCTATAAATGAACTGTTACGTAGGTGGTGTGGGAAAATAATGCATTTATAAAAATAAAAAAAATTAAAAACGCAATTTCCAGTAAAACAAATGCTGGAATGTGTCAGTAGGAGTGGGAGATACAGTAAAAAAAAACAAGAAGTTTGTTGATATTTTTCCACTCTTGACAACTCACAAAATGCATTTGATGTATTTGCTTATGTAAAATTATGACTTGAAATTATAATTTCAACTAAACAAAATTCAACCCTGTTGAAATCTGTAATTTTACAAAACAAGTTTCTAATAAACCTTGTTCCCTTCATCTATATCATCTTTGGGGGAACACTGATTTTACTATTTATTTCCTAATAAGATCAAATAAAATATATATTTAAAATAAAAGAAAGGGAAAAAATGTGGAGAACATCAAAGGATGATGCAAATATATCACTAAATGAGACTTTTGTAGTGATTGACAATTTTGACCAGTATAAGAAAGGATCTTGAAACTAGAGTCTTAATAGACAAATAAAATCATATTAAATTCACTGTGACATTCACAATTCTGCTTAATTTTACATCATAATAATTTCAGCATGTCTCTCATGATAACCTCTCTTTCATTTCCAACTCCTCCCTTTGGTCTGTTCCTCTTTTCTAGCCCAGTTTCTCTCTATTGCCCTTCTTCTGTTATCAGGTGACACATTTGGCTGCCAGCTGACCTTTTTGTAAGTCGTTTCTCCAGTGGGGTCAACTCCTCGGTGACCAATGGTCTTCTTCATACTCTGAGATGATCCTGGCCCCTAGGTTGGAGAGACAGAGACACAAAAGAGTGACCGAGATAAAAGTGGAACTGGTTTCATGTCAATAGATGGGATTCAAGAGCCCTCAAATCTGCCCTCAAAAAGTTTAACTTCCTGTTTGTCAGGTGTTTCTTTGAGTCAAACACAGGCACACAAATTCCTGTCAGTCTGTTCATCCTCTCACTGTCTTGATACATGTGAATCTTCAATTGACAATGGGAGCAGTGTATGTGTGTGGATCTAACTGTGTCAATATTTGTCCTGTTCAAGATCCTTCTCACATGACTGTTTGATCAACACACAGTAACAGTAAGTCAACCTTACTTTTGGCTACAGGGCTGTGTTCACATTCCTCTACCAATGTCCAGCAAAAAAAAACAAAAAAAAAAACACTCAGACTTGGATGAAACTGTGGATACTGATCTGAGATTTTACAAGTACATGGCTGACTGAAGAGAAACTGAGAAAACAAGGGAAGGTGAAAATGTTTGCATGATGCACTGAGTACAAAAACCAGCAAGGCAGGATCTGACGTCTATTTAGCGATGAATCAAGTGGCTGTGCTATATTGTGAATACAGTCATGACTAAAGGGCCAAGTTAAACCCATATTTACCATACAGCACAACCTTGAGCTTCTTTTTGCTGCTATAGACCTTATTCGCCAGAGAAACAAGTGCGCAGCCACCTTTACAATATTGTCTTTAAACTTCCGTTTGTTGCAGTAGCTCTGTATATTGGCCGGCTACCGTCCGTCAATACCTTCAATATTGGCCGTCAATCGTTGGTTACCGGTCCGAGCCAATCATGTGGAAAATGGTTTGCCTTGGCCGAGTCGATCGCTGTGTCTCTACTTTCATTTATATCTGACTAGAAACAAACTAAAAACTATTCTCAGAAAAAATTATAACTTTACACTCTAAAGAGAAATAATAATGATAATAATGATAATTAAATCTTCTATTTTACTGACTGGCTGTTCGTGTCACAAACGTAGGCCTAGCTGAAGTTACACATTTACAGTTCAACCCCAACTGTGCTCCAAAACTGTGACTCTCTTGAACCAGGAATAAGGAACCAGCTAGCAAACATGTTAATTATCCCAATGTTTTTATTTAATACATGAATTTTATTTAGGGATGCTCCGATCGATCGGCCAGAGATCGGTATCTGGCTGATCATAACAATTTTTGACTCGAATCGGTACTCACTAACTTGGGCGATCTTACAAACCGATCGCGATTTGATGACGTCAACGTGTGAGGACGTACGTGATACTTATATTGGAGAATGTTTAATTAAACCTTATTTGTTACATCAGACTTCTCCATGTTGGAGTTTAAATGTTTCTATTTATTTTATTCTCTTTAACATTGAACAATGTTTAATTAAACCTAATGAGTTGTATCAAACCACTTCAATTTGTTCTTTTAGGAGTTTAAATGTTGTTTGATTTTTTTATTTTTTTATTTTGTCCTACTCAGACTTGTATTGGACGATGTTTAAGTTACATCAGACTTCTCCATTTTAGGAGACTAAATGTTTATTTTGTCCTCCACAGTATTGGACAATGTTTAAATAAACCTTATGAGCTGCATTAAACTGTTCCATTTTGTTTATTTGTCTTATATTGAGTCAATTAAGCATCGAAATCGGAATTGTTATCGGCCGATCACCATGACAAGAAATCGGTACTCGGTATCGGCTGCAAAAATCCTGATCGGAGCATCCCTAATTTTATTTTTTAATATTGGCCAATTTATTTATTTATTTGCTTGTTGGAAAATACCTAATAGCATGACCTCCATTATATTCTGCATTTTGTACTGACCAATCAGCTGTCAGGAATGGAACCTTAACTGTACGTTCACACCGCCGCGACTTTAGCGTCAAAGAAGCTCTGGCCGCTCTGTCAAGGACGCTTGTCATATAGTACGGGGAAGCTTTCTGACGCTTTGAACACTTTGAACGCTCTGACGTTGCAGGGAGAATAGAAGTGTCACAACATGAAATGTAATAAACAGAAAAAAAAAACAATTTATTTTATAATGACAGCATTTTTTTTAACCGTTTTGGTCACATTTGGTCGGGAAAAATAGTTAGCTATTATTATTATCGGTCAAATCAGTGTCACTATGAGCAAATTAATTGTATTACCGCTTTAAAACGAGCGTTCGTACATATTTCAAATAAAAGTTGCGCTCATGCGGTCCCTATAAGCAAACAACGTTGAATGGTACGAAACCAGTAGGAATCACAGCAACGGTGATTATTAGTTTCTCTTCCATTTTCTCGGAACTAATGTTTTGGTAGGAACAAAAGTTTACATGTGTATTTCTCCGGAATCAGCCAGCGTGAAGGACATCTGTATTCCGATTGGTTGCTGGCATTTTGCCGCTGCTTGCCGCTGAACAGCGTCAAAGCTCATTACCATAAAGTTGACCTTCTTTCAACTTTCTGATTGACGCCCAAAATGCGACGCAGATGCATTTGACGCTCCTTGCAGCTGAGAAAAGCCAGCTTCCATTGAAAATGAATGACTCCAAGTCAGCGGCGGTGTGAAGTAAACGTACGGTTATAATGATCAAACATTACATATCCCACTACACACTGGGAAGACTTGTCAACCTAAGGTATGATCCTTGCCCTTATGGTGTGCATTTGAGTATGTGTTCCACTTCTAGTTAAATTATTCTGACAAAGAGATGAAATGTCAGTCAATTTAGAAAGAATGTAAATTCTCATTAAACAGGAACATGATTTGACTGATGAAACTATGAAACTACACAGTCATCAACATGAGAACAAGCTTACCTCCGTAATAGTCATCTTTCAAACTCCGCTGGACCCTTTAAAGAGAGAAAGAAGCATGACAAGAACATTAATATGAGTTAGAGTGGCCAAAAAACAAAACAAAATTATCTTCACACCTCTTCCTGTGGTTTCTCTCCTATGAACTAAAACTAAAGGCAGGGCTATGTCACTAACAATTAAGTAAACTAAGTTTCTCTTTTATGTGTTATTGCACTTAAACTGTCAAATACACACAGGATTAAATCAAAAACACACAAAGTTCACATAAACCACAAGTAAAGAAATTGCATGTGTAGCCTTTATTATATACTTGTATAAAAGTGAAAGCAGCGTAAAATACAGTACTGCAATATATGCTGTTAATATGACTCAAACAACAAAAGAAAAACAGAAAATTACTCACTTCTCTTGATTGAATAACTAGCAGCTTCTACAGAATACATTTTCTTTCTTAAATTCTGCCGTTAAATGCTTTGCCAAGGAGATAAACATGGCAGACTGTGTACAGCTCACTCAGGTTTTATTAGACAGGTTTATGCTAAGAGCGGAGTCCATCAGCAGTCATGGGCGGGGCTTGTTCAATGTGATGTCACAAAAGCTACAATCTGCAAACAGCTTGTCCTGAGACACTGCTTATGATTTATCGGGATTAAAAAAGAGGAGTCGTTGGATTTTTACCATGCACACACACTGCCGACACACATTTATGTTCAAACACAATGTAAAGGTGAATTTTGCTCATCAGACCAGGAAACATTTTTTCCAGGTCTGATGAGTCTCGATTTCTGTTGAGACATTCAGGATCGGTGATGCACGGGTCGTAACACGTAACCCGCGGGCAACCCACGGTTCGGGTTGGGGCGGGTAAAGAAATTGTCACTTTATTTGCGGGGCGGGTTGGTGCGGGTCAATAATTTTTATTTATTTTTTTGTATCCATGTATGTTGCTTGCAATTTCCAGCCTATATTGAATATTTTGGAATATCTATTTTCATATTTTATAAGGTTATTTGATAAGGTTATAATACGATTGCGATAGCAACGTAACTTGCGTGAGGTTCCCAAACCTTTGGTGTCATGTGACACATCACAAAAGCAGCGCGCCAAGTAGCTCCCACCGACAGCCGCAACAGTCTCGACAACAACAACAACAACGGAGAACTAAAAGTGAAGATGGAAGACGAGGTGCGGGAGAAATTGAGGTCGGGAATAGGGATGGCGAACACTAAAAATTTTTCTTGACCGACCACCGAGCCTCATTAGCCGGTTAAAACCGGTTAACCGAATTGGTTTAAAATATGCGCACACACACATACACACAGCCCCAGTGCCGTCACTTTTTAAAATCCCAATACAGCGCGAAACACGAGTTCCCAGGGGGTCGCACACCGGACGAGAAGTTCAGCGCCACATCTTTAACACATTATTCTCTATAAGTGTACATGTACACACACCGAACGAGATTCGGCATCTGTCCGCGGCGCCCAGCAACGGCTCAGGGCCGTGTTCAAAATCCTGCTGCGCCACAGATCGCCATTTACATAGTTTTATATAAAATTTAAATTATTTTTGTCTCAAATCGTTGCTAATGGATCCTGACTGCGCCCTATGCTGCAATATACATGTAGTTTTGCATTCATTTACAGAAATCAGCTGCTTGAATGACAATCGCTGATGTTATTGGATTTTCAGCTGAGATTCTCAATTCATTCAGTTAACGGATGCTCTGAGGTAAAGTTTTCAGACTGCAGACTCAGCAACGAGATTGTTGTACAGTACAATCATAACATAGAACAGACATTATCTTCATTTCATGTCATTAAACAAAACAACATTGCTGGCCATATACTGATGAGAAAGTGATCCGGTGTGGGATACCTGTTGTCCTACGTGGCGCGGCGCAGCGCTTCTCATCCGGTCACTCCGGTGTGCGCGACACCCCACAACGCGGCGCCAAGGCGCTTGTATGTAATCGGAGGCTCCTTTTTAGTTTCGAAATGGTTTGGGTACAATGTGATCGCGTTGAAAATAAAGGCGTTAGTAGCGTTAGAAGCTCATTTGAAACATTGCCGTGGCTCAGTTAAGAAAATGACAGCTCCGAGGAGACGCCGCTTTAGTTTGAGGTAACGTTAACGTTAGTGCTAACAATAATAAAGAAAGATGATGATCATTGATCACTCTATCTGTTACCACTGAAATGTAAATGTAATGTATTTCCAAATCTAAGCCCAGCAACTTACATCTGTGTCATTCTTTTAGGTGAAATGGTCCTACACACTATTTTCTTTGCACGCTTCATCCTGTCGTCTGCCCTCGTTCTTCTAACCTCGAGTGTTTTCGCAAATATTATGAGCACGCGAACCCAAATGCTGTGACCTCGCGTCAAATGTTTTTTTTTTTTTACCGACTACTGACAACTTTGATCGGTTAACGTTGATACGGTCAACCATCGGTCAAACGGTCATCGGTTAACATCCCTAGTCGGGAACATACATGATTAAAAGAAAAAGGTCAGGCTGCTAAATCTAATGTTTAGGAGCGGTTCTTAGAAGTAGTTGCACCAGTAGACAACAGTAATCGGCTACCTGAGGTGCAACTCGTGTGAAAAATATACAAACAGTAGCGCCACAAAATGGGCACTTTCCAGTATGTCAAGACATATTTGTGGGGGATTGAAGAAATAAAAAATGGTTTAACCTATTAGATGAATACAAATGCTGCTTGAAAATGTTTATTAATATGACCTGATTTATGGTTCATATTCATAATCATCTGTTGTTGCCAGTTTACAGGGTGATATGTTTCCAAGCACTTTCAGGTTTTCATTTACATTACAATGCCTAGTAGCTACTATGTCTTTTAAACGGTCGCAAGTGCGGGGCGGGTTGTATAAATAGAGACAGTGGTGCGGTGCGGGCTGGGGCGGGCCAAATAATTTCAAAAAAGCGGGACCCGCGGGTTGGAAAAAAGGCGACCTGCGCATCACTAATTCAGATGCCATTGCCAATGCTACCACTATGTTAAACAAAGTTTATGTTTAAACTTTTATTTTGAAATTGCAATGAACAACAATTGAAATGTTAATGTTGGCGTAGGTTTACTGATTTACGTTAAAAATCTGGTGAAATGGCGCACAATTGATGGAGTTTGTTAACCGAGCTGCAGAGCAATCCATGGATGTAAATTATAACAGCAAGCCTATGAAACACAAAGCACGTCAGACTTTATATGCATTCCTAAATGCACTTTATTGGAAACCCAAGTAAACATCACATGGAGAGTTCACTGAGAATGGAGCAGCTCTGATTAACATAGCCTGCACATGTAAATAATTAAAGAGTCGTGCTTTACTCTGAAACAGTGTATATTTATTTAATTGACAGACTTTATGATTTCAAAATAGCACCATGCTATTGTAAATAATTTTTAAATGGTTTAACTATATCGTGTGCAGCCATGGATTCTCAAGGCACCATTTCCGGTATTTTGCTGGTTAAATCGACACAGGTCAATTGCAATAGATGATTTTATTTACATAGAGTCCTCGAATTTAATCTAAGAATCTAATATTTCACAATATTACTTGTTAGTAAAATAAATGCAGCCTGGGTGAGCATAAGAGGCTTCTTTGCAAAAACATTTAAAAATCTTACCAACCGCAAACATTTAGGGCTCTATCTTGCACCCGGCGCAAATGACTTTATACACTGACGCATTTATCATTCCTATTTTGCACTCGCGCAAAGCAGGCTTTTTTCCTCCACAGACGCACGTCGGTAAACTAACAAATGAACTTGCGCTTCCTGGGCGGGTTGGCGCAAAAAGGAGGCGTGTGTCGGCGCAAACAATCCCTGGTGCTATTTTGCAGTTCCAGAAAACAATTGCGCCAATGACCAGAAAAAACCTGGTCTAAAGTCAGTGGCGCGTTGCGCGTATATTCAGATGCTATTTTAAGCGTGCATGCTTGGCCATAATACAGAGTGTGAACAACGCGGATACACTGTAGATGATTCTCTCATCAACACAGATGCATTTTACTTTTTGCAAATGATACATTATTATACGGAAAAATATATAAACATGAGGGAAATCATTGTTGTGTCCATGATGATGGGAAAAACAGGCATAAAGCTTACACATTTACCCAAATTATTATATGCATGTTTAACCCGAAGCTAATTTGGGTGGGTTTGTCCCATCCCCAGTGTCCCTTCTCTTTCTTTTCCGGCCCTGACGAGAACATCGTTCTACTCGGCTGTGAACCGATGCTGAAGCGCGCCTGGTAAATGCGCCGTTAAAATAGAATTGCGCCACGGAACAAGCGCATCTCGTTCATCATGCTCTTAAGGAGAATGTGATATGACGCTCTTATTGGTTTATTTCCGTTACGCCCAAACCACACCTATGAATAATGAAGCTACTCCAGACCAACCCCTTTTAGATTTGCGCCAGGCGCAAGAGGCATTTATCCCGCCGGGAAAATAGCAACAGCGCCGGGATCCGCCCACAAAGTTAATTGCGCTTTGCGCTTTGACACTTGCGTTTCAGATCGTTAAAATAGGGCCCTTAGAGTGTGTCTGTCATTTTGTATCCCTTAGTACAGAAAACATTTTCAATTACAAAATTTGTTTGTCATCTCTAATCCACCCGAAAAACAAACTCAAGTTCTTTCAACTATCCTCCACCTGGCAATGTCCCGGGGGCAAAATCTGTCATGACACCAGGGGTGCCAGACATTCAGCAGACTGTCATAGCAGATGCTTAGCGGATGTTCACTCAATACACAACACAGGATCTAAAATACTCCGAGGCTTCAAATGCATATTTTTCTAACAGCCATAAACTTGCTTGTTTGCATTGATTCAGGATAATCACATGTCTTCAGGCGAGACAGAAGTTATACAACAAAGCTTGTCTGCTTGTAGTCAAAACAAACAGAATGAGATTCAATAGCCTAGCAACTTCAATCCTGCCAAGAGCTTGATATTATTACACACAATCAAGATTAGAATCCAATCTACAGAAAATAGTAACAGTTCTCTCTGTGAGCACACACCAGATCTGATATATCACATTCAGTATAACATGGAGCAATGATAAAGAAGAGACAGATGTTATTTATGTTGGTTTCATGTGGTTTTTAAAAACCTTTGTAATATGTTCAGTAGAAAATAAAATTTCATGGTCCAGATATAGCAAATAGGCAAATTAGCATGAGATTGCAATTCCAAAACAGCCCCTTTGGGAGAGGAAAGATCTGCATGTGTTGATCTACTGAAAAAATTAAAGAACACAGACGCAGCCAGATCATTTCCATAATGACCAACGCAATCTACCAAAGAGCAGAGCAAATTAGCGTCAGGTTTTAGACATTCTTTTTGTAGGGCTGTCAACTTTAGTCGTTTAGTCGACTAATCAGTCGAATGCCGTCTTGGTCGACTGAAATTCTTATTGGTCGACCAGTCGCATTTTTTTTTTTTTTGCCAATAGAAATACATTTTCAATGATTTACTCCCTGATATTTATTCCTTTATAAAGCAGTTATTTATTACTGTATTCTAAATATAATTAGCCTATGTTTTATCCCCAACTTTAAATGCTTTTAGGCTATTTCTTGTAACTGCGCCACAGTTTAGCGCACACACATAACACACTCGGGAACCGCACCTACTGGCTGCGCTGCTGCTCGCGCTCAGTAAGGGATGTACTGGTAGGTGGTTTTGCTGTATTCATTCAGTTCACGCTACTTTAGTCGACAGAATGTCCAAGAAATCTAAATCTTTTGTCTGGCTACATGTTTGTGGAGGTAGGCGACGGTGGCGACGCGCTTGCTCCATTATGAGCGCGCACATCGCGTGCCTATTTGAAATCAAACTTGAGCGCGCAAAAGACGTGAGCAGCTCTTTTAACGGCTTTATCATACTGACTCAATAGATTGTTTTCTTAATAGGTTTTTATCTGTACACTTGACTCATTTGAAAGTAGCCTAAATAATGTAACAAAACGAAATTAAACTTATATGCTATCTTACAACACAGCCTAGATTTCAGATTGTTTTTAGGCTATTTTGTCTGTTGTTTTAAGACGCCTAACAGATCGGCTGGACAAAAGTTAACCCATAGCTTTGTAAGTAAAGAAGAATACAGCCTGTATAAACGAGAGCTTTTGTTAGGATTTTTCATTATGTGGCAGATAGCAGTTATATTATTTTGTAGCGTGTGGTGTGATCAGGTGCGCGATTGTGACGGTCACTATAGACCAAGGACAGAGCTCCTCACTTGCAGTTAAACAAATCACTTAATTTTCAAAGAATTGTATAATTATTATAGTTTTATTTATTTTCGATGTTTTTTCGTTGTTGTTTTATAAATGCTCTATGACAATTGTTTAAAAAATGTTCAATCAAAACATCCGTTTTTTTTTTTTTTAGTTCGACTAATCGTCGCACAGGACAAGACCTTGGTCGACTAAGGATTTCTTTGGTTGATTACAGCCCTACTTTTTGGGCTGTTATAATGACGCAAATACAAGCAA
The DNA here is from genome assembly GCA_030378365.1 of Hybognathus amarus. Taxonomy (NCBI): domain Eukaryota; kingdom Metazoa; phylum Chordata; class Actinopteri; order Cypriniformes; family Leuciscidae; genus Hybognathus; species Hybognathus amarus. The sequence goes on from JAQIUQ010003360.1 coordinate 91,486, forward strand.
ATTGACAAGAGCTAACCTCAGTAAATCACCTTGCATGATTCATTTAAACACTCTCCCCATTAATTTTGCATTTAAAGGGAAACTCCTACAAATGCATAAGCATTAAGGTCAGGCGCAAAAATAACCTTGATGACAGTAGTGACATCCTGACAGTAGTGTTTAACACTAAAGTAGGTTGCGCTGGTACAAGCTGTTAGTAATTCTGACCCTAGTGTTTGACCGATGTCACCAAGGCCGATCTAGGCTATTGGACGATATTTGCCTCTTTTTCCCCCGTTTGGCCGATGTGTTGAAAAGAAGACTTTTATTTTGACAGCGCTGAGAACGCTCAAACTATGCTGCGCTTTCTTCAGTTGCCCACTATGTCATATTCGTGTCAATTTCACTGTGCTGTTAGTAAAATTAGTGTTAAGACCCTTACACACCGGGACAAATATCAGCGCGCGTTATCGTAGACGTTTTTCAACACGATTTTCGCTGACGATGAGCCGAGTGAACATGCAAATTCATTCCCTGACATTAGATGGCGCTTAATGTAAAACAGAAATAATAATAGAATACTATACTGAGGGTGATCATATTCATGTCTTTATGTTTTATTATGAGAGATTAAAAAAATTATGAATGAAATAATGATAGAAATAATGTCTTCTGTATTAGAAAAATAAATATATAAATAATTAATAACTAAAAGAAATGCCTCCAAAATGTAACAAAAACTAGCTCTCACAAACTTACAAAAACGAACTAACAAAATCTAATATCTTTAGTTTTCATCCTCTTTATCCTGTTTTTCTTCCTCGTCCACCTTGTTTGCCCATCTATATTTTGCTGTAGAACTGATCTTTCCGAGCAGTTTTTTGAAAACCAGGACATTTTCATCACTTAAAAACAGCCAGGACAGGACGTGAAAACAGGATGTGTAACGCAAAGTTGAGATGTTGCCCAGAGATAAAAACATAACACTAGTTGTCGGATGAACAGATGCACGAGAGACGAGAGTTGTCGTATTTCCCCGCGTTTAATAAAACCACTCAAACGTCACACTCGTCCTCATACATGGGGATCAGAGCGAGAACAAAAAACACAAACAAACTTCCAACTCTGGTCACAAAATAAAATAAAAGAAAGAATACAAAGAGTCGGCAAAGCGGTTATCTCCTCTCCTCACTTGTCAAAATCTAACTGACACTACGCACACTATGCACAGTTCTCATCTCAACTCAGATTTCTATAAAAGCACAAAGTGACCGTTACACATGTCCCGGGAAAACAGGACTGTTGGTCACCCTACTACACTTTTTTTACAGAAATACTAATATAAATATTATCATAGCTCTTTATGCTCCAACATTCGTCGTGCCCATAGGTATCTTGCCTTGTAGGCTATATCTTCTTCGCCGTATGTGTGCTCGTCAAGACCGTTTTTGTGTTTGAGCGACCCCAAGTTGTGTTTTACTGTAACTTCAGAAATACCAGACACGTGAGCAAACCCGTCAATCTCGTTGGTCGGATAGTTTTTGACGCGGCGCGTCAAACAAAAAAAAACGAACCCGAGGCGTTTTTTTTTAAAAATTACGCTTTTACGCATGGCATTTTTTACGTCAGTGTGAACACTCACATTGGCGCCCATTGTTTAGTCAAAAGGCGTTAAACGTCGACGATATCGCGCGTGAAATTCGGCCTGGTGTGAACAGGCCTTTAGGCTACCTTCTCTTTACTTCTAAATTTATGAATCCCAGTCCCCACACACTGACGAGACTAACCTAGTAAGTGCCCTGTTGGTTACAGTGTTTACTTCCTTTTTATACATATTCTAACAAGAAGTTGCCATCTAAAGTAAGTCTTTATTTTAGAGGTTTTTTATATATATATATATTTTCAAGTTATTTCTAATTTATAAATATATGAATTAAAATAAATATATTGGCCACCCTGCTCGGCCATAAAAAAAACAACATCAGTCGACCACTAAATCGGACCCCATAAATATGATTACTTTTCAGGGAGTCGCACCACATTACTTTGAATTAACCTTGCCTTTTCATAAACAGGTCAAATTATCTGATATTTTATAATGAGGTCTGAGAAAAGAGGGTAATGAGGGTCTGTAGGTCCTCTCTGATACCATTTCGTGTTTTGTTTTTCTCTGCATGTTGGTTGCACCAAATAACACAAAAGTTATTTGTTACATTTATGGGTTTTTTAAGGATTTTGTATTATAATATCAGAGTAGGGGTGTAACGATATTCGAACCAGAACCGAAAAACCGCGATACTAAATTCACGATTCGGAATCGCGATACTGTCATTGTGTACCGAACACGCCCCGCCCCGTGCTACCCCGGCCCCGCCCAGCCATGTCTTATGTATACAGTACACAACGAATTCAGTTTTGTAGCCTAACCACCATTAACACCAAATAACAAGCTCTGTGTTTTGTTACTTTCGATAACAAGTCAGGGATGCACGATATATCGGCCACATTATCGGTATCGGCCGATAAATGATCATTTTTAATGTTATCGTTATCGGCCCAACAAGAACATTTAGCTGATATCTAAAAGCCGATAAATAATGTATTATTTCCTTCAGCTGAGGCACTTTAGATGTGCACTGTTCAACATGATGCTTTTAAATTGCTTGAAATATGATTGAAATCACTTTAAAAAAGGAAAATCCAGTTAATGTGCAAAATGTGCAGCGCAAGTCTGTCATATTGGCTACACAACATCATAATTGTGTTTGTATCTTGACTTTTAATGGGGAGACTTTTTCATAATAAGGCTCTCAGAAATTGTCTAAAATTTGGATTTAGATTTATCGGCCAATATATTGAGTTATCTGGCTTTCAAATATAAAGAATTATTGGATTCTCGGTATTCGGCCAAAATTGTCATATCGGTGCATCCCTAATAACAAGCAAGGTGTTATCTTTCCAATTCTGTCTATTTGATCACGAAAATGAATAAATGCTGTTTTGGCGCTCTTTGATGTGGCGTGACAGATCGCTGTGGGCTTACTATAACTATAGGCTCCTCATTTCAAGCAGCAGCGGCGCGCGTGAGTAACGCGATCATCTCTTCCTCAGTTACAGAAAAGACACCTGAAGGTATGTTGAAAGATACAGTATACTTACTGAAAGACATCATAACTCGTGTAATCACTCAATCAGTGTTTCAGCCGCGGAAAGACGTCAGTAAAACAGCATAGCTTGTCACCAGCATTATATTTACCTCAACAGGCAAGTGATTCAGTGTCCACAACTTCCTATAAATGAACTCTTGCACTAAATAAATGTACTATGTATATTATATTTTGCTTAACCTGTTTAGGATATCTTGATTATTTAATGTATGTTTAAAATATCTTTCATGAAAATTACAACTGTGTAAATTATTATATTTCAACAACAAATAAGAGTAAAAAGTTAATGCAAAAACTGCCTTATTTTCAGTTTACATGTTTTCATACAATGTGTTGTGGGTTGATTATTATATCTAAAAAATAAATAGCATCTGAATTTAGGTTAAAAGTCTACAACCTTTAATGATATAGTAACGTGTGGCTCCCTATATAGTTTACAGCATAGCAGATTTTTTTAATCCTTGTGAAACGTTGTTTCATTGACCTATTGTTAAAATTAAGATAAAAAAACAGGTTTCACTATGAAAAAAAAAGTTATGAATTGTTTTAAAATATCAGTCAAACTCTTAAAGAATGTGTGCTTCACCTCGACTACCCACACTCCTTTCCATCATGGAAAAAAAAACATTGTGATATTGATCTCTTTGGTGCAAATGACACATAATTTGGCATGGCTGACAACCAAGTCTACGTAACTGCATAAAGAACTCATGGAAAGTAACTCAAGCATTCTCACACGATTCCCCAGACAACTACAGAAAACTGTTGCAGTAACTAATAGCAACGGCTATTTTAAGTAAGGACAGATAACGGATATCTCAATGGCCAGCAGATATATGTGAAAGGACTTGTGTAATCACACAAGACTGAGAACAACCAACAATTTTTTGTGTGATGACGAAAAGAGACAGCATTCAACAACAGCCCATCTTACCAAAACGCAAGCCTAAACATTAGTATGAACAAAATGTAAAGCTTGACCCAATGGCACAATTTCCAGGAACTGTGATGTATATCTACTCGTTCCCACAGATTTCTGGACCCTTTCATCATCAGTCTGAAATATCAATTCCTTTTTCCATCTTCCATAATTGCACAAACAGATGAGTCAGTTACAGCTTCCACTTTCATTTCATTCCACCCACCCCCAGTCCTCGAGCTTAAATCACCACTGCAAACGAGACCATGCAAGAGACAAGCCATTTTAGTTAATTGGCATTCAGAGTCTCTAAATCACACAGCACATGAGCCATGCATACTACCTCTCCGAGAGGCCAACAGCCTCCAAAATGGAGTCCTCAGATCTGTAAAGGGTAAAACAAAATTGTCAACACTTAAAGGTAGGGTTTGCGATATAAAAAAAAAACCCTGTTGGACATGGTTGATATTTGAAAATCAACCCAAACAAACACACCCCCTCTCTTCATTGCTCCGCCTCCAAAACTAAATCCTAACAGCCCTGCTCCAAGTGGGTCTCGAACCCAGAGTGCATTAGACAATGGACCGCTAAATTCTGCAGTTTTTTCACTGCCTTCTGTTTATCATTGCAGAAGCACGACAAAATAATGCTGTACGAAAAATAAAGTGGAAATGATAAATTAATGACAAGGAAGCACAAAAACAAATGTACGTACAGTACACAATTAGTAATTATAAAAAAGACTGTTGCCAACAGCACAGCAGACAGACAAACAATGGCAGTGTTACTCAAGTGTGGAGTGAAACAAGGCAACCTCCTGTTTCAAGCCTTCCCGCTTGATCGTGACACCCTTAATTGGCTGCTGTTTGTTCATGTCTCGGTCCAACTAACTTCCAAAACAGGTTTTTCAAATATAGTTTACCCCATAAACCAGTGTGTCCTAAAATGATCTCGATCAGAGTGGTCAAGAAACTGCATCTGTTTGGAAGTGTGATTGTTTGGATGTATGTGTGTTTATCTGTTTCAGACAGGTTGCTGTTGGTTTGTTTGGTTGAATGGGTGGGTGTTAGAGCCAGAGCCGATATATCGGCAGGCCGATATTATCGGCCGATATTAGGCTTTTTCCAAACTATCGGTATCGGCAGTTATAATGGCTGATAAATGAATATTTAAAAAATAAAATAAAAACGGACGAAATGCTTGAACCATGTCATGAGTGTTGGAGTTGTATAGTTTGTCCACCAGAGGGCACTCTACACCGTACCTGTTGGCAACACTTGAGACATAGGCTAGCTAATGCCACTATCGTCAGTGTGTTCTGTTGTGACAATAAAAGAAACAAGTTTCTTTTAAAAATGCATTATCATTATTTTAGTTAAAACTCATAGATAACTACAAATAACTAATGTTAGGGAAATCTGTTCATGTTTTGTTGCGCGTTTCTGTAATATATTTAAAAAAATATCGGCCGATATATCAGAATATCGGATTTTAAAACCAACAAATATTTGTCTCGATATTCGGCATCAAAAATTCAAAATCCTTTATCGGGTCGGCTCTAGTGGGTGTTATAGCGCTTTCCACTGCATGGTACGGTATGGTTCGATTCAGTACGGCTCACTCGTGCCGCTTTTCCACTGCATGGTACGGTATGGTTCGATTCAGGTGCGGCACGCTTTGGCGCTTTCCACTGCATGGTACAGTATGGCCTCAGCTCGGTACGGCTCACTCGTGCTGCTTTCCCACTGCATGGTACGAGTACAAGCTTCTTCTCAAATGGTACCTGGTCTGTAGAGGTTCCAAGCGTCCGGTACCAGTACCAACATGTTACGTGAAACACTGCAGATCACTGATTGGTCAGACAGAATCGTCACTACCAGCGTCATTGTATTTGTGACCAACAGACATTGACACCAGAAACCAAACCCGCTAGATTTAAATAGCCAGTAACAGCCACCGCTGTTATCGAACAGTCTATAATCCCACCCACTTTAAAGCGGTACTAACTGCAGTGGAAAAGAAACCGAGCTAAAGCGAACCGAGGCGAGCGAACTGGTATTTGTTTGGGTGGGTGTTGGTTTGTTTGAATGTGAGGGTATTTGTTTGTTTGTCTGTTTGGATTTTGGATGGGTGGGTATTTGCTTCTTGTTTGGATGGGTGGGTTTGTTTGGATGGATGGGTATTTGTTTGTTTAGCTGTTTGGACAAGTGAGTTTTTGTTTGTTTGGATGGACGGGTACTTGTTCGAGATGGGTGGGTGTTTGTTTTGGACGGGTGTTGGTTTGTTTGAATGTGTGGCTATTTTTTGTTGGGACAGGTGGGTGTTTGTTGCTTGTTAGGATGGGTGCGTGTTTGTTGTTTGTTTGGATGGACAAGTATGTATTTGTTTGGATGGGAGGGTGTTGGTTTATACCTATATGATTTGTTGCTTTGGGATGGATGGGTGTTGGTTTGTTTTGATGGATGGATACATGGATGGATATTTGTTTGTTTGGCTGGATGGATACATGGATGAATAGATGAATGGCGGAGAGACAAAAAAAAGAGAAAGACCAACAGCAAAGACACTACAACATAACCAATGATTAAAACATATTACACATGTATAATTTATCACTAAAACATATTTGTCTAAACAAATTCCAGTTTGTTTGCACCACATCCTTAAATCGCAGAGCAAGTGAAATGACCACTTGAGAGAACACATGGCTCGTCTACTGAGCTAGAACTATACTTGGTCCAAGCTTAAGACATACACTCTCTTTTAAGGGTGGTCAGGAACAAATATTTTACCTCATGAACACAGAAAACAATCACGCATGAGATACATGAATTGTGGCAGGATGTCCTGTGTGTGAGATGGAGACTTGAGGTTTAGATTTTCAGCAGTCTGTCCCATTTTATCTGGGCGAGTGAGCTGGTTTCTGTCCCATTTTCACATTTATAATTAGAGCAAGAGAGCAGCCTCTGCAACCATCAGAGAACTGTGTGCGTGTGTCTGAGAGCACTAAAAATACTTCTTTCAGAGTGCTAACTATGTCCTAATGTGGGTTACCCACACAAAATGCCATTAGCCTATGTTGTAAGCTTACAGACAAAACCACCCAAGTAATGAACACCTGATTAACTTCAATAACTCAGACTACTGAGGTCAATCTCCACTTCATTTCCCAGGGGATGCTATTTTTACTCAGAAGTCAATGGAGACAGTTAAAGAGAATAAACACTCACAGGACATGTACTGTTAATGCCATTTACATCCCAGTAACCAATTAGCTAATTAAAATTTTAATCCTGTTAAATGTATAGATGATTATAGCATTCTCATCACAGTGAGTAAAATAAATATTAGGATAGGATTTCATGTTTGCCATGGTTTAATCAACACCACTGTTAAAAAAACAGTTAGTCTACATTTAATTTGGCTTATTAAGCACTCTACATGTTATGACTTTAAATGATAAAACTATTTTACTTGTTTATATAATTGATTTAGGAAGTATGGGTGTGTCAGTGGAAAGAACAAGCACATGAAGTATATTAAAACCTATAATAGCATTGAGCTAGTTATAAATATTAACAAGTCGTTGTGTCATGTCTTATTGGCGAATATGTATTAATATCCTAAATATCCTTACCAAAGGAAGTAACGTTATCCTAACTTACTTAAACGTACCTCTAACCGTCTAACATCTATTTTTATAAAACGAAATAAATAATTCTTTATCTGTCTCTCTCAAAAAGGAAATAAAGTAAGAAATGTGTGTTTTGTGGTAAACGCTCGACAACATTTATAGTAAGAAATTCATAGGGGGGTGGCTCGTTCATTAGCAAAAAATCCCAAACAACCCAATATAATCTAACAACAACCAAAATGGTAATCGTAACTGAACTGCATTTATTCGCGAATGGTGTTTATTTTAATATTATGTTATATGTTTGTTATAACAGGGCTATAGTTAGCATAGCATATTAGCCACATCTGCTAGATCCACATCATCGATCTGGATTTTTCCATGAAAACCTTCAGATCATAGATCAAATAAACTCAATAAATCCCACATACACAAATCTGATAAATTGCTGATATATTATAACTACTCACTAGCGACTATAATAGATTACATTTCTGTTGTTGTTGTTGAACAAAAGGATTGATTGTAACGTTAGCCAGTAAACAGAGAGAATATGTCCAGTACTGGTAAACAACAGTTGATCCATGGCAACAGACAGCATAAACAGAAAACGCACATGTCAAAATAAGTGTAAAAAAACATAACGATTTAATTTACCTGGAGGGGCAGATAAGCCCATGTCGGTTGGACCGGCGGACGCCATTTTGATTCGGGTTTACTGGACGCGCTCCATGACCGGAATCAGACAGACTAGTGTCCGGTTCCGCCCGGACTGACTGACTCTCTCTGGCACCCTGTACTGTCACTGACCTACTTGAGACTACTACAAACAGAGATTCGGACCACTACCTATACATAAATCATATATATTAGGCTACACTATATTACATAATCCAAATAATAGAATTTAGGCTAATAATATCCAGAGTTGTCTTATATATCACTGCCGACGACAGTCTGAGTCTTGCCGTGTCAACGTCCCATTCAGTTTGTGAAACAAACGAGACAAGCCTTTATGTACAGTGCTAAAAATAACAAAACCGGTCAGAAAGTAGATACCATCTAGGACAGGCTAGACATAAATGGCATTTTAAAAGTCATTTCACATTGAGAAATAAATAATAATATAAAAACACATGCTAAAATGTATCAGATAGGTCTACTGAACCTTTTAAAAGTTATCGCCTTTAATTCATTAGCTATTGTCATTTGACCCTTGCCTGAATGTCTCTCTGTAGGTCAGTGTATGTTTACCTCCCAAGAAATACAAAATGTATAATGCACACACGCAGGCCTATAAACAAACAAAGCTATGAACCATAGGCTACTGTAGTGTTTTATTTGCCAGTGTTCATGCTGGAAACGTAGGCTAAATGTTGCCTGCAGAAGATTAAAACAAATAACAACAGACATTTTATGTATAGTATAGCCAACATGTTTCATTTTTTAATAGTATATGGGAACAGAGGAAACAACAGTTTCAAAATGTTATATCCAAGCAGTTCTTCCTTTATAATGTCTCCCAATAATCAAAACTTTCTGCAAGAAAACTGCATTAGAAATATATGCATAATAAAATAAAATCAACCCAAAAAATGGAACAGGTTTGGTTCAACTCAAGTTTAGCCTACATATTGAAATGTGTGTGCCTATTAAACTGATCCACTTTCACAATATCACAGTGTTTCTATTAAAAGAAATAAAATAAAAAAAACAGGAACAGGTTTGGTTCAGCTCAAGTTCACATATATATTGAAATGTATGCACTCTGTATTAAACTGATCCACTTTCACATCAGGGATTCTGTCTGATTGTGGGTCTTTCACACAGTTCAAACTGTATGATGAGGGGGCATTTCTTCCTCACACTATTTTTGACTTGATTTGCCTTGGCAATATATCGCAGGAGCAGTTTAGTGGCACATTTGGCACGGTCTTTGATCGTGGCTTCACAACAGTGAGGCTTCACCAGCTCCTTCATTTTACACATATCATTCATTTGGCTGTCAAGCTGCAAGAGAATAGACAGTGTTAAAGGTAGCTAGCCAAGGAAAAGAGAAAGAATAAATAGTATTTTTGCTGAGATCTTTTAGCCAGTCGTTTGTGTCAAAATTAGCTGTTTACAATTTATCTATCTAACAGATTTTATTTTTTATCACACACAAATACACTGAGTGAGAACATCAACCCAAACGCTTTCCCTTACCTCGGCCTCAATGCATGTAGGTCTCTCCTGTAACACTAGAGGGCAGCACCGTTCAACCGTTTCATCTACTGAGAACGGAAACCCCTTCCTGTGGGTGAAATATTAGATTTGAGATATTAATTCTTGAAATATTTTAAGATAAATATCTTAATTTTCCAATGCCAACAGTTTGCAGCAAAACCAAAATTGAGCTATCTCAGGACGAAATCAAACGTTCTACATTAAATCCAGAATACTTTCAGATTATTTTCTTTGTCCTTGAACCAATGTTTTGCTGTGGTTAGCTGTGTAATCACTAATCACACGCTGAGATTATTTTTCAGCTGTCCTTGTTTTGACGAGCATTCATGGTCACAGATGTATGGAGTGAAACAGAAAAACATAAACATAGCTAATAAAAGCACAACAGTCTCATCTCATATCTTCTATTCTAAGAAAACAATGGCATGTTACTTCACAAAACCTAAATGTATGTTATTTTCACAGTATAAAACACTATTTAAGTACAAAGCGAATATTAGAGCTTACCCAGTTATATTATTATTATTATTATTAAATTATTACTTTTATATAGCAAGGCTGCAATAAATTGACCAAAGGTAATCGTGAAAAGACTATCCAACCAAAAACAAACAAAAAATTCACAAAAATATTAAGCAACACAACTGTTTTCAACACTGATATACTTCTTGAGCAACAAATCAAATCAGCATATTTTTGAAGGATCATGTGACACTGAGTAATGAGGCTGAAAATTCGTTTTTACTGTATTTTTAAATAATGCAGCATGGTGAACATAAAATACATCTTTCACAAACATTCTTCAAACACTGTTGCCGTCCTCATAGGTTTTGTGAAGTTTATTTGTTAAAAAACATGTTGGGTCTCACATGCTCTTGATGGCTGTATGTGTATCACATAAGTCATGGAGAGTTGCTGGAGCCACAGCAGTGTTGAGGTCTGGATCAGTGGAGTTGTATCCCGGATCTGGAGCAGCAGATGCAAAACAGCTGTACTGCTCTTCTCCCTTCTTCTCTCCACAACACTCAAAACTTTGGTCCTTTGGTTTTTTTCTCATCTTTACAAAACTTGTCCACCATCTTCTTCCACTGAAGTAGATAAAAAAGAGCTCATTAAAAGAGTAGTTCACTTTAAAAAAAACTTTTGCTGATAATTTACTCACCCCCATGTCATCCAAGATGTCCATGTCATTCTTTCTTCAGTTGAAAAGAAATGAAGGTTTTTGATTAAAACATACCAGGATTTTTCTCCATATAATGCACTTCAATGGGAACCACAACGGTTCAAAGTCCAAAAACAGTTTCAGTGCAAATTTCAGATTGTGAATAAGGGTCTTATCAGCGAAACGATTGTTCATTAAGAAAAAACAAAATAACAAAGTTTAAGTTTTATAAGCTCAAATGGTTGCCTTGCTCTGTTCTGTGTTGTCAGCGTTCGTGACTCTCCTGATTCGAACTTGTTCAACAAAATGAACAAATATTTTTCCGAATCAGAGGCGACCATTTGAGCTTATAAAACGTAAACCTTTTTGGTTTATTTTTAAATGAGCGATCGTTTCGCTTGATAAGACCCTTATTCATCGTCTGGAATTGTTTAAACCCTTTGAACTTGCAGTTTGCACTGAAACTGTCTTTTGAACCTTGAACCAGTTTGGTTACCATTAGAGTCCATTAAATGGAGAAAAATCCTGGAATGTTTTCATCAAAAAACTTAATTTCTTTTCGACTGAAGAAGAATGACATGGACATCTTGATGCAGTGGTGGAGGAAGTACTAATCTCAGTACTAAGTAAAATACAAATAACCAGATAAATATTTACTTTAGTAAAAGTAGAAGTAACACAATGACAACCATACCGAAGTAAAAAGTAAAAAGTACCTAATTTTAAATGTAAGTATTAATAGTAAATGTACTTGCATAACAATTTATTCTCTTAATATCTATTTTCTAATGATTAATAAAACATTTAATTCCAACACACTCAACTAATACTCCTATAATGATGTTCAATAATGATAGAAAAAATGGTTGTCACCATTTCAGAAACAAGCGTGCAATTAGGTAATATACACATTAGAAAATATTTTTCCCTAATTAATATGCTTTTTATGCTCCATGAGTCACACCATGGAAATTTGGGTTTGGCAAATGAGGAAAGGGAAAATAAACACAGAACTTATGTATATATATATACACACACTACTATTGGTCAAAAAGTTTAAGATCGATAAGATTTTATGTTTTTAAAAGAAGTCTCTTCTGCTCACCAAGGCTGCAATTTTTTGATAAAAATACACAAAAAACACAATAATATTGTGAAATATTATGACAATTTAAAATGACTTTTTTATGTTAATATATATTACAATGTAATTTATTCCTCTGAAAAAAAGCTGAATTTTCAGCATCATTACTCCAGTCTTCAGTGTCACATGATCCTTCACAAATCACTCTAATATGATGATTTTATGCTCCAAAACATGTATGATTATTATCCATGTTGAAAACAGTTTTTTACATTTTTATTTCAGGATTCTTTGATGAATAGAAAGTTCAAAGAACAGCTTTTATTTAATTCGAAACTTTTCTAACATTATAAATGTCTTTACTGTAACTTTTGATCAATGTAACTCATCCTTGATGAATAGAAGTATTGATTTCTTATTTATTTCCCCAAAAATAAAATACAAATTCTTACTGACCCCAAACTTTTAAAGGGTAGTGTTTAATGTAACAAAAGCTTTCCATTTCAAATAAAAGCTGTTCTTTGAACTTTCTATTCATCAAAGAATCCTGAAAATAAAAATGTAAACTGTTTTCAACATGGATAATAATCATACATGTTTTTGAGCATAAAATCATCATATTAGAGTGATTTGTGAAGGATCATGTGACACTGAAGACTGGAGTAATAGATGCTGAAAATTCAGCTTTTTTCAGAGGAATAAATTACATTTTAATATATATTAACATAAAAAAGTCATTTTAAATTGTCATAATATTTCACAATATTACTGTGTTTTTTGTGTATTTTTATCAAAAAAATTGCAGCCTTGGTGAGCAGAAGAGACTTCTTTTAAAAACATAAAAAATCTTGACCGATCTTAAACTTTTCACCGTGTATATATATACATACATACTTACCTTTGAATTGAACAAAGGTACCAATTGTTTCCTGAGTTCAAAATAGTTCAGAAATTGGGAATTAAACTGCTATTTTTGAATTATTTATCTTCTTCACCTTCTTTTCAGCACAGTGTCGTTCACTCTTTCTTCCTGACAGCATTGGTTATATTCTCTCTCCAGGACATTGATGGCCTTCGACTGACGGACCAGCCAGCCATAGCCAGTGCAAGGGAGACACTTGGTGAAGTATCGTGGTCGGGTCTTGTGATGAGTGCAGATTTGTTGTATGTTGGAGGAGTCAGGACGTCCAGGTGGAAAGTTGAAATCTGGGAATTTAGGCTGCATCTTAGGCGCTCTCAGAGAAGCCACCAATGAGCTGCATGGGTGATTAAAGACAGTGGAAGTATTAATACTTTCTATATTCAGTTTCCCTTTTCCTCTGTCTCATTTGCAAACCTAAATTTTCATGGTGGGACGAGTGTGTATTTGTTACATCACCACCTACAACTAGCAAATTAGCTGTAGAGGTGGTGGCTAATTGTCGCTGAGAATGACTCATTTATTTCTTTTTTTAAGGGTTAGACAATTAGACAAGACACTTTTTTCTGTCCAAATTACAAAACAAAAAACTCCCATGTATCCTCTTCCTTTAGTTCAACATATTTTATATATATATATATATATAATGTTATAGTTTAATTCATATATATTTTCTCATTTAATGTCAAAGAATCAATTGATGCAATGGCCCAGTTATTACTGGTATAGTATTTGACAGACTTATGAATTTTTTGTTTTAAATACAATACTTTTGAAAATAAGTTAGACTGTTGTTTTGTAATTCGCAAATTACTTGCACAATATATGAATTAATCTCGTCTTAAGATATGAAACCTGGACCTGAAGTAGCATCATACATTAGCATGTTATATAATGTTGGAAATCTAGGTTACTTTGTAAGACTCACAATTTATAACAACTTCAATTTGTTAAACGTGAAACTTTCGTGGCTCATTTGAATGTGGATTGACTGTAAAAAGAACATTGTATATTCCAATCTGTTTATAAATGAGAGTGAACTTTACTGAATTGTTATTGTACATTATTATTGTTTTCCATTATTATTGTATTAATATTGTATTGAAATAATGTTTTTTGTACAATTTCATTAGATACTGGGACATTTAATTCAAGTGTTTTGTTGTTATTTGAAAAACCAATAAAAAAATAAATAAACAATGTGCCAAATATGACCAAAAAGAGCTGTCTATCTTTTCTATTTAGAAATAAATATAAGCTATATATATTCAACACTTACAAATTATCGTGATTTTAATGGTGAAAGAAGGTAAAAATGCAAAAGTGAAAAACTGTTAATTGGTAAACAGAAAGTTTCCTTACTATGCGGTAAATAACTGTGATCGATAATGGCACATTTAATGTAATTTTACTGTAAAATACCATTAAATTGACAGTTTTGGAAGTGAAAAAGAACAAGTCATTGTATAATTTACAGTGAAAAAATTTAAATTGACATTCCCACAAACTGTTTCTTCATAATTATCTTGTTTTTTTCTAATCAGTTATGTACATTAGGGTTTTATGTTACATTTAATGTTGTTAAATTAATGCTTATTGCATTTTTTAGATTTCAACATGTTACATGATGGTGATTAGTGTTTGTGTGAATGATACTGTATTATTACTATATATTAGTATTAACTTGCTTGTGGAAGAGCTGCTTATGATTTGATCATTTGATTCTCATCACTGCTGTGATTGTTGGCTGGATCAAAACAGATATTAATACTTCAAAAGGTCAGTAAATTAAAATTATATCAGATAATGAAATACGGTATTTGCTGTAAAATTATATACGGTTAAAAGTCTGCAAAACCTAAAATGTTGCTACCGTATTTTTAACAGGAAAACTCCGGGAACCACAGCTGCCAGTTTTTTTTTCAGTAAATTTAATGGATTGCTTTTTTACAGTGAACCTTTTTATTACTAAATCAAAAAATGACTGTGTGCCACCTTACATTTTGTCATTATAGATAGAGCAGAAGAGATTCTCAATGTTGTGTTAAAAAAAAAAAATCATCATTTGATGTGACCATATATCATGTGTTGTAACCAATGTTGTCTCATCAGGATTTGAAAAATGACTAGTCAGGAGTCAGAGGTGTAATACTGAATATTTACTAAAATATAGTTCATTTACATGGGTGATAGTGAAGGGAGAGAGAGAAGATGATGAACACCTCCGTGTTCTTCAGGCATCTTTCATACTCTTCACTAGGAGTTTGTGTAATACATTATCAGTGTTACATAATCTGTAACCACACTTTCCCAGTCGACATTCAAGAATATGCATGGACATGACCATATATGGCCTCTAAAGGCCTTTTACCAGATGTCAAGGGTTCCAAGTACGACATAAACATCAAGCAAACAAGGCTATTACATTGACCAGTCTAATAGAAAAAAGTAAGCACAGAATAAAACCACATCAACATTCCACTTATTTCCATAACTGTATTAAATTCAAAATAAAATGCTTCTTGTGGCAATTTTTAAAAAGATCATGGCTTACCAAAATATGCCAGAAAACAAATGCCAGAAATGTTTTCTAAACATCTTTCTGTAATACTGACACTAAAACATCAAAATAAAAAAGAAATACAGATAATAATATAATAAAAATCACTGTTGTACCCAGTTTGTCTAAACTTGATTCACTCAGGTAACATTACAATCAGGTGAACAATTACCAAAGATATTTTTTTTATTTGTTAAATGCCCTTTGAAACCATATTCTGTCCCTTAAACCAAAAGCATTCTCTCTATACTCCAGTAGAAACCTACCCTTTGCAAGCGCGGGAGTTAAATTTGAAGCCTCTGATCTTTTGAGGAGTTTTGACATTTGAGACCTCGGAGTCGGACGAGACGTGATATGAAGAATCTGACGCCTCCTTATCAAAACAGCTCCATCTGGCCTTCCCGTTCTTCTTGCAGCAGAAGTAGTGACTGGTCTTAATGGAGAACTCCTTAGTACAGTAGGCAGACAGACTCTTCTTCCACTGTAGTCAGAAATAAAGAAACAGCTTTAGTATAAATGCAAATAGTTACATTTACAACAACGCAGAGAAAAATGCAACAGTCATGAGAGAATCAAACTCAAAGCTTGTCTTTGGCATTGACCCATTTCAAGGCTGCCAGATGTTTTGGATACTTTCTCACCAAAGACTAAATAGTAGAAGAAAAACAAGGAGAGATTTTATCTAAAGACACTAAATCGTACATGAGAGCAAATATTTCCCTGATGGTGCACAATGTTCATATAAACACTTTTAGTAAGTAAACAGAAACCAAGTCATAAAAAAGACAATGTAGATAGATGCAGTAAATTAGAAAGGGAGAAGAAAATAAGTCTTTACAGGGATTGGTCATCCAAAAATGAAAATGTTATCATCATTTACTTACCCTCATGTTGTTCCAACCCAGTACGAGCTCAAATTAAACGAGTAGGCCTAGTTCACTTTAAAAAAAAACGATTGCTGATAATTTACTCACCCCCATGTCATCCGAGATGTCAATGTCATTCTTTCTTCAGTCGAAAAGAAATTAAGGTTTTTGATGAAAACATTCCAGGATTTTTCTCCATATAATGGACTTTATTGGAACCAAACGGTTCAAGGTCCAAACGACAGTTTCAGTGCAAACTGTTCAAAGGGCTTTAAACGATTCCAGACGATGAATAAGAGTCTTGATCAGCGAAAACGATCTCTCATTTAATAAATGAATAAAAAAGTTTAAGTTTTATAAGCTCAAATGCTCGCCTTGCTCTGTTTTCGTGATGCGCGTTCATGACTCTCCTGTTCGAACTCGTTCATCAAAATGAACAAATCTTTTTCGAGTCATTTGGTTCATTCAACGAACTAAATTAATGAATTGACTCGGAAAAAGATTCGCATATGTGAAGATTCGCATGACGCGCATCACAGAACAGAGCAAGGCAAGCATTTGAGCTTATAAAACTTAAACTTAGTTGTTTTTTTTTAAATGAGTGATCGTTTTGCTTGATAAGACCCTTATTCATCGTCTGGAATCGTTTTGAGCCCTTGAAGCTGCACTGAAACTGTCTTTTGGATCTTAACCGTTTGTCCCATTAAAGTCCATTTATGTAGAAATCCTGGAATGTTTTCATCAAAAACCTTAATTTCTTTCGACTGAAGAAAGGAATGACATGGATATCTTGGATGACATGGGGTGAGTAAATAGATGGTTTGCAGTCACGTGATTGTGTTTACGCGAGGACTGCAGATGGAGGGCAAGGAGTGAAGAGCGCAATGGACGAGATGGAGGAAAATCCGCACTGTACTACTTTAGACGCTATTACAAGAGAAATATATAAACAGAAAATCGAAACATATGTTGGACGTGATCCTTAAGTTATGAAGAGGACCGATTTTCAACTGAATTGAGAGATTTGCCTCCCATCGAGGCTGTAGATATCAGCAACTAAAGCCCTATTCGCACGGGATTAGTATTACCTGGGGACCACATGTGAATTTGAAATTACCCACCCACATCTGAGTTTCGTGTGGCGCATTCACACGGGATAAGCGAAGCCTGTGATTTTACTTGAATTTACTGACTTATCTCCCGGATATGATGTCATTAGGCTTGAAATGTCTTGTGATGTTATAATGTCGTTATTATGTCTAGCTGTATATAATAAACAGAAGAACTGTCCTTGTATGCTGCTAAACATGTCATTCATCTCCATCTAATCGTTCTTTTTGTTTTTGCTCTTATGGTTTTCAGCTTTCTCTTTCTGCAAATTGTATGAGTTAGTTGTTAGCGATATGACCCCGCACCCAAAATACTATCAAAACACTCCAACTCAGCCTCTATTCTTCGCGAAAGATGGATAACAAGGCGCAGATGAAACAAAAACCTTGAAAAAATGATATAATCCGGCCAAATCACAGAGATGTCGATTCGCACGGGACTAATATTATCACAGGACCTCGGTGTTCGGCGAAATATAGTAGGTAATTTGCGTGGGAATTATTACTTTACAAATTACAGACATGGCCGATTCGCACGGGATTAAGATCACAGACAAACTCTGCAATTATTACAAATTACTACAGGTCACCAGATAATACTAATCCCGTGCGAATAGGGCTTTACAGACATGCTTTGACTTTACAAAGTTCAGAAACTGGCACGTTACACAAACAGCCACATAAGTGTATTTAAACACCTGAATAATGTAATTATAAGCCACATAAATAATGTATTAACTCACATTTGACGAAGTGATCACTGCACACTGTACAAACACACGGGCATTTTCCCATTCGGCTCCTCCCGAACCGCAGACGTAAGTTAGGTTTACAAGGCATTTTTTACCGGTGTTTTTCTGTCAAATTCTTCTATTTCTTGTATTCTTGTATTTTCCCCCTTATGAACAACAACTTTTGGCACACAATAAAAAAATCTTTGTGGTTTGATCGATTTGAGCAACCATAAACGACACAAAACATAGGCATTTGAGTGTGTTATAGTGCTTCCTAATATAGAAATTCACTTCCTGCCCTCCATCTGATCTTCGCGCCATGGCAACGCAGTGGCGTGACGTCACGTGAAAACAAGCTATTATCAGCAAAAGTTTTTTTCAAAAGTGAACTACTCCTTTAAGATATTTTCAAGAATCTTGGTCACCAAACAGTCAATGAAAGTAGCCGTTGACTTTCATAGTAGGGAAAAACATACTATGGAAGTCAAAGGCTACCATCAACTGTCTGGTTATCAAGATTCTTTAACAGAAGCGAAGAAACTCGTACAGGTTTGGAACAACATGAGGGCAAGCAAATAATGACAACATTTTCATTTTTGGGTGAACGAACCCTTTAATATGAATTCTGTAAGAAATGTTGGTCTCCTCGATCTGGAGCCTCTACTTTAGTAATGTGAGGAATCTGAAAGCTGTTAAAAACAGATGTGAGGGGAAACAAACACTGTGACTCTGTGGCACTAAAACATTGCTGTTTGTTTTGTTTTGTTCGAGAAGGGGCGATCTTGCAACATCATGCCTCAACCAATGGAAGAAGTTTGGTGCTGGATCAATAACCTTTCAAACTATTGTAACCAAAACGTTGAGGGAAAATGTTATTTAAAGTCTGAAAGAGTTTGTTTATACCCAAATAGTCCAAAAATTCATAGTCCAAAATTTCTAAAGCGCCACGATCGCTTTATATGATGAACAGATTGAATTTACACTGTTATTCACATATAAACATTCATCAACACACACAACAGTTGAGTTCATTCTCGTGTTACCCGGCACATTTGAGCTTCTGCGAGAACCAATGAGCTTCTGTTTATGTTTGCAGATCAGTCTCTTTAGAAAGCTCTTCAGCTTTCACATTACCAATTCTTCATGCGAACCATGTTCCCCAATAGAGGGTATGCGCGTGACGTCACCGTCGGCCGGAGTGCCTGCAGTTCCTCACAGTGAGTGGCAAAAAGACTGAGCGGCTGTATATGTGTTCAGCGTGAATGCCGCGAAAAACAAACACAACACATATAAAATGGGAAAGAGCTTTGCGATTGACTGTACAACTAGATTTGACACAAAATCTGAGGTATATTTTTACAGACTGCTATAGAAAGTGGAGCAAATGGATCGCTGCAGTTCACAGAAACAACTGGACTCCAGTCAGCGAAAGGTGGATCTGCAGTTATCATTTTGTGTCAATATGCTGAATTTAGCTGTAAAACCATACCCATATATTTTCTATTGTTATGTATATATATTAACAACTCATCAATTAAGTATTTATCATTGCATATTCTGCATTATTGGATTGGAAAAAAAAAACTATAAAGTTTTAGGGCTGGACGATATGATGATATATATATTATATATATATAACACTGATATAAGTGATCACCTGGATTTAGACCTACCTATATTGTATTTATATAAAGCATTCACAGGCAAATTTGCTTTATGTTTATCGTCTATATTGCTTTTATTTCCCCGGCGTTGAAATCAGGCAAACATAAATGTCAGGCAACACGATTCCTGGCTGCATGTCAATATCCATGGATCACTGGATCGTTAGTAAGCTGTAAGGAACACTATATTGAGTTCAACATTTAGTTTAAATTGATCAAATTGTTTATTTTAGTCACATTTTCGCAGTTTCCCCTATTAAATCCAGTCACGCAGATCTTTTGCCACTCATTCAGGCTGAGGGGGGTTGTTCCGGCAGGAAAGTGACTTCAATGCCAGTGTGAAAGCACCCTAATAGAGCATCACAGTCCCGCCCACAGCCCGAGAGAGCGCTGGTGCCGGAAGTAAATTTCCCATTCATTTTTCCCATTGACATTTTGTAAAATCCATATCTAAAGAGTATTAGAGCATGTCTAAAGATAATCAGCTACGGCTGAACTCATAAGCATACAACATATCATTTCGAGTGAAAAAACGAAGAGAAAATTCCAAAAAAGTCAAAGGTACAAGCCTGTGTACATATTATCATTTCCGAGCAAAGGAACTACTCCTCCCATAAACCACCGCGCCTCACTAAAGTCGACTGAAATCCACCGTGAAAGAGCCTTTTGAGTGACTTCCAAATCTGACGACGGGCACGTGAACTTTTTCCTCCAGTGAATTTTATATAATGAATGTGCAGGGAAGCTCCTTTTCCTCGATTTACTGAAGCTTATGCACATGCTAAAACATTGAGCATGCTGGCTCGCTCATTGGCTTCTATGAGCAACTGGACATCCAATGGCACGGGGCGTCTCAGAGGTGCGACCAATGAACTTAGCCCTACGTCATTACGCGATCTTCAGTCTTCACGTACCTTCGCGGGGTTTGAGACACGTGACACGACTTCCACCAATCAGATGCATCACTGTGGGATTGTGGGATTGTTCAGGATTGTGGGTAATGAAGTACTTATCCAATACATCGCGAATAAAAGGCATTTATCTTAAAACAAGGTTTGTGCCCCATGATCTTTTGGCGTTTATATGAGCATATACAATCACTTAGTACAGCCGTAGCTGGTTTTAAGTCTACCATGTATGGTTATGTTTTTATGGCTTATATCCCAAATGTCAATGGAGAAATTGTATTGAATTTTTACTTCCGGCACCGGCTGTGGGCGGGACTGTGATGCTCTATTGTCTCAGTGCCTTTATTGACAGCTACAGCAAACATTAGAAGGTATAATAATGTTGAGACTCTCACCGCTTGTTCAGCACAGCAGGTTTTCTCTTCCTGTGATCCATTAATGGCACAGCAGACGCTGTACCAGGACTGGAGTTGATTGACAGCTTCGGCCTGTCGAACCGCATTGCCAAAGCCAGTTGAAGGAAGCATGTCCTTTTGGTACTTGACAGGAGCTTTACTAAACTGACAGATATCGTTCAGGTTGCCTGCATTTGGAAAGGATGGGGGAAAATCAACCTCTGGTCCGTTCACGGGACCCATGGAGCGAGGGCGAAACACTTGGTGACCTGAAGAGCCAGATGAAAGATTTTGAAATGCAAACACAAAACATTTTGCTATATTGATCCAGTTTAGAGCTTCTTTAAATGAAACACTGTTGAACAGCACTTTATATAAACATGCTCAACTTAAAGCTACACTGTGTGATTTTTACCCCCATCTAGTGGTGAAAAGGTATATGACCATCCAGTGAATATTAGTTTCTGTTCCTCTCAATTCAGATTTCGTTTTAACTCCTACGGTGGCCAATGTAGTCCAAGATTAACATGTCTTCCAGTTCGACCTCGTCCATGAGTGTTAACTGAACGTAAACGCAAAAGGCGAGCTTGAATTAACGGGTATGTCCCTCTTTGGTATATATATATACTTTCAAGATGGAGGGGCAACATGCGAACCGACATTAGAACCCCTTACCCGTATGTATTTTCAATGGCATATTATACACTCACGAGAATACTTACTTGAACAAAGTAAATATACATTAATGAGCACATATATTTTTGAAAGAACTAAGTGTTTTTAGCTAAGAATAAACTAAAAGAGTTACACAGTATAGCTTTAAGACCTTCTTCTGACACATTGGTGAACTGAATCTCAGCTCGTAAACCGAAACACATAATAAGTTTGCATGCAACAGTACCTGTTGGGCCATTCTCAGGGTGAAAGTTTGTGGCTTCTCTCTGGGTCATGTCAAAAGAGTCTGCAGCTAAATACATACAAAGAAACACATGAAAGGATGTGGAAAACACCATAAAGTACAAATTAATTGACTTTCCATTCAAGAAAATGGAGATAGGCCAGCAATCACTCACCCAACACTTTGGAAAGGTCAGGGATAATCGGTCTCTGCATCATCAAAAAGTCCAGTTCTGAAATAAGAAACAGTTTTTGGAAATTGATCAATGACTCAGTATTGAAGTTAAACATAACCATGAGAAAAACAAACCAATCGTCTTACCCTCAGGGAAAGCGGCAACTCTTTCTGAAGGACATCTGCTAACAAACGGGGAAAGAAATAATAATCAGGTCAGGCTCCTGACACAACCATGGCTAATTATTAGTGAATAAAAAGTATTGGGGAATGTCTATGAAAAATATGACAGTTGTGTATTTTGATTTAACAATACAGTAGATGATATAATGATGTCTTTGGTTAAAATACATGTTATACAACAGTTATTTCCGGTCTTCAAATTTGATTGGACAAGCGCTAGGACATTTCTCTCTTGTAATACAGACTCAAACAAAGAAGAGACGTCAAAATCTCTAGTGCATCGATCTATGTGTATTAAAGGTGCAGCTACATTGCTGAACATTTTCTGGGCCATCAGAGATTAGAGAGCAGATGGGTCTGCGCAGCACCGCTTCAAGAACACACCTAATGATTTGTGTAAACATACATGGATAGTAAATTTCTATTGGTCAAAGCGTCGGACCCACGTAACCAACTTGAACGTGCTGCGCAGTCTGCAGGGGAAAATCGTTCGACCTCATGAAATTCGCAATTGTGTGGATTCCTATGAACTGAATGATTTTCGCCCATGAATATTTGCAGAACAACAATGTGACCGCACCACACCTTTAACAGACCAGCTTTCAATCTGTGCATTGTGCAAATGGCGCAAAAGTTAGACTCTTAGGCTTTTTTGGAAGTAAATATACGAACTATTTGAGCAATTTTTGTCTGATTGGTAAGTTACTAAATACTAAATACACAAAAAACACAGTAATATTGTGAAATATTATGACAATTTAAAATGACTTTTTTATGTTAATATATATTAAAATGTAATTTATTCCTCTGAAAAAAAGCTGAATTTTCAGCATCATTACTTCAATTTTCAGTGTCACATGATCCTTCACAAATCAATTCTAATATGATGATTTTATGCTCCAAAAACATGTATGATTATTATCCATGTTTGAAAACAGTTTTACATTTTTATTTCAGGATTCTTTGATGAATAGAAAGTTCAAAAGGACAGCTTTTATCTGAAATGGAAAGCTTTTGTTACATTAAACACTTCCCTTTAAAAAGTTTTTAAAACTTCTATTAGTCAAGGATGAGTTACATTGATCAAAAGTTACAGTAAAGACATTTATAATGTTAGAAAAGATTCTAATTAAATAAATGCTGTTCTTTGAACTTTCTATTCATCAAAGTAATCCTGAAATAATAATGTAAAAAACTGTTTTCAAGCATGGATAATAATCATACATGTTTTTGGAGCATAAAATCATCCATATTAGTAGTGATTGTGAAGGATCATATGACACTGAAGACTGGAGTAATGATGCTGAAAATTCAGCTTTTTTTCAAGAGAAATAAATTACATTTTAAATATATATTAACATAAAAAAGTCATTTTTAAATTGTCATAATATTTCACAATATTACTGTGTTTTTTGTGTATTTTTTATCAAAAAATTGCAGCCTCTGGTGAGCAGAAAGAGTACTTCTTTAAAAAAAAAAACATTAAAAATCTTACCGATTTTAAACTTTTGAATCGGTGCAGTATATATATATATATATATATATATATATATATATATATATATATATATATATACTATATATATATATATACATATATACTATATATATATATATATATATATATATATATAACTATATATATATATATATATATATATATATATATATATATATATATATATATATATATATATATATATATATATATATATATATACTATCGGTTAAAGTTTAAAATTGGTAAGTTTTTATGTTTTTATATATATATACATACTTACTGTACTCTTAGAAAGAAATGGTACAAAAGCTGTCACTGGGACGGTATAAAAAGGTTCTACCATTAGGTATTATTATGTACACTTTTGGTAACAAATGTACCACCCCATGACGGCTTTTGTACCTTTTTTTACTGAGAGTATGTGTTTGTATGTATGTGTATATATATATATATATATATATATATATATATATATATATATATATATATATATATAAAAGCTAATGGTAGATGGTCTCTTTTAAAAACCGCCTACTATAGAAAAAGTACAAAAGGTAGCAGGTTTGGTACCCTGACATGGTGGTCTAAAACTCAAAATTATAATCTAAACAGACCTTCATCAACCACAAAATCAGTAACTTCCCTTTGGTCCGGCAGGGCAGGGTCTAGAGAAGTAGGACACATCGGTATTAGACATAGAAAATAAATAAATAAATAAACTTGCACAAGAGCCAACATCTGCACGCATTAGCAGGCTACATGTTATGTAAGGCTGGTATCCATGGAACAGACCTGGTCAAAAACAAACACTGACTTACAAAACATGATAAACAACTAAATGTTTACTATCGTGAACGCCCCACACAATTCCTCTCTTAAACCCTGTTATATCGGCTAGCTATGCATGAGTGATATGTCTGAGCTTTATATTCAGTAAACGACATAAAAACACTAACGTTACCCTAAAAGTTTGCATTTACCTTCCGAATGCTTCGCACAGAAGAGCGAGTAAAAGCGTCAAATAAAGTCCCAGGCCGCGTGAAGAGCTCATGTTTGGTGAAGTCCGTGTCTGTCCCGTTCCGCTCCTGAGCTTTTAAAGGCTAACTCCCTTACAGGAGCCAAGACGAGTCAAGGTCAGGAGGCGGAGGAGGACCATCTTCTGCTTTCTCAGACTTGCTGACACACCTTCAGCTGCCTTCACACAGTTCGTCAGTGGTAGCTTACGTGCCTGTCTCTACCTAACCCAGATAAATAAAATCACATGAGGACGAAAGGGATGGCATGTGCTCACCGTCATAACACACTCATGTCCATGCAATTTCCTTCCCAAAATCTGAAAATGTGCGAAGACTTCTGAACAACACGAGTTGATTTTCTATAAATAATTGTCTATAAAGTAGGCTATAGTTCAAAGTTTCTTCGTTTTCTTTTTTAGACCGATAATCCATAATCGAATAGGCTAAATGAAACTGAAACACGTTAAAATGTACCTTGATTTAAGGCTATTTAATTTTATTGTGTTAACATGTAACTAGTCTGTAACCTAAGCAGCTTTAGGGGAAAAAAGTAAATGGAATGGAATTCTATTGTTTGGATAACAGAATTGGCCAAAAGTATTCTTTTTTTAAAATGTAGTGGTTTTAAACAGAATTCAGAACTAGAGAAAACTAGTTACCTGGTAATCTGATTAATTGGAATCATAACTTTAGTTAGAGGAAGCCCTTGAGTGTTCAGGCAAGGAAGAAGGAGTTAAGAGTTAACAGCGCTCTTCAACTTGGAGCTTTCACCTTTGTCACAGTTTGTCTGATCTCCTCTCTCTCTGCAACAGGTTCTGGAATCTGCTTTAACCTCTCTCACCGATATAGGCTACTGTAACTCCCACTGACCCTCTCCTTATACACACCGCCAACAGTCCAGCTGTGCCCGAAAGATGAAAAAATGCACAGGTAAGAAGTAGAGCCCGACCGATAAAGGATTTTGAAGGCCGATACCGATACAAATATTTGTTGGTTTTAAAATCCGATATTCCGATATATCGGCCGAATATTTTTTTCAGGAACGCGCAACAAAACATTAACAATATTTATAACAATATTAATAACAAAACATTAACATTAATAATATTTCCCTAACATTAGTTATTTGTAGTTATTTATGATTTTTAACTAACATACTATGATAATGTATTTTAAAAAGAAACTGGTTTCTTTTATTGTCACAACAGAACAGAGGAACATCAAAATATATTAAAGTTCTGATAAATAAAATAATAATTAGTCCCTACATTGCCTTGTAAGCTATAAGATGTGTGGCGCATTGAGGCCAATTTATACTTCTCCGTAGGGTGCGCGCAGTAGGTACGGCGTAGCATACGCACAGACGCGTCCATACCGCGTACCCTTCGCAGTAGCGCTGATGCGCACCTCCTCAAAAATTTAACTACACGTCGTGACGACGCGGACCGCAAGATCTGTGATTGGTCGGCTGGTAGCATCGCATTTCCTCCTACGCATTTCCAGCACGTACCTTCTCACGCATTTCCACACGTACCATTTCTCCTCCGACGTCTTCTCTCATTTCTGCCTTTCAGTTTTAGTAATTTCACTAAAGTTAACTGTTTTTCCACCACAATAAGCTCCAACTCCAACATGATCCACTCTCTTTCAGGCTTGTAGTAACCCTAGCCGCAACTCGAGGAATCTAAACAGTGGAACATTAAAACCCTCCCCTGCCAACTGAGCGTTTTCGGAGCAGTACTGCAGAGCAACCAAGACCTGAACGCAGAAGTATAAATGCTCACAACGGCGTCACCTACGTGCGTTTAATATTTCTTAAATATTCATTTATCGGCCATTATATATTTACTGCCGATACCAATAGTTTGGAAAATGCGTAATATCGGCCGATAATATCGGCCTGCCGATAAATCGGTCTTGGCTCTAGGAAGACATCAAGGCGCATCCAGTATTTGGAAATAATGTGATGTAATCAGAATACTTGTTCCAAGTTATTAAAGTAACACATTACTTCTGTTATTTAAAATAAGCCCAGCCCAAGTAAGAAAAAGGAACACAAAAGTAACATAACATTAATTTCCATTATTGCATCTTTCAATTAGTTTCTTTTTTAAGGAGTAACACAATAATGTAAAGTATAACTTTTTAAAGTAATACTTTAAAAAGGGTTGGGGGTATAGAGGGGTGAGCCTAACTTTCAGATGCCAACTTTTATTTTTGCTTTTAAATGTAACTGTTGTGACATGCATCGCACAGGATTGTGGGATATCATTGGCAGCAAAGGATACGTGTAGAAAATACCCAGTGTACATCTAGCCCTGCTCTCCCTATTGGTCATCATCCCCCTCAAACTAACTGGATCACAATCAGCAGGTGAAAAATTAATTTGTTGACTATAATCTTGTTCACAGACACAAGCCTTTTCCCGTACCAGGGTTGGGTTGTCATATCTTGAATGCATTCTGGGTGGTGTGATGATGTGATGGGTTAAGTCTCTAATTCCTCTGAAATCCTGTCTAACAAGTTCATCATTCTTGTTTTAACCGAACTTCTAAACCATGTGAAATCACTTTTTATTGTATATATTTATACAGTATATTTAGATACATTATAACTGGTTTAATCTCAGATATTCTGTTTTAAAATTCCCCAACAGTAGCCTATAAACAAAACAATCAAAATCAACATCTCCTAAAGGTGCAATGTGTAATATTTCTGAGGATCTATTGACAGAAATGCAATATAAGATCCACGACTATGTGTTCAGTGGTGTTAAGACCTTACTCAATTAATCGTTATGTTTTTATTACCTCAAAATGAGATGTTTATATCTACATAACTGTAGGCACCCCTTCTATGAAGGTTGACATAGCGTGATGCCATGTTTCTACCGTAGCCGACAGCGAACAAACAGAGCGCGTTTCTGTCACTACCTTGAAAGAAGAAAGCTAGAAGCCATAAACACTGTGAGTGGTGACTTTTCCCTTGGTGTAAAATATGTAGTCTGGATTGTTTCATGTAACTTAGTTCTTCTCCCTCTCTGAGTTATGGCTTTGACAATCAGCTGATTAGTACTATTGACTGAAAAGCATAACGTTACAGAAATCACCAACCCGTCGAATCGCTAGTCAGACAAGTTGATTGGAAGCATTTCAAGTCGATTGGGAAGAGTTACTTAAAACCAGAGAAAAAAAAACAACATTTCTATTCATTATTCTATTCATTCATATTATTTATTAATTTGTAATAAATGGTGTCATGGGATGCAGAGGCGCGCGCGGTCACAATCACGTCATTTTTCCGCACGCACCTTTAGGCTCATGCGGATGCGTCGAGTGTAAACAAGGCTTTACGCTTTAACCAGCTCAGCCACAGTAACAGCTCATACTGTATTTAGCCAGCTAAACTTTTACTTCCCTGTTCAGAAAAAGATATGCAGTTGCATTGTTGGATGTGGTTTATCTCCCTCACTGTATTATGGGTTTGCTATGTGGGGAGAAATATGCTGCTGGTTACGTTTGTGAGACAATCAGCTGATTACTATGATTATATTATATATTAAGACCATTGATCTGCACCTGCATGGCTTTGTAAACTTTATCCATGATGTGGTTTATAATGGACTGTGGTAAAGAAACAGTGACAATGTTACACACTCTTGGGTTACTCTGGTTATTCTCTGCTGTCTCAGACGATATTTTTGTCCTGTTTTAGCCACCGTAGCTTCTTCAAAAGGGAAGGGTTAGCAGTGGGCTGAGCCCTTAGTGCAAACTCGCAACCGAACCACTAGATAACAGCTCACTACACTTTTAAGTGACCCTATAAAGTCTATGTTTGATACACATTTATAAGGCCTTTGAATTATCAACATTAAAAAAAGCATTGCTGAAATGTTGTACACAATCTTCCACATGAATCTGATAGATAGTTTATGATTTATATATAGGTGATTCTTCAACTATGGTACTCTTTGAGGTAGACAGTTTCAGAAAATAAAAACATTTTTTAGTATCAGTTGGTTTCTCAATCTGTCTAGAAACCTTCCCTTAAGTTGGGTGTGATGATTTGTATTGAATGTATGATTTGTATTGATGATTGTATTGAATTGAATATATATATATATATTGGCATTTTTATCTGACAGCCCAAGAAAACGCCCAAGTTCTCTTATTTACCAACAATATTGTAGCAATAATAAATAATAAAATATTTCTTACTACCTAACTTAATTAATTGTATGTTTTTTTTGTTTTTACATTAACGTTTTAGTATTATAGCCCAAAATAATTTGCTGTTTAGCACAAACAATGTCATTTCTACCTTAACCTGTCTTTACCAACACAATGAACACCGTGGTGGAAATGACTGTGGTGGAAATGACATTTCCCCCTTTTTCCTCTAAAATATCATGCTATGTTAGCCTGTTAATATTAGTTTTACAGCATTTAATATACACAAATTACACATTATTAAATTAATTTTATCCAGTTTTACATCCATGTGAAATATGAGCCGTTTGGAAATGAACATATAAACAATAAACATATTCTCAGTTTTAGTCATATTTACCTTGATTTTTCTTCTTTCATTACCCCCTAAAGAGGTCACCCTTTCACCCAGTCATGTGTTCACTGTGGAGTTTCTATTGCTATGGTGACTAAGTATTCAAACCTAAAACAATGATCCCAGGATTCTATTCTGTACAGTGTGGCGGAAATGACAGTGAACCCAGGGACAAAGGGTTCCACTTATGAAAAATATAAGAAATGAATAAAATATCGGATATATAATATGTATAATTGAAATAGCATTATTTTATAATTTGTACTTAAAATCTACATTATTTAAATATTTAATTTAGAATTAAGCAAGGTTGAAGGCACAAAGTCTGGCTTAGGTAAAAGGGGAAACAGTAAAAATCATGCATAAAAGGGCTATAATAAAAGAATGATTTAACCATGATACATTTTTTATAAGTTCCCCTTAGGGTGAAGTAAGTCTGACAAAACAAAAAGAAGAAATGTTTTACAATTGCTGTGAAATCTTTAGTGATTTTTAAGTATATGTGAGAATACATTTTCTATTGTTAGTAATATTTTAAGATAAACATGTACTGTGTTGAAGATTGATTATCCATATCTTATTTTTTTGTTTGTTGGAAAAATCATGTTACATTGTATCAAATATGATACATCAGTTTTGAGGAATGTTTATTGATTATGATTATTTCTCAATCATCCATGAATTGCATTGCATTTACAATGTTTTCCATTACAAACTACATTTCATAAAAGTAAGCATTTAAATATAATCTTACTAAGAGATATTATTGGGAGAAATAGTGACAATTACAATATATATATATATATATATATAATATAAAAAAGCAACATCTTAAAAGGTCTGCTATAATCTTTTTGATTTACAATGAAGGCTATCAGAATTTCATCTTTCTTGGCCATATAAAATATCAGCAACTGACACCAAATTGCATATTTTTGCCTGAATAAAATGTATGTGTATTTTCTCCTCTAATATGAGCTCCTATATCATATTATGAGCTTAAGGATGTATCAATATTATACTGATCTATTAAATGATACTCAACAAAAAGATTTTGTGTAAGGTTCTTCGAACTGTCCCATTAAAAAAATAAATAGATTAAATTATTTCATATGTCAGGGGTTTACAGGGTTAATGATTATAAAATTAGTACATGTTAATAATTCAGTCAGTCTGGGCATCAAATCTACTTGGTCAACAAGCTAGTATATTATATTAACTGAAAACTTTGTTACTCTTATTAAAGTAGTTGTGTTTTAACTACCAGTCTGTACAGTTTAGGCTACTCTATAACAATGAGGTATGAATAAGAAATAATAATAATAATAATAAAGTCATGTTATTTTATGTTTTGGCTGACAGGGATTTCTCAGATGTGGAAATGTGCAAAAGAAACATTGGATTCTCATAAACCTCAGAGCTGGCCCAGATTCAGTCTTATCTAACACAACATTGCTGATGGTAACAACCTAGTCACAGCAGTGATTGCCAGTCTGTGCTGGTATTTCTCATGTTGTTGTGTATTTCTGAGTCAGCCACTGCTTTGTTTCCCTCTGGACACATGAAACCAATATAAACACAGCAATGAGAATTATATGCAACACTGAGGGCCTGGGAATGAATCCAGTTTTGGTCTGCTCAATATTCAATGCATTTTACATGCGGTGCATATAATACATTTTTATTAGATCAACAGACAGACAGACAGACAGACAGACTCGACAGACAAACAATGCAATAGAATTGGACATATGTTTCCCAAATAACCTCATTGAACAATTCTAAATAGAACCACTTTCTTAACCTCTTAACTGTCACCCCCTCCCCCTCCTCCCTTTTATTAATAGACATGAAAATGCACATTTCAAACTTAAATGGTTGTAATTCAAGAATGCTTTGGAATATAGACGTAAGATTGGTCTCGTTTTAAAGAAGACATTACGCAGATTTTTGTAGAAGTGAAATAAATTAATATGAATAATATTTGAATAATCTGAAGAACAAGACAAATATAAATATATACAGACAGACAGACAGAGACAGACAGATAGAGACAGATATATAGACAGAGATAGACAGACAGACAGACAGAACAGATAGACAGACAGATGGAGACAGACAGATAGACAGATATGATAGACAGAGATAGACAGAACAGACAGACAGACAGATAGACAGACAGACAGATATACAGACAGAGATAGACAGACAGACAGACAGACAGACAGACAGACAGACAGACAGATAGACAGACAGAGACAGACAGACAGACAGATAGATAGATAGATAGATAGACAGACAGATATATAGACAGACAGACACAGACAGACAGACAGACATACAGACAGACAGATAGAGACAGACAGACAGACAGACAGACAGACAGAACAGACAGACAGACAGACAGATAGATATACAGATAGATAGATACAGACAGACACACAGATAGACAGACAGACAGACAGATAGATAGATAGATAGATAGACAGATAGATACAGATAGATAGATAGACAGATACAGATAGACAAGACAGACAGACAGACAGATAGACAGACAGACAGACAGATCAGACAGATAGATACAGACAGACAGATACAGATAGACAGACAGAGACAGACAGACAGACAGACAGACAGATAGACAGATACAGACAGACATACAGACAGACACAGATACAGACAGACAGATAGACAGATAGACAGATACAGACAGACAGACAGACAGACAGACAGATAGACAGATACAGATAGATAGATAGATATATACAATACAGACAGACAGACAGACAGACAGACAGATAGACAGATACAGACAGATAGACAGATACAGACAGATAGACAGACAGACACAGACAGAACAACACAGACAGACACAGATAGACAGACAGACGAGACAGATAGACAATACAGACAGACAGAACAGACAGACAGACAGATACAGATAGACAGACAGACATATATAGACAGATACAGACAGACAAACAGACAGACAGACAGAGACAGACAGACAGACAGACAGACAGACAGACAGATAGATAGAGACAGACAGACAGACAGACAGACAGACAGACAGACAGACAGATACAGAGACAGACAGACAGACAGATAGACAGACAGACAGACAGACAGACAGACAGACAGACAGACAGACAGACAGACAGACAGACAGACACAGACAGACAGATATAGACAGATACAGATAGACAGACAGACAGATAGATAGACAGATAGATAGATAGATAGATAGACAGATAGATATACAGAACAGACAGACAGACAGACACAGACAGACAGACAGATAGACAGATAGACAGATACAGACAGACAGATAGACAGACAGACAGATAGATAGACAGACAGACAGATATACAGAACAACACAGACAGACAGACAGACAGACAGATAGATAGCAGACAGACAGACAGACAGACAGATAGACAGATACAGCACAGACAGATACAGATAGACAGATAGAGACAGACAGATAGACAGACAGACAGACGGAGATAGACAGACAGACAGACAGAATAGATGGACAGACAGACGGACAGAACAGACAGACAGATATGACACAAATGTAAATAAACAAAGGGCTGTATGAAGCAAAACTGTATCAGTTTCTTGTGTCAGCAAGATGAGTCAGTTGAAAACAGAAATAAAAGACTGAAACTTTTAGTCTCTGAAGGGAAATGCACATTACTTTTGGAAAATAGTTATTAATGTACAGTAAAATTAATTTATAAATTAAGAATGTCAATTGAACATAATACAAATGTTGAGGGTTACAAATATTACAAACTATAGAAAATCTAAAACCTACCATAACTGATTAAATTCATAGTGCAATTCACCCGTGACTGAAGACTGAATAAGGTGGTGATTATACAACAAATATTTTACCCTGACCCTAATCTGTCTACATATAATGGAAGTTCAATGTATGCATTACACCGTCGGGGAGCAACGCATTATCAGTCAAATCCATGTTGACGTTAACGGTCAAAGAGGATTACATGTGCCTAGACAAGCTTTAATGGGATTGTAGGACAAATAAATAGTATAAACACACTATATATTACTAGTTACTGTTTAGCTTTTAGACAAGAATTGATATATATATATATATATATATATGTATATGTGTCTGTATCTCGTGAGTTTGACTCCCCCAGCTGAGTCACTGTTAGAAAGAGGAACAAAACTTGAGGAACATATTGGGGAGGTTTTTCTGAAATTCAAGGAAAACAGAAAGATGCTAATGTTTTAAAGGAAGTTGAAAAATCGTCTAAAATTAAAGGAGTAGTTCACTTTATAAAAAAAACTTTTGCTGATAATTTACTCACCCCATGTCATCCGAGATGTCCATGTATTCCTTTCTTCAGTTGAAAAGAAATTAAGGTTTTTGATGAAAACATTCCAGGATTTTTCTCCATATAATGGACTTCAATGGGAATCAAACGGTTTAAAACATTACAGGATTTCTCCATATAATGCACTTCAATGGATCATACAATGGTTCAAGAGGTCCAAATGAGAGTTTCAGTGCAGCTTCAAAGGGCTTCAAACGACACCAGATGATGAGTAAGGGTCTTATCTCAGTGAAAAACGATCGGCCATTTCAAAAATAAAATAAAAAAGTTAAAGTTTTATAAGCACAAATGCTCGCCTTGCTCTGTTCTGTGATGTGCGTTCGTGACTTCTCCTGATTGAACTCGATTCATCAAAATGAACAAATCTTTTTCGAGTGATTTCTTTCTTTTCATTCATTGAATCAGACAAATGACTGGAAAAAAGATTCGCTCACATTTTGATGAATCGAAGTTCGAACAGGAGAGTCACAGAACAGAGCGAGCGAGCATTTGAGCTTATAAAACTTTTTGTTTTTAAATGGCCGATCGTTTCGCTAGATAAGACCCTTATTCATCGTCTGGTGTCGTTTAAAGCCCTTTGAAGCTGCACTGAAACTCTCATTTGGACCTTGAACCGTTTGGTTCTCATTGAAGTGCATTATATGGAGAAAATCCTGGAATATTTTCATCAAAAACCTTAATTTCTTTTCAACTGAAGAAAGAATGACATGGACATCTTGGATGACATGGGGTGAGTAAATTATCAGCAAAAGTTTTTTTAAAAGTGAACTACTCCTTTAATTTAACGCCTGATGCCATCATTTCCAAGAAAGCCTTTCCCCCTCCTGAACACACTCTTTCAGGAAAATATGCTTTGAGATTTGCAATCTGCTATTTGCTTTAATCTCAGGTTTTCTAAGATAAACCATTAATAAGGAATCGGATTTGTGCCAATAAACAATGAACATACACTTTCCCAGAAACTGAAAATAACTTTTCTCAGTTCCCCTGAGGTCATTGTAAATGGAAATAGTTTCACCCCAGTGTGTTCTTGTGTATGACAAAGCCTTTCTGGTCTGCTGTGATTCAGATGATCCCGCATGTAAACCTGATGAAAACCAGATGAACTTAGTTTTATTTTTATGAGAATTGTTGCAACATTTGTATTGTTGGGCTGGAGTAATTCTAACAAACAACATTTTCATGGGCTCTATAGAACAAGCAAAAAAACAACTACAGCAAAGGGTTGTGTGACATCTGTGCCAGTCAGGTGAGTAAATAAGATTTCAGAGCAACTTTGCCCACAATCATGAAATTCAAAGTCAGGAATGGAAAACCAGTGTATATTTTTCCGAATACACTCCCACCCTTTACACTTTTTCAGAGATTTATTTGAGGCCTTCTCCGCAAAGCAGCACAACACAATAGCAAGCAAGGATTTATGCTTTAAACAAAACAAAACCCAAAATCAATGCAGGTTTCATTAACGGTTTGAGTGATAAGTTAAAGCTGACATACAAATACAAGAACAGAAACTGTGCAATTAAAATGTGAAATTAAAAATGTGATCGATGCATTTTCTACACAAGCGTAATGAATAAGCGCATTATATTTGATTTATTTCAAAGAAGTACTCTATACATTTTTAGACCCTTGAGCATAAATACTGTCAAATCTACAAGTACGGTATAATAATGATTCAGCTGACTGAATACACAGAGAAAATCATCTATGACCAAAGACTGAATAACACAACTTAAAGCTATACTGTGTAACTCTTTAAGTTTATTCTTAGCTAAAAACACTCTAGTTCTTATCAAAAATATATGTGCTCATTAATGTACAGTATATTTACTTTGTTCAAGTAATAAAGTATTCTCATGAGTGTATAATATGCCATTGAAAATACATACGGGTAAGGGGTTCTAATGTCGGTTGCCATGTTGCCCCTCCATCTTGAAAGTACATTAGCCAAAGAGGGACATACCGGTTAATTCAAGCTCTGCCTTTCGCATTTACGTTCGAGTTAACACTCATGGACGAGGTCGAACTGGAAGCCATGTTAATCTTGGACTACATTGGCCACCGTAGGAGTTAAAACGAAATCAGAATTGAAAGGAACAGAAACTAATATTCACTGGATTGTCATATACCTTTTCACCACTAGATGGGGGTAGAAATCACACAGTGTAGCTTTAAGTTGGTCTATTTGAAGGGAATGGTGAGTTCAAGAACAAAATCAACAAGTTCTTCTCAAATCCATTTGAAAGATGAGAATTACAAGCACTAAAACAAGCTTTAACAGGAAGTGCAAAAAAGCTAACACATAATAGATGATCATATTTAAATTAATGCAATAATGTAATGGCATGTCTCTGTACTGCCCGAGAAATCAAAAGAGAGGGATTCTAATGTTGTAAATCATCCATAGCTTCAAAATGAACGTCTGATGCCATCAGCTCAGGGAAAGTATTTTGACAAAAAACAATGATGCTCAACATTTGTAATCTGGCATTTGCTAGTATCAAAATCTCTATAAAAATTACATTCTAATGATCAGAGCGAATGCTCCTTTATATCAGCTAGGATCATCAAAAACTTCAAAAACATTAAAATATATCCTCAAAAACGAGTTTGCTGAATAGCATTCGTAGTAATATTTTGCTTCGGCCTACGGAAGACAATTTGCACAAAATACTACATACTTAAAATTATTTCCTGTTACAAAAATATATTTAACTTCTTTAGCTGGTAAATATATTTCGATCTTGATTGCATACACTTTTATCAGTAACTTTGTTTGTGTGTCTGTGTGCGTTTAGTGACTAGTCAGGGACTGTGTATCCGTGTCAGAGCCGAACAGCTCTTTGTATAGCGGAGGGAAGAGGGAATGCACCGTGAGAGGGTAAAGCTGCCGAAACCATCGCAGTTTCTCAATATGCAGCGTACACAGAGACTTCAACACCGGCATTCTTTGATACAGCTGGAATCATACAAAAACACAACATTAGCAGTTAAAATCAAATCCAGCTAATACAATTCCTCACTTTCTGCTATGACATCCATCTCTTTTACCTTATCCAGCAGACTCTCCTGATTGTCTCTGTGCATGATGTGATTAAGGGCAAGCTCCACATCTCTTCTTACTTTCTGCACTCTTTCTCTGTCTTCCAGACATGGTCGATCTACTCAAAAATGTAGAGAAAGAACAATAATGAAGCCAATCCTACTTTAAAGTCAGAATTTGTGCAGTTTTACTGTGCTCACCTGCATTGATGAGGACCAGTGCAGTGAACACCGCCATCTGCTGTTCAGTCAGTCTCAGCGCACACAGATTGTGAGCAAAGTCAAATACAGCAGCTATTAGATCGCCACACACTGAGGAACAAACGGACACAAAAGCAAAGGTGTAAACTGATTGATAATAGATTAAGAATCTGAACAATATCCTTTTTGTTAGAGAAATACACTCAATTGAATTGAATGTCCACTTGTAGTGTATAAAATTACAAGTGAACATTCAATTATGTTTGAGTATAATAAGATATCCTGTTTGACTATAAGAAGTTATCCTTAATATGAAAATAAAACTAAATGTATGATATTTTTTTGGAAATAGGATTCACAGCAATTCTAAGTTACATTTAAATGGAGTTGAAATCTATGAAACCAAATTTTTATGTGTGATCTTAGATAATAAACTTTGTTTTAAACCGCATATATCGTAAGGTAGCAAAATCAGTAAGAATACGGTATAAAACAAAAGATGTAATAAATAAAATGGGTTTGAGTATTATATATTCCTCCTTAGTAATGTCTTACTTGTCATATTGTTCAGAAATCTGGGAAATGCAAATAAAACAAATATAGTTGTATTAATTAAGTTACAAAAAAGAGCTATAGACTTATTAATCAAGTAGGATATCGCGGACCAACTAATAAACTTTTTATTCAAAGTAGTATCTTATAAAAATATATAAAAGTAAAAAATATTGGAAATAATGTATAGAGCACTCCAGATGTGATCTAGATGTGTATCAGTTATGGGTGTGAAATTATGGAATTTTCTAAAAGATGATTTGAAATGATGTACTTCTCTGTCTAGCTTTAAACGATCTTTAAAAAGGAAAATTGTTAATGAGTATTCAGTTAGTATGTAAATTTTGTTAATATTAAGTAAAAAAATGCATGTGCAGTATTGTATAAATAGGTATACAGCTTTTTTTATAACTTATAATGCTGATTTGTACTTCTGATTAGCTTCAAAAGATCGTTAAAAATATTTTTTTTATGATTATTCAGTTAGTATGTAAATTTTGTTAATATCATGTAAAATAAAAATGTATGTGCAGTATTGTATAAATATGCATACTGTTTTTGTGTAATTTATAATACTGATTCTTCAGGTATCAGTACCATACCATGGTTATGGTACCATATTATGGTTAGATAGGGTAGGCAAATATAAGCCTTGGCTTCAGCCTACTCCTTTTTTTGTTATATCAATCAATCAAAATCTTAAAATTATATTTCTAAAAAGCCATACTTGCATATAATATAATATATGGCACACTTTACTCTTAATTATCTTTTGTCGTGCTTTAATAAAGGACACTTTTCTCAAGTGATTTACATACTCAAGAACCTAAATTACATAAATTACAATTTCACCTTTATTTGCTATTACTGTGAGAGATCATGTTCTGTTTTATGGAGCTTTAGTTTGCATCTTCATTGTTTCCCTGTGTTTTGCTCCTGCTTCCTTTGTTCCTCATTTTTTTGTTTCCAAGGGTGTGTCCGAAATCACCCTCATACCCCTAAATAGGCCACTATTTGAGCAGACTGTGTCCGAAAGCCATAGTGGATGCTATTGAGTGCTCTCATTCAATCCCATAATGCACCGCAACAACGAGTATACAACCGATGAACACTCAACAGCTAGAGAATACCCACAATGCACTGTGAGAGTCACGTGCTGAATGGCGCTAGCAGCTGAATCATCCATCCATTATCCAAACTGCTGGTCCAATGTGGGTAATATAATACAAGTATAAATTCCTCTTTAATTGATTATTAAATTATTTAATTAATGTTTAAATACATAGTTTACATGACAGAGTTCAAGATAAATCTATTCATTACTACTGAAGCTGTCAGTTTGCTAAGATTTCAAATGATTATTAAACAGCAAGCATAAACTATGCAATAGTGGCAGCCGTAACATGATGCACTCAGTGTCTGAATTCACTCACTCGTTTCCATTCACTCCTTCAAGGGGACTTTATTATTGGAGGAATGTTTGGGAATAGTGAATGAGTGTGTACAGTGGGTGATTTCAAACACAGCTCATGGTTTGATTGTGCCCTTGTTTGTTGCTATGGTTACTGATTTTCTCACACATTCACCTGTTTCTTGTTCAGTTTGTTTTCTCTTGTGTATTTAAAGGACAACTCGGCCGAAATGAACCTTTGGTCTACTGACACATTGTTGCCTAGTCAAAGCTCATCTGAGATTTGTTTTCATGATTGTTGAATGTAAATAGTTTTATCTCTAAAAACAGTTTAGCCTATAGCGCTAGTATAACGCGAGTATATGGGGCATAGAGTAATGACAAATAAAAATCGCTTGTTACTACCACTAACAAGGCTCAAAATAGCCCCACAGTAACACGGTAGCATAATAAGGGTCCCATTGAGAACTTTACAGTCCATAGAGTTTAATAAGAGAGATATTTTATATACACAGTCAACTTCGCGAATACAGGAAGAAGCCATCTTTGAAAAATAGTCTCTACCAGTCGATCTCACGAACGCCGATCCAAGTGCGCTGAACTGTGCAGAATCTCGAAACACAAACACAAACTATTTTCTTCTGTTTAATATGTACACGTAGCCTAGTGTTCGCGCTCACCTTATCACCTTATTCACATCTCACCAGCGCACTTGGATCGGCGTTCGTAGATCGACTGGTAGAGACTATATTTCAAAGATGGCTTCTTCCTGTATTCGTGAAGTTGATTGTGTGTATAAAATATCTTCTTATTAAACTGTATGGACACTGACAAAGTTCTCAATGCTTCAGTTTGAATGTAGGGACCCTTATTTATGCTACCGTGATAGTGTGGGGCTATTTTGAGCCTTGTTAGTGGTAATAACAAGCGATTTTTATTTGTCATTACTCTATGCCCAATATACTAGCGTTATACTAGCATTATAGGCTAAACTGTTTTTATAGATAAAACTATTTACATTCGGCAATCATGAAAACAAATCTCAGATAACTGTTGACTAGGTAACAATGTGTAATTAGACCAAAGGTTCATTTTGCGTCAGAGTTTTTCTTTAAGGTTCAGTTTACACAACAGTGTTTTCAACTTAAAAAGCGTTTTGGTTGTTCTTTTACACGACAAAAGTGCTTTGGGGGCCTGAAAACGTCTGGGTTATTTTGGGTTGCTCCTTTGTTTATCATCAGTCATTTGCTTCATGTATTAGTTTAGTTTGGTGATTTATGTTTGCAGACCTGTACGTATGTGGGAACGTATCTTTAATATTTTGTGCTTGTGTAAATTTCATAGCTTATTCTTTATTTATGTTGTATGTTTGTAATAGGCTTTTGTTGTCGCCTCTCTTATTTGTCGTGGCTCTGAGCCAGCAATGACACGTGTAAACTACAAAAATGCTAATTTGTGTAAACGGTGACATTATGTGCATGATTATTATGTGTTCAGTCTATTGGCACATAGTGTTTCTCTAACAAAGTGACATTGCCAACTACTATCATAATACAATGTCTTTGGTCGTTTTCACGGATCCATGTGAACTAGGATCGGTTTGACAACATTGTTATCTGCACGAAAAGCGCAAAGGATAAACGTTTCGTTTTAAGTACATTATTGTAGTGTAAACGTAACCAAAGCCCTCAGTTTAGGTCTCTATGATCACTGGAACGCTAGTTCTGCTGTAATTGCGATCCTCTTCTCTAATTCCTTGCCTGCACCATGACACCATGATTACATTTAAATTTGATCGATTTTAAATGTACTAATTAAAAATGTGTATATATCAATTTGTCTATATGTAAACAACATTTTCCATTTAATTGCAATTAACCCTAAAACAGTATTCTGGACAAATGTGGGCAAAATAGTTTTGATTTATTTTTAAAAAATACTTCCCTTGATCAGAGCGGTACAAGACTTGGCTACTTTTCCTAAGTTTGCCTCCTGAACACACACATTTTTTTTGACTCAATTCTACAATGTAAAGTGGGTGAAAAAAACTCCTTAATCTTGTATTTGGGTCAAAAATGGGCACCCATAGAAATGAATGGGAAAAACTGTAATTTAGAGCATTCAAAAATAAGCCAAAATAAAATACCAGGTGACAGCAAAGTCACTTTATCTTTAGGTTTTAGCTCTAAGAACTTATTGGAATTATATTTTAGTTAAATAAATGAATAAATAAATAATTGTAGTTAAAAAAAACAACATAAAAATAAGCATAATTTACATAGAAAATATGGTACTTTTTAAAGTAAATCAATTCAAAAATACCCCCAAAATAAAAAAAAAACCCACCATAAATGGATAGACAAAACTTTATCGAAGACAGTGATAACATTTATAATAAATAAAAATTAGGATCACATTAGGTCCTCTGTGCCCACATTTGTCCACAATTACAGGATTAAGGGTTATAAAGTGAATACCGGTTTGAGGGCTACCATGCAATCAAATGTGCAAAAACATTACATTCAATTCAAACTTAAGGATAATC
This sequence comes from Hybognathus amarus, assembly GCA_030378365.1. NCBI lineage: Eukaryota > Metazoa > Chordata > Actinopteri > Cypriniformes > Leuciscidae > Hybognathus > Hybognathus amarus. Next base: position 133,271 of record JAQIUQ010003360.1, read on the forward strand.
TTATAGTCTTTTTTTAAATATCCTTAAATGGACAAATATGATTAAATACAGGTTTGTAGACAAATCATGCTCGTACACTGGAAGTCTAAGGGTGATCGCTGTAGACCAAAATATTCCTTTAACTCACCGAGAGATTTGAAAAGTTCTGTTCCTGCAAATTTGCCGTCAAAAAATACTGTGTTGTTTTCTGTGTTAAACATCCACTCATCCGAACCAGAACCACTTCCATTGACCCTAATAAGAAAGAGAGAAAGGCACGCACAGAAGAAAGCAGAGAGGAGAGGGCAAAATGCACAGATTTATAGAACGAGGAATGAGAATGGAAGAGGAAGAGACAAAGACAGAAACATGACAGGTTTTTGAGAGATAAAAACAGGACAGAATTGAGCTGCTGTGAACCAGTCTTAATCAATTAACTATTATGTTTTAAGAAAGATATATCTCACCACTCTTGAGGAGAGCAATTTGATCATTCTGACAAAGCTGACGGAATCCTGGGATACGTTTAGCAAATTCCACCACATACTGAACGGCATCGGTTAACCTCACTGCACAGTGCTGCCACATCTCATCCACCGACTACAGAGAGAGAGAGAGAGGAAGGGAGGGAGGAAGTCAAAAGTTTGGCTTATGTTTTTGAATGAAGTCTTAAGGCCTGATATTCTCACTGCAGAGTTCTTCATTCTTTACCCAGGGGTTAAAAAGTAGATTTAAAATGTTACACTGTTTGCAAACATCCCCATGTCAATGCTGTTGGTATTAGTATTTGGTACATGCATTTTCTTAATAAAACAAAAAACACACAACAAAATGGCAGAAATTTCCAGGAATTCCACATCTCCAAATCTGTAAAGGCTGTGCATGAGCGGAGATGTGGATATGTTTGCAATTCAGCACTCCAGTGTATTCATGATTTTACTCTTGTCTGATCTGGACAGACTGAGCGAAGAAATGAAATGAAAAACATTTCAAAGGCCCAGAGCATACCCACATATTGCATAATCGTCATAGACCAATGGCAATGCCAGTACATGTTTAACCCTAAAACCGTATTCTGGACAAATGTGGGCAAAATAGTTTTCATTTATTTTTAAAAAAATACTTCCCTTGATCTGAGCGGTACAAGACTTGGTTACTTTTCCTAAGTTTGCCTCCTGAACACACACAATTTGACTCAATTCTACAATGTTAAGTGGGTGGAAAAACTTAATCTGTATTGGGTCAAAAAATGGGCACCCATAGAAATGAATGGGAAAAACTGTAATTTAGAGCATTCAAAAATAAGCCAAAATAAGACACCAGGTGACAGCAAAGTCACTTCATCTTTAGGTTTTGGCTCTAATAACTTATTGGAATTATATTTTAATGTGGTTCAAAAATAAAATAAAAATAAAACAAAAATAAGCATAATTTACATAGAAATATGGTACTTTTTGAAGTAAAATAAATTCAAAAATACCCCCAAAATAAAAAAAAACATCATAAATGGATAGACAAAACTTTATCGAAGACAGTGATATAACATTTATAATAAATAAAAATTCAGATCACACCTGAGTCCTCTGTGCCCACATTTGTCCACAATTACAGGATTAAGGGCTATAAAGTGAATACGGTTTGAGAGCTACCAGTGGGCTTGAAGTTTCGAAACAAACTCAAAACACTTAGTTTGACCAGATTTTGTTTGAAATGGCATCACACTCATTAATTTTTCGATTAGCTTGAAGTATGTCAGGGCCTTAATGTTAAAAAAAAGATGTGCAACTATTTTTCACAATTGTGAAATTATTTATCTTCATTGTAACTTTTTTTTCTTGTTATTGTGACTATATTTTACAACTGCCATCTTATTTCTCGTAATTGTGAGATAATTTTTCACAATTGGTCATTTTTTCTTCTCTATTAGATCAGAAAGGGGAATGTGTGACTAATGCTACAGTGTTTCACATGGTCATCACAGTAAAGCCCAAAGTATAATTCAGTTTTATGTGTACGTTAGTTGTCACGTGTTTCACAGCTGAAAAAGAAACTGATTAGACAGCAACAATGATGGACAGCCACGTTTAGGCATGGTTAAGAGATCTAACTCAATTTTAAAATGAGTACAAAGATGTTTTATTGGTCATGACTGGAGAGAAATAGCACAGATACTGGACACTGTGTCCAATTCACACAGCACTGACAGATGCCAACTAATGTGGACAATCCAACCCGATCTCACGGGAATTGGTACGAATTTTACGAGGTGGCTAATTCGTAACAATTCATACGACCTTACTCTGTACAAATTAGTATCGATTTTGCTAAATTCGTACATATTTTACGAATTGGCCAATTCGTATGAATTTGTACGAATGACCTACCCCTAACCCCGCCCTAAACTTAACCGTCACGTGGGTTTAGACAAATCGTACGAATTTGTACGAGTGAGGTGATGAATTAGTACGAATTAGCCACTTTTTAATCACTCGTACGAATTTGATACGAATTGGTCGTGAGATAGGGTAGGACAATCACTAGATTACAGTACTTCATTTAAAATAGAAAAAAAATGAGATTTGGCGTGTTTATTGGGCGAAAAAGAGCTGACAAGCAGCAAAAGACACCGACCGGAGTAACACACTGATTTGACAAAACCTGATGAAGTGTCTGTTGGTGCGAATTAGCATTTAGCGTACATGTAAAAACACAGATGTATCCACTTTATTCTGCTCTAAACAATGCACGCTGCCATGACGACGACTCCGGTTGTATAAAGCACATGTGTAGACTGATATTTTCCTAATGTCTGGACCACTGATCTATATAATATATCACTGTATAGATGAGTGGTCTGGCCTAACGTTAGAGTGCTAGCATTCAAATACTTCAAAAGGAAGTAGAAAACCGTTTAGTCAGTTGAACACGAAATAAATCATGGAAATAGAACGGGCGCAGAATAAGGTGGATACTTTGGGATTTAGAGTTTTGCTAGATATAGAAGAGTAGAGGACATGTACTTTGCTCTGGTACACATGGATCTCGTCCCTGCTGAAAACCTTCCATCTGAGAGCCTGCAGTTCCTCCGGTTCGATACTGAGTCGTCTCTCTGTGAGAACGTACGATACTTGCAGAGAGCTCCTCTGTCAAAAATCACACAAAAAGAGACGCGTTAATCTGAATGCATCGACATTCCAACACAACATAGTTCAACTCCTAACCCTATTAAACCACTTCATTCCACCACATAGCACACATGACATTTTAAAAGTGTGCTAAACTGCTTGCGGTTCTCACCTATGTGCAGAGAGGTCGAATAGGAAAAGAACGAGCTCTCGGGGTCGAAAGGACGAAACCCCATTTCACCGCCGCTCATGTTCAGAATAGTCTCGGGTGTAGACCTTGTAGAGTCAAATCCTGAAAGATAGAAAAGAGAAAATGATAAACCACAATATCTTATGGGATTTTTAGATGAAAAGGAGGTCACAATTGAAATTAGGGTAGCTTTAACTGCTATGTAAAAAAACATTGCTAGTGTGTTTGAGGTATGGTTGCGTTAGAAATAATGGTGCGATCGCAACGGTCAAACATGTCCGGCTAGCACATGTTTACAAACTATGGAAAAGTAGCGCAGTGGAATGGAAAACATGTTTTGTGTTAAAGGTATAGCGTAGGATTTTTTTTTTCGGGTGGATACTGATAGCCTATACTAAAGGTCCACCTAAGTATCAATCATTCTGGTGATATGTTTACGTAAAGCCGTACGTGCTCGTCCCTATGTAGTTTTTACATTCAGGTGTATTATGTGTGATGAGTTAATGTTTCAGCCATTCGTTTGAAAATGGCTAAGGGTCGAAAGAGAAAAAATGTATACGAAGTGTATGATAAGAAGAGAAAGACTGCAGAATAGAGAAACAAGACCAGAGTGAATATTTCACACGCTGGCGTGCACTAAAATCACAGGTTGGACTTCCCACTGATGCCGCAGTCGCAAAGATTCTACTAGACAAGTAAAGTTTGTCATGCTTGAGCCCTGGCACAAGTCATGCACTGCGAAGACACAGTAAACATCTCAATTTGTCTAAAGTAGCCTTATGAACAAATGGTAAATGGTATCACGCTGAAATATTCTAAAACCTTGTGTGTTCAATTTCGATAATTCCAATGTGTTAACTATAGCCCGACCAATAAAGGATTTTGAAGGCCAGATACCGATTACAAATATTTTTGGGTTTTAAAATCCGATATATCGGCCGATATTTTTTTATTAAATTTTTTTGTCAGAAACGCGCAACAAAAACATTAACATATTTCCCTAACATTAGTTATTTGTAATTATTTATGAGTTTTAACTAAATAGTATGATAATGCATTTTAAAAGAAACTTTCTTTTTATTGTCACAACAGAACAGACTGATGATAGTGGCATTAGCTAGCTTTGTGGTTAGCTACTCTATGATGAGCCATAATTTAGCAATGGATAACGTCATACTGCAAATTGTAAAATATACATTTTCAATATAACAGGCCAAGGAGAGATGATACAACTCATTGCTATAAACTGTCACACGCTATTAAAGAAATACTTCAGTCACATTGTCAAAAGTTAAAAGGACAGTCAGTCAACTACACTGTAACAATGTAACGTAACTATTACTAGCTAATTCTGCTTCACTCTCGGATTATTTAACAGCAGCAAAACTGGACATGATAGTCACATATGTTGTCATGCTTATTTGAGTTAAGAGAACTGATGGGGATGATCTTTTAATAGTTATTCAAGCAATGTATGTCTTGTGACCAATTCAACGAGTGTTGCCAACAGGGCGGTGTAGAGTGCCCTCTGGTGGACAAACTATACAACTCCGACACTCATGACATGGTTCAAGCATGTTTTCATCCGTTTTTATTTTATTTTTGAAATATTCATTTATCGGCCATTATAATTGCCGATACCGATATTTTGGAAAATGCCTAATATCGGCCGATAATATCGGTCTGCCGAAATATCGGTCTGGCTCTAGTGTTAACCATAGTATTTATTACACAAATGCAACAAGCTTCTCCATTGAATATCATGTCTTGAGTCCTTGGTCACTCAATCGATCAGTACAATAAGGCCACGTTTACACAAAGCCGGGTATTTAGCAAAACGAATAATTTCCCTCTCCGTTTTCAAAAATAACATCGTTCACACACCTGCACAATACGCCATCGAGCGCCATCATAACTATGCCAAACTTATTGGCGGCAGTTAAGGATAAAGCCATGCAAGCCAATCAGAATCCTCAGAATCGTCAAGACATAACCTAAAACGCCATTTCTCCCAGTTCACAAGACAACAAATATACAGCGTTTTCAGAAATCTCCACTTTGCCTGGAGTTTTTAGAAATAATCCTTTTCAGTGATAAAACGGCGTTTCGTGACATGAGAGGGCAAACGCAGAAATATCTGCGTTTTCCCATCATGTAAACAGGGCCTAAGTAAATAAAACACAGAAGGGCATTTGACAATTTGTCTTGCATGAACGTTTTTGAGTTCGTTTATAATTTGCAACATAATTGTGCCACCAAACGTGACTACCTAAATTTGGATGCCCTTCCAAACAATCTACTTTGATGCATCTGTGCAGATAAAATATAAAATATATTTTTAGTGTTATATATTTGAGTGTTGCGCATGTGCATTTTTAAAAAATTTGGAGAGGGCGGGTAGAACGGGAGACTAAAAGTAAACTAATAACTCCGCAATGTGCGTGAGCGCTGTACCGTGCACAACAGCATAATCAGTGGCGGTTCTACATTGAATTACACCCGTGGCGAGACCCTAATAATGCCTCAGTAACTAGGGATGCACCGATATTAAAATTTTGGTCTGATACAATAACTCGATAATTCTTTATATTTGAAAGCCAGTAACCGATAAATCGGCCAATAAACTTAAATCCAATTTTTTTAACTAATTTTGAGAGCCTGATTACAAAAACAAAAGTTTCACAATTAAATCCATGTCCCAAGTGCACAATTATAATAATGTTCTCATTATAGTTTTGTATAGCTGAAATGACAGATTTGCGCTGCACATGTTCGAACTGAAGAGATTTCATTCATATTTCAAGAAATTCAAAAACATAAACAGTGCTCAACAAGTGCGTCTCAGCTGAAGGGAATAATACATTATTTATCGGCTTTAATATATGGGCCACATTTTCTAACCAGGCCGAGAACGATAACATTAAAATGAACGTATATTCGGCCGATACCAATATGCTGGCCGATATATCGATGCATCCCTACTCATAACTATCCTAATATCAACTATCCAAACCTAAACCTGGATAAACCTGGACCTACCTAAACTTACTCATTTTGTTTTAGACCTAAACGAGTTTTGTAGGCCTGTATATGTCACCCTTAAATGTCAGAGAAAATAACAGAATCAGAGATTAAAAAAAATGTATAGAAAAATTGTACTTTGCATATTATACTGTAAAAGTACATAATTATAGTTGATTTTAGTTGATCATAACTAGAGATGAAATGGCATGAACATTTAATTTCATGATTAGAGTATGATCACGGTTATCACAGAGTCCTGTTAATAAATAACTAGTACTACACAATGAAATCAATTCAACAAGTTTTATGTCAGCTATGTATTTATGTCAAGTTTTATGTAAACTAGCAATTAACAAATCAAATTAGCATCAATATGCACTTTTTGTTCACATAAACATGAAAATAAATCACATTAAAAATGATGGCCAGATTTTAAAAAAGTGTCTTGCACCATCTACTAACGACTTTCACTGACTACGTTTACATGCAGCCAATTTTTGGGTTATGGTCGGGTTAAGGTCACCTTTCTGGGTTTCTGAAACATTAGGGATAACCCGTTCATACAGAGAGTTTCTCCTGTATACATGCAATTGCAATATCCCGATGTAAACGGCGACGCCTGGTTCTGCTGCTAGACGTATCGGACAACCTTAAGATGCAATATGCATCATTTCCGATTCTTCTTCCTGTATCCAAAAACGACAACAACAGCAGCACGCGGATAATGAATAGTTCGGGGCAGATAGCGATCGCCTTTGTTTGCACCTTGATGCTGGTAACGTTACTCACTTTGCTCCAAAAGTATGCTGTGCTGTGTCTCGCCATGTTTACTTCCGGTATACTGCACGCGGATTTTTGTATGCGCGAGAAGTGAGCAGGCTTTTATGTGATTATTTTTATCAGTCAGTGTAAGATCAGTGTCATGTAAGGCGCCTATAAATAAAATGTATTATTATTATTATTATTAGAGCCCTTTCTTAACTGCACCTGAAAAAAATAAGCGCACCTACATTTGAACGAACTCTAAGCGCGCGAAAGACGCGAATATACGTTAACGGTCCCTTGGCGAGCTACATCCAATCAAGCCAAGAGCTGGTAGCTCACTAGCAACATGTTAGAGACCCAGGTGATATATAATTGAAAACTGATTCTCGCGATGCAGAGGATTTTTTTTTTACTGCTTGTGCCACCCCCATGTCATGAAAAAATTACCCAAAACCGCTTCTGAGTATAAAATACATTAAAGGGCTACCCATCCCATATAAGGAATTTAGTACACAATATAGAGTTCGCGTTGTGACGGTGATGATATTTTACTCAGAGTTAATTGACGTGTGACAACACAGGTGATCAATATTAGTCACCGGCGGGGCTTTTAGATCGCTAATTTAAAGGCAAACGTAAAATGAGCACATTTTCACGGGCATACATAATGGTGCGGTGGTGCGGAAGGAACTGTTTTGTTCTTGTGCCCTGAATATGCAGCTAGTTTGAAAACGAAACTAACTTTCACTTTTAAATTAGTGTTTATTCCTCTCGCTTGGAGTTTGATTGACAGACATGTGATCTGACAGGATCAGTCAGAAAGCAGTCAGGAAATGCAGATTAACGTCTAATGAGTTCTTGGCTTTATCAGGCCACGACACATTAAAGATCCACAAAACGATAGGCCTATGTGATTTTCTTTGACTGACCAAATTTGAAAGTTGAGACTGTTTCATATTAAATATTACCTGCTCAGTCCCTGTGCTCGTACGACGCGTTGTCAGAGTCCTCTATTTTTCACTGCTTAAGAACATGGGTTGAATCTGAAATCGCCCCCTAAAACCCTCATTTACTAAGCCTATTCCCTACATTAGTCCACTAATACTGTTCACTTGAAGGAGTGAATGAGAAGGAGTAAGTAAAAACGAGTGAGCGAATTCGGACAGCCGTTGCTGACAGAGACGTGATCTGACACGCGTCCCATTTTCTCACAAATCTCTACGTTCGTTTAAGACTGCTCTTATGGACATTTTGGCATAATTTGTGTGTTATGGTTTGTTCAAGCCCGAAAGAAAACTCGATACCGACGCGCGTCTTTTCTGTGGGTCGTATGTGTGTGTTAATAGGCAGGATTTAACGACTACTGCATAATTGCGTTCAATATTTTTAAGGCTTTAAACTTTTTTTTTCACATGCCAGCCACGGTGGGCATGTCATGGTTGAAACCGAGTGTTGCGACTTGAACACCGGTAACACCCGGTAACACCGATGCTACCATAGCAAGCCTATATGGAGACCGAAAAAGTAATTCCATCAGTGTTAAATTCAATTATTTGTGAGAATTTCTCACCTCTGACCTGCTGACAAGCTGTTGCTCTCACCTCTCCTGTGGGAAACCCTGTAGGCCAGACTCTGAGCCTGGGCCTCGCCTATGCGGCACTTCCAGGTATGGATGTACCTCTGGTGGGCAACCAGGCAGTTCAGGCTCAACAGAATAAGGGTAGGCTTGAGGTAGAGGTGGGATGAGATGTGATGTCTGTTCTCTGGGCTCTTTGCCGTATCGGTAGGATGGGAGAGACTGAGGCTCAGTGACTGAGTTGGCCTGAAGACGCTGCTGTTGTCGATGTCTCTCGAGCTTCTGCAAACAGCGAGTCTCTCTGACGCTTGGACATGCGGCCAAACTTCACAGCTGAGGGAGACCAGAAAACATCACTACAATTAATTAGTGCATTCATGCATAAAATGAGTCTCAAATCTGAATTCATCCATCCTTTCTGACCATCGCGGCTCATCCCCTGAGCGACACATTTCTTGAGACGGCAGCTCTGGCAGCGGTTACGGCTGGCGCGGTCGATGGGGCAGTTGCTCTGCCTGGAGCACGAGTACTGCACGCTGGAGGACTGACTTCTGCGGAAGAAACCCTTAGAGGCAGAGAGAGAGAGAGGTGGGTGAGGTGTGGAACAGTTATATTTGACATTAGTAAAGTAGTTTTCTTTTTCTTACCTTGCAGCCCTCACATGTGATGACTCCATAATGAACCCCTGAGGACTTGTCTCCACAGATCTTACATGGGATCACCTCAATCTGAGCTAAAGACACAAGCAACACAACATCAAAACTGAGATTAAAGCCGTGAGCATGTGCTTTAACACAAACGTGTAGAACTGTCACAATTCCTGATGCTATTCATCAGATTACAATCCTAGCCAGAAGACATACAGTCACTGAATAAATCAGTTCAAAAGTTCCAGTTTGGGGTAAGATTTTAAGGTAATACTTTTTATTCAGCAAGGATTCATTAAATTGATCAACAGTGACAGTAAAGACATGTATAATGTTGCAAATATTTACATTTAAAGTACATGCTGCTCTATATATTCATTAAACAATCCTAAAAAAAATGTATCATCATGTTTTTTTAAAATGCACCCTTTTCAACATTAACATCAACACAATAAAATATGTTTCTTGAGCACCAAAAGTCACAATCATCAGAAATAATTAAATGCTACAGTAGCTACATTAAAATAAAATCAACATTATATAAAGGGAGAAGTATAAATGAATTCATGAAGTATGAATGAATAAATTATACAAACTATATATTCTATCCCCTGCTCATCTCAGAAAACTTTCTGCATTCTTTCTAGGGCTGGGTATCAATTCACATGTCATGTGGTTTAATTCAATTTCGATTCAGATTTCATTCGATTCAGATTCTCAATTCCTGATTTGATTCTCGTATTTGAACTATAATGAATATAGATGTAATACAGATCCTATATTTATATAAAAAAAGAACAGTGGACATAAGTTTACTAGTGGTTAATTAATACAAAGAAATTAAAAGCCACAAACCTGTATATAAAACTCTTTTATTTTAGGTACACTATACACTAAATGCATACAATGAATAGACAGGATTTTGATGCAATCTGATGCTGAAAATTGGACAAGTCAGAACAGTCGCACAGCTTGATCAAACAGGATCAGGTTATTTTATGTTTAAGATAGATATAGATAAATAAATATGAAAAGTTCAGATGCAAAAGCCTCTAAATGCCATTTAAAATTTTCTTCTAAAATGACCATTTTTATCAAGCTTGTATATTTAAGTTCAGTAATTTCACTTAAATGACAATTAATAGGTAATCTTTCATTACCATTTAAGTGAAATTACTGAACTTAAATATACAAGCTTGATAAAAATGGTCATTTTAGAAGAAAATTGCAAATGGCACATAGAGGCTTTTGCATCTGAACTCTTCATATAAATATTCAGACATTTTTTATTACTTTTTTATTGATCTTTACCTAAATGTTTGTTTTTACAATGGGGTAATTTTGTTAAGAGTTTATGCAACACATGGAAGCTTGATTTCAATCTTTGAATTAAATTGAAAAAAGTAGCACAAATAAATACAATAGAATAAAGACATAGTTAGTTAAACAAGGCTAGTTTTTTGGGAATGTCAGAAATACTACAGAAGCTGAATAAAGTAATCCAATGTAAAATAACACTGGATAGTCTTTTTAGTCCAGACTGAATTAAATACATAGGCTATTAATTCTGATTGCCCCCATAACATAAGGTTTACAAGGACCACACACACATATTTTTGAGTGGTTGAAGACAGTGCGTTGATGCTTTCCGATGTTAAAAACACACAGAAAATAAGTGGTACAATTTCTAAATTGGTATTCTGTGATGAATGGATAGACTGATTAAAATGAACTAATGAAACAGTGGATGATTGGTTCTTTTGTAGTAGATGCTCTTAAGTGTATTTGCAGTTAAAATGTAAACACTCATGTACAAGGATATAAATACACAAACCTCCTGAAACACAAATACACACTGGTTTTGTAACAGACTGAAAGATAATCCCTGAAAGCCACATTAAGAAATCCTAATCTAATGAACACACACACAGAGAAGAGAGAGAGAGAGAGAGAGAGAGAGAGAGAGAGAGAGAGAGAGAGAGAGAGAGAGAGAGAGAAGAGAGAGAGAGAGAGAGAGTTTGAGAGTGAGTGAGCCAGGTTCTGTACATCAATGAATGAGAGGAAAGGAGAAGTATGAATGAATTACTAGTGTGGTACAATGTACTCTCTTAAAAATAAAGTATCCAAAAAAGGTGATTTCACAGTGATGCCATAGAAGAACCATTCTGTGTTCCCAAAATAACCTTTCAGTGAACAGGTCTAAAGTTCTTCTTTTAAAGAATGTAACCATTTTCGTCTTTATGTGGAATGGACAGGTTCCGTGAAGGTCAAAAGTTCTTCTTTGATGCCAATAATGGACCTTTATACATGTAGCCTACACATTTGTTTAATGTTGGGAAATGGTGTATATTGGAGTCTTTAGTTAGCAAACTAAGCTAATGATATTTTTAATAAAAAACACTATTTAGTATGTTTATTACATTGTTTTCCTCACAATGAATGTTGGCTGGTCCCTGTTCTGTACTGTAGGTGATTTTAGGTTTTACTATCCTAGTGGAGACATTTGGTCCTGAAAATGTAGGACACGTAGACACAGATACAGTACAAACCTACATTTGCACAAGGAAAGTGAGATTATTATGTATTTAACAATATCAGAAACACAAAATTGCAAAGGTGTGTATCTTAAAATCCATTAGTGCTTTAAATTGCAATGCAGTGGAAGTAGTGACAGATCTTTTCTTCCCTATTGTGACATATATTTGAGTAAAGCAGATTAAAAAAGAAAGGAAAAATGTAGGACGGGAGTTTGGTTTTAGAGCTTGCAGTCGATTTTAAGAAAGAGACGGGTTTATGCAGACTAAAATGAATGGAGAAGTCCAGTCACCAGCGACAAGCTTGTCATTTCACCCGAAGAACCACTTATGATTCTTCAGGTATCCATTATGATGAATAACATATGCAATGATGAATCGTTCACAATAAGATCAATAAAATTAATGTAGAAAATAGATTTCTTTCAGATGTTCTTATTTTTATTTCATGCCATCTTTACTGTTCTGCTCTGGAGTTTTGTCTCAGAAGACAGATTGTGCGTGTGTGTTTGTGTGTGAAGTGTGTGCAGGTGTGTGTTTTCAGTCAAAATGACAGTAAATCTAACCACTTATTTCTTGGAATCCAGCAATGTGTGTGTGGCTAGTAATGTGGTCACATCGTCCAGTACCAAGGAACACGAAGTCCCCTCCATCAAAAAGCACACACACACACAACACACACACAAGGCACACATACAGGTGGGAGAGAGTGTACAGGAGGAAGTGAGTGGGAGAATGATACAAGGTTAAAGTTCAAAGCGGATACACTCCACTGAGGCAAATTAAAACATTAAAAAACCAACAATAAAAAAGTTGCAAAAAGGTTTTAACTAATGGGCTTATACTTGACATTGTTAACCGATGGTCATTTTTAATCCTAAAAAGCTGTGAGTAAATTTTGTGCAGTAGTGGGTAATTTCATTTTGCAAAAATATCAACCACTCTGGTGAGCAACCTGTATCTTGAAATACATTTCGCAAGAACAACACACTTCAATACATTAAGGACATGCCAGTGCATGTGCCGTTAACGTGCAAATTCGTTGTGTTTGTGATGTCTTAAAACAGCAACAATCACTAATGTGAATTGATTCTGGTTCACTGTGTATTTTGTGCATTGCTTATAATGTAATTATGAGCACAGATTTTTCTAGATTCACTTTGATATTGCGCAATTTTAAATAGTTGTCAATGTAGCACAACAACATTGTGGTTATAGTTGTCAGGTGAATCGTCAATACTCTGCAACTTTTGGTGCAGCTCCAAAAAAACAACGTCAGCCCAAAAAACAAAAGTGTGAATGGAAAGTTCGCTGAAACCATAATGGAAGTTGACCGAAAGGAGACCAAAGTTCACTTTCAGTGCCAGTAACAGCACAGCAGTGGTTCTCAACGGACCTCAGCAATATTCTTACTTACAATTATTTAACCATTAAATGTTTCGGCAATCATTATTACATATTCTGGTCTTTAGCAACCCGGATCTATTTCTAACATACATACATATCATGAAACTGAACTCACAATACAATATTATTGGGACAGGTGGTAAAAGGTTAACAAAAATGTGCTGTTGATTAAAATGCTAAATTTGATATTACATTCAAACTTGGTGCTGATAACCCAATATATATGAATATGCTTGCACTAAGTCACTCACTCACTAGATATATTTAAAATAATGTAATTTTACAGGTAATGGTCTGTATTTTTTTACAGAATTTTGCCATTTTTCATTATACAGTGAATGCCTGTTATTACAGATATTTGCTGTAATTTAAAGGTCCACTATTGAATTTACAGGTAATTGCTTGTATTTTGGTTTTACATCTATTTTACGTTTTTTTAAAGGAAATTGTCTGTATTTTTACAGGGTTGTGTGTCATTTTACATAACATATTCCGTAATATTTTACAGATTTTTTCTGTTAAATTAGAAAACACAGAAAAGAAGCTATACCTGCAGAAATCAGCAGTCATTTAACATGTTTTCCTTGAAGATCAATTAAGTATGTGGGTGTTAAAGTGAGTTTTAAGGTTAAATAATAGTATTTCTGTACTAAATACCATTAAATTTACAGTTTTTGAAAGTGAAAAAGAACAACTCATTGTATAATTTACAGTGAAAACCGTAAATTGACATTCCCACAATTCCCTGCATGACACTTCACATTTGATGTGTTTTTGTTGAAATAACTATGTTTCTTCATAGTTTTCTTAGGTTTTTTTTTAATCAGTTATGTATATTAGGGTTTTATGTTACATTTAATGTTGTTAAACTAATGTTTAATGCATTTTAAAAATGTCATGTGTTACCATGATGGTGTTTAATGTTTCTGCGAATGAGACTGGGTGCATTTCCCTAAAGCATTGTTAGCCAGCTATGGTCGCAAGTTCCGTCATTGGAAACTTGCGACCATAGTTGGCTAAGTGGGAAACGCTCCCTGTGCAGTTTCTATATATTAGTATTAATTCCTTGTGGAAAAGCTGCTTGTAATGAGCTTTGAATGATCATGTGATTCTCATCATCACTGTGGTTGTCAGTGTTACAATGGTACAAAACAGATATTAATACTTTAATAGGTCAGTAAATAAACATTATTATATCAGATAATGAAGATATTTTTGTGTAGAATAACAGTAATAAACCATAATTATAGAATAAGAAATTACCATTTTCTACTGTTTTTTACCATTTTTTTACTGACAGTATTTTTCCGTTTTTTAACAGACATTTTCTGGCGCCCCTGCTGCCAGAAAATTAACCGTTTTTTTTACAGTGTAGGCCACTTTTTACTGGTTAAATAAGACCTTTGGCATTATCAGGATCCACAAATATTCCCCCATTGCATTATTATACATTATATTCAACATTATATAAGGAAGTTTAATGTTTTTACATTGTACTTATATTTTAAAAATACCAGAATGTAATTACAGCTGTAATTAATTTATGTAATTACATTTGTAATTACACAGTTGACCCTTCCCTCACACCTTAACCTACCCTTAACTGACCCATACCACCACACCTGACCCTAACCTTACCCATATCACACCTCAATAGCAGCAAAAGTGTTTTACAATACAACAGGACCACAATAATGCATTGTACTTATTTTTCAATGTAAGTACATAGTACTTAAAGCCACTTAATATAAAGTGGGACCAAATGTATTATTGACAATTAATGGATCGTCGATTAATCGTTGACATCCCTAGTATACAGAGAATAGTATAACCAAATTCAAATTCCAAACACTGTAAAAAAATGTTTGGTTTAACTTAAAAAAATAAGTAACCTGGTTGCCTTAAAATTTTAAGTTCATTGAACTGGAAAAAGTGAGTTAATACAACTGAAGGAGATTGATTTGATCATCAGAAACTCAAAATAATAAGTTATCTGAACTAAATAAATTATTGAAGTTGATTTGACAAAAGAAAAAATGTTGTGATAATAAATCTTGAAAATATTTTTTTACAGTGTAGTAGGCTATATCACCGTGAAAAACAATGCTTGATTTTTTTTCTGCACCTCATATTACATTACAGATTTTTACAGGTTTTAACACTTTAAAATGATAGGTTGGTTAACTGTGTAACATTTTGGGGTGGTTTCCCGGACAGGGTTTAAATTAAGCCTGGAGTAGGCCCTAATCTATAATAGTTAATTCGTGTCTTAAAAAAAGGCTTTTTGTAACACAGATTAAGTACAGGTTAGTTACACTTGGACTATGGAGTCTTGAACTAAAATAAATCAGATTAAATTAAAACCAACTGTGCTAATCTGAATTAGCATGACAGAAGTTGCCTATAAAACACGGAATGAACCAAAACTTAAAATTGCATGGAACTGAGAAGCAAATCCAAGGAAAACAATGGCATCAGAAAAAGACTGCAATCAAAAAACATAAACAAGAGAAAATTATACATAGTTTTTATTTTGTGTAAACTATTCACGATACATATTGTCACTATCCAAGATCCGTATTGATGCATTTTTGTATTGTGACATATTGTTACACCCCTTGTCGTAATAATATAAAATAAGGAATGAAGTCATTCAGTCATCAGATTCAATTTTGTTCTGCAGACCTCGGGTTGTTTGTGACCCTATACAATTTTTTTCAAAAATATAAACAGGAATTATTTTATTTAAAAAAATGTTTTCCTGCTATAGTGTTTATAATAAATTGATTGAGAATTACTTGGATGAGGAGGAGGGTAGTGAATGACATCCCAGGTCACTAAAGACCCGAGGTGTGCATTTAAGGGTTAAAACAAGACAAAACAAGCTTAACATTATAGCAAATATCCTGATTTTTAGTTGTTTTGCTATTTCAATTCACCCCAAATTTCTGGAATTATAAAATGTAATTATTACATTAAATAATGGTGTACACAGTGTAATTAAAGTGGGCTTGAATGAACGATCCAACAAATGAATAAATGTTTTTACTATTTTCTTTTTCTTTTCATACATTTAACTAATTGCATAGTAAAATTGGCTTGTAGGCAATTTATTTTTAACAATTATTCCTACTTTCCACCCTGGTTAATCACTTTCAGGGTTTTTAACACCATACTTTACCCTGCATTACTAATTCACACGGTACCTTTGGCATGGCTAATGCAAAATGCAAAGCCTTCCCGTGTGAAAGGTATCTAAACCCAGTTAAAAGTGGCCTTAACAAGGTGCTAAAGAAGACGTTCATTGGTTAAGTATAGTGTGAACAGTCTATAACAATATTGGGTTCTCTTCTAGGCCATCTAATAATGCTAGAAAGATAATATTTAAATTCATTAAAAAGGTGATTTGAGGTAAAGTGGAATCAGAATGTGTCATGTCAGTCTGACCTTTTCATGTCAGAAATTTAAGCTTCATTTGACGAGTTTTCCCACCTGGTCCATCAAAGCTCTTACAGTGGGTGAATCAAAGAAGGGCATTTTTTCACAAAAACAAAAAAAATCAAATAACATGTCATGAATAAACAGGGAGATTCACCGAGAATGACTGAGACTGGGGGTATATTGAGTGTGAAGAGGTGGACGTGAAGGTGTCAACCTCAGAGTCTTTTTAAGTGGTTTACTGGCTTCTCTTTCACTCTGACTTTCCCTCTTTCATGCATTATCTTGCTCTTTATTTCCCTCTCTCTGTCTCGCTCACAAAGGATGTGACTGCCAGTAATACACTCTTTCATCTGTGTTTTCACTGCCAGGAATGTCTCTCCTTCCCCCGCCCCTTTTGTTCTCATCCTCATCTCCCAATCCTACCATCTCCCAAAGAAACTTTTGTGATATAATCTGATACAGCACTATAAAAAACTATATCAGAGATCAAAACATCTCATATTCATTGTCTTATTGGTGCATTGTAAGAGAGCAACTTAATGCAACATTTGTCATGCAATTTCATGCAACTAGATTTAATTAATTCTGTTTAAAAGTTTTTTTGGGTGTCATATTTGATACATCAGGCTTTTAAGACTCATATATTATGATAAAGTGATATTATGGTACTTATACTCAGAGTAAGAAAAAACAATCCTACATTTTATTCAGAGGCCCAAGCTGAGCAAGAAAATGCAATTTGCTGCAGTTGCTGCTGATTTTTATATGGCCAAAATGTAAGATGAATTTCTGATAGGTTGTAATGTAAATCATTAAGACCTTTATATATAGCAGACTACTTCCATATAAATATCAATTGCAACTCTATATTTTATAATAATATGTCTTAGATTTATGATTAAAACTGAGCAAAACATACAGTTGTGGTCAGAATTACTTTTACATTTACATTCGTTTAGCTGACGCTTACATTGAAAGCGACTTACAATTGCTAAATATGTCAGGGGTCGCACACCTCAGGAGCAACTAAGGGTTAAGTGTCTAAGTGTCTTGGTGCCAATTAATGGCACATCTGGTAAATATTATCAAAAATGGCTGTAAAAAATAAATCTGCATTGTTTATCCTTTTGATATTTCATTAAAAAAATTCATTGAAGTAAAAGAATTGAAAGTGAGGGGGAAAATTACATTATGAAATAAATGTTGTTCTCCAAAACGCACAATTATTGGCACCCCTAGAATTTTTTTACCCCTAGTATATTCCATTAATATTTACCTTTTTTAGTGCACCAGGGTGACTATAGGAACATGAAATTGTCCATCTATGACTTCTTGTTTCATGGGAGTTTAAATATGAGGAAACACAAAGGCCGAAATTCCGTAATCATCCATCACAATGAGTAAAACCAAAGAACATGGTTCTGGTGTGCATCAAAAGATTGTTGAGCTTCACAAAATATAAAGTGGCTGTAAGGAAACAGCTAAAAAGCTGAAAATTCCCATTTTATCCATCAGGGCAATAATAAAGAAGGCATAATCAACTAAAGATGTTACGATTCTGCCAGGAAGAGGACGTGTGTCTATATTGCCTTTATGCACAGTGAGGACTGAAGGAAAGTTTGAGTGGCCAAAGACTATCCAAATATCACAGATGGAGAATTGCAGAGATTCCTTGAGTCTTGGGGTCAAAAAGCCTAAAAAAATATATCAAACAACCCCTACATCCCCACATGTTGTTTAAGAGGGTTTCAAGAGAAATCCTTCATGCTCCTCCATAAACAAACTCCAGCATATTCAGTGGTCACGACTGGATATTCAAAAAGAGACCGTAATTCTATCATCAGACGAAACAAAAACGGTAGCAAACCCACCAGATGTGTTTGGCAAAAACAGGGATCAAAAGTACCCCATGCCCACGGTTAAATATCCGTGTCTTATATGTTGTGGGCCTTTTTTTTTGCTGGAGGTCCTGGACATCTTGCCTCTGCTAGAAATCTTATAATGGGACGTGGTTGGATCTTCCAGCCGGACAAGGATCCAAAACAAACATTAAATCAACACAAAAATGGGTAACGGAGCACAAAAACTGAAGCTTCTGCCATGACCGTCCCAGTCCCTTAAACTGAACCCTATAGAAAATGAGTGGGATGAACTGAAGAGAAGAAGCGCCAACATGAACTTGTGAATCTGAAGGATCTGGAGAGATTCTGTAAGGAAGAATGGTCTCTGATCTCTTGTCAGTTGTTCACCAAACTCACCAAGCATTATAGGAGAAAACTCAGAGCTGTTCTCTTGCAAAAGGTATTTAATAACAGGGAGACAATAATTATGGCCAGCATGTTTTGGAGAAAAGTATTTATTTCATAATGTGATTTACAATTACTATTATTATTATTATTTTTTTGTTATTTTCAATTCTTTTACTTCAAAGAAAGGTTAGATATTTCAGATTTTTTTTATTAACCCCTTAACTGTCACTTGCCCATATACGGGCAACCTAACTTTACTTCACTATATTACTATTAAATCCTAATCTAGTTATGACAAACTATATATCATTGGAAAGGTCTAAGACTCCTAAATAGATATTTATAGGTCTGTTTTTTTCTTACAAATTATGAATGAACAGTAATATATGAATTTATGACAAGAGTGCGTCTCAAAAAAATCGACGTCATTACAGGAGTTTCTGACCTTTGTCACAAAAAGTCAACACACATATTTTAATAATTGAAACTTTGGTTTTTAGTGCTAAAAGTTCATAATAAAACATAATTAGTATTTGTCAATAAAAAAAGATAAAATTATATTTTAAAAAGTAAGGTAAGAAGTCCTCTAAAAAGTATAATATATATATATATATATATTTATATTTTATTATTATATCATATATTTTAGTAGATATCATAAATTAGGTATCATTGAAAGCTTACGAACTCAGAATTCATCCTGAGAAAACCGTTTTGAAATTGGACGGTATATTTTTTATTAGGCCCCACTCCTTGTTGGCATCATCTTTAATAATTTATAATGAAAACCTTTTCTAATCTTGACAAAACACATATTGTCAGAAAGGTCTGAGTCTCAAGGTTCCATATTTAGTGACAGAAGTGATATTTGGATAGAAATTTATTAATTTGTTATGGCAGAATGCATACAATTAAATTCAATGGAATTCAATGGCACCCGGTGGCTATTTTTGGTATAACGCCTAAACAAAATCTCATGGAAACTTACATTTTTGTCAAATTTGGAACTTCAATCAACTTCAAATTTGGAACACAACTTGGTTAGATATATAGCTTTCATTTTATAGTAATTTTATAGCAAAACATATTTTGTAAAATATTTATTTTATATTAAAAAAAATATATTAATAAAGTATATTTGATTTACTGTAAATTATAACTTCTTAATCCATAACTTTTTCATAGGCCCTACTTTAATTGGAAGTGCTTTCACTTTAGTAATAATCTGCTGATTGTTTTCTTTAAAACAAGACCAAAATAGGTCTATATTCCAAAGCATTCTTGAATTACAACCATTTAAGTTTGTATAATGCATTTTTATGTCAATTATCAAAAAAGGGGTGACAGGTAAAGGGTTGAATATCAAAAGGATAAACATTGATCATATTTACCAGGGATATGATTAATTCTGACCACAAATAATGCAATATGCACTACAATGATGAAATAAATCTTCCTCAAAAGCCTGATGTATCATATTTGATAGTTACATTTTAACATGATTTTCGAATGATGTATGGATAATCAAGTATGTGTGCATACAGTAATTAGCATGTGCATGTTTCTGTGGCAATGTGTGTTTATGTTACTGTGTCAAGGTATGTCATGATTTGGGGCACAGAAGGAAACTCATTGCAACTGTTTTTGCAAGAGCATGGGTCTGATGCCAGAGTGTGTGTCTATGAGGGAAGGTTGGCGTCCTTTGCATTGCAACGTTCCTCGATGCAATTTTTAAAAAGGCAGGTTTTTGAGCCTCTCACTTTAACTTAAATGCCATGTGCCTAATAAATCTGAAGCCATTTTAATGACATAATCGCAATGCTGATTGGCTGATGGCACCACAGGAACTCGCATGCACAGTCCTTTTCACTATTAATTAACATTGGAAATATTTGATTTCCATTGTTCCAATCATCCACTTCAGGCTTTTAGAAGCCCTAAAGACAGATACTTTATAAAATATAAAGACTTACAATCAGTGCTATTTAGTATCATACTATTATGTTTTTTATTAATATCTTGTTTATTCTTGGTTATTAGTAAATGGTTCATTTCTTTGTGGTTTTGTAATTGTTATTAGTTTTTTTTTCAGTCTATATAGTTTGTATATATTTTTATTTAGATTTAGTTATTTTTGTTCATCAACTTTAAATAAAAATGAGAAACCATGGCAAGTTGAAATATAAATACATTTTTCTTTACATATAATTTTATTTTATTTCAGTTCAGATTTATTTTATTTCAAGCGACAAATTTTCTTTTATGGTTTTAGTTAATTATAATTCTGTGCAAAAAATGTTAGAATATAAAGCTACTTTTGAAAGACCATTGTTGGAAAAAGATTAGATGCTGGTGGGCCGTTAATTTGGTATTAATGGACTAAGTGAATTTCCTGTTATTACGTATTGAAATAAAGCCAATGACAATAGACCTGTAGACAATCGACAATAGACCAAATGCCCTGTTTTCTTTCTTTCTGTCTTTAGTGCATAAAAATGGGAACAATGTACAGTTAATATGAAGTTTCACAGGTGTTTTAACTGTATTTTGAATTGCACATCATATTCTCAAACTCATGGCCTGTAAAATAACCTCTTTCTTGGTTCCTTGCATGTTTTCTATCCTTTTGTGTTTAAAATGACTCTAATATCTATATGTTCACTTGCACACACAATATCCAAATAAAGAGAAATATCTCCACATAGACAAAAAGCTTCTCATTCTCATTATATCTCTCTGAAACAAACCACATGCTGATAAAGAGAAAATTTCTCCTTTTCTCTTCTGCGCTATCTGTTGACCTAAACCACATGCTGATACAAACAAAAAAAGGCTTCATGTTTCTCATCTCTGCTCAGAGAAACTGATGACAAATATAGTAAAATCAAACTCCCAATCTAAAGAGTTGAACATTATTAAGACTCTAAAAACACTTACACATTTTAGATAGAAATCATATATTTCTTAAAATGAATTAAAATAAGAATTTGCGCACATTACAAAAAATTAGCAGTCATAAACCCCACTGGTACTTACCACAGCTGAAGATCAGCATAAAGCATTGCCATATCCATATATATTCAACTCATTTCAAAACAGGAGAACTAAAACTGAACTAAGAAAATTTACCTGTTGAAATGTCCCTAAACAATGCTTGTGAGAGACCTGCACTTGTGATTGCATCTCTCCGATCATACATCTTTCCAGAAATGAAGATACTATCTCGCCTATATATATATGACTGTAAGCAAGATGTGAGCTGTGATATGTCGTAAATGATTATCTTTGATGTACCACTGATAGAGGAACATTACATAAAACTATACCGCAACTTCAGTATTTAGGTCTGAGATTGCCACTGGAAATGGTGCAGGACTACAGCAGTTTTTTTTTTTTTTTTTACTTTGAAAAATGTTGCAGTGAGTAAATAATATTTATATATATTAAAAAAGTTCAATGTAAATACAATTGCTCATTTAAAAATTACATCGTATAACACACACATAATAATTTCTAAAAAATTTTAAAAATGCACGTTTTGGAAACTCTTTGAGATCTCTTTTTTGACAAAAAACCTCCCGAGTAAATTATGACAGTGAGAATGATAGAGAGAAAGAGCAAGACTAGAGAGAAAGATCTATTTTATCTTTTTTTCCACAGAATAATCTCAAGATCAAGTGAAAAAGGATGTGCAAACACAGAAATACAATGAAAGTTCTGTTTATATTTAGGCCTGTCATGATAACTACTTTTTGTTATGCGATATGTTGTCCCAGAAATAATTGCGATAAACGATATCATTGCCATTTTAAGACCATTTTATGCCACTGAATATATAATCATAATAAAACAGCATAATAATGCAAGTAGGCCTAATTCAAATGACAACAACCTTTGTGAAGTGTGTAAAAAATTAAGTGTCAAAAATTCAATAATCCTAAAAAAAAATTTAAATCAATAATAAATAAACATTTTATAAAAAACAGAAAAGTACAAAGTAACTATAAAACAGTTGCTAAATGCACAAAAGGCACTTCAAAAATTGCTGGGTTGTTTTAACCCAAATAAACTCAAATATGGACAAACCCAGCCATTGGGTTAAATTTTTTAATTACATTTTTAACCCAACATTTGGGTTTGTCCAAATTTGAGCCAAAGTTGGCTTAAAACAACCCAGCATTTTTAGAGTGAGATTTTTCTGTCTTTCTTCACTCTAAACCAGGGGTAGGCAAGTTATTCAGGCAAGGACCGAATTTGCTACCCCTGCTCTAAACAATGCTGGGTTGTTTGGACCCAAATTTTGGTCAAATATGGACAAACATGGACAAACAAATATGGAAAGTACAAAGTAACAAATATGGACAAACAAGTGTCTTAGACATCCAAATATCCAAATATGGACAAACAAATATGGACAAAGTACAAAGTAACTATAAAACAGTTGCTAAATGCACAAAAGGCACTTAAAAAATGCTGGGTTGTTTTAACCCAACTTTGGGCCAAATATGGACAAACCCAGCCATTGGGTTAATTTTTTTAATTACATTTTTAACCCAACGTTTGGGTTTGTCCATATTTGAGCCAAAGTTGGGTTAAAACAACACATTCTCATCCCAATTCGTCATATAACTGATGTTTTGGGACGTTTTTGACCATTCGTCAATATACAACGTTTTAGGGCCCCCTTAAACGTCGGTAGATGACGATCCCGGGTCGTCATACAACTGACGCTGTACCTTTAACGTCAGTTAGGTGACGAGTTGGGTTTAGGGTTAGGTTTAGGTCTGGGGTAGAGTTAGGATCCCATAACGTCATCTACCGACGTCTAAGGGGCCCTGAAACGTCGTATATTGACGAATTGTCC
Source organism: Hybognathus amarus (assembly GCA_030378365.1). Lineage (NCBI taxonomy): Eukaryota > Metazoa > Chordata > Actinopteri > Cypriniformes > Leuciscidae > Hybognathus > Hybognathus amarus. Next base: position 157,072 of record JAQIUQ010003360.1, read on the forward strand.
AAAAACGTCAGTTATATGACGAATTGGGATGAGACTGCGTTGGTTAAAACAACCCTGCATTTTTAGAGTGAGATTTTTCTGTCTTTCTTCACTCTAAACCAGGGGTATAGGCAAATTATTCAGGCAAGGACCGAACTTGCTACCCCTGCTCTAAACAATGCTGGGTTGTTTGAACCCAAATTTCGGTCAAACATGGACAAACCCAAACGTTGGGTTAAAAATGCAATTTCAAATTTTAACCCAACTTCAAATTTCACTTTCAACTGTACATTTTTTAATTTCATTTTTAACCCAACATTTGGGTTTGTCCATATTTGACCCAAATTTGGGGGTAAACAACCCAGCATTGTTTAAAGTGTTTTCTCTGTAAAGTAAGGGTGCACACTATTGCTGAAAACATGAATCCTAAGCAGTCGGATGTCTGTATGAACAGAGGCACAGATGCCTCAACAGGCCATATCTGCTGATAAAACTACTTTTTATTAGTTTGCACCATTTTGTGCTTTAACGTTTATATTTGCCCCAGAACAGGATTGCGGATTTGTTGTGTATTTGGACCAAGCGGCAACATTCTAATCTGAAAGATGAAGCCTACCCGGAAGTGCGATAAACTGCAATCTCAAATCTGCTAGAGGCCGGTCCCAAAAGGGAGCAAATATATCCATAGACGTCATGTTAAAATCTCCGTTTTCACAGCATAAATTCATGTTTACAGTTTGGTCCCATGGACTTTTATTGTAATCTTCAATATGTTCCGCGTGCCTGACAACTGTGAGGGGGGTGAATTTTTTTTAACTCGTTAGTTTAGATCATATTTAGATATAAAATGTATGTAAATAAGGGCAGTTAACTTTGATTGACAGCTGATAACGGGCTGCGCCGAGTGAATTTGACGTCTCTGCCGTGATCTGAGACATCATACCACCTCTGTATCCTTTCTGAAACTTTTGTATTTTGTATTTTCCAATATGGCGCTGCCCATACCCCCCATAAACAGCCTCAAACGCGTTCTTCAGAGAGTCTATGGATGACGTCACAGACGCTTTTGCTTACAGTCTATGATTTGGACTTATTCTTCCAAACTGTACTGTAGTTGTCACAAACACTACGCCCCAATGACGCCCCTTTCCCCCACCTATCGATGACCGCTCTGTGTATGAAGAAAACTGGATGCTACATTTTATAGCCAACAAATGTTGATTGCACATGTTATTTTACTGTTTTAATAAATGCAATAGTTGCATGCAAACAAAAGTTTAACGAAATAATTAATGAGGAGGAGAAGAAACGTATCCCTAAAAACCCATCTTAGAGATATTCGGTCAATTTAAGTCCCCCTAGTTTATGTAGCGGTTCAGTCAGTGCTTCTCGTGAAACCTCCATCACAGCAGTCAGCACTGTAAACTAGAGAAAAACCTCAAGGTTCCACTAACGGAAATCCTCGAGTTGAACACAAGAGTGCCTGTGACAGGACAAAAAAAAAGTCACCAAGAGAAGAAAGAGAATGAAAGAGAGAACCTGGAAACATCAAGAGCCTATAGCTTTCAAAGAAACAATATACATACATGCATGAGTTTGAATAGCTAATTGATTAGCTTCTAATGTTAGTGCTTGCTAACCGAGTAATGTGACAAACAAAAAACTGTTTAAATAATCACTGATGGTTTTTTTTTTTATTTAGTAGTTTACCACTATAAATATGAATTAAAATAAAAAATGTCTAAAATTAAGGTAATATAAAATAAATGAAGAGTTCAGATGCAAAAGCCTCTAAATGCCATTTGAAATTTTCTTCTAAAATGACCATTTTTATCAAGCTTGTATATTTAAGTTCAGTAATTTCACTTAAATGGCAATGAAGATTACCTATTAATTGTCATTTAAGTTAAATTACTGAACTTAAATATACAAGCTTGATAAAAATGGTCATTTTAGAAGAAAATTTCAAATGGCATTTAGAGGCTTTTGCATCTGAACTCTTCAAATATTGTTTTTGTTTCTAAATTAAAATGAATTAGTAATGAAAGGGTTAGCTGTATTAAACAAACTCACAAAGCAGCACAGCAACAAAAACATATTCTGTCACAGGAAAGTGGCAAAAGATAAGATGCTATAAGCAGAGTTAGATAAGACACTTGTGCTTATCATGGTGATTTAGTCACGCACTCACACACACACATCCTCACACATATTTTCTTTTCAATGTATAAATCAATAATAAGTCTTCTCTATTAAATCTTAGGACCTGAAGGCTCTGGATTATTATTTTTTTTCAATCAGTCTAAATGGAAAAGCTTTGTGAATTCAGGGGAGAGAATATCTCTTTGATTTTCAAGTTTTTGGTACCTGAATGTACAAGTCATGATTTCAGTGTCTTTGAAGATTTAAAGACATTTAAGAACAAGAGTGAAAAAGGGTGTGAAACTTCCCCCACACACAGAGACGCATTAAAACGGTAAATTTTTCATATATCAATGTGCGGATGTGCTCATATATCAACTTTCATTTTATAACATTCGGTTTCATAAGCATTTGGTCTATACGAAAACATATCAGAACAGATTTTTATTTTTAATTTAAAACTCTTAAATGTCTTTATTGATTTGACTGATTCACCTTGGTAACAAAGGGGGAAACAACACACAAAAATGTAGGTAATGGAAAATAGCATTCAAACAAAAGCTCTGCACGCACACCTGTGCTCACACACACACCAATGTGAGTGCCGATACATACACACACACACACACACAAGGATTGAACGGGTGACCACAGCGCAGAAAAGTCTTGCAGCTGGTGAAGCGTTCATTGGCAGTATATTCAAAAAGTGCGCGTGTATGCAGTGAAAATCTAGTGCAATGTTGCAAAATGCCTCACAGTGCATGTTTTCCTAATGTGTGTATAAAGTGCATTTGATCAAATCCACACGTTTTATTTCGGTTCCGTTTATTCGGATGTAGTGCAGAACGGCTATCCCTGAAGGTCTTTCTGCTCATAGCTTCCTTTCTGACTTCTTGTGACTCAGACGCTGCCTGCTCTCTGTCTAATACGGAATAAAAACCAGGAACTTTTAGGACTTTTAATGCAGCAGACTATCCACAATAAGCACAGATAACCTCTGATTCTGTTCTTAAATAATGACAAATTGAATGACATTGCAATCTTTTAACATTAGTTTTAAAAAAGTAAAATAAATGGATAAAAATTCCTACTAAGGACTTCACAAGACAAAAAAAGATATTTTAAAGAATACGGGTAACCAAACAGCTGATGGACTCCATTGAGTTATTTTCCATACTATGGAAGTTATAGTCAAAGTTTGGTTTGTATATTCTTATATCTTCTTTTGTGTTGAGCAGATGAAAGAAATTCACACATTCCCTGACCTCGACATGCGGCCATTCAACAATTTAATCTGCAAACGACAAAGACAGGGGTGACACACTGATCCAACAAAACCCTATGAAGTGTCTGCCGTCGCTCAGTGTAGTTTTAACTGACCTTTGACATGTTTTACTGTATAGGAAGGACATTTTTTCGACACAAAAAACACATGCTGCTAGCAGTTTGGACAAGCACACTTATTCCTTAGAGTTACTTTGCACATTTTAAAATAATAGTAAAGTCGATAAAATTGTGATATAATATATGGAAATTATGCAGCAGTGACTAAAATATTAAACAAAACTATCTTTTATTTTAGTTTCATGCCTAGATTACAGCTTCGCACTCTGTTTATTTGAGCTAATGAGGTGCATCCTGGGATGTTTTTTTCAACAGTATTTGTTCTGCTATTAAAATGAGAAAATCCTATTTTAAAGAAATTGATAAGCACTTTAATCGGCCTATAAAAAGCTGGGTAGCACTTTATTTTTCAGTCTTGTTCCCCATTTAATGACTAGATACTAACCCTGAACCTTCCCTAAAACTTAACCTTAACCCAGGTTATCTTTTCTAACATTGTTCTTACTAAAGATTGTTTTTTGTTAACTTTACTTAATGTCCAATAATTTGTTGAACTTACTTAAAATTTCTCAGTAATCTGTACTGTTTGCATGCTACACCTTCATTACTCAGAAAAACCTTGTAAACATTACTTGACTGGTTTGAGTAGCCATAATATATATATATATATATATATATATATATATATATATATATATATATATATATATATATATATATATATATATATATATATATATATATACATACATACATATATATACATATATATATTTTTATTATAATTAAGTGACCATTACAATTTTTTTTGCAGTCTCTAGCCAAAAAGTAAAGCCAAAAACAGAAAAACAAAGCAATTAATTTATTAATGCCACAATGCACTCTGGGAGTACACTTCCTCAGATCACAGACAAAATGAAGTTGACAAAACTTAAATGGATTTAGTAAGAATAACTTGATGCAATTAAGTTATGCTTACTTAATTAAATTAAGGCAACAAGTTTGCATAATAAAATTAAGCACTAATTGGTTTTTACCGTGTAGTTTCTGAGCTAAGTTCACTGTAAGTACATGCAAGTGCACGTACTGCAATTAAAGTGCAAACCAACAGCTGTCACTGGGGCAGTCCGTTTCAAAAGGTACACCTTTAGATCTTATTTACCCCTAAAAAGTAAAGATTAGTACCTTGAAGAGACATATTTGTAAGGTACATAGTATATTTAGAGAAGGGCACCGGCCCATGACATCTTTTGTAGCTTTTTTTCTTGAGAGTTTATTTGTCCATTAATTAATTTTGAAATAAATAAATGTAAGAGGTGAGTTATAAACCACTCTGAGTTGGAATCTTGAATTCTTTTACGGTGTCTTACAACATTGTCAATCACACAAAAACAGCTTTCAGCAGGCTTCTGGACAACGGCGAGAGCTACGGTGCAATCCTGCGTCAGATAGTGCAAGATAATAAGATACAGCGCAGCCGACTTCAGCATGTGCTGCTTGAATTGCAGCAATTTTGATGAGGAGAATTTAACCACATACGTGATGTGGGCTGCTACGGAAAATTCAGTTTTAGGGGACTGTACAAAAAGGCTTGCTTGAGAGTCATTTCTGAACGATGTCCACAACCACAAGCCTCGCAACGAACGTCATCTGATACTTTTGGGGTCCTCCATTTTGTCAGTTTGGGTTTCGGGATAAAGTAAACAAAAATATAGGCAGAGTTAACAATCGTCTTTATTCTTTTAGCTGTTACTTCTCGTTTATTTGGAGGGGCTTGTAACGAAGATGACTCAGAGAGGATGTTGTATTCAAACAGTTTCTGAAAGCCAGACCTTATCTTGCAGTGTTCGTTTCATTAGGGAGATAATCTGCACATTAAACCCTTTATCTGTAGGCTAGGCTGTATCTATAGCTGTGGCTCTAATCATAACAGCCACAAAGCACAAGATTAACTAATAATCATATGATCTGGCCATTAATCTATATTGTGGTTTCTTCAGGTGACTGATTATTACCCATCAAGAATAAGTAACTGCCACTATCATCAATTTCTTGGATCTATCTACATACATATAAAGTTCATATTTGTCCAAAATAATTTAAAAGGAATTTGTATCTTTGTTGAAAAGCACTGAACAAAATAATTGATCAATTCATGATAAATTCAAGACAGTTTCGCTCAATTCAGCGAAATGCAAGCGTTACGAACATTAGCATTCGGTTTCATTGAGCATGAGTACATAGAAAGGTTTTGTTATTTCAAATGCCACAATCATTTAGGACTTTGTTCACATTACAACACAGAATTATTTATTTATTTTTAAAAAGGGAACTACATCAATTTCCAATATTGTAATTCATACAATAATTTCATGTCAAACCAGAATTAAGAATAAACTGAATTTAGACTAAAATGTTGTGCTTTGTGAAAATGGTGTGGCATATTTGATGTTGAAGGTGTGAAAATCCCTATTACTAAAATCTGTGAGAAAGTGTAGAGTCACACACCCACACTGGACTACTTCATACACACACGCACACACACACAAACACAAACAGTCTACAAGCTACTGTTAAAGCCATTAATAAATTACATAAGATAAAGCAAACTAAAAGCAACTATGAGAAAAAATTAAGAACGAAAGAGGCACCAATGGCAAATTTCTATTAAAAAGTGAATGAACCTTTTCTGACAAGTTTTTCTGCACACGCTTTACATCAGGTCAATCAGATTACTTTAAGCACTCACACACACTTAAAAAAACACTGAAAATTATATTTTAAATTCACTGTAAAAAATAGTATTGGTTTTAACTTAAAAAAATAAGTAACCTGGTTGCCTTACATTTTTAAGTTCATTGAAATAGAAAAACTGAGTTAATACAATTAATTGATTTAATCATCAGAAACTCAAAATATTATGTTATTTGAAGTTGATTTGACAAAAAAAATGTTTTTTTTTACAAATTTTACAAATCAAAATCCTGGTCTCAAAATCAAAGCACATCAGACACTGCTTTCTGTATTCCAGCATATCATCCCACTCCATCCTTCAAGATGGACCATCCATCCCCGACTCAAGTGGTTCACGAGCAAACCAAAGTCTTGGACTTTTCATCGACCAGCTAATATGGCGGAGCGAGTCTCGCACAACAACAAACAACAGAGCGAAACTCCTAAAAAGGTCAATCTCGGCTGAAAGCCAAGGATATATAATCACTTTGCCCTTAACTAGGGTGTGATGAGCGAAACGAAAGAGCAATATGAACGCAAAGCGTTTCGAAACTTGTCCATTGCGATATAAGTTGCGCAACAAAAATGAAAACCTTTGCGCACAAAGACATGAGGATAAGTTGAATGTGATGTAAACAAGCAATTGTCACACACCCACACAAACATTAGCAAAAATACATACTTACTAGGCCAGACACAAAACACGAATGCCTACCTCGCATCATCTTCACAGCATGTGTGAACTGCTGTCTTTTTCTCGTCAAGATGCGTCTAAATCACTCAATATGGTTGACAGCTCTGTCTCACACTGTTAATCAAACTTCTGAACAGGTGATTGTGTCGCGGTGTGGGAGATGACAGAGAGATTAGGTGGTTTTCTGTAGGAGGGAGATAATTTGAGTGTGTTTCTATCTGAGAGTGACAAAGAGGGAGAGGGCCTGTCCCTTTCAGAACCGTAGAAAGGTACACCTCTCTCTCTCTCTCTCTCTCTCACACACACACTCTCTCTCTCGCACATGATGCATCTACTAAAGAACTTTGTATGCTGTTTCTCTGTCCGTCTATAGGTGGACTCTACTTTCTCTTTCTCTTTCTAATCTCTTTCAATGTGCGTTGAGCAGTTCACATCTCTAAGCTTTTCTGCAGAGCATCATTCTTCCTGAAATCCTGAATTCCTCACCCTATCCCTCATCATCTTCCTGTAAAAACACTCAACTCTTTTTTTTTCCATTGTTTTTTTTGTTTGTTTTACTTATTTCCCAAGAGTTAAGAAAACTTTTGTTTTTAGTAACCATGAAATCAAAATTTTTTTTATTTTTTAATTTTTTTTTATGGAATATTGCTTTATTTGTTATAAATTATATATCAGGTGCACAATTGTTTTTTTTAATTCATGTGCCCTCCTAATCCTTCTCTCAGTGACATCTGTTCTCTGATGATGTGTTAACTGGTGTCAGGGCGAGGCAACCTGTCACTCACATGAGATCCACCAATAGCAAACCACAACCATCCAATCAATGTCCGACTGTAGTTTTTCCAACGCATTCTCATCCTTTAGGCTGAATCCTAATGCACCCCTTGGCCCTAGCCCTTGTTTTCGAATGTACCCCTTGGCCCTTAAAACGGAGTTATAAGGGCCAAGGGGCTGAAATATACCCCTACGAGTAAATGGAACAACTCCTTCATTGAATCCCGATACGTCATCAGTTGTCAACGAATGGCTTCTTGCCGATTACAGAGTTTTTACAGGATTTCTCCATGACAACAACTGACAATCAGCGCAGCTGTCTCTTAACTTATGAATAAACATGATGATTATAACATCCCTTCCTCGAAATGTATGTCTTTTCTGATCATAAAGGTAATTTATTATACACATTTCTTCATTTAAACGGCTATAGTGTTACTATATAAGAGTAAATAAAGTGCATTAGTGGAACCATACTGCGCTAAATTTAAATGTTTAACCGTTTGCGATCCATCTCGCCGGTGATTTCCGATGCATTCTGTGAACTTTCTCTTAGCCCTCCGTTTGGAGTGTGCTTCTGAAAAATCTCCGTTTCGAGGGCTATGCAGCCCTACTCCTTCGCCCTACCCCTCGATCTCAACAAGAATCGGGACACCCTACCCCTAGACGTGAACGCGCAAAACGGAGGGGTAGGGCTAAGGGGTAGGGCCAAGGGGTGAATTGGGATTGATAGAACGCTATATGACAAAACGGCGCTATACTATGCACATGGCACCCGTTATCGTTAATATAACACGCGCTGTGATGGGTAGGTTTAGGTGTGGGGTCAGGGTAGTCTCATATTACGCTAAAGGTTTATGGCGACTTGGGTTCACATGTTATATTAACGATAAAGGGTGCCATGTGCGTAGTATAGCGCCGTTTTGTCATATAGCATTCTATGTGACGCTAAAGGATGAGAACGGGTTGGATTTTCTTCACTCTTAGAAGAAATGGTTCTATTCAGAACCAGATGGTTCCATCCCCACTTCATAGTACTCCAAAATTGTTCTATATAGAACCATTTTTTTTGGTAAAAGGTTCTATTGGCCAAGTATGGAACCCCAAGGTTCTTTATAGAACCCAGAGGAACCCTTTTTTAAGAGTGTATAGAACCTTTTAGGGGTCCCAAACACATAGCGCTGATAGAACCTTTTAAGTTTCTATATAGAACCTTTTCTTCTAAGAGTGTTGTTTCCAGACAGTTTCAAGGATATACATCACAATAGGGAGGAAAAGACGATCATAACTTCCGTTTCATGCCGTCTTTAATTTTGTCAACTAAAATATGGAAAAATCAATTGGACAAACACAGTAAATTAAGTTTAGTTAACTAACATCAAAAAAATATTTGTAGACACACGACAAACTCTCAGTTATCAAACTGTCCTGAATAAATTTCCTTTTTTTTTTGTTGGTTTGTGTTTCATTCTTCAGTCCCTTATTTGCCCCTAAAGGGTGCATATTAGTATCTTTTGAAAGAGTGTAAATTGACAAATTTAATTGCAAAGTATTACTTTTCTTTTGCTATTATATTTGATGAGGAACTGTTCAGAGCGGATGTGAGGCTGGTTTGATAGGTGGTAGATGGTATTAGTGTAAACAACCTGGTTAAGATCATCATGTGATATTGTTGCCGCAGCCGTACGACAGAGTGTTGTTATTGCTTGTCATTATGAATCATGGTCCAACCACGCTATGAGTGTTTTCTAATCATCCTATAGTCACGCTGTTATAATCCCAGAACACTAAAATGATATGAAACACACTCAGTTTTTACTTTTAGGGTTTTCAAACATTTTTATACAGTCATATTAACTAATAAACCATCAAAAAAGACTTTGATAACTTTGATGGAAGTTCAGAGGATGTTTCCATAAAAGTCATATTTGAATGTAAAAACAAAACTTTCAAGGACAGAGGGACAAAAAAAAAGAGCGAAAGACAAAAAGATGAGATACTTACACAATGCGTGTAATCAAACACAAAGGCGGGAAGAGTTTTAAACAGCATCTATTCACCAAAATACTCTGAGATCTTATCTGGATTCAGATGGTGCACACGCCCATAGCTGCGCCACGCACACCTGTGCGTGTGTGTCTACGGTAGCTTTGCTCGTGTTTAAACATACAGCTTTTGTGGCTGAAGTAAAAATACATGTGGATACAGGTGCATTGGGTGTGTGTGTGTGTTTGTGTTTTTAACAGGTGTAATTATGCACCGCTTTGCTACACTGATACATGGCCCCCTCCCTATAACAACACAACTGAGGGGTTCTCTGATATGTTGCAAAAAACAACATGCATAGAGAGTGAAACATGCCACTTCTCAAAGCACGCACACACACATGAAAGGAAACTACTATAGTGTTGTACTAAACAACATACTAGCAGAGTGAACATCCATAAAGAGTGAACAGACAGTGCATAACTGATGAATGATTGAGATTCTTGTACTTACTCAGATGGGATTTCTTGTGCACTGGGTTTCCTAAAAAGGTGACACAAATAAAGCTAGTTAGTGGTCACTTTCCCCAAACACTTTTTTAAATATGCATGTTTTTAATAATTATGTATCTGTAAATATGTTAAATATAAAATCCAACATAATAGTAAAGTAGCATGAAAAGTAAGTAGTTGTAAACACATCAATGTCTCTGCTCCCTAACACAAACTGAAATTATACCACAATGTAAATATTTTGACCACCTGTTTAATTGATTTGTTGTAAATTCAATTTATATATATATATATATATATATATATATATATATATATGTATATGTATATATATATATATATATATATATATATATATATATATATATATTTTGTTTGTTTTTTGTTTTTTTTGGTTTGTTTTTTTTTTTTTTTTTGGATTTGTCAAGATCAACCTTCAAAAAAACCTTTAAAGTTTTTGAAAGAAAAATTATCAAGCAAATATTTTTTCTTTAATTTAAACTAAATAAAAGTTTATCAATAACTACAAACCTACATTTAATCAGAAACCATATAGACTGAGTGACCAACACTATCTCACGACCAATTCGTATGAATTCGTATGAGTGTATAAAAAGTGGCTAATTCGTACTAATTCATACGACCTCACTCATACAAATTCGTACGATTTGTCTAAACCCTTGTGATGGATAGGTTTAGGGGCGGGGTCAGGGATAGATCATTCGTACGAATTCAAACAAATTGGCCAATTCGTAAAATATGTACGTTTGGCAAAAATCGTACTAATTCGATACGAGTAAGGACGTCGAATTGTTACGAATTAGCCACCTTGTAAAATTCGTACTAATTCAAAGAGATCGGTTTGGAGTGACAACTTAATTTATTGTAAAATACCCATTCTGTTTTTCCTTTACTTTAATTTAGTATAATCTATTTAGCATAAATTGACTTTTTTAACAGGATTGCAAAAGTTTTCAATGGGATTTTTTAAATCTGTTAAATAAATCAGATTGAAAAATGAATAGAAAATAAAACATATGTATTTAGTTTAATTCATTTTTAGCTTGAAGTTAAAGAAGTTAATCACAATTTTAAGCTCTTTTCACTAAACATTTGTTGAGTGTTAAGGCCTAGGACCCTATTCATGAAAAATGCAGTGTTATTCCCACACCTACACACACTAAGCAACTAAAACTCTTACACATGCACACAAACACAAATGTATGCTTTTTTTGGAATAAAAAGCACAAACACACGTTAATCATTCACATGAAAAGCCCACTCAGCCCCCATCCCTGCCCACACACGAGCACAAACAGCAATCTCCGTTGTCTGACGTTTGACCACACTTTGAGAAAGTTCAGATTTGATGCTGTGTTGGCCGTTTCCGAGGGGTATTTTTAGCAGTGTGTCTGTCTGAAGGCACAGGGCAGGTACGATAAGCATCGCAGGAAGAACACTTGGCCTCTCTCTCTCTCCGTCTGTCTCTTACTCTCTCTCTCTTTGACTGTCTCTCTCACTCTCTCTCCCTCTTTGAAGGGCTTTGTGGCTTTTTGAAAAAGTCACTTTTGCTTATGTAGCGGAACACAAACAAATAGGTGCGTGGCGACTTGCAGACGTACTCGGAAACAAAGACTCTCAAAGCAGGTATTTCACAACTCCGTCTCACGGTTTGCCTAATAGCAAAAAAAAAATGACCAGTGATGTTTTCGCTCAGTTTTTGGTCAATATAGGGTGCTCGATTCTGCTGATTTTCTCAAATTCAACAAGAATGTATGTGTTTTCAAGAGTGCAGCAGCAAGGTTCATCGTTTGATCACAGATTAAAGGATTCTCTGTGGTACCTGGATCAACAGTGTGATATATAAGGCACCAAGGTAACAGATCTAAATGCAGTTGGATAACACAGCCAAGTCCTGATTACACTGCTTACCGCTCAATTCTGGCCAACTACCAACTAGTTACTTGATCACACCCCTATTCCAGGACAAGAGAGACAAAGAAAGAGAGAGATTTTGATGGCTTGAGATAATGTCCATTGAGACTGTTTGCCACAGTTCAAATTAATTAAAAATAATTGTTTAAAATCACACTTATTTAAACACCTATTACCATGATCATTAAAATAGCATTTTAAAATGTATGCATATGAATCTACAAATGATCAAATGTCAGTCATTATAACAAAAAATAACAAGTCTGGACACACTGAAAAATACAGATAGAGAAAAGTGAAATTTGGGCCTCTGTTATTAGTGCCTGATACACCAATCACCGATCACACCAATCATGCTCGCACTGAACAACACTTGTCAGGTGACAGCTATAGTATAAGTATCTCCTCTTCAAACTCAATTAATGGGGCTACAAAATGGAACAAAAATGATTTTAACTGAGATGTTTGTTCACTCGTCAACTGTATTTATTTTTTTTTAAAACACTTGCTTGGACCAACTATCCTAAAGTCACTTTGTATCATTGTCCAGCATTTTTCATGTGATTTCATCAAAAAAAAAAAGCTATGAAGACAAGATGAACAAAAATATCTGCATCGTATGGATGGATTCGGACTTAAACGTGTATGATTGGCCATTGTGTTCATCCAGCCAACAGACATGTCTGTGATTGGCTATTACCAAAGCATGTTGTAAATTAGGAATGCAACGATATGACAATTTTGGCCAATACTCGATAACCGATAATTCTTTATATTTGAAAGCCGATAACCGATATTTTGGCAGATAAATCAAAATCCAAATTTTTAGGCAATATTCGATTTTCCTCATTAAAAGCCAAGATACAAACACAATTATGATTGTGAATTGTATTTCTTATGAATTAAAACATATGCATTTATTATGAATTTCTTATTTTAATGTTGTGTAGCCGATATGACAGACTTGCGCTGCACATTTTGCAATTTAACTGGATTTTCCTTTTTAAAGTTATTTCAATCGTATTTCAAGCAATTTAAAAGCATCATGTTGAACAGTGCACATCTAAAGTGCCTCAGCTGAAGGAAATAATACTTTATTTATTGGCTTTTAGATATCGGCTAAATGTTCTTGTTGGGCCAATAACGATAACATTAAAAATGATCATATATCGGCCGATACTGATAATGTGGCCGATATATCGTGCATCCCTATTGTAATATACTTTTGTATACTGTATACTGTACTTTCTCAATATACTGTACCGAACTGCACTTTTGGATAAAAAAGGAAAAACTAACCCTTCCTGAGAAACAAAATTTAATGTATGCAGAACTGTAAAGAAACATTACAGGCCATCAAAGTTATTTCAGTTTTCACTTAACAACCATTGACATTCTCATGAGTCTCAAGATTTGCCTCATCTGTAAATTCATAAACCGCTATAAGGTAACACATGCCATATTGTTGATGAGTGTCATTACTTTGTGGTTTCCTTTAGTCTCGCACCCATCTCTTCCTCTGTTCGGTCTTTAAAGTTCTTTCTCCCTCCCACCTGTATAAAATCTCCCCTATGTTTAGTCAAATGTCACACTCTGCCTACGTAATCATTGTATTCAAATATTTGCTTGGGAAGAAACTGCAAAAGAGTGTTGCAATGTATGTGAAAGCAGGTAATCTGTGTAGTGGGGTAGTGGATGTAAGCTTCTGGATCTCAAATTAGCCAATCGGCTTCTGGAAATAGATCAGGAATCCAAAGACACTCATTAAACACTAATCTTTCCTTTAATCCAGATTATGTCCATTCTTACCACATACAGAGGTATTTACAGTATTTCTGGCAAGGTTGTGTGAGGGAAAATTAGAGAAAAAGAGATGGAAAAAATATTGAATGAGAAATGAGTCTTAGCTTTAGTATCACAGAGCCATCAAAGCCATCTAAACATCAGAAGAGTTTGAGTGATATTTTTGCAATCAGGAGCGGAAAATTTGTGGACATAAACATTCAAATTAAGACGAGGACTCTGGGTGGTTAAACCCTCAGTAATAACGTTTACACACATGGCCTAATTCTTCTGATGAAAGCGGAGTGCTTTGCTTTCTCATCAGACTTGGCAGTCATTAAAACATTCACAAAGAAAATGTCAGAGGATCAGAAAAAATATTATAAGACTCTACTGTGTATAGAGAATAGATTCAAAAATCATGAAGGCAACGAAGATTTTCTGCACCGAGAATGAGAAAAAAAGTTATCAATAGGGTCTACAAAAATTTCAATTAGAACCAAAAACCATTTACATCTGTGCTTTAGAACGTTTAAAAGCCAATTAGAACTATTTATTCACTTGTTCTTTAGAAAATCAAGTACAGGTAGAGCACTAAAGGAATGTTTGGAGTAGGGATGCACCAATTTCTTTGAATTTTAATGAACAACTATTGGGAAAATTTTGATATTTGTCACTTGCTCTCTTATTTGAGCTTTTGTCATTGAAATAGATTACACTACAGGGCTTTTGAATCTTGAATCAGAGCTTGAATCTGATTGGTTGATGAACACACACACATATAGTATGGACACACACAGAAACATGTCAGTGCTGCTCTGACGATTTTATCAGTAAAAATGTTTAGCAACATAAAAGCTACATGACATTTCTCACTAGCAATGTAATAATGGCGCAAGTTTATCTTGAAAAAGATAAACGTAGAGATTGAGTAATAGAGATGCTGCTGCCAAAGGGTGTTGAGAGACGCACAAATACAGGTAATTCACACTCTTAATCTCTCTCTCCCTCTCTAATAACTCCATTAGTCTGCCATCAGTGGCTAAAGCCTCCATTAATAGTTCTATAATGACGTTTTGGAATTAGCGATGGAGGCTTGAGATTAGAAGACACAAGTTTTAAGGACAAAAACCTGACAAATGCATTGAAATATATCTGAACAATGTCTTGAGGTGTGGTAACCGTAGTATAAGTGGAATAATTGACCCAAGGTGTTAATGCGCCACAACGCAAAGTAAAAATACAATTATTTATGGACCATCATCAATTATTCTTCTTTACTTAGTGTTTTGCAAGCATTTAAGTAATACTAACTAGTTTATTGCTGCATCATAAAATAATTTCTATTGAACAAGGATTGGATCCATTTAACATTCAACAGGCCAACATACATACAACAATACAACAGAACAAAGGCGCATATGAAATAAACAGTCCTTTTCAGGTAAAAGTTGGTCCTTAAAAGTCCGTTCACATTTTAACCGGTACCTGAAATTCAGTGCGGTACCCAACGGTACCTTTTTTCAGTAATTTAGGCATGTTTACCTCAATAACTGTAAATAAACTACATAATTTGTAGGTGTTATTAACATTATGCCAGAGCTGCCTTAATCGCTGTCTGCCAATGTCTGTGATGCTAGAAAATTAATAAAAAACAACCATTTTAGTAATAAAAAAAATATTTTCTATGAAATGTTTAGTTTTCCACAAATTCTGTATTGTGAATTTTCTAGTTATCAAACTAATTTAATTTATCTTTTATATGAAATTAAACTTTTTTTGTCAAACAACATGCGGCACAACTGATCTTAGGAGAAAAAGTGTGATTAGTCCTTAAAAAATAGTTTTTATAATTTATTATTATTAGTGTTAGTTATTACATTTAGTTATCTAAATTCTACTGTACAACAGTAATATACTATCAAGTTAAACCAAACTTTTATTTTGACGGGTTGTGGTGAAGACTTTTGAGTTTTCGATGTGTTAATTTTACAGTATAATTGTTATATAACCATAGTATCTTTTAAATGAAACTGTAAAAGGCTGATGAACTGGAAATGCATTCATGTTTGTGGTGAGCAGGACGAGGCCGAGGGACGTGGAGAGCAGCGCGAGGCCGGTGGCATGATTGATAATGAATGACACCTGTGAGAAGCACCGGTCTTGCATCTCTCAGGAGCGGAAGTATGAAGGAGGAGTGACGACAGTGAAGATTGAGAGAGGAACAGGCCTGACTTTGTGTTGTGTTTTGTTTTATTATATGTGACAACAGTCGTCCGTGAGGGACTGCTGTCTTTTACTTTCGTTTTGTATTTGTTTTATCTTATGTTATTAAATATTGTTGAAAATTCGCGGTTCCCGCCTCCTTCTTTCCATAACATCTGAACCCGCTACAATGTTCTTATATAGTGAGAGGGCAGAGGCTGAAAAACACTGCAAGCTTCACGCATGCTTCAGTGTGTGTGTGGTAAATGAAACCCTGCGTCTGCGCTACTCACTCACACAGAGGCACGCAGAACATGCAGGATTCTTATTTAAATTGTTATAAATTTAAGATTCTTATTTTAATTGTATTGTTATTCTTATTTAAATAGACCCTCGCACCCAGATGCATTCTCAGGTACCGAAATTTGGCACTGATTGATTTAATGTGAATTCGAACTCTGGTAGTACCAACATAATTCGGTACCCTTAAGTACCCAGTTCGGTACCCAAACCTATTTTCAGGTAGGTCTAACAGTAGTTTTCAGTTGCAGAAATAAAGTAATCAATTGCTAAATATATTCCTTATTGTATAAATAAAATATACACTCTACAGGATTATTAGGAACACCTGTTCAATTTCTCATTAATGCAATTATCTAATCAACCAATCACATGGCAGTTGCGTCAATGCATTTATGGGTGTGATCCTGACATGGTTGTTGGTGCCAGACGGGCCTGTCAGTATTTCACAATCTGCTCAGTTACTGGTTATTTTCACGTACAACCATTTCTAGGCTTTACAAAGAATGGTGTAAAAAAAGGAAAAACATCCAGTATGTGGCAGTCCTGTGGGCGAAAATGCCTTGTTGATGCTAGAGGTCAGAGGAGAAGGGGCGACTGATTTAAGCTGATAGAAGAGCAACTTTGACTGAAATAACCACTCGTTACAACAGAGGTATGCAGCAAAGCATTTGTGAAGCCAAAACACGCACAACCTACAACAGCAGAAGACCTCACCACTCATCTCAACTACAAATAAGAAAAAGAGGCTACAATTTGCAAGAGCTCACCAAAATCAGACAGTTGAAGACTGGAAAAATGTTGCCGGGTCTGATAAGTCTCGATTTCTGTTGAGACATTCAGATGGTAGAGTCAGAATTTGGCGTAAACAGAATGAGAACATGGATCCATCATGTCTTGTTACCACTGTGCAGGCTGGTGGTGGTGGTGTTATGGTGTGTGGGATGTTTTCTTGGCACACTTAAGGGCACCTATAGTGCCAATGGGCATTGTTTATATGCCACAGAAATGCCTCTGATGGCTACTTCCAGCAGGATAATGCACCATGTCACAAATCTCGAATGATTTCAGATTGGTATCTTGAACATGACAATGAGTTAAAATTGCCCTCACAGTCATCAGATCTCAACCCAATAGAGCATCTTTGGGAGGTGGTGGAGCGGGAGCTTCGTGCTCTGGATGTGCATCCCACAAATCTCCATCAACTGCAAGATGCTATCCTATCATTATGGGCCAACATTTCTAAAGACAGCTTTCAGCACCTTGTTGAATCAATGCCATGTAGAATTAAGGCTGTTCTGAAGGTGAAAGGGGGTCAAACACAGTATTAGTAAGGTGTTCCTAATAATCCTTTAGGTGAGTGTACATTAATCCTTATTAAAGTTAGAAAAGTTATTTAGTCAAGAGTAGGCTAATGAGTGGTTTTGTTGTTTTTTGTTGTTTGATTAAAAAAAGACAGAGGGTAAAGCAGCAGGAATATTAGGCTGCTGTCACTTTAAGAGCTGCACGGATCTAATGCAAGCTGATTCTTAATTCAAAGCCTGCATTCTTCGATGGACTCAGGCTACAATGGCCAAGCCTTTGACTGAGAGTTGTTAGATGGGACAGTCTGGCCTACAGGACTGTTCTTTGTCGACCAAGCAACTGTGACAACAGTTTGTAATGTTTGTGCTGGACCTTTTATATTCAACTGCCTAAAAACAGGGTTCAAAAGCTGTCTAAATATAATCTTTGGAAGCATATATGAAAAAAAAAAAAATCAACATTATGTCCCAGGCCTGGTGTCATTCACGTGGCCACGCAGGGCAATGTCCTTATTGTCAAGCCCTGCTGTATTTTGTTCAGATTTTGTTTTAGCACGTATTTAAATATTTTACCCAGAGAAAAACGTTGGATTATGCAAGAGTTATTATCCAACTCAGGTGTCTTCGTCTATTAATGTAGACGCAGCCTAAATTCTTGACTTTGTAGCATCTTCAGACTTCTATATATATCCTCCATTAACAGGGGAAAAGTTAAACCCTCTTGGTTTTTTAAAGGAATGTCTGTGATATGAAGTTACCAGACAATATTCTCTGTTAATGGACAATATCATAAATTGGTCTGAAAATGCCTTTTATTTTTAAAGTGCACTTTTTATGCTTTTTTAAATTTAGCTTATTTTGTTTTGGAGGTCTCCTACATACATATGCATCCAAGGTCAAGGTTCTTTTTATAATATACATTGCACATGAGATTTTTTCTCACAGTGTCTGAAAAAACTTGATATATGATTCAGTACAACATGATCCTTTCAGCTACAACTACAGCGTTTGAGGGCGGGTCAAAAAGATGGTCAGCTAATGAAGACCACAGAATGGCATTATGCATATATGTTACAAACCTACGCATATATGTTGTGGAGAGACTAGACAAAGTGAGACTCTAGTGATACTAGAATTACTGAAGACTCGTTTCAGCAGTTCAGAATCAATTCTTCTCTTAGGAGACAACTTTATTTGTCATGCACTTTGATCTTTAAAACTTTGCAGAACTTTTACATTCAGAAACAGGTATATTAGAAAAAAGCAAAACAGGGGAACTTTAAGAGTGTAAAGGTTTTTGACTGAAAATATAAAGACGTTGAGAACTAATGTGTGCACAGGTGAATATATGAATGAGATGTTGACTCAGAATAGGAAAGTTAGGCTTATATGATGTACAAGAGAGATATGAGGTGCAAGTACACCGGAGCAAGTGGGAGAATCATCAAAGAAGAGCACAGACAGAACAGAATAGAAAGTAAATGTGGAGGAGTTAAAAACAGTGAGAGGAGCAGAAAAGGAGTGTCAGATGAGGGAAGTGTGAGAACATTTGGATAAATAGCATGTTTTAGATAGCGCTATAGAGAGAGGATGCTGACAGGTCAAGAACAGAGGCATGACACAGGGTTTATGTATTCTCAAAATATGGAATATATATATATATGTATATATATTTTTTTTTGTTTGTTACAAAATGTACAACAAACAAGTCCTATTTTTGTGTAAGCAATGTGCGAGAAGTCTTCATCAGTGAGGAAAAAATATTACAAATACTAACAAACCATTCACAATTTCTAAAAATAACTTAAGAAGATTTAAAAAAGAAAAGAATAAAATTGTCATATGAAACAAGCAAACCTGCATTGCATTATATATTAAAAGTGTGCAAAAAAAAACGTTCATATTTTTTCTAATACACAAACAACTGAAACTATGCAAAATTGGTTATTTGATAATCATTTCAATTAAATTGAATGAAATAATCCACCTCCACGTAATGTTTTGCCTGAACTCATATTGCATGAAATGGTTTAATGGTTAACACACCACACTGCTGTGTTAACTTCCAGTTTAAACAGAATAAGGTCACTGAACAAACTGATCTCAGCAAAAGAATGTCGTAATAGTGACATAGCCAGTAGTTCAACTTCAGATAACCCAATACACCAGTTTCCAATTAAAGCAATACTCTTTCAGTTGAATAAGACCCTAAAGAGACCTATTGGGTTGCAAGTTCCAAGTAAGACACCCTTGAGGGAATTTCATTTCAGTAACTAAAGTATAGTCTTATCTCTGTGCAACTTGGTCAATAGGTATCACTTTCCTTTCCTTTAATCCTCTTTTATTTCCCTGACATTTTGTTTCATCCCTCAGTTCTCTGGAAAAACAAGTGAATCTCTAAATTTCTGCCACACCACTGGTAATATCTGTCATATATTTAACATCATTACAAAAATGTGCTCGCTTGTATATATTCAAACTCTTTTTACACTTTGTGCATAATGTGTTTGAATTTCAGGCTCTTCACAAATTAAATCAACTACCAATTGGTTATTGCTTTATTTACAATAGTGAAATATTCTCACTTTCACTGTTATGTGACATGTAAAGGATTGACAGCAGCAATGTTCCATCTAAAAATATCAGAAAGGCTACACAAAATTGTTAAAAAATGGGGGGTTTGCAGCGAATGCCAAATAATTAGGCTATTTTGGTATTCCTTGTGGGCAATGGAAAATTTCCAGTGATGCTATAGAACCTTTATTTTTTAAAATGTATATAGAGTTTTTGTATTCTTTCGACAGTTAATTTGTCAAAGCCATGGATTAACTCCCAAAGTTAAAGTACCCCTGTAGTCAATCATTTTATCCCTTAAAGCTCATATTTGATCACCAAAATTATATATTCAAATTCTTGGTAACACTTTATTTTGATAGTCCACTTTAGACATTCAACTAACTTTAAGTAACTTTGCCGATACATGTCAACTAACTATCATTAGAGTATCAGTAGACTATCTGCTTAATATCTGCTAACACTTTATGTTGTTGATCCCCCAACAGATATTCTACTGACTATAAGTAACTTAGCAACTACAAGTCAACTTGTTCTCCTAACCTGAACCCTAACACCTAACCCTAACCTAACAGTCTACTGACAGTCTACTATAGTCTACTAATACTCTAACTGTGATAGTGACTAGTGTGATAGTTTCGATAGTGACTATCGAAATAAAGTGTACCCAAATCATTTTTTTTTCGATGTAAAAAAAAAATCTTCTCTTCATTTAAAGTTTTTAACATACTTTGGTAAAAAAAAATAATCAGTGGTTGAGTAAAACACTTTTTACCTCCTAAAAAACAGCTCTGCTCACAGCGACCAATTTCAATGCATGTCTCTTTAAATGGTAATGAGCAACTGCTCACCCCATCCCTCTCTTCCATGGGGGGAGTCACACAAGACACAAAAGTGCTGCCTTGGCGGACAGTATACAAATGCTGAGGGCAGAACAATGCTAATACTTGAAACATGCTAATACGAAACAGTCCGTCAGTGATCGTGGGCGGAGCATGAGTAATATGACATAATATTGCTCAGAAAATCCAAACGGCTTAATTATTGAGAAGGTTTAGACTTTTTGAGGATAAAAAGGAGTGAATGGATTTTTCATTGTATGGTGGTTGTTCACACACTGCAAAGACACGTTTATAAGCAAAAACCATATAAAAGTTAAAGCTGCAGTCTGTTAACCTGGCCCTAGCCAGATGAATATCGCTCCGCCTAGCTCCACTCACATCCATCTGGAACCTCTCCCATTGAGAGTGATTTCTCCAAGCAATTTTATGGCCTAGCCAATCAGGACGCAGGGCGGGAGTATCACAGATGTGACGTAGTGGAGAAGCGACCGTGCGTGAGACTGTTTTGATTCAGACAACAATGGCGGCTCGCATCGAGGAAGCAAGCGTTAACATTGATGCTGCTATTTTATCCGTGTTGTCCAATTTACATAACATTGTTTCATTAAAAGAACACCAGAGAACGGCATCTTCGAGTCTGCCGATAAAGCGAAAGCACCGACTGCATATCCGACATGATCTTACCTGAACTTGTAACAATGTTAAACCGAGTTCTGTAAGTCGTTCGTGTATACTTTTTTGGTTGGCTTCTTTGTTAAAAATAAGTTTGCTGTGCATAATGTTGCCTTTTATCCGCACATTTTCATGGCACAGACGGCATTAGATCGTTTACCGACATTGCGCTGATTGATGGCTATTCTGTTTTGTTTTTTCCTGCGTCGCTCCCATCAGCGTCACGGGTTGGCTTCGGTGTGAGTGGTTGAAATAGCACGTCGATCAAGATGACAGACACGTGGCTTATCCAATCGTATGCAAGAATTTTTGATAAGGCCCAGCCTTCTGAAACGCCATTTCAATGGATCGGTTCCAGATGGATGAGTGGAGCTAGGCGGAGCGATATTCATCTGGCTAGGGCCAGGTTAGCAGTCTGTAGGCTATAGGCTAAATAAAATAAAATGGCAACCCTGTCTATTTTTGTTAAAGAGGCTACATGCATTTTCCTGAAATTTAAACTCACAACTGACACCATGTGGCCCAAAAACAGAACTGCTCTTCCTTTCAGCTCGCAGTGCGTGCTCGTACGGGCACACGTCATCTGCTACATGGAGGTTAACATTATGTTTACAGACTTAGAGGTAAGAACAGTCAAATACATATATTGTTTGAGATAAGTTTTCTGCTTGCGACTCGAGTGTAGGCTACTTGCTGACTAGCGGTGGTGGCAGAGTGATCTGAAACGTTTAACATGAACGTGCTTGACGTCACATCCGCAGACAGCGCGGGAAAAGTCAGACCAGACAGAAAATAGAAAAAATAGGATACAGGCTTATAGGTGCACCCACTGTGAGCGGACAAGGTGTCGGTATGCTCATCAGGAGATGTTTGAGTCATAAATGGTAAAATAAAAAGGCTATTGTTACGTTTATTTTTGGGAAAAAGCTGCATATAGCCTCTTTAATTTTCAGTTTTATTGATCAGTGATAGACATTTTAACAGTATAAGTAGCCTAAAAGGTATAAAAAGTTATGCAAGACAAGAAATAAAGAAAACGGTTCAGACAAACATACAGCAGGATACAACGTTAAAAAAGCCAAAATATAAAGTTATGAAACTTCACTTTGCCCTCAGCTAAAACGATTAGCCAGCAAACAAATGATAGATTAATGAGACCAAAGATCGCCCGTTATATATACACAAGACAAATTATATCTCGTTTAACCACTAGACATCAGAGCCAGCGGCAAACATCAAAAGCACTAGCCGAGGAAAGTCTGTTCCAGGCGGGGTGCAGAACGATGAGCGCCCAGTGATCCCTGGATCTCACAACTCCGAAAACATCAGACCAAATTTTTAAATAGGCGCTATCTTTCATAAATAAACCACAGATTTGAGCTTTAAACAACTACATTGTCGAGTGAAAAACTATTAAAACTACATTTCGTGACACAATAACAGTAGTATTTTTAAATTTCGCGGCTTCTCTCGTCTGTCTCGTAAAGCAGGTCTCTGGTCGTACGATGTTTGACATATTAAAAGACTTTAAAGCAAATAAGAGATTCTAAAAACTCAAACACCCAGTTAGGTCTATGCATCTTCTTTCAAATACAACATTCAAATTACTAGACAAAAAATAATTTCCTGAGAAAAGTGGATGTTAAGGGGTATTGCTCCATAGACCTCCATTCATTCTGCACTCGTCCTGTGAGCGCCCTCATATTGACCCAGAGTGGAACTGCAACCTGTTCAGAACCCCGAAGTTTAATGTTAGTGGGAGTTCTCCCGATATTAGACATTCTCTGCTACTACATACGTTCATACTGAATACTACCTTTTCTTCATTACGTAGATTCATGAATATGCAAATTAGCATTGCCGCATACAATCACACCAGCCCAGAGATCCACTAGATCAACTGAAGTCTACTACTGTAATAAATGCTGCAAAATGGCGAGTGGAAATACTGGTTTAATTCAGCCATATATGTTTTGAACCAGAAACTGATTTCAGATGATTATACAGGCTCATCTACAAGTCGACATGTCAGAATGGTAATGCGTTTAATGTAGCGCTCTTTACAACGTCAACGACACATGACGGTGATTAATATAAGCAAAGAATTATTAAACAGCTAATAATGCGCTGCTAATGTTACACAAACTATGTTCCCGTTCACCATCTCAAGAGTTTGAGATCACCTACAAACGCTTTGACCAACCCAGAACATCAGTGGAGAAAGGCATATAGTTAATAGTATTAGTAATATACATTATATAGCCTACATAATTCACCAGCCACATCGCTAAATGTGGGACTACACGATTTTTCATAACATAAAAAATATTACCGGGATAACCTGGCTTCAGTTGGGACTGTCCTGCTTCATAGCATAGTAAACGATATGCTAAAGCCCACCCACACGTTGATGTGATTGGATACAAGGTGATTTGTGACGTCAGAAATACCTGCGATTTCGTGTTTTTGCAGTTTTTAAGGAGAAAATGGTTTGCACCTGGTCTTAAAGCATAATAAAAAAACATAGACATATAAACACATAGACATATAAACATCATTACAGGAGCATTTCACCCAATTTCAACATTAATCTTTATTGAAAGTGGATCATATCTTAGGGATGGGCGTTCGATTAAATTTTCTTTAGTCGATCGTCGGAAGAATTAACGATCGACTATCGATTAATCATTAATATTTTTAAATTCAAATTTATTATTTATTTAACTTTTTATAAATTAAAAATGTAATGAAAATACAAAAATACAGCGTGTTTTTCCTCGATTAGATCCTTATTACAAGATGATCAACTTGTGGCAGTTAAACTGGGCGTTCGGTTAGGCTAAATTTGAAGATATGAGCGGCGGTGCTCTAATTTACTAACCAACGCAACTGAACCTGCAGCTGCGAGTTGACATTCGTGAGACCTTCGTTTGTTCCAAAATAATAATAATAATAATAACTTAACCAAAAACATTATAACATTTAGATCTGACAGCAGGTTTTGTCAAAATGTAACTCAATCAAGGCATGGAGTCGAGAAAGGGTGAGAGAGATTCGCCTACCGGCTAACGTTAGGCTAACTTCTGCTCCAGTCTACTGATTTTTGTTGAGAAAGATAAGCATGTTGATGACATGATCTGGGGTCAGCCGCGAGTGCAACCTGCATGGTGACCGTCAAGCCTTGTTTACACTTTCGCCTGGCACTTCAGCGCGAGTCTCTGCAGACTGCGCGCGACGCCTCCCTCGTGCGGACGCGTCGAGTGTAAACAAATGCCTCAGTCCAGCCGCTGAAAACACCGCTCTGATGAGGGGACTGACATTGCCGGCGGGATGCACAGGTACCTCCGCGCTAACATGACCAGCCCGGGGAACACGTCCACTTTCCACTCACACTACGCAACGCAGCAGCATTAGTTTAATGATAATCGATAACAAATTAACGTGATCGACGAAATTCTTAATGATCAATAATCGATCGTCGATTAATCATGCCCATCCCTATCATATATATAGTCGAAATGTAAAAGAATTTTTTAATTTGGTGCCCTCTTGACAGAGAAAAATAACCGAGGGGAGCATTTGTATGTAAGACAACAACTCCCACAATGTACCACATTGCACAGCTCCGCAAGCCACACCAACTGATCTGAAACATCAGAGAAATCACTCTTCTGTCTACAAGGCTAATGTTAGCTGTCACCAGAGTTTGAAATTCATTTCACACAAAATGTTTAGTTAGTTGGCTGTGGCGAGCAGGACGATCAAGGCCGAGGGACGTAAGAAGACGGTGCAAGGCCGGTGGCGTGAGTGATAATGAAAGACACCTGTGAGGCACGCCGGTCTCGCGCTCTCTCACGGTGGAGGGACGGCAGATCGAGAGAAACAGGCCTGATTTTATGTTGTGATTTGTTTCTGTTATGTGTAACGTTACAGCAGTCGTCAATGATTGGCTGCTGGCTTATACATTCATTATTTATTACTTTTTATTACATTTTTTACTATTAAAATTTGTAAATGTTCGGCGGTTCCTGCCTCCTTCTTCCCACAAAAACAAACCCCGTTAAAGGGTTAGTTCACCCAAAAATGAAAATTAAGTCATTAATTACTCACCCCCATGCTGTTCCAATCCCGTAAGACCTTCGTTCATCTTCGGAACACAAATGAAGATATTTTTGATTGAATCTGAGAGCTGGATCACTCCTCCATAGACTGCCTAAGGGACTGGCTCTTGACGGCCCATAAAGTCATTAAAGAAAATGTTGAAATATTCCATGTGCCTACAGTGGCTCAATTATAAGTTTATCAAGCGACGAGACTACTTTATGTGCGAAAAAAACATAAATAACGACTTTATTCGACTATTCCATTACTTCCTTATGGGCACATGTGCGAGAACTGAGACGAGGACGTTCTCATTCGACTACTTTTTGTTACCGGCTGCTCACCGCTTAGGAGTATTACCGCCACCTACCGTATAAGATGATGATCCATATATATAAGCGCTCCAGATTACAAGGCACACTGTCGTTTTTTGAGAAGATTAAAGGCTTTTAAGTGCACCTTATATTGCAGAAAATACTGTAATTGAAAAGCGTACAGTGCGCATCTTCCTCTGCTTGTAAATAGAAAGTTTTGCACTTCCAGCTAGATCAGCATGTCATCTTATACGGTCAGGTGGCGGTAATACTTCTAAGCGGTGAGCAGCCGGTAACAAGAAGTAGTCAAAAGAAGAACGTCCTCGTCTCAGTTCTCGCACATGCGCCCATGCGAAGGTCTTACAGGGTTGGAACAGCATGGGGTGAGTAATTAATGTCTTAATTTTCATTTTTGGGTGTATAAAAATGAAAACTATATATGAAAACTCTTCACTATATTGCGGCTCTGTAAAGATAGCCACGAACATCAGATTCGAGCAGCAGAATTTCAAAATCCTCTTCTTCCATATCATGTTTAGTTTCTTCCGTCATTATCATTTTTCCTATCTCCACAGCACTTGTTAGCTTAGCTTCCAAACAAGATGGCAGATATTAATTCAGTATCTGCAAATGAAGTCCCACCCACTGATCTGTAATAGGTCTGTAGGGTGAGTGGGTCCCACATCCTTGAAAAATGAGGAGCTAAGTTTGTAGTTTCTACTCTATCTAATGCAGGGGCGTGCATTTCACACCTAGGCCTTCTTTCCTACATGAATTAATAACTTTTAATAGTGTATCAGCGCAAAGCCTCTCTATAATTGTTGTTTTTATTGTGCAACCAAAGTTATTGGATTAATGCGGTGAGTTCGGGAAAGGACCGGTAGAGAGAGCGAGCGCGTAAGTTCGGCTGGTGCGTTTGTACAGTGGTTCTTGCGTTTCCAAATCCGATTATAAGTTCAGAAACGGAGCCTCCCTTATCTTGTCGTTCAAGGGCTACAATAGTCGCTTTCAGACGTTACAATAATATGAATGTTTGGAAAAAAATAAGTTTCGACCATAAATTTATAAGAAAAATTAAGAAGAAAATCACCACGGGGAAAAAAGCATTAACTGACAAAACTATAGATTACTCTTTACACAAAAGCTATCCTTATTTCTTTCCTCAAGAAGATTTCAATTACTGTTGTACAGGTTCTAACTGCGTTTCAGTTCCAACAATGTTGTGTCTGTCTCGTCATATTTATGGCTGAGAGTGACTGTCGACAGAAGCACACAGTCACCGCAAAACATGACGATGTGTACAGCTTCCCCATGCTCTCACAGAGTTTTGAACGAAATCAGCGAATGAGCGGGACTTTTGCCTTTAAAATCATTTGTTTCATAACTTACATTAACGTTAGTCAGTTCTGTTTTAGAGAAATTGAATAGAGTTCCGTTACTCTGCGTTTAGCTCAGGCTGAATAAGGGATTTATTTCTGCTGGAGGTCGAGCAGGGAAAGAAACATTCAATTTTTGTTTTGAAAAACGATTACATCTACAGGAATATTTATTTAGTTTACGCAGTTCGCTACAGATGCGAATACTACCACTAAAAGTACGCGGTCTGTACGCGCATCCAATCAAAGAACGAGAAATACAGACGTTATTATATGCCAGCTAGATGGCCCTGCTGCAGTCAAAGTGAAATCTGATTGGCTGATTAAATCTGACGGATTATCTGATTGGTTAAGAATTGCCATTCATTTATACTACAGACGCCCGCACTGTCGATTCTGAAGGCCTCCAGGCAGATTTATTTACCCGGCAACGCATGATGGCTGAAATATGATTGGATACAAGCTCTAACATAAATACATACTACTGAAAGCAGCGCAACCAAGAGAAAAGCTATGACATTTAGAGAACTATTTGGAATAATTTAATGCTAATTCATGGAAAAAAATATATTAAAGTGCAAGTCAGTGATTCTGATAGTGTTTAGGCCAGCAGAGAAGGCCTTGCTGGCCCTGACGGCCCACCACTGATCTAATGAAATGTGACTTCCTGCTTAGAATTGACGCAAAATGACGATTTTTACGTCAAGAAGTAAAACACTTAAATCCTTATTTCTCCCATCTCAGGGGAAAATAAGGCAATAAACCATGACCATTTAAAAATATGACTGGGTTTCTAAAGATACAAAGCTTAATGCAAATGGGTGAAGTGTCCCTTTAAACACTTGATTTTAACCATAGGGGATCTTTAATAGAAACATGACAACAAAAGTGAAAACGCACCCTGCACTATGAATGAAATTGACACTGCACGTTAAACAAGAATAGATAAGGCAGCACAACACTATTTTGAATACACACTGGATCAGAGGGAAAAGTGACTGAAGTCAGAGAGTTGTGGTTTAGCTGGCTCGCTTGGCACAAGCGCTGTGGGTTAGTGTGGGACTGCTGTTGGCACACTAGACAGGCACTTCTGTCACATAAGGGGTGTGTATTTTTAGTGCCACTGGCCTCATATCTAACACTGCATGTGTGTGCGAGTTTGTTCCAGGTTTCACAAGTGTTTGACACTCATACACACACACACCGTGCAAACTGAGATAATTTCCTACCAATGCAGCAGGTATGTTATGGTTTAATGAAATGCACGCTTACCTCTCTGAGTGTTGTCGTGGTTCGGGTCCGGCGACGCGGGCTCATCATTTTCCATTACTTTCCTGTCAAAACTCCGTGCCAACACCTTATAGTTTGGTTGTGATTAGTGTGTATTATTATTACTAAACAAATTTAATAAACTAAAAAACAACTTAAAGGAAGAAAGACAACTGCGGACACTTTAACGACCGGGACGCCGCAAACGTTTTAACAAGCACATCGCCATTTTCAATAATCCCCTAATAGTTGGCTCGTCTGGTCAATAAACAAACAAGGTTTCAGTCAAAATGCTCCTCCGCTTCGCTTCGTTGTTGTTTGGATATAACTAACATGCGTAGACATTTCAAAAAGAAAGAAAAATAGTTGACCAGCCCCTGAGAGGGAGAGACATATAGAGAAAGAGAGAGGGAAAGAAAAACGGACGGGCACTTGTTGGATAAATTATCGACCGAGTGACCACTGGCGCGCGCAATGACTCTCTCTGTCCAGGCTCGCGCAGCGCTCGAGCTGTCCCGAGCCAGTACGGTGTTATGTCATCAATCATTATGTAATAGGCGCTGGAAGCGCGAGAGTATTGCTTTTAACAGGAGACTGAAGGGTAGTTTATGAGCATTTTTGTCCGGTCCACTATAATTGTGTTTTTTATTGTAGCGCTATAATAACAACATCACACGGCACTCCAAGACTTTTTTTTTTACTTACAGAAATTCCGTTCTATTTAATTTATAGCAATACCAAACTATGCTACATAAACTGGATTAAATAATGTTGTTGAAATATTTTAATCATTTTTCAATATCCCTCTCAGACGTTTCAAATTAATTTATTTGGTATAAAGAGAGCAGTTTCATTTGTTCTGGACACATGGTCAATAATCCTTCAGTGATGTGTTATGTAATGTGAATTCAGCACTGTCACTGGATAACATGAGACGACTATGTTAATACACTAATTTATTCAACTGTTAAACAAGAAATACATATTAGTAACTTTCATAAACATCCTAATCCTTTTCCACAATCCCTAAACCTTATTTTATCATCTTAGTTCTTATGCCCGGGTACACATACACGAAAGATGACCAATTGTGGTGATTTCTGTGGTCATGGCTCCTAAATCAATGGTGAGAGAGGTTCAAAGATGGCCGTTGTCACAGTCTTGGGACCAAAGATCGCCTATCGATAATTTTCTAATTCTCTAAAAGTGTGTCAGAGATTTAGCATGATCATCTCAATGTGTGTTTGCTGCTATAGACAATAAAAATGCAGCATGAAATGGTGTATTGATCAACGCAGCATGGCGCTTAAACTTAAAATGACTTACCTCAGGCTCCATTTACAGAATTGGCATGCCACGTTGGCCTATTTTTCCTAGCTCCTCTTTGTTTAAGCACAAAAAAATGCCACATTGCAATTCATCTTACTCTATTTGATTACCCCTAGTGCATACTGATGATGTTTTCTTCTTCTTTACTAACTATACTAACTATACTAACTATACTAACTAACGTCGTAGCCTACGATTCAATTGGTGTCATTATCGTTATTAGATCCATGTCGTACAGTGTGATTTGTAATGATCTTATACGATTGCCAAATTGCACAGTCTGAAGCAGACATTAAAAAAATGTAGAGCTCACATTCCTGGTATTATATATTAAGTCTAGACTCAGACTGTCAGGGTTCTCCAATGCTGAGATTACCATACGAATCCTATGTGCAAACAGTGAAAGTTGGGATATAAAAAGCTTAGTCGTCTATTATCAATAGTGCAGTGATTTATGAAGCACAGCTCACACAGAAATCACTTTAAACGCTTTCTGTTGGTCAACACAGTGAATTTGTGTGTTCAACTTGAACCTGATGTGAATCTTTTGAGTGGATCCCAATTGAAATGACTGGCTTTCAGGGGATTGGGGGACATTCAAAAGCAAGTGTGCAAAAGAATGATACAGCCCTCATAATTTTTAATGAACAAATTGCTGCTGATATAAGTTGTACTTTCCTTTAAAGTAAAACCAAGATGTCCATGTCATTCTTTCTTCAGTTGAAAAGAAATTAAGGTTTTTGATGAAAACATTCCAGGATTTTTCTCCATATAATGCACTTTACTGGTAACCAAACGGTTCAAGGTCCAAAAGACAGTGTCAGTGCAAACTGTTCAAAGGGCTTTAAACGACACCAGACGATGAATAAGGGTCTTATCAAGCGAAACGATCACTCATTTAAAAATAAACAAAAGTTTTAAGCTCAAATGGTCGCTTGCTCTGTTCTGTGATGCTCGTTCGTGATTCTCCAGTTCGAACTCGTTCTTTTTTCTCAGATCTTTGGTTCATTCAACGAACGAAATGAACGAATTGACTCAGAAAAAGATTTGTTCCTTCTGATAAACGAGTTCGAACAGGAGAGTCATGATCGCGCATCACAGAACAGAGCAAGGCGAGCATTTGAGCTCATAAAACTTTTTTTTTTAAATGAGTGATCGTTTCGCTTGATAAGACCCTTATTCATCGTCTGGAATGATTTTAAAGCCCTTTGAACAGTTTGCACTGAAACTATCTTTTGGACCTTAAACCGTTTGGTTCCCATTAAAGTGCATTATATGGAGAAAATCCTGGAATGTTTTCGATCAAAAACCTTAATTTCTTTTCGACTGAAGAAAGAAAGACATGGACATCTTGGATGGGGTGAGTAAATTATCAGCAAATGTTTATTTAAAAGTGAACTACTCCTTTAAATGACTGAATACCTTAAAACACTCAACACCCCCAAAGGATATATATTTAAAATTATAAGGTCTTTCTTTTCTCTTCTTCTTTCTCTCCTGAATCTATTCTTATATTGTTGTTTTTCTATGTTTTGTTCCTTTTTTTCAATGTGTGTATTTAGTAGAGTTTTTGTATACCTGCATTCCTGCATTGAAAATAAAAATAAATAAATAAATAAATAATAATACTGCTATATTACTTCATTACTTTTATAATTATTAACAGTATAAAAAGCCAAAATGTCTCAACAAAATCAATGAAAAGGTTAGTTTCTGACTAAAATGATTGAACTGCCTGTAAATTGAATCTAAAATGGATCGATGGAAATGGTATTTCAGTCAGACTCAGGTTTGACTGTTAACACCATGGATGGAAAATGTCTCCCCGAGAGTTTCGCTGCAGTGTTCCCACAAAAGCCATCACGCAAAGCCCACTTGACCAAGCACTCGACACCTCTCCATAGATAGAAACCCACCTCAGACTGCGTCCTACATACATCATGTGCGAGGGGCCTGTGGGAGACTAAAGGGCCACCACAGAGATGCAGCTTTAAATATTTCTTTCTAAAAGTGTGATCCACATTAGGCTAACATGGCTAGGGAGGTGTGTGTGTAAAGCTTCAGCTTTACATGAGAGGTAGTCAACATATGAAGTCACACTACACCGGATAACAGTATTAACACAGATGAGTTTAAAATCTACACATATGAATGTACACTCCTCTGATGTGGACAATGTGTCATTCATTACCGTAACCCTGCGGTGTCAGTCAGTTCTCTTTACTGGAATATATGCAGCAATGTGGAACTTAGATCAAATGGATTTCATGCACATGCAATATGGATATGGTGGATACGTCCTCCCTCCTTTCCTGCAACAGGAAAAACAAGATTTATTGCATATAGAGATTACTGGTACAATCCCAAAGTTAAAGGAGTAGTTCACTTTAAAAACAACTTTTGCTGATAATTTACTCACCCCCATGTCATCCAAGATGTCCATGTCATTCTTTCTTCAGTTGAAAAAGAAATTAAGGTTTTTGATGAAATATTACAGGATTTTTCTCCATATAATGGACTTCAATGGGAACCAAATGTTTCAAGGTCCAAAAGACAGTTTCAGTGCAAACTGCAAACTGTTCAAAGGGCTTTAAACGATTCCAGATGATGAATAAGGGTCTTATCAAGCGAAGTTCTTTTTTTAAGTAAACTACTCCTTTAACAGGATTAAATTGCTTAATTTTTAAATGTCAATGTTAACACTTGTTTTCGTTGCAAATGCATTTACAATATTGAGGATAATATTGATTGATTGATTGATTAATTGAATGTTTGATTAAAATAAATTTTAGCAGTGAATAAAATAAAGCTTGCATTATACAAATTTAGAGCTAGTACATAACCAGCCAGTGTTCAAAACTATCTGGCTGCCTTAGCTCGATTCAAAGCGGTAAGCTTGTAATAATGTTTTTAATTCCAGTGGTACTGGTGGATTTCCGCGGGAGATTTGAGCATGTCTTTGCATCATTACGTCACATCGGTACACATAAAGGAGGAGTCTCGGTTAGTTTAAGCTATATTGCATGTGAGGATGTTGGAGGTGGAGATTTATAGCCTTTTCTCACAGCACTTGATATAATTAAACTTATCAATTTCATGGCGGATCCAGAAAGGTTCAAACGACAATCACCAGTGACAACTAGAGACTCACCCGTTGTAAAATGCAAAAGACTTTGCAGAGGGTACAGAAAAAAAGAGACTTTCCATGTAAAAACATGGATAAATATCGGAAGGACATTAAATGTAGTCACGCGATGCTGATGTTGTTCACATTACCAATTTGAAAACAAAATATAATTTACACAGTTTAATGTGACATGATAAGCTATCGTTAGATTTAATCAGCGTGGTTTACTGCAACGCTTTTTTCCCTTAGTTGGTCAGAACAAAAGTGGATGTTTCTTACTAATTCAGATGACATTTTCCAGTGAAAATTCTTATGTTGGTCATACTTCCAAAAAGAATAATCAGTGATTCTGAATGCCAGTATCCACACCGGCGCGGTGATTGACAGCTTCACAGTCTCCTCAAACATCGTGTTCATCCACGCTGTGCCGAGGCACAACCCACGTAAAAAGTTGATAATTCCGTGTAGAACCAGAGCCGGACAGTAACGGAGTATATTTACTTGAGTACAGTACAATATTGAGGGATCTGTACTTTACTCAAGTATCATTTTTGGGGAGTAATCATGACTTAAGTACATTTGAGAGGGAAATATTGTACTCTTTACTCCACTACATTTCTATCCATAACCGTGAGTATGAGTTACTACTTCTAAAAACATACAAAAATAGAAAATGGAAATAAGAAAAATCTTGGAAACCCTTAATTTGTTATATTCACTCTCAAACGTGATTAGATTGTGCAAACGCCACTGATTGGGACAGCCTATCAGCAATCACCTTCAGCTTTCCAGTCAACTCCATGGTCAGATTTCAGATAAGAGGGAAACCGTGGATGAAACCACGGATAAAGACGGAGCAGGTCTTTATCCAGCAGGTCCATCCCGTGAATGTGCCAACCCGTGGCCCCACCTCACCAGACTATTTCAATTTTCTGAATATTCTGAAATTTTCTTAAATGTTACATAAAGCAACATGGTAAAAAGATGAATATGACTTGATTTTACTTTCAATTCCTTTTACATTCTCCAAGGTATTGACATTAACATTTTTTTAGGACTCTTCTGTACATAAATGTAAGCACTGTGGCAGAGGTAATGCAATATTTAGAAAATGTACTCTTGATACTCAAGTACTTCAGTACTTTTACTCGTGTAGACATCTCACTGTAGTACTTGAGTAAAATTTAGCAAGGGGTCTCTGTACTTTTACTTAAGTAATAAACCTGTGTACTCCGTCCGCCTCTGCGTATAACTGCAATTGCATATTTCGAACCGCAGCTTTAAATATAATTTTATATGTATTACATTTAAATATAATGCAAAACTTTTTTTTATATTGTTAATAGTACAGAAACCATTTTCCATTTTTAACCTCAGAAACCTTAGAGTTTTGAAAAGTGGTTGTATTTAGCAAATATTTATTTACCTAATTTATATGAATATATATTTTTTATAAAACACTCATTCCTTTTAATTATGAGGTTTCTGGGGTTAAAAAAGGAAAAAAAATTCTGTACTATTAACAGCATTAAAATAAGTCTTTGCAATGTTTATTTTCAGCTGCATTTGTAATAATTATTTTACTTAATTACATCTATTCACTCTCTGTTCAATATATACTGCATATATATATATATATATATATATATATATATATATATAATTGATTTATTTATTTCTATAAATATATAATAACTGCCAGTTATTTGTAATATAAGTGAGTGATGTGACAGAGAGGATTTAGTGTGTAGTGCTTACATTTGAATAGGTTACATGTGAATAGGTTGAATATCAGCAAGATCAGTTGGTCATTGCGTGCACACGCACATGCACACAAACTCACACACACATAGACACACACCTCAGACACACACCTGCAATCTCACTCACGTGTTAGAGATGTGCACACATGCACATGGCCCTGTGGTGGATTTTGGGCTGCTTTCAGCTTCGTGCTCCAAATAAATAACCCAGTTTTATTGACACAAATAGAATCTGCCAGGAGCGAAACAGGGGTAAAGAGTGTGAGAAAAAAAGAGAGATAGGTAGCTAGATAAAATTCAAGTTCAGTTTACTAGGTAACATTTGCAATGCATCCGCTAATGGCGTGTATGGTGTAAACATGTCTAGAATAACGAGCATATGTTCAGACTGATGAGCACAGGACACAAATTTGTGTTTCTTTGCCATAAATCTGTCATGGGAATAGGTGTGTGGTGAGTCTACATGGGTGTGTATAAAGTGGTTTCAGGTAGTTTGGTTACATAATGATTACAAAATGTTTTGGTTACGTATTTATGCATGTTTTCACGCTGATTGCATTAATGACATCAGCTCGTTTTCTTTCAGATACAAAATATAAACAGAAAAATAAATCTTTTTTAATGTGTACCTTGTAGAGTTTGGACACAACATTTACAAGCAATAAAGGTTTTTCTATCCTCTATTTAATAATGAGTGCATAATTGCCACCACTGATCTATATAGATTAGAGATTGCCACACAGGAAGCTTATCTGACATCACTTCCTTTTTTTAAGACCTAACAAGGGACTCCCCCATCCTTCTACAAATTAGATGGAGTTCACTGTGCCTTTAAACTGTGGCATTCATAGCACTAGCTTTGATGGAAAGTCCTCAACCAAGTCCTTGACCAAACATTTCAATTGACACAATCGTGATTTTTAATTGTATTTTAATTCTAATATTACGTGTGTAAAGCCTTTTTGGCTGTCTGGCTGAAAGGTGGCCCCTCGCATTTCCTTGCCATTTCCCTTGTCACTCTCAGGCGGTATATAATAGTGATCTTACAGAGAGCTGCAGACAGTTTTTAGGCCACCTCGGACGTTAGCATCATCACCTTGGTTTCCTCAACAAAATCCAATAAGATTGTTCAATTGGCTTAAGATTAAATTGATTAATTGGATTAATAAATATATAAGCCCTGAGATAGCCTATTAAATAAGCCCCGTGACCAACAAGAAGTTTTTGATTAGGCTTACACGTGTTTATCATAGTAATTTCCATAAGAACACAAACTTTTATGAATTTTGAAACCTATAATACAATCGCCATTGCAAAAAGCTAAATAAATGTAGACTAAACAGTTGCATAACTTCAACATCACTACAGCTCCATGCAGTCTTTATTGTAAAAAAAAAACTCTTAAAGTTCAGGTTTAGTTATAATAGTTTGCAAAAGTGAGTAATGAGTAGATGAGTTTACCTGTTCAGCGTGTTGATGTTTCTGTCCGAGAACCTCTGTAGTCCCATTTTGCCACTTGTTAGCAACCACCTTTTCAAGACAAGTAAAACCTTTTTAAAAATCACAATGGAGAATTACTGATGTATTTAATGTCGTAAAATAAAATATGGAAATATATTTAGCTTATGTTTACCACAGACCAGCTGGCATTTAACCAAAAAACAAGTGCTAATATGCTAACTTGTTTCCAGGTTTTGGCCTACAAAAATACGTCATCCCTGCAGACTTCACATCTGAGGTCCCGCGGAACGGAAACAGCGACATCTTCTGGATAAAAAGCGACATTCGAAAATAGTTCACCCAAAAATTAAATTCTGTCTTTGTTCCAAACCTGTACGAGTTTCTTTCTTTTGAACACAAAAAAAGATATTTATGTTGGTAAACCAAACAGTTGACGGTAGGTTGACTTCCATAATATGGAAAAAAAGTACTATAAGCCAATGGACCTTAACTGTCTGGTTACCAACATTCTTCAAAATGTCTTCTTTTGTGGTCAAACCATAGACTGTAAAGGTCAAACTCATACAGGTTTGGAACAACCTGAGGGTGAGTAAATGACGACAAAAATATTAATTTTGGGGTTAACTATCCCTTTAACTTTTAAATGCATTTGAAGGACTCTTTCAAAAATCAGAAACACTCAAGTTTGTTTGAGGTGGTCAGATACATATTTAGGCTACAACAGTGTGACATAACAGTCAGTTTGAAAGCTGGTTTCATCAAATGTAGGCTACTTTTTGCAGTTTTGCTGAGGTCGATTTTTTTTAAGATCTTAAACAACATATTTTCTATTGTACAAAGACCTTTTATGTTATTTGATTCTTCATAACCCCTTAAAGGACTGAATGAAAGTCTGTCATTTTTAATCGCATAGCCACATGTTCATTGTGTGGGTTACATCCCATCAAATTTACACTATACAGACATTATTTACAGTATGCTATTGCTGTGGTCTAAAGATCGTTTTGGTCTATTGTTGTGTCAATAAGATTAATGATCTTAATAATGACCAAAAAACTATGTACTCAACCAAACAGAGAAGGAATGAATCCATGTCTTTTTCATTTAAAACTTCAGGCATCACCTTTTCTGCTCTTTCAGGTTGTGGAGATGGAGCTCTTGTTGGAGAGCAAAATGCAGCAGGAAGACCCCCTCAGGATGAGGTTGAGGCTCAGGGCACTGATTTAAAGAAATCTAATGATTTGAAATCACATGAAATCAAAATTGAAGTTTTTTGGCTTTTAGTACTGAATAGGTTAGCCTTACCGTTATCTATAGTTTCAGACAGTATAAATTTGCTTTCCATTGGGGTGAATGAAGTCTGGTTTCAGGTTAGTCACCGCCTCAGCGCACACAGTCTGCTCAGGTTACCTACTGCAATTTCAGAGGGAGAAACACCATCCTCGATGACGCAGTATTAAGAGACCGAGTCGTAGGGGAACCCAATTTATTTTGGGTTCCCAAAATTGGTTATTGGGTTATTGTTCCCAAATTGGGTTATTTATTTTTTTGTCCAACAAAATGTAGTAATGAAGGCATGTTATAACTTCCCTAATATAAGGTAACTGCACACATGTCCATTTCTAACAATTTTCACACTGATTGATTGATGGCTTGGTCCCCAGTGTACTTTCTCTACCTTTTAGAGCTGCCAGTATCCAAGAATGGATCAATTTCAGAGCTTCCTATCTCAAGCTACACTGGTTGCAGAGCTTCTTGCCCAGTGATGTTTCCTGGTTACTGCCCACAGGTTCCTCATGGACCTAAACAAAGTCAGTGAACCTCATGGCTTTCCGGTCTGGTCACTGGTCATACTCAAAGCCAGCAGCCATAAATGCCTCAGTCCAGGGCTGGTGTCAAGGCCACTTCAGTCCCAGAGATCCCTTTCTTGGTCCACTCACAGGCATTCTTTAGGCAGCTCAAATTATCCAAAGAGGGTTGTTTCAATTTTGTACATTTTGAAAGGAAATTTCAAAACACAACCAGACATTTTTGAATAGTGGCTTTAATAGGATTAATAAAGGCAGTTATGAATGTGTTATTCCTTAGCAATAACAAAAAGGATCATTTAAATGCACACCTTTCGATTTATAACAAAATATATTTAACACAATATAAATATAACACCGCTAAATATATATTACAGAGTTTTTCATTTAAAATACTTCTGATGCTAAAGAACCTAATTGCCACCATGATAAATAAAAAGTCAGAAACAAAACTTTTGTTATGCAGAAAAAAATTTAAACCATATCAATAAATAAACATGGTTAATAGTATTTAGTTTTTACAATAAAACTGAGGTAGCTCGCATGTAACAGTTACATGTAATACCCTTCTGAATACCTCTTTCTGAAAGCTGAAGTAAAACATCAGCTTTATTAGTTGTTCATAAAGATGTGCGTGTCTCCGGATTCTGGGCTGCTGTCAATTTCGTGTCCCAAATAAATGTCCCACACTTATTGAAACAAATAGAGCTGTGAGGCAAGAAAGAAGGGGAAAAAACAAAGGGTTAGAGAAAGCATATAATATAAGTTTGTAGGGCTTGACAAAAGGACCGTCTCAGGGCCAACATGAAAGACGTTTGGGACAGTTGATGGAATGGTCACTGACTAGATTAGCCATTACATTCATCAACTCACACATCAGTTGTGGTAAACGGAAGCTCAAGCATGTTCACTTGACATGCAAGAACCAATGAGGTTCATTGTTGTGTGTTACGCAACGTGTTTGAGCTTCAGCATGAACCATTGAGGTTCATTCTTGTGTTATGCAGAATGTTTCAGGGTTTTTTTGGCAAGTAAAGCAAGTTCAAATGAGTTTCTGAGAGAAGCTCACTTAAAGAATATCAGTAACCAGACAGATTCTAGTCCTATTGATTTCCTTAGTATGTATTTGTCCTACTATGGAAGTCAATGGGACCAGACAATGTCTGGTTACTGATATTCTTCTAAATATCAGAAAATCAGCTGAATGGATTCGAAAATGGTAAAACTCAACTGTTTAACTCTGAGGGAGTGGTAAAATGAGCCTATTTCTAAAAAAGACATAACCGAACTATGCTTATGTGAATACTCACCAAGGCAGATAATTCAAAATAAGTATTTGACAATTCAGTGCAATACGCAGCGAAAAGAATTGAATTCGGGATCACATTTTAATAGAGAGAGGCCACTTTCTGTGTGTGCTTCGGGTGTGTGTCGGAGTCAGAGCAAGCAATGCAAGAGCTGCCAACCTTTGAGTGCAGACTTCTCCAACGGGTTGGGATTTTAAAATCGATTGAACACGGAGCAGTTTTTCATATTAAAAAAATTAAACAAGATTGATCTTTAAAGTCGCTTTAAACACGGAGCAGTTTTCCTGTGAGTGAGACTGGAAAATCCGTAGTGGACGGAGCGGAGTGATAACAGAACGCTTAGAGTGCAGAGAGGAACAGGCTTTTGCTCCAGTCCTGGCTTTGCTTCCGGCGTCAGGAGCTCAACATCTGTCTCGCTCTAGATTAGAGAATAATTTAACTAATTTGTGGTAAAACTAGTCGAGTCAATCATGAGTGGCTCAACTGGTGGTTCTATAGATAAACTCATCTTTCAGGTATTTTACCGATCAACTTGACACTTTAGCGTGAGAAATGTGAGATTACAAATTGATATTAATTAAATAGAGCCTGACTGTCCTTTAAACCGCACAGGAAAGCTATGCCTTTCCTGTTTCTGACTCACCGTGTTGATAATGCCTGTTTGAAGTTAGAACAGCTGCTATGTTGAAGGGGGTTGACTGGCATTCACTTTTTTCATTTTAAATAGTGTGTAATGTTGCTGTTGGTGCATGAACAGTATCTGCAAACTTGCAGTGCTGAAAGTTCAGTGTAAGCAGAGATATTGTCTTTTAAAAATCAGGAAGTATAATTGCCTAGCAAAAACGACTCCATTGGGTCTACAGCTGGGTTATGGTACGTCACTAACCCACACATTTGCATCAACCCTTCCCTCCGAAATATGCAGAAAAAGGCATGATCATATTTCAGCAGCTCCTCGTCGAGTAAGTTGTTTCACCCAGCTGTCAGGTCTTCTGTGTTTGAACTTCCCACAATACGCTGTATTCGTTTAACAATGGATACAATTTATGTTTGATTATGTTCCTGAAAGTGACGATCGTAATCTAGCTCTCTGTGCTGCACATTTTATAGTAGACAGCTTCCAGAATCTCCATCGAGTTTTAGATATCGATTCAACAAGAAACTGTTACTAAAACATGAAGCAGATCCAACTTTAAAACAGAGGCAGCAGTTGTTGGGACACAACCTGTAAGTAGGCTGAGACTTCATCATTTTAAATGTATTTGCATGTATAATTCCAGACGTAGCGTTGTGTTTTATTATTTTTCAAATGCCAGCGATGGCTTTATAGGTGACTGATTATGCTATTTTGTGTCAACGACAACCGCGTACAAACATTATGGACCTGAATTTTGTATAAGTACTAATGTTGTAAACGTATTTTTCATGTATATATGCTTTATGACGTTATTTTCGATTTCTGATCAAGAACGTAAACATGCCAACGCTGTTTGTGTTTAACATTAGTAGCCAGTCAGTTGCTATCATTGCCAGTCAGATAGACGCCAGTCTATTGTGTAAAACAAACGTGCATAAAGTTAAAAAATTTAGCAAATTATCATTCAGAAACCTTTATTAAGAGCCGTGTGTGGTGAGGTTCTGTTTGACTCTCTTCATCGCGGCTTTCTCGGTCTGATTCTGCCTCACTGATACTGCAGTTCAACACATATTTACATCTGGACCGGAGCTCGCATTTCCCCGTAAAGGTCATGGGCGTTAACCTTCCGGACAACGTGAGCAACAGTTTAGCCAATCACAACACACCGGGCCAAACTAACCAATCTGAGCACACCGAGGGAGCGGTTTCATAGAATCAGGAAGTGAACCGCTCGTCAGGGGACAGAGGAGAGCGCGGCTGACAATAAAGGTGAAGTTTATGAAAAATAAGACTTAAAAAAAAGAAAAACCACGAATACATGTTATATTGCACCCCATAAACACAATCATGCAAAGAAAAAAGGCAGTCAACCCCCCCTTTCAATTCTGAGACCATTTGCCAGGAGCTCTAGCCAACATGCATTACCATTTGCTTTGGTTCAGTGTCTCCACTTTTAGGTAATCCCACCCTCTTTGAAATGTATAAATTAGAATGAAAGGTTCTTTTAAATCAGACTTATTTTGAGATGACTACAGCAACGCAATAAAGAAGTTCTGCATGAAAGATACCTCAAAAGTCTCCTGGTCTGTTGCATGGAAGAAAAAACTTCACTACAGAAATCAGGGGTGTGGCGTGTGAGTCTCACACTCAATGCATGGGAGTTGGCAACCCTGAATAATGCATCAAGATCTTTTGTGGCTTATTGCACATAATAACTCTTTTTAACAGCAAGCATGTGTCACATTCATTCATGCATGTTCTTTTCACAAAAAAACTAAATGTGTCCAAATATCTGCTTTCAAGAGTTTAGGTGCATTCTCAGGGAATGTCAGATTCCCATAATAGACTGTGAGTCTGTGACATGTGAAAAGGGGACATTTGTGTGACTGCAGACACATGATACAATGCCTAACTAGTATATCAGCTGTGTGGTACTGCCATGCATAAGGTAGGTAAAATATGTGAAAGTCAGTCTACAAGGATGTGCTTTTGATGTGGTTTAAAGATTTGATCGATGTTTATGCACAGTTTCACAGTTGATGGCTCATTGAAATCAGCTTGTTATCTTACATAAAGTGCATAAGTGTGTTTGCACTGTACCTGTGGCCTCTGTGTAGAGTTTGGACTCATCAGTGCTGGTCACTTTGCAAGTGATGTATGTTTTCCTCCTCTCTATTCGATCCAGAGCGCAGTGGATTAAAACCACACTGCCCAGAGGCATTGGACTATACAGGAGAACAGAGAATCACACATAATCAATCCCTAAAGCCAATGTAAACTGGAAAAAAATAAGCCTAAACTACACCTTAAAGACAGAAGTACTGAAACATTAGCTCACCTGCGGTCAGTCGATGTTGAGATTGGCAGTCATAATGGGTCCTGACAGGTAACCAGCAAGAGAACCGGTCACTGTATCAATCATGGTAGCTATGGCTCCACCATGGACATGTCTGTCACACGGGAAAAAACGGGAGTAACATCATTTCCTGTTCTCCCATTCACACAAATAAAAGGG
Source organism: Hybognathus amarus (assembly GCA_030378365.1). Classification (NCBI taxonomy): domain Eukaryota; kingdom Metazoa; phylum Chordata; class Actinopteri; order Cypriniformes; family Leuciscidae; genus Hybognathus; species Hybognathus amarus. Next base: position 199,857 of record JAQIUQ010003360.1, read on the forward strand.
TGGCATTCAATTTTGGGCAATAAACATAGAAGAGAGCTCTTCCTTACCCCGGTGCGCCCTCTAGTAAGCGTCCTGCCTGAAACACACAAACACAGCTCTTCTCCTCCTTATTGACAAACACCACATATTCAAACGTTGCTCCTTGCTCTTTAACACTTCTTGTGAAAAGTCGAGCTTTGGCCTGGATGAGTTTGCTGAGATGGATGCCACCTACCAAACAGAAAAAATTTGACATTTGCTTTTACACTCAATAGCATTATCATGTCATTTTATTTTACTAATTACAGTGACTTGAAGTAACTAGGCACATACATATTAATCACTTACCAGTAGCATATTTAATGGAGCGGTTGTAGCTGGGCAACTTCTTCCAAGGACCCCTTTTTTTCTCCTCGCCATTTTCAGTGTCAGTGTCACACAGTGCATTATAGTGATCGTAAGCCTTGCACATCTCTGGACTCCATGACGAGTTGGGCAGGCTGAAGTCCCGCGGCTGAAATGAAAACGGCCACAGCGACATCGTCTGGACAAAGCGTGACATTAAAGTTAGTTTTCAATAAAGTAAATCAGAGCAGTGTTCATTCTGTAGTCATGTTTATGGGCAGGTCTTGTAGTGTTTGGTGTGCTGCCATCAATGGATGACAAATTTGTATATACAGTGCATATATATATATATATATATATATATATATATATATATATATATATATATATATATGTAGGGCTGTCAAACGATTAATCGTGATTAATCGCATCCAAAATAAAAGTTTGTGTTTACATAATATATGTGGGTGCACTGTGTATAATTATTTTGTGTGTGTGTGTGTGTGTATATATATATATATATATATATATATATATATAGTTAAATACACACACGTTTGTATATTTAAGATAAAATATTTTTATATATAAAATATTTATATTTATATATAATATAGATTACATATAAATCTATATGCAGTATTTACAGGAAAATATTTCTTAAATATATACAAGTATGTGTGTGTAATTATATTAGGGCTGTCAAAAGATTAATGGCATCCAAAATAAAAGTTTGTGTTTAAATAATATATGTGGGTGCACTGTGTATAATTATCTTATATATATATATATATATATATATATATATATATATATATATATATATATATATATATATATATATATATATATATATATATATTATATATAAATCTATATACAGTATATAAATGAAAATATTTCTTAAATATATACAAGCATGTGTATTTATATATAAAATAATTATACACAGTGCACCCACATATATTATGTAAACACAAACTTTTATTTTGAATGCGATTAATCGTTTGACAGCCCTAATATATAAACACACACACATGCACCAACACAGTAATAATAACTTCAACTTTGCATCACAGGAATAACTTGTATTTTAAAGTATATTAAAATGGAAAAACATTATTTTAAATTGTATTATTTTACAATATTGTTACAAAAAACTTTCTATTTTAAATAAATTCTGTTCTTTAAAAAAATTAATATTAATCAAAAGAATCCTGAAAAAAGTATAACAGGTCATAAAAAAATTAAGTAGCACAACTGTTTCAATTATTGATAATAAATAAGCATATTTATTTCTGAAGGATCATGTGACACTTAAGACTGGAGTGATGGCTGATGAAAATTCATCTTTGCATCACATAAATAAATAATATTTTGATATGTATTCAGATAGAAACCATTATTTTAAATTGTAATAATATTTCACAATATTAACGTTACTTATTTTCTGTATTATTGATCAAAATAAACTGTTCTGTATTTTTGGATCAGGTTTGAAGAGCATAAGAGACTTATGACCGATACTGTGGGTGTGCAGCACAACAGAAAACTAGACCCGCCCATAAACGAATTATCAGCAGTTTAAAACAAATGGGAAAATGAAAACTTTACCCAGATAGGACTGCTGGTGTGGAATGAGTACTGTGTGTGTCTGTGTGTCTGATTAAACGAGAGCTCCGTTCAGTCCATTTAGAGATCCGCTGCTCTCCGTGGAGGAAGAGGAGGAGGCCAAGTCTTCTTCTCGCTATCTGCCCCAACATGCTGACTGGAACACAGTCTGTTTTCAGAGGAATGTGGTGGCCGTCAATCCAGAACAAACACAGCAGATGTGTTATTCTTCTAAGACAGGATAAACGCCTAAATATCTGATATACAAATGAATATGACTTTCTTTAACATGATGTAACGTTAATTAACTGAAGTCATTTCCACACACGCTCTGTCAACAGAACCCGCAAACAAGCGATAGCCGCTCGGTCCTTTTTAAGCAATAAACGGGAAAACGAAATAAAGTCTTTATCAATAAGTTAGCGATATAACATTGTATAAAACGACAGCCGACTTTAACGTGGAAACGCCGGTGAACTGTGTGACTTTCACATTCACGGACGTCATCGGTGATTGGCTAAAACACGCACGCGGAGTGAAAACGCGTGTCATTGTAACCACGTGACAGTAATTCATACGTCTGATTGGTGGGCTGAAGTGTTACAACATCCTGTTTGTCTGTTTCCACAACAATCCGTGGTTCCCGTACTTTCAGCGCGCTGCTGGAATCTACTGTTTTTGTCATTTTACATTTAGTAGAGTTGTTTACCTGCATCTGATGCACAATGTTCGGTCGAGAGGCGCGTTCAACAAACACGCGTGTGCAGAGAGAGAGGGACAGAATAAGGGTACAGAAATGCTGTTTGTCTTTTATAACTGTACAGTCACAGTCCCCAGAAGAACAACATATTAAAAATGATAACTGAAATAGCATTAACTAAAATTACTATATTATAAAATTATTAAAAATACACTATCGTTCAAAAGTTTGGTGTCAATATTAATACTTTTATTTATCAAGGATGCGTTAAACTGAACAAAAGTGACAGTAAAGACATTTATAATGCTGCACTTTTTAAGTTTCTGTTCATCAAAAAAAAAAATACACAAAAATATTAAACAGCACAACTGTTTTCAACTGTGATAAAGACAAGAAATGTTTTATTAGCATATTAGAATGATTTCTGAAGGATCATGTGACACTGTCCAGATCGAAAATTCAGCTTTGCCATCACAGGAATAAATTACATTTTTGAATATATTAAAATAGAAAACAGGCATTTAAAATTGCAACAAAATTTCTATTTCAAATTTAGCCTATTATTAATTAAATGTTTGAACATGTCACGTGTTTTATTCTCAAAACCTCAGTACATGTAGTTTATGCTTATGTTTAACAGCTTTCTTTCTTTTTTACAGAAAGCTGAAGAGATCGCAGACAGGGTTGCTGAGCTGGACAAGTGTGTTTAAGCTGATTTATAAATTGTGACGTTTTAAGACTTCATTTAGAAATTTAAAAGAAAGAAACATTATGACATAAAATGAATAAGAAATCATTTAAGATCGTTTATAAAACGGTTAGTTGGAATCCTTGATTCTGATTGGTCAAGAGCTGTGCTTTATTGACGATAAAACACGGTTATGACCGCTTCACCCAACGGTTCTATTGATCGCTGTGCAAATTCTATGTTTCATAGCAGTTCTATGTTTTTATTTGAGCTTCATGCATTTTACACATTGGAACGTTGTTGCTGTGCACGCTCAGGGACTATTTTCTCAGCGAAGGAAGGCTTTTAGTGATTTTACTTCAAGAAAGTTGCACTAATACATTGTTTTTTACTTTAATATTGTGTTGAAACCGTTTTATAAAAGCAATAAGGTACTTCAGGCAAGTGCTGTATCGTGAATAAGTAACGGCTGAAAGGGGTTGCACACACTGCCCTTTCAGCCGTTACTTATTCACTAATAAAGCACAGCCTCTGTACAGTCGTACCTTATTGCTTACTTATACAATGGTTAGCTCGAATCCTTGATTCTGATTGGTCAAGAGCTGTGCTTTATTCACGATAAAACGACGTCTGGTTCTACTATGTTATCGCTGCGTAACACTTCGGCTCTATGTTGTTTTTGATTTGAGCTTTCATGCATTTTACACATTGGAATGTTGTTGCTGTTCACGCTCAGGGACTATTTTTTTCTAGCGGAAGGAAGGCTTTTAGTGATTTTACTTCAAGAAAGTTGCACTAATACATTGTTTTTTACTTTAATATTGTGTTGCAACCGTTTTATAAAAGCAATAAGGTACTTGAGGCAAGTGCTTTATCGTGAATAAGTAACGGCTGTAGGGGTTGCACACAACAACCTTCGAGGCTGTGCTGTATCGTGAATAAGTAACGGCTGAAGGGGTTGAATACGATAAAGCACAGCCTCTTGTACCTTGTTGCTTACCTAAATGACTCTGTCTTACATTAAGAGTTGAATACATCAGTAAATATATACTTATATACTATGTACTTGTTCCAGAATCAAGAGTGTGATGTTGAAAGCCGAATTTGAGTGCCGCGGCCTTGCTGTTTCTGAAAAAGCCCTGAAACGCAGAGAGAGGACTAAACAGAGAGAGATAGAGTTTTGGAATACCTCCTCACTCTGGTCAGTAGAGATATCTGTGACTTACTTGAAAAAAATCTACTGTGAGAGTGAGTAATTGATGACAATATCATGTTTGTTCAAAGAGTAGTTGCAATATCAGCATATCATCAGTAGGGGGTGGTATAAAGACACGAGCGTAAGTCAGATTGAATCAGGAAATACAGTAGGCCTATCTTTGAGATTCAAGGTTGTCTTCTTACGGAAGCTACATTTAGTTAAACATTGTTCAGCTTAAGGTTTCTTAAGGTCAATTTTCAGTTTGCGGGTTTATTTGGTCCAGCTACTGAGAAAGATATAAAAACTGCTAGACGTACGCATACACCGAAAACCGTAATTTCTGTCAACCGTTGTATTCGACAAACAGCAGGTGTCAAATGGAAACTATTCAAATGATTAGTTTTGCTTTACTCTGTTTATCCACTCTTAATCCTGTAACAGACTGGACAAACACAGTTATCTTGAGTACTCATCGTTATTGGTCATATATGACAGCAAACTGACAAGTATAACAGAGGAGAGTGTTGGAACAATTGAACCAAACTGGAATTGAGCCAAATTTCATTGTTTGTTGCACAAAAGTCAACGTATGACAAATTTCCATTACAGTGAACTAAATAGGCTATGTAGTTCTAATAAATATGTTTTAAGAAATATTATGCATCACAATACTACTATGCCAAGTTGGCAACTATAATAATATTAAATAATATGCTTGGCATATAAAATTAATTTTAAAATAATTTGTCTATTGTATAATATAAAGGATTCTTTTTATTTTTTTGGTGTTTCCCAACATGCCAACTTAAGCATGTTGTAAATGTTATAACAGGATGTTTGTGAATCAGCTCTGTTACATTATATACCTTTTTCAGCATTGTCTCAATTTTTGTTATTTGCTTAAAGGAAGATTCAAATATAGCTTTGACTTGTAAATGTTGTTGATTGACGTCAGCAGGTTATTGTAGCATGTGTTTCACAGGTAAGAGAGAAGCGTTACGCAGTTTGCTGGAACAGGAGAGACAGCTGCACATAAGAGAGCTGAGCAAGATTGACCTGGCCATTTATCAACAAAAAACATAAACCATTAAAAACATATGCCCATGTTCAGCCTTCATATTTACAGCTTTCTAAAATACATGATTTGTATGTGACAGTTCAAATGAGTTTTTCTGCAATTTTATTCTGAAGTTCCCTTTAAACTGAACCATGTGATCACTTAAAATCTTATATCAAGCTCATTTTGTCTGGAAAAGTCTGGACTGTAAGATTACCAAATATCATGTTTTTATAAAAGTCTCTTATTTTCACAATTTATTTGAAAAAATACAGGCTTGATGAACAAAAATACAGTAAAACTGTAATAGTATCCCATTGTTGAGTGTGCATTACTTAATTAATTACTGCCATACTATTCCTTTGAAAAAGTAAAGTAACAGATTACTTTAAATTTCTCTGTAATTTAATACAGTTACTTCTGAATGTATTTGTATTAAATACCATAATAAACTATAGAACTGATTCTATATATAAACAATAGTGTATTTAACTTTAAAATTTAACCTCTAATGTTAAAATGTGTTCCCTTGTCAGTTTAAGAGATAATTTATTCATTTTTATATTATTTATTTAACCCTCAGGTGCTCTTCGTTTTGGAGTCACACTTGTTATCTTCCCGGTCAAAAGTGACCGGACACCTAAAAATAAAATTTCCTCCATCTCAGTAAAACCAATGCAATTTATTTTTGTTTTAAAATATTTATTCTTTGTAATTTAGTATTTTGAGACAATTTGATTCAATTTATTAATATTTATGGTCTATTTTGCCATGGAAAATATATATATATTTCTATATATTATTATTTTTTTCAAAAAATTGTTAATGCAGTATTTTAGTTTAATATAGAGTCTAGGCCTTCAGAAAAAAATATTTTTTGAAGAAAATTAGCACCATCTGGTTACAGTATAGAGAAAAAGCATGTGAATTCCCCAGATGTTTATGAACACATTTTTTTTTTTTGGTGGATTATGATTAAATAGTTGAAACAATCTCAAAAACGATTTTTTATAAAAAAAAAGTAAAAAAAAAAAAATTAACATTTTTTGAATTTTTGTGTTTTTGTCAATTTCCCATTCATTTCCTATGGGGTCATTTTTGACCAAAGACCACAAGTGTGACTATTTTTTTAAAGACCACTTCATGCTCAGATCATGACCTCAATTTTGTTGTGTGTTCACATACATAATGCCATAAAAGTCACCAAGTTTCGTAACATTGCGAATGAAGCTGATGTGATTTTTAAAAATTCAAAACATACTTATTGTAATCAAAATTGATTGGTGTTTATGTGTATAAAAGTGTGCTTGTGTGCGTGTGTGGGTTTGTCTGTTTTGCACTCTAGATGTTGTAGAGTGTCACCCTTTCCTGCGGTGTACTTTTTTTAGAATTGTGGCCGATTTGTAGATTGTACATACAAAAATTCGGATAATTTTTTATTTTATTTATTTTTTTGTCAATTGCCTATTCATTTCCTATGGGTCGGTCATTTTTGACCGAAGACCACAAGTGTGACTATTTTTTTTTCGACCACTTAGCATGCTCGGATCATGACCTCAATTTGTTTTTGTATTCACATAGCCTACATAATGCCATAAAAGTCACCAAGTTTCATAACATTCCGATGAAGCTGTGATTTTTAGAAATTCAAAACAGAAAAGTTTTCAGAAATAACCGAAGAGCACCTGAGGGTTAAAAGAATTAAAAGAGCAGTTTCACGTCTTTCCTTGTATCGTTCAACTGAGGTTGATATGGGATAGTAATTAGTAATAAGTAATACTTTTTAGAGGGATAAATTACATTAATCTAATTACACTGTTGAATATGTAATTCAGTAGCCAATTAACTTACCTAATGTTGTATTATCCTTGAAAAATTATTCTATTATGCTGATTAACGTGCTAATTTATTCACAGCATTATTTATACAAAGTGAAAACATTCACTATGGAAAAAAACGAAACAAATACATTGGAACTATGGATCGTTGTGAGCAAACAACTTAACTTAAACTTACATTTAACTTAAAAATAGAAATATAGTCATCTGAAAATAGTCCTGTTTTTGATATTCAGGAATTACAGGTTCCTGTTGTGACTGTTGGAAAATGTATTCTTTAGAAAGAAAGGGAGGGTAAACACTGGTCACATTAGAGATCATGTGTGTCCTTTTCTAGCAACACACATTTAAATTAGCTACCATGAAGAGAAAAGTAATTCATTGGTAAATATGTACGTTCCCACCCTGAAGATCCTGCATTAAGCAACTTCTCCAATAGTAAAAGGTAAATTTCGAAAACCTTACAGAGTGAGGAACACAGAGACTGAGTAAAATGCCATGAATGTGGAAAAACAGGTTAACAGAACTGGAATAATGGGGCGATTTGCCTAATACACCATTTCTTCACAAAGTGCTGTCATATGACAAAGCACACAATGCAAGTCACTTAAACCATTTAAACTGTTAAAATAAGTTTAACATTTCTAAAAAAAAATTTGTTGTGTCTAAAAAAGTTTACATCACCTTGATTCTTAATACTGTATTAAAAAAAAGTATTATCTTGTATTTACAACAAGATGTATAAGAGCCAGGGGTGAAAACTTTTGAACAGGATGAAGAAAAATGAAAAATAATTTTTCTTATTTTTATCTTCTTTTCTTCAATCTTTTTCATTTGATACTGCCCTTCGGGAGAAACAGAAGATACTTGCATGTTTCCCAAAGACAAATTAAGTAAAATTTACCTTGACTTCAAATTCAAAAAGTTTTCACCCCCGACTCTTTATGCATCGTGTTTCCTCCCTGAGCATCAGTGAATGTTTTAACCTTTTTTTTAAGTTAATAGTTGTGTTTGAGTCCCTAATTGTCCTCAGTGTGAAAAGATGAATCTCAAATCATATATACTGATGAAAAGGGTTAAAATATGCAAAAAATGCTGTAAAACTGAAGAATTTTGGACCTGAAGGATTTTTCTGAAGAAGATTGGGGACAAACAAGAACAACCCAAAAGCAAACACTCATGGATCATCCAGGTAACGACGCATGGGGTATGTAAACTTTTGAACAGCGTATAAATACAGCTATTTTTGTCTAGTGGACTATATGTAAATATGAAATTCAGGATAGTACTAAATAAAAAGTCTGCAACATTTTGCAGATTATGCAAGGTAAACTTTTCAGCATGACTGTGCGTATGGTACTAACCTTTAACATGAAAATGAAACTTGTCCATCCTCCCTCAACTTTTTTTTGATGACACACACCCCATCCCCACACCCTCACGGATTTAGTCTAGTGTGCCGACTGAAGATTACACACCTAATTCTCCAAAGAATCTTTGGTTTAAGCCACTGCCGATTGCTCAAGTGAAATGATGCAATGCAGAATAAGAGCTTGATGTGGTTGAGTAACTGTATGATGAGCACACAGACAATACCAGAGAATAATATATTGTTTAAGCATACACTGGAGGGGCAAAATGAATAATGAATGTAAATTAAGCAATGTTGGGTGTGTCGCAGAAGCCGAAGACCAGGAGACATGGATATACAGTAGTTCTACACACATTTTAGGGTGCAGTCCTAACTAGTGAGGACAAAGCACTTACGTGACAACCTTAAAAAAGCTTGTTTCGAGTCTAGGAAGCCAAACCAGCTTCTAAGGTTTCACCAGTCCTAATCCAGTCTCAGTAACCTGTTTTATTTGACTCAAAACAATAAAACCGGTTTTATTATTGTTACAATAAGAGAAAAGGACTGGCAGGAATCTCTTGCTGGAAATTTCTCTTAAAGGAGTAGTTCACTTTTAACTTTTGCTGATAATTTACTCACCCCCACACTCTTAGAAGAAATGGTTCTATTTAGAACCAGAAATGGTTCCATCCCCCGCTTCATATATGGCAACTCCGAAAATGGTTCTATATGAACCATTTTTCTTGGTAAAAGGTTCTATTGGCCAAGTATGGAACCCAAGGGTTATATAGAACCAGAGGAACCATTTTTTAAAAAGAGTGTATAGAACCTTTTAGGGGTTTCCAAATACGCAGCACTGATAGAACCTTTAAGGTTCTATATGAGAACCTTTCTTCTCTAAGAGTGCATGTCATCCAAGATGTCCACGTCTTTCTCTCTTCAGTCGAAAATAAATTAAGGTTTTTGATGAAAACATTCCAGGATTTCTTCCATATAATGCACTTCATTGGGAACCAAACGGTTCAAGGTTCAAATGAGAGTTTCAGTGCAGCTTTAAAGGGCTTTAAACAACACCAGGCGATGAATAAGGAAAATGACTTGGAAAAAGATTTGATGTAACAAGTTTGAACAGGTAGAGTCACAAACGCTCATCACAGAGCAAGACGAGCATTTGTGCTTACAAAACTTAAACTTCTATTTATTTATTTTTAAATGACTGATCATTTTCGCTATAAGACCCTTATTCATCGTCTGGTGTCGTTTCAAAGCCCTTCGAAGCTGCACTGAACTCACACTTGCACCTTTAACCGTTTGGTTCCCAGTAAAGTCCATTATATGGAGAAAATCCTGGAGAAATCCTTTTTTCATCAAAAACATTTATTTCTTTTCGACTGAAGAAAGAAAGACATGGACATCTTGGATGATATGGGGGTGAGTAAATTGTCAGCAAAAGTTTTTTTAAAAGTGAACTACTCCTTTAACAGAATTTAATGTACTTCGCTTCTAGTTTTTCATTTGATGTTATGTCAAGACGTAGGATCAGCAGAACATAAACAGATTCTTAAATTTGTAATCCCACAGGGATAATGCATTACAAGTTACACGAGATAAGTAATTCGATTACTTTTCCAAGTAACTGGTAAAGTAACACATTACTTTTAAATTTGCAACTAAATATCTGAGTTACTTTGTCAAATAAGTAATGCAATTTACTTTGTTTTCCCATGTACTGACTGATGCCTCTCCCTGTTAACATGTTGAGAGGTATTGAAAATGATGTGCAGAGACGTTGTGTGTGAACATGATGGTTATGGTTGATGACTAACTGCACTGTAAAAAATATATTTTCAAGACTTGTTATCACAACATTTTTCTTTTGTCAAATCAACTTAAATAATTTATTTAATAGAGATAACTTATCATTTTGAATTTCTGATGATTAAATTAATCTCCTTCATTGTATTAACTCAGCTTTTCAGTTCATCAACTTAAAATTGTAAGGCAACCAGGTTACCTACTTTTTTAAGTTAAACCAACAATATTTTTTTACAGTGTGTAAGCAGGCATTTACTAATCTCACTTCCACAAAAGAGTCAGTATTCATAAAATAATTAAAAACAATAAATGCAATCAGAATATTACACAAACCTGCAATAATTAAATATGTTAAATAATGCAAATGTACTTTATGTATTTATTAGGCTTTTGTTCCACCCACTGTTCCTTATCCCACTTGTTTAAAATCGCAGGCACCTTCTATGCATTACTTCATATAAAAAGTAACACCATTGGTATATATATATATATATATATATATATAGTATATATATATATTCAAGGAGTATAATACTTGTAAGGCATTACACTGTAAAAAAATTGTTGATTTAACTTAAAAAAATAAGTAACCTGGTTGCCTCACAATTTTAAGTTGATTGAACTGGAAAAAGTGAGTTAATACAATGAAGGAGATTGATTTAATCATCAGAAACTCAAAATAATGAGTTATCTGAACTAAATAAATCCTTTAAGTCTGATTTGACAAAAGAAAAATGTTGTGATAACATTTTTTTACAGTGCACTTTTAAAAGTAACTTTCCCCAATACTGAAAATGAATAATTAACTTAAAAGGAAATCAAGGGAGTCTTTTTTCACACATCAGTCTTTATGACATATTTCTTTAGTGCATTGTTCATAAAGAAGCACATCCATACCTTATTTCATGAAATAACATATTAAACAAGTTAAAAAAGGGCGTGAAGAAGAAAACAAACACAATCCATCCAGACCATTTTTCCTGAGCACTCCCATTAGACTTCTGAATTCCCTTCACAGTGCAATTGAGCACAACTTCCTATGAACAGACAAGCAAAAGGACCCATGTTAAAAACATTCAGGTGATTCTGTAATATCACAGTTCATAATCAATGAAAATGAATTGAAATCAAGCACTCTTACTTTGCTTCTTCCACTGTAACATCCACAAATTTGCAGATCTTTAGATCTCTCTCTAGAATGCTCTTTTTTAAACCCTGAATCTCTTCCTCAGCTTTCTTTTTTTCAGCTTCTTGGTCTCCTGCAGAGTAACATGCGAGATGAAACATTGAAAATGAGCATTATATTATCCACATACCTTCTGACACTAGTTTGTTTGTTCTAATAAACCGCAGAAATAAGAGTAACTCATACTATTTACCCTTCAGTTTGTTAAGTGCTTCTTTTGCTTCATTGCTCTTCTTCTCTAATGTACCCTGAAACAGAGAGAGACAGACAGAGAAAGACTGTGTGAGAGCACATATAAGCTTATGGTCAGACAAAACAGGAACACAGGGCTCAGTTTAACAGAAAACAGACCTGTCGACAAACTTGATTTGCATAAATGCTGTAAAACATCTATGCACTGATGTAATACAACACTGTAAAGAATCGGAAAACATAAGCACATTCCAACCTTCAAGAGACTCATATTTCAGGAACCATTCAAATTAGAGCAAATATACATGCCTAAAAGACACACATACACCTGAACCTATGTTCAGGTTTGTAAGATGACCCTCTTCTGAAAGAAATATCTTGCACCAAGGCTGCATTTATTTGTCAGAAAATACAGTAAAACATTAATATTGTGAAATATCTATGCAATTTAAAATTATTTTATTTGATTCAGAAATGGCAAGCTGTCTATTGGTTCTTTGAGTTTACTTATCTTGAATAGTTGCAAAACTGGAAATATAGTTTTCATTTCATCACATGCAAATATATGAATAAACAATGAGTTCCCACTGAATTGAATGTTTTCAAATTTAAACTTTCTTCATTTAAACTCCTGGTGGTTTATTTAACCATACCAAAATATTTTGTAGATGTACAGTTGTATTCTGACAGTTGTAAATCTTCTCTTAGCTGTGCCAAGCCAAAACATTGTTGAAATATTTTGTCCCGTTGCTTTTATGGACTCACCATCTATGGGCTTCTCCCTCGACTTTATGCCTCCATTCTCCCCGATTGCCTCAGAGACAGTAAAAGATTGCCTGCGAGCTTCTCCTCCTGTCTATGCGTAATGTCTCTATTGTGCGACAGAAAGTTGCGCAGTAATGACGCAATCGTTAGCCATATTTTTCACAAAAACGGCTTCTACTGGGCCATAAGGTAAGATACAAAGTAATGAAGCATTTTATACATTGTCCTGTTTCTTTAGAAATAATTAATGGACAAATTAAGTCTTTGGACACCTCAGATGTAAAGTTATTCACTGTCAAAGTGACGCCAAAATGAATGGGAGTCAATGGAAATGCCTAACGCAAGTGAAGTTCTGCTACAATGGCGGCTTCCGCGAGGCTTCAACTTCTGGCTGATGGATTATCCCCATGATTTTAACGGAGAAGACTGAAGCCCGATTATTGCACTTCCTGTCTGATGTCTAAGCGACTGCGCAGGCTCCAACTGAGCGCTGACGACAGTCTGACAGTTTTAAATCTTCTAGTAGCTGTGCCAAGACAGATCTGCATCACCTGATTCCTCTAAAATTTTGTTGAAATATTTGTCCCGTTGCTTTTATAGACTCTCTATCTATGGGTTTCTCCCTCTAACTTTATGCCTTCATGTCCCCCGATTGCCTCATAGACAGTAAAAGATTGCCCGTGAGCTTCTCCTCCTGTCTATATGGTAATGTCTCTATTGTGCGTCAGAAAGTTGCGTAGTAATGACACAAATGTTTCACAAAAACGGCATCTACTGGGCCATAACGTAAGATACAAAGTAATGAAGCATTTTATACATTGTCGTGGTTCTTTAGAAATAAATAATGGACAAATTAAGTCTTTGGACGCCTCAGATGTAAAGTTATTCACTGTTAAAGTGACAGCCGAAATGAATAGAGGTCAATGGAAATGCTAACGCAAGTGAAGTTCTGCTATAATGGCGGCTCCCGCTAGGCTTCAACTTCCGGCTGAAATTTTGGTCCCGTTGCTTTTATGGACTCTCTATCTATGGGCTTCTCCCTCGACTTTATGCTTCCATGTCCCCCGATTGCCTCATAGACAGTAAAAGATTGCCCGGAGCTTCACCTCCTGTCTATACGCAGTGTTGGGAAGCTACTCTGAAACTGTAGTTTGACAAGCTACAAGCTATTCGTAAGTTAAAGTAGTTTAACTACAGTCAAGCTACCCATTTAGAAAAGTAGTTAGCTACACTACAAGTTACTATCAAAAAGTAGCTAGCTACATTGAAGCTACTTTTGCTTTTTTGAACAACGTATATTATAAATAACTGAATAAGTGTCTGAGGAATGTTTTAAGTAAAATATTTAGTGTTTATAAACAAGGCAATGCAATTACGATTTCAAAGAGTAGTGTTTTATTACACACAACACTCAAATATCTCTGACTGTTTGTCAAAATTGCAACAAATAGCCTACTACATTGCAAGAACGAAATATACATCCAACATAAATTGCATGTAGAACATTTTCTCAAATATACTTGGACAAATGAGGCCAGTGGGTAATTAACGTTAGCTGTTTCTCCATCCTCCAAATCTGCCGTCACGTCTTGCTATACAATCATAATATGGGTGTGTCAACCCACTTCTGTACGTCAGTGAACCGTTAGCCGCAAGATGCGTGATTAAACAACAGGTGGCGGTAATGGCAAAAAATACGTTTGTAATCTAACAAGAAGAAGAATATCCTTGCATCGCTCCTGATTCGCGCAGGCTCCACAATGTAGCAATGTAGCTTTTGCTCGCGCTACACCGCTGACTTGCTGCAAAATGTAGTTAGCTACTGGAAAAGCTACACTGTTTAAAAAGCAACTGAGCTACTGCCAAGCTACTGAAAAATGTAGTTAAGTTAGTAGCTACGATACTTGTAGTTAACTACTCCCCAACACTGTCTATACGGTAATGTCTCAATTGTGCGACAGAAAGTCCCATGGTTATGACGCAATCTTTAACCTATTTTTACAAAAACGGCTTCTACAGGGCCATAACTTAAAATACAAAGTAATGGAGCCTTTTATACATTGTCCTGTTTCTTTAGAAATAATTAATGGACAAATTAAGTCTTTGGACGCCTAAGATGTAAAGTTATTCGCTGTCAAAGTGACTCCACAAATGAATGGGAGTCAATGGGATGCTAACAGCAGATGAAGTTCTGCTACAACGGCGGCTCCGCGAGGCTTCAACTTCCGTCTGATGGATTACCCCCTTGATTTGACATCAGATTGTGCGCCGTTATCCGCCTACTGGAACCGGTAATAACTTTTTGTTAGGCTTCTGATTGGCCAACGTGGCTTTACGGTTAGTGTTATATCGCCGCCTGCTGGTGTGGCATGCTCTTGACAGTGCTTGATAGCGTGTCCTTGCGTTTTCATGAAGATGGAGATTTTTTTTAAGCCAAGCTTGTGTGGATGGGATTATTTTTGTAAACCCAGGAGGAAAAACTCCAGTTATAAAACTTCCTGTGACCGTGTGGACAAGGCCTTAATGCGAGAGTAGACATTTACTAAACTCACTTGCACAAAAACAGATAAATGCAAACTTTTAGAGAATATTATGCAAACCTGCAAGAATTGAACTATCATAAATTACACAAATATACTTCATATTTGCCAATTCAATTCAATCATATATTCTTCTGCAATCCAGAATGACAGCACAACTGAAAGGTGTGTTTGAGTGATAAGTGTGAATTTGCATTTCCTTCAGACTGAGGCTTATTCATTTCACTTTTGGTGTGAAAGAAAGGACCTTTACATTTGGCAAAAATATACGTTTTTTATATTAAAAAACAAACAAGCAATCCCAGACCAAGTGGGAAAAAGTAACACAAAAGTAACGTAAAGCATTAGTGAGTAAGAAACGCAAATTGTTACTTTTTTAGGGAGTAACGCGTAATACAAAACTTTTAAAAGAAACTCCCCAACACTGACTTGTATTCAGCGAAGACGCATAAAATTTATCAAAAGTGACACTAAAGGCATGTATAATGTTACGGTTTCAGTTTCAAATGAGTGCTGTTCTTTTGAACTTTCTATTCATCAAAGGATCCTGAAAAAAGTATCACGGTGTACAAAAGCAGGACAACAGTTTTCAACATTGAGTATACCACGTAATTTTTCTTGAGCTACAAATCAGCATAGAAATATTTCTGAGGATCGTGTTACACTAAAAGACTGGAGTAATAATGCTGAAAATTCAGCTTTGCATCACTGGAATAAATGACATTTTAAAACATTAAAATAGAAAACATAGTATTATTCAAATTGCATTTACATTTCACAATATTACAGCATTACTGTTATTCTTGATCAAATAAATGCAACCTTTGGTGAGGAAAAAAAATATCTTGCCGACCCCCAACTATTAAACCGTAATGTATATAGCATTCCACGCCCCCGGACGTCAACTTCTCAAAAGGATTTAATGTCACCTAGCCTCATATCACAGACAAAAGAGTGTGTGCAAAGGCAGAGAGAACTTCTAAAACATCTAAAGTGAATCAATCAAATCTTTAGATAATCACTGTAAAGTTCAACTGCTTCAATATTATTTACAATACCTTGTCAGTCTTGCAGGTGCCGAGTTCCTTTTCAGCTGCAGCACTGGCTTTCTTAAGGTCATCCCTCTGTTTTTTGAGCTGATCCCTCTGTGTCGTCAGAGCACTAAGGTTTTTAGTGATCTCGTCCACTTTCGTCTTGGCTGACATGATTCCATCCTCCTTAAACTTCACCTGTTCACTGGAAACAACGATGCGTGTTTGCAGGTTGCGATGTTGAGCTCCTGCTGTATGGCCTGGTAGGTTATAATCAGCAGGGCACATAAGGCCAGGAAAACCATTACCGACATGCCCCTCATCCTGAAGAAATAAAGGTAGGAAGAGAGAGGAAGAGAAGACCAAGTGAGTTCCTCAGGGGACCGTTGATTTTGTTTTCTCTCTTTCTCTCTCTGTAGACACAGTCACTTGGTCCTCATGGCAGCAGCACCTATGCCGTCGAATGAAACAGACACAACTGCCTGTCTTGTCTTCCGGAAAAGTTCAATCTGAGCCGTAGACAGGTAAGCCTGTCACACCTGTCCAACTGGATGTCCGGGTTTAAGTAAATAAATGTGTGTGTGTGTGGGCGTGGAAAGGGAGTGAGGGAGAAAAGCATAACACTTCCTTGATGCTGTTGCTGTGATCCTAAAACCACATTTTCCATATTCTCCACCCACCTTTGTGCCATCAAAGAAAAATAGGAAAACAATATATAGCATCAACTCTCAGAAATTTTGTTTTATTGTTCCCACCAAATATATATATATATATGATATATATATATAGAGAGAAAGAGAGAGAGAGCACGCGCATCCCAGATAGTCTATTTGATGTGATATTTACATCTGGAAGACATATTTTTAAGAGTTTGTGCTCATCTGCAATACGTCTATAGGACGTTTCCTGTCAGATGTCAAATAGATGTTTTTTAAGTTTTTTTTTTTTCAAATAGGCCTACATCATATACTTTTTTCAAATACATCTGGAAGACGTATTTGAAACACTTAAATACGTCTTTCAGATGTAAAAATCACATCAAAAAGACTTGTGCTATCTGGGATAGCTACAGTCCGCCCTTATCTCACACATCAACCCAACAGAGGTGTGGCATTATAAAACACTGCAAATATGGTATATCATTACATGGTTAAACAGGATGAACCGGAATAGTCTTATTTGCATGACATAACCAACATGTCAAACTGTCTTCAGGCTCTGTGTCTCGAAACCATTTTCCCCCAGCGAGGTTTCACAGGTGCTCACCTGGTTCGTTGAGGTTTCAATACTCTGTGAAGGTTTGGCTCGACTGAAGTAAAAATTATTTTGTCCATCATTGTAGCCTACTTGGATTTCAATGTAATTGGCACGTTTCAGGCGATTTTAAATCGAATTTCTTCGATGTGTGACAATACTTATTTATTTCATAAACGACTTAGACGTGCGACGTTTGTTGTACCAGAACCCGTCGGAACAAGCGTCCTCGCTAGAGGTGGGCAGATCGATACTAATATCGATAATATCGATACCAACGTTGGGATCAGTATTGATCGATACCAACGTGAAAATATCGATACTTAAGTTTCAGTTTATCTCGTTTTGCGACCTGACCGTGTTTGTCAAAATGCTGCTGCTGTCACAGAGCAGAGCAAGCTCCCTGTAATCCTCCTACCAAGAGTGCTGCTCTCGTCCCCCTCTCCTGTGTTGTACCGTCACGTGACTCACCACTAGCGCGCTACTCAGGTCTAACCCCACCCCTACCGCTACCTTCAGCGGCGCGCACAACCGCGCATTTCTAGTCTACAGCAGCACAGTCAGAGACGGAGAACTTGTGACTTTGTTTATTTAAGAAAAAAATCCTGAAAAGAAGTGCACTAAAGAGGAGAAACATTTTTTGTTAACATGCTACTTGAAAAGAGATTTTTTTTTACATTTTTTTATATTTGTGAAGTAATAATTTTGTAACTTTGTTTATTTAAATAAAACAGAAGTAACCAAAAGTTGATTCTGAACAAAAGCTTTTGAAGTACTGATTTTAACTGATTAATAACCCCAAATGCAAATCACAAAAACAAATTAAAACTCATAAATTAATTTAGATTTAGGTTGAAGAGGCATCCACCTTAATTATTAAAAAGTATCGGTATTGGTATCGGTATCGGCGATACTGGCCCTGTATTTACTTGGTATCGGATCGATACTAAATCTAGCAGTATCGCACACCTCTAGTCCTCGCGTCCACGACTCGCTGAACCGACTCGTTGAACGGAGAATCATTTCTGCCAACACCGAATATGTCCATTTTTTCTCAAACGTGTATAGGAAACAAAACAATAACAATAAAAACTTAATGACGAAAACAAAGGACCAATTCATAATAAGCTGCAAACCCAGTGAGTGAACAGAGGACTTGACTGCATAGGCCAACTTAGCAGAACGTTAATATAAAGTTATTGGAAATGATACGACTTAAATTGAAGATTTATAAACATGTAAATCCTAGAAGGCTACAGTGAAAACCTTTAGTTTTGGTCAATTTGAGATTTTAGGTTATTTCCATAACTTTTCTTCAGTCAGGTGGAAGGAAAACATTCAAAATACACAGGCCATTTTCTCAATGAGCCTGAAATCATGTGTCTTCTGTGGTAATGACGTGGGCTATAATTGCTGAATCAGTTTAACCGGTCCTGTTCGAAAGAACCAAATTCGTGTAGATGAGTCGGACTTTCCATCAAGCGTATAACGTCCTACGTATTATTTGCTCGTACATCACTGTGAACGTACACCAATGCGTTCTGGAGGTGGGCGTGGTTTTCAACAGGTGGGCTGTGTTACCTGTATCGTCGTTCTCCATTCCTTTCAAGCACTAACGTCTTAACCAGGAAGGAGCCAATTTGATAATTTGTTTATTTTTCACCTGCATATTTTATTGTCTTTCTCGGTTAATATCACCGAGAACACAGCGTCAGCTCCTCAAAATAATGAAACAGCCGTCGTGTTCTGGGAGGTGTTAGTATACGACAGGTAACTCTGATCCTCTGTACACCTGTACTGTACCTGCACATGAGAGACCGAATCTGATCCGGTCCAGCTTCCTCTTGAATCCTCCATCATGAAGTTTCCAGCATTTCTGTTGGGTTTTGTCTTGGTTTGCTGTCTGGGCATCGCTGGCTACATCCATACCAGACGGAAGCAGGAACTGCATCTGAATAAACAGGCTTCATTTCTAGATATTAAATTCAGAGTGACCAGGGATGTTCTAGGGGAATACGAAGATCAGTTGAACCTGTCCAACGCAGAAGTTGAAAAGACTAAGAAGAGGTGGATGCTCTAACCAAAGATGTGTCCCAAGCTAAGACCTCAGTGGCTCAGAAAAAGAGTGACGTTGATAGCTGTAAAGGAGACAAGGTGAGTGGAATATGGAGTTTTATTTTTAAATGCGCTCAACAATTAATAATTAACTGCCTGTATGAATACAATTGTAGGCCACAGTGACACCTGTGGTTTTTTATAACCTCTTAAATTTGTTCTTCTCCAGAAACGACTCACAGATGAAACTGCTGCTTCACAGTCAGAGAAGAAACAAATCCAGGGTGAGTTTATGTTCAGTTTTAAAAGAAAACCGCAGGCTATGGAAATGTCGTCAATATTGACCAAAAGTGGAGTATGTTCACCTTGCATTGTATTTCATATTAACAAGATTTGTCATAGCCTATTGTTAATCCATTGACAATACTCAATACTGCTCCCCGGTGGCAACAAATGCAAGTCTGGATAAATGCCTGCTAAATAAATAATAATGTATGTTGTCTTTGAGTATTGATATTGTATTTAAAGATGTTGAACATAACTGTTCATTGTTTGTATTTATCCTCTCTTCCGTTTTCTGTTCCTAGGTGAGTTTGCTAAGGAGAAGTCTCATTGGGAAACAGAGGATGCTTCTCTAAAAAAACAACTGGAGCAGGATAGCGCACTCTGCAAGTACATTCGACAAGACCTCTGAGGAGGGAAGGTGAGTGGATTTTTCTGACAGAATCATTTGTAATGGATCACCAATCTCATTTAATCAGAAATTGTGAAGTTAGTTGTGGTTAAATATGTGCTTGTTTGGCCATTGACTGCCATTGTGTGCTCTGTTCAGAAATTGTTACATATTTAAACTTGCATTTGAAAGATTCTTTATGTAATTTGAATAGAAAATCGATTAAGAACATTCCATTAATGTTGCTTAACAATACTCCTTTACTTCTCTAAGGAAACTGTGTAACATAATTGAAGAGCCGAAAAAGGAAGCCGAGGCAAAGGAACCTGCAGCAGACAAACCGGCTGAGGAAAAAAAGGTTGATATCCCAGAAGCTGAACAGCCAAAAGTGAAGGTGGAGTGAAGGAAAACCAAGTGGATTGAGTATGTGTGTGTTAAGGAGACGGAAAACTATACTATGTCAGTATCCGCTGGAGCATTGAATAGGAAGATTAGCTGAAGCTGAACATCTTGCTTGGGTTGATCTCCAACATTCCAATGGGACCCTCAAATGACGGACACTTTCTCAACCACGCACACAACAAACATATTTTGAAGTTTGACTGATGCCAAAATGCGTCTCTATCATATTCCTGGTCTGTTTTAGTTTAAAAGAAATAAGGGATGAGGCTGATATATTGACAATTTCAGCTGCATATCTGCTTTATATCAAATGTTTTTTGGTCCACTTTATACACAATTAAGTTATGAAGTTTTCTTTGATTATTTTTTTCCCTTTCTCTTTTTTATACGGTCAGGTTCCTTTTCTTTCTTGGGTTTGTTTGTCCTTTTAATATTTTTTTATTTCCTCTTTATGTTTTGCCCCTGTTACAGTGTCATTATGACCCTCCCTCGGGCTCATGCATACATGCCCGCTTGTATCGACCAATGGGAAAGCTCTGACCCTCTTACTGTCACTCCTAATTATCCTCACCCTGTTACGCCAGTTACTATTGTTATATAGTCCTCACAACATTGAGCCTAACCCAGCAGAGCCTTCAGTGGAGCTATGAAGTTCAAATGGTTGCTCTTCAGTGTCATGTTAAGTTTTGGGTTTTATTTTGAAATATTGTGATGCTTAATGTGAAAATAAAGGCAGTTTGGTTAGACACATCTCTTTTATGTATTTCTTCCAGTAAATTGATGGTTACTGCCAATTTAAAATGTTTGCCTAGTCAATGTAATCTAATCTTAAAAAGTGTCTTGACAGCTGAATGTCGCTCTAGGTTGTTTAACCAGTTGGATAGGAATGTAAAAGTAATGCCACAATAGGTTTCTCAAGTGACATCCAGTCTTAGAGAAAACATGACAGAAGTTTTAATATACAGCACCTCCTTCTGACAAATCCTCGGCAGTATTTATGCAGTTGTGTTACAAGGAACTGGAATATTCCAGGTTCAATAAAAGTTAAGCTCAATAAAGAGCATGTATGGCATAGTTACTAGTTTAGATTAATTTAGCATTTTCTTAAAAAAAGGAAACGTGCAGCTTATTATTGTATAAATTCACTTGGATAATGTTTTTTAAAAGATTAGTTCACTCACTCATTATTTCCTATCCCTCATTTAATCATCCCTCATGTTGCATGTTTTAAATTCATGCTTTTATCTAAACGAAGTCATGAAGTCAATGGTAACTTGCGCTGGGGTTGTTGGGAGATCAGCAGAAGAACAGAAAACAGTTTCAATGGCATTAAAGTGTGTGAATAACGGTTGGTAACTCTGCCTTTATGAAGTCAATTCCACTGACTTTGTTCTTCAGACTGTTGACTTCGGACTGTCTGAACAAACCTGACATAGAAGTTCCTTGCCATAGAAAAGCACCACTTTAGTGGACAGCAAAAAGTGGCTGTAAATTATATAGTGTTAATTGGAAGCATCAATAAAATAATTTAAAAATGTGTTTATTTAAGTTATACTCCCAGCAAACAATTTTAGGTTCCAGAATGTTCCCTATTGGTTCCCCAGGAAAGTTTTCTTAATGTAAATAGAACGTTCCCTTAAGGTTAGGGGAACATTCTGGGAAAATTCCTTTTAGGAGAACCTAAAAAATAACATAGGAAACGTTCCCAGAGTGTTCTCCTTAGGTTATAAAATTAAACCTATAAATAACAGGGAAAGTTTCCAGAACGTTCTCCTTAGGTTATAAAATTAAACCTAAAAATAACCTACAGGGAACGTTCCCAGAATGTTCTTATTTGGTTCCCAAAAAAATAACCAAATAGGAACCATACGGGAACGTTAGGGGAACATTCTGTGTTTGCTGGGTCCACCGTTTTTTCATATTAAACTATGTTATTCCCTTAACTACGAACGAGTTGATACATACCTCTGCCGTCTCAGTGCGTGCACTCAATCGCTCTGGCCGCGAGACACACTGATAGAACTTAAAGGGTTAAATTCACCCAAAAATTTAAATTAAGTCATTAATTACTCACCCCATGCTGTACCAACCCCGTAAGACCTTCGTTCATCTTCGGAACACAAATGAAGATATTTTTGATTAAATCTGAGAGGTGGATCACTACCACATAGGCTGCCTATTGAAACTTGAAAGTCAATGAAGAAAATGTTTAAATATTCCATGTGACAACAGTGGCTCAGTTATAAGTTTACAGAGCGACGAGAATACTTTTTGTGCGAAAAAACAAACAAAATAACGACTTTATCCGACTATTCCGTTTCTTCCTTGTAGGCCTGAGATGAGACTTCAAGAGATTTCCATGACGCATGCGCGAGAACTGAACTGAAGTAGTTGAAGGAGTTCGCAATTCTCGCGCATGCGTCGTGGAAATCTCTTGAAGTCTCGTCTCAGGCCTACAAGGAAGAAATGGAGTAGTCCGAATAAAGTCGTTATTTTGATTGTTTGTTTTTCACACAAACGGGGTTGGTTCAGCATGGGGGTGAGTAATTAATGTCTTAATTTTCCTTTTAGGTGAACTAATCCTTTAACTAGCCCAGTTTATTCAATATGGGCCAAGCTGAGAAGCGACCAAACACCTCCACGCTTTCCCTATTTAAAAAGTTACACGAGAGTGTAACTTCGACCTAGGACGGTGACACAAAATAAAACGTTGCACTTTTCTAAGTGTGTGAAGTGGATAACTGACACTCACCGGCCACTTTATTTAGGTACACCTGTCCAACTGCTCGTTAACACTTAATTTCTAAGCAGCCAATCACATGGCGGCAACTCAGTGCATTTAGGCATGTAGACATGGTCAAGACAATCTCCTGCAGTTCAAACCGAGCATCAGTATGGGAAAGAAAGGTGATTTGAGTGACTTTGAACGTGGCATGATTGTTGGTGCCAGAAGGGCTGGTCTGAGTATTTCAGAAACTGCTAATCTACTGGGATTTTCACGCACAACCATCTCTAGGGTTTACAGAGAATGGTCCGAAAAAGAAAAAACATCCAGTGAGCGGCAGTTCTGTGGGCGGAAATGCCTTGTTGATGCCAGAGGTCAGAGGAGAATGGCCAGACTGGTTCGAGCTGATAGAAGGGCAACAGTGACTCAAATAACCACCCGTTACAACCAAGGTGGGCAGAAGAGCATCTCTGAACGCACAGTACGTCGAACTTTGAGGCAGATGGGCTACAGCAGCAGAAGACCACACCGGGTGCCACTCCTTTCAGCTAAGAACAGGAAACTGAGGCTACAATTTGCACAAGCTCATCGAAATTGGACAATAGAAGATTGGAAAAACGTTGCCTGGTCTGATGAGTCTCGATTTCTGCTGCGACATTCGGATGGTAGGGTCAGAATTTGGCGTCTACAACATGAAAGCATGGATCCATCCTGCCTTGTATCAACGGTTCAGGCTGGTGGTGGTGGTGTCATGGTGTGGGGAATATTTTCTTGGCACTCTTTGGGCCCCTTGGTACCAATTGAGCATCGTTGCAACGCCACAGCCTACCTGAGTATTGTTGCTGACCATGTCCATCCCTTTATGACCACAATGTACCCAACTTCTGACTGGCTACTTTCAGCAGGATAATGCGCCATGTCATAAAGCTGGAATCATCTCAGACTGGTTTCTTGAACATGACAATGAGTTCGCTGTACTCAAATGGCCTCCACAGTCACCAGATCTCAATCCAATAGAGCATCTTTGGGATGTGGTGGAACGGGAGATTCGCATCATGGATGTGCAGCCGACAAATCTGCGGCAACTGTGTGATGCCATCATGTCAATATGGACCAAACTCCCTGAGGAATGCTTCCAGCACCTGTGTTTGAATCTATGCCACGAAGAATTGAGGCAGTTCTGAAGGCAAAAGGGGGTCGAACCCGTTACTGAGCATGGGGTACCTAATAAAGTGGCCGGTGAGTGTATATTGTATGGCAGCAGTACCACAGCAAGTGCTTGGGAGCACTTTGACTCGGCACATATATGGACTCGGCGCAGTAATATCATCACTCCGGAAAGTGAGCGGAGGGAGAGGACTTTTCACGAGGTGATATTACTATGCCGAGTCAAAGTGCTCCCAAGCACTTTCTGTGGTATTCCTCCATACAATATAGTTATCCACTTTACACGCTTAGAAAAGCTCTACGTTTTATTATGTATCACCATTTTTGGTTCGAGTTACACTACTTGTGTAACTGTATTTAATAGGGAAACGTGGAGGTGTTTGGTCGCTTCTCTGCTTGGGCCATATCTGAAAGAACTGGGCTAGTTAAGTGCTATCAAAGTGTATCCACGCGCAGAGCGATTGAGACGAGAGGTATGTATTAACTCGTCTCAGTTAAGGGAATAAAATAGTTTAATGTGAAAAAACGGTGGAGTATCCCTTTAAAGGTTCAATACCTGAGATTGCATATCACTAGAGGGCGCTGACATTCAAAACAACAACAGAACGGCTTTGCTTGATGACGACGTGGAGGAACGCGGAATGATGGGAACTGTTGTTTTCAACTCCATCGTGGTATAAATCAGTCAGACGGGAATCGAAAATTAGTTGTCATGGATGAGGTAAAGTTCGATTTCTATAAATGTTGCATTTAATGACATGCTTGTTTTTCATTAAACTGAAATAGCCGCAAGAAAAGTCAGGTTTAAAAGTAAATTAGTTATCACAGATGTTACTGTACGAGTCACTGGACCAAGCTATGGTGGAGAGGGTTTGAAGTCAAATCGCTGCTAATGTATCCTGACTTCGCCCTATGCTGCAATATGCATTTAGTTTTGTATTCATTTACAGAAATCAGCTGCTTGACAATTACTGATGTTATTAGATTTTTCAGGTGATATTCTCAATTCAGTGAACAGATGTTCTGATGTAAAATTTTCAGACTGCAGACTCAGCAACGATTGTATTTAATTGTACAGTACAATCATAACATAGAACAGACATTATCTTCCTTTCATGATGAGAAAGTGCGCGTCCGGTGTGCGATACTGGACTTTGTCCTAGACGTGGCGCGGCTCTTCTCGTCCGGTGTGCGACCCCCTTTACAGCCAACAGTTCACATTCCGAGAATAATTGAAAAGAATAATGCACCAGAATGTGCACCATTCCATTACAAATGCGCGAAACAAGTTGACGTTTGTTGCTTGATAGACGCAAACGCACAACTACAACTTCCGCATTTATCCAGGACTACACGTAGTACGAGCGGAAACTGAGGTAACGCGGATATGACGCGATTGACTGGCGACTCCCAGCTCACCCCTGCTCACACGCCCCGTTTCCTTGGTTAAAATCTCAATTTACTCGCGATTTAAACATTGCTTGAAACATTTGGAATATTGTAAGTTATCATCTTAACTAAATATATAACACTGGCCTTGTGATTTTGGGATATTTTAATGCAAAAATCTTAGGTATTGTACCTTTAAATAAAAAAAAATGTTCTGATCTATCATTCTCTCATACTGATCTTTTTCAAACGTCATTACACGGTTCTTACCTTCAATGATGCCACAGCCTGTGCCGGAAGTAAAAATTCAATACAATTTCTCCATTGACATTTTAGATATAAGCCATAAAAACTTAACCATAAGTGGTAGACTTAAAACCAGCTACGGCTGTACTAAGCGATTGCATATGCTCCTATATACACCAAAAGTTCATGGGGCACTAACCTTGTTTTAAGATAAATGCCTTTTATTCGCGATGCATTGGATAAGTAATTCATTACCCACAATCCTGAACAATCCCACAGTGATGCATCTGATTGGTGGAAGACGTGTCACGTGTTTGAAACCCCGCAAAGGTACGTGAAGACTGAAGATCGCGTAATGACGTAGGGCTAAGTTCATTGGTCGCACCTCTGAGACGCCCCGCGCCATTGGATGTCCAGTTGCTCATAGAAGCCATTGAGCGAGCCAGCTGCTCAATGTTTTAGCATGTGCATAAGCTTCAGTAAATCGAGAGAAAAGGAGTTTCCCTGCACATTCACTATATAAAATTCACTGGAGGAAAAAGTTCACGTGCCCGTTGTCAGATTTGGAAGTCACTCAAAAGGCTCTTTCACGGTGGCTTTCAGTCGACTTCAGTGAGGCGTGGTGGTTTATGGGAGGAGTAGTTCCTTTGCTCGGAAATGAAAATATGTACACAGGCTTGTACCTTTGACTTTTTAAAAATTGTCTCTTAGTTTTTTCACTCTAAATGATATGTTGTATGCTTATGAGTTCAGCCGTAGCTGATTATCCTCAGACATGCTCTAATACTCTTTAGATATGGATTTTACAAAATGTCAATGGGAGAAATGAATGGGAAATTTACTTCCGGCACCAGCGCTCTCTCGGGCTGTGGGTGGGACTGTGATGGTCTATTTTGGCACGTGTTGGTGCAGTTCCAAAAATTAGTTGGGATGATATCGGCAGCAATACAGGTAGAACTTCTGTTACTGATCAATGCACAAGCACTGCAGTGGTGGAACAACACATTTCCACTCCACCCAAATTACACAGGTGAGTGAAGTTGAAGGGCACATGGAAATGTGTTCAGGCTCTGCATCAGTGGATAAACAATGGGAGATTGAACCAATGGGTTCCTGAGTTCGGAGAATGCTGGTGAGAATGGATGCTTCTCTGACTGGTTGGGGGTGACAGTCTATCTGTCTTTGAGACATTTGATTCAATTCAGGAGAAGCAAGAGACTTCTGTTTTGGGCCTAACTGACCTCACGCAGTCTACCCTGGCAGCCGATCTCTTCTCCCGAACTGGGCCTCCCCCGGGGAATGGCGATTACACCCAGAGGTGGTGTCTCTCGATATGGGCCCGGTTTGGAGAGCCCACACCGGCCTGTTTGCATCAGCCGAGACAACCCATTGCAAGATGTATTTTTCTCTGAGCGGCCAAGGTGGGCCTTTGGAAATGGATGCACTGTTTTCACGAGAGGCCGGGATGATTGTTATACGCTTCTGTTGGGACATTGCAGGATCTAACTGATCGCCCCAGAAGTGGCCAACATTGATTCTCACTTCTCCATTGTCTGGTTCTAGACCTTCCATGGCTGCTACCAATCAAAGCAGACCTTCTCTCTCAAGTGGAGTGTCAGATCTGAGTTAGAGAAGGCAGTAGTGAAAACCATACTTACTGAAACAGATGGAGTGGCTTCTCTAATTGGTGTCAGGACAGACACCTGGACCTCGTTAATTGTGGTCTTGATTATGCTTTCTTCAGTCACTTTTAGAAACAAAGTCAAGACAGTGAAAGTTTATGTTGTGGCTATTTCACATTTCCACAGTATTGTGGAAGGCTTATCAATTGGTAAACCTGTTGGTGTCTCAGTTTCTTAACGGCAGCACGCCGCCTCTATCCTGAAAAAGGTTAAGATCACCACCCTGGGATATTCCCTTGGCTCTAAAGTCATTGACTAAATCCCTGTTTGAACCACTGGCCCAGGCAGATCTTAAATCACTAACATGCAAAACAGTTTTCCTTCTTGCTATCTGTTCAGCAAAAGAATGAGCACAATACATTCTTTAACAGTAAGTTAGGACTGTCTGAGGTGAAAAGTATTCAGGGGTCTCTCTTTGGCTGAACACGGCTTTCTTGCCTAGGTACTTAATCCTCGTATGAACAAGTGATTCTCTTTTAAGTCATTTTTTTTCAACTCTTTTAAGCAGGGCTTTATATCTTGTGCTCAGTTCAAGCACTTCACACTTCCATTGAGTCACAGTCACACACTTAGCTGTTTGTGTGTTTTGATAAGAACATGATGTTGGACAACCTGCCTTGAAACAGAGCCTATCAGGTTGGATGGAAGACAGTATTACACAAGTGGATCCAGCCAGAGCTGTACCAGGGAAGTTGGTGGATCCTTCTACCAGAGTCTGGCCACTCGGCACAGGAGGAAGTGGGACTTATCAGACATACGCTAGCAAAAGCTCAAGATTGGTAAGATTTTTATGTTTTTAAAAGAAGTCTCTTCTGCTCATCAAGGCTGCAATTTTTTTTAAAAATACACAAAAAACACAGTAATATTGTGAAATATTATGACAATTTAAAATGACTTTTTTATGTTAATATATATTAAAATGTAATTTATTCCTCTGAAAAAGCTGAATTTTCAGCATCATTACTCCAGTCTTCAGTGTCACATGATCCTTCACAAATCACTCTAATGATGATTTTATGCTCCAAAAACATGTATGATTATTATCCATGTTGAAAACAGTTTTTTACATTTTTATTTCAGGATTCTTTGATGAATAGAAAGTTCAAAGAACAGCATTTATTTAATTTGAATCTTTTCTAACATTATAAATGTCTTTACTGTAACTTTTGATCAATGTAACTCATCCTTGATGAATAGAAGTATTGATTTCTTATTTATTTCCCCCAAAAA
Source organism: Hybognathus amarus (assembly GCA_030378365.1). Taxonomy (NCBI): domain Eukaryota; kingdom Metazoa; phylum Chordata; class Actinopteri; order Cypriniformes; family Leuciscidae; genus Hybognathus; species Hybognathus amarus. Next base: position 228,976 of record JAQIUQ010003360.1, read on the forward strand.
TAAAATGCAAATTCTTACTGACCCCAAACTTTTTAAAGGGTAGTGTTTAATGTAACAAAAGCTTTCCATTTCAGATAAAAGCTGTTCTTTTGAACTTTCTATTCATCAAAGAATCCTGAAATAAAAATGTAAAAAACTGTTTTCAACATGGATAATAATCATACATGTTTTTGGAGCATAAAATCATCATATTAGAGTGATTTGTGAAGGATCATGTGACACTGAAGACTGGAGTAATGATGCTGAAAATTCTGCTTTTTACAGAGGAATAAATTACATTTTAATATATATGAACATAAAAAAGTCATTTTAAATTGTCATAATATTTCACAATATTACTGTGTTTTTTGTGTATTTTTTATCAAAAAATTGCAGCCAGAAGAGACTTCTTTTAAAAACATAAAAATTCGTACCGATCTTAAACTTTTGACCGGTAGTGTATGTGCAGCGGGCTCATGAAGCTCATCTTGTACCATTGCCAAGTATTACAGGGTCAATGCGGCAGCATAAAGAACTATTCGGTACATGCCGGATGTTATAAAGGGAACCAACCACTTTAGGTCAGTCATTTGAATTAGTTTACATTAGGTCTTGAGGAAAGGCTGCACAATAGCACAAAATATGTGTTCTGGAAAAAAAATGCATAAAGGTTTGGAGCAACATGAGGGTGAGTTAATTGTAAATAATCATGTAACAGTTGCACCAAAGTAAAATTGTATATAACTTGACAGAAAAAAAACTTTATTTTATACTTAGTGTATTTATTATAATGTAAATAAACGGGTTAAGGTTATGTTTAGGTGTAGGTTCAGGGTTAGTACCTAACCCAGTTATTATATCTGCTAATAAGTACATATGCCCATGCAGAACAGAAATAAACCGCTACTGAAAAAAATTAGTTATAGAATAATTAGAAACTATTGATATTTTTACCAATTGCCCCCATTCACTTCAATTATAAATGCATCACTAAAAATATTTTCAAAAAACGAAAAGGAGGGACAAGTAGAAATTAAGTCAATATGGAATACTCTAACAACACTATTTTATTAACTTTTTTATTTTCAGTTGATAGGTTTTGAAATATTAAAAGTAATGAGTAAGCCTTCCTCTTTTTTCATGGTTTTCTTTGGTAAATCACTGACCAGTGACCATATGTGAACTTAATTGGCTTAGTATCTGATCCTGTTGTGTGTGTACCTCCCATCCCCTCTCTTTTTTTGTTTCTCTTTCTCTCTCCCCGTTTTTTTTGTTACCCCGCAGGCTCACAATTAGGGGAAGCAATTAGTGTCTCTCTTCCGCCCCATCTCGTTCAGAAGGTCATTGTGTACAGCGGGACTCGGAGGGAGGGGCAGAAAGCTGACATCTGCTTCATCTTCGGATTCTCTGATGAAATAGAGATATTAAATATGTTATTTTGGGTTTGTCTTATGTAACCTTTTAATGCAAATTTAAGCATGTAGAAAATAACTGTTCTGCTTCAGGAAAATGATATGCTTCCAGATATAAGATATCAGATATCATTTTTAGATTTTTTTAAAAAAATTTATAGATATTTTTTGTTCATGAATGTTACATTTTAGACAAGACATATGGAATAACAAAAAAATATGATAAGAAATATTTGGTAAAATGCAAAATGTATTAAATGCAAAAGCTTCAAGTAGACATTGCTGTGCCTGTGTACTGGTCTATTGCAATTGTTCTAAAAATAAATAATTAAATAATATGATATAGTATACGATAGAGATTGTCAACAAAGGAGGGGAAATCTATCACTTATATTTGTATAATTTCACCTAAACTTTATATTTAGGTGATTTTAAAATTGAAAATGAAAAAGATTATATTTGAAATTTCAGTTTTTTTCCAACATATTACCCAGAATGTATGAAAAAGTGTACAGAAACATGAATCATATATCCGCTCAATGAAACAATCTGAACATTGGTTTACAAATCAATAAATATATAATCTCAGAAGTCTAAATGTAAAATAACAGTAAAATGTCATTCCAACTTCCAGCTCTTTATCAAACACATTACCAACAGAATCATTTATTCATGGCTTGTTATTTATTAGACTTGTGTTCAGAAAGACTCTGCATCAGCTGATCATGAGAACTGAACAGAAGGACTCTTGAGGTTTGTGAGTGGTGAACTCCATTGAGCCATGACCTTCAGAAGTTCTGCAGACACAATGCAAATGGATGTCGGGTGGAAAGAACATTTAAAACTCAATGTTGAAGATCATGTCAACAGTGGCTTGGGTGACCATTGAATTGAGCTTTTATTGTTATTTTGGGGATATTCAATTAGTCAAACCCAAATAGGCTGGCTTGTTTCCCTGCATATTTTTCTGTGACAAGAGTGCGCAAGCAAAAAGACAAACAGGGTTTTGCCTAAATGTATAACCCTACACCGTAAAAAAAATCCCGTAATTTTTACGGAATAATGCTGGCAACTTTGGTTGCAAGAACAATTCAGTAAAAAATAACTCAAAACCTTAATCACTTTTACAATAATAAACCGTAATCAGCTTTACAGTAATAAACTGTATTTCATTTACTGAAATCTGTTGATATAATAATTTTACGATAATTTGATTTCTGTTTTGTAATATTGTAATACACTGACAACCATCAATCACCACAGCAGTGATTTAAGTTAAATGAGCAATCAAAGCTCATCACAAGTTGTCTTCTGTTAAAAAGTACTTATATAAGAAGCTGCACATTCTCATTCACACAAACATTAAACACCATCATGGTAACACACGTGAAATTTAAAAATGCAATAAACATTCATTTAGCAACATTAAATGTAACATAAAACCCTAATGTGCCTAACTGATTAGAAAAAAATAGGAAATTATGAGGAAACAGTTATTTCAACAAAAATGCATCAAATGTGATGTGTGACGCAGGGAAATGTGGGAATGTCAATTTATAATGTCAATTGTTTTTTTTCACTGTAAATTATACAAGGAGTTGTTCTTTTTCACTTTCAAAAACTGTAAATTTAACGGTATTTTACAGTAAAAAATATATCCAGTTATTTACCATATATAGTACGGAAACTCTCTGTTAACCAATTAACAGTTTTGCACTGTAGCATTTTTACAGTCTTTTACCGTTAAAATTTCAATTATTTTTCACAGTGTACCCATAAGTTATCCCTAAAACCAGAGGGAAATGATGGGAATAACACTGATGTTGAAGCACCTAACCCTGCCTAAATAACCTTATAAGCCTAAACTTGACATAAACTGTAAACTTGTCCTTGAAATCTGATTGGTTGATTAGAATGTTGTTCCAGGATCAACACAGATATTGACCCCGGAGCATGCTGCACTTGGTGAAATCTCTGCTTGTTCCAAGCCGGTTGGAACAGAACCTGTGGATTTGTGTTCTCCATGTTTCTTATGCATTCCGGAATTGAGATCGGATTTGCTTTATGCTTTCACATAATTTCATGTAATTTGAGAAGTATAAAATCTGTCCGTTTTATACGGACATTTGCATTTGATACATTTGATTACATTTACTAATAGGTTCTACAAATTTATTTAAATGCACCGTTCAATGCATTGGGACTTTTTAAAGTCTCTTCTGCTCACCAAGGCTGCATTTATTTAATCAAAAATACAGTATAAAAACAGTGAAATATCATTATATTATATATAATTATATTATATATTATATTTATATTATTATTGATGGTAAAGCTGAATTTTCAGCATCATTGCTCCAGTCTTCAGTGTTGAAAACTGTTGTGCTGCTTCATGTTTTTTTGTGGAAAACAAGATACATTTTCAGGACTATTTGATAAATGGAAAGTTCAAAAGAACAGCATTTATTTGAAAGAGAAATCTGTCAGGAATTAAACTTTGGACATAGTCATGCAGGGTTGTCGGATTGACCTCTCTGTTGCCCTCTATGTGAGTGAATGTGTGAAATCACTTGTATTGATCAGCCTAATGCAAGAGGAAGAGCCTGCGGCAAGGTGATCAATGTGCTCTTCATTAACCCCTGTGAGTGAGTGTGTGTCCGGGGGTTTAGGAAGGGTGCTACACTTGGGACAGGGGTGTATAAATACACCCATCCCAGCTGAAACTTGTGACATTCATGCACATCATCTCGCTTACAAACAGCACTACATGAAAGGCTAACACACACATAGCTAAGCTGACAGTAGATAGTAACACACACTCCATATGATAACAGAACACGCTTTCAAGCAAAATACCTAAAAATGACAACATCTGAACGATTTCATGGATGGAGCTTCAAAACAGTGAGTATATTGTGTCTGTGTGTGCTAATGCTAATCTTTGTGAGTTTATGCATGTGTGTTACATCAACAAACTTATTGTTTATTCATTTTAGAACCTACATTATTTAAAATATATGCATAAATTACATTTACAAATTGGTAACTGTATTTCACAGTGTTCTTTGTTACATATTATGTATAGAACTACATTTTCATACATAAAGCACAACTACATAGTGCTTTACTGTTTAATTACAGGTAACAAGGATACCTTAAAATAAACGTAACCTTTAGAAAAAGGGAATCAAACGCACTGCTGATTTGGCACATTTTATGCCGGATGCCTTCCTTAAAGGGATACTCCACTTTTTTGGAAATAGGCTCATTTTACAACTCCTCAGAGTTAAACAGTTGAATTTTACCGTTTTGAATCCATTCAGCCGATTTTCTGATATTTATAAGATTATCTGTAACCAGATTGTTTCTGGTCTCATTGACTTCCATTGTATATTTTTTTCCTACTATGGAAGTCAATGAGACCAGAAACTGTCTGGTTACTGCTATTCTTCTAAATATCAGAAAATCGGCTGAATGGATTTGAAAACGGTAAAACTCAACTGTTTAACTCTGAGGGAGTTGTAAAATGAGCCTATTTCCAAAAAAAGTGGAGTATCCCTTTAAGATATTATATAAATGCACACATTAAATGTAAATGTAAAAAGTGCTAGGTTTACAGAGATCATTAGCTCAGTATATAAAAAAAGAATAAGCAGTTAGTGTTGCCCTTTATTTCTTTTCCATCTAGTCTCATGTTTTGTAACTTAATAGCTGTTTCAAAGCTTCTCTGTTCTCTTTCAGACGCTGTAGGAGTTGATGGTGAGCTTCTGAGAAGTCAGGGACTGTGTGATATGTTTGATATTCGGTTGCTTTCCTTATATCACGTCAACTAAATATCAGACATATTCCTACAGACTCTGGCACAAATCTTCACATTCGTGAATCGTGGCCTCTCTTCATTCATCATCTCGGGTTCATCAAATGTTTAGTTTTGATCACGTTCTTGATTGTTTCTTGCTCATTATTCCTAGCTTTTGAGCTATAAAATCTTCTATAATGCAATAACAGTGAGGACTACAGTTTTTCATGTCTTTCATTTAATGTGTTAAATATTTGTTTTTAGTACATCTTATAAAGTTTATAACTGCATGTCTTTAACAACTGTATTCCTGAGCAATTAAGCCAAAATGTAAAAATAAAAGAGAGGTTTGCCATAAAATAACCATTTTGGGTTTCCGTACAACTTTTTTTTTTTTTGTAGACAATTTAATAACCCAAAACCCCTTTTTTTCCACAACAAAGACCCATTTGTGGTATAAACGGAACAGTTCCATGAATGTTAAATATTGTTTTATTTAACCAAAGACAAATTTTACGTTTTGAATTTTTTACTTCATCAGAATGATACGAATAATGGTGGTTTCGGCACCTGCTGGTTAAATGGTCCTGAAAAAAATAGTCACATATGAAAGAGGATGCAAAAGCCTCTAAATGCCATTTGAAATTTTCTTCTAAAATTACCATTTTTATCAAGCTTGTATATTTAAGTTCAGTAATTTCACTTAAATGACAATTAATAGGTAATCTTTATTGCCATTTAAGTGAAATTACTGAACTTAAATATACAAGCTTGATAAAAATGATCATTTTAGAAGAAAATTTCAAATGGCACTTAGAGGCTTTTGCATCTGAACATATATTGTTTGGTGTCAAAAATGACCGCATTAGAAATGAATAGGAGAATGCATTGGAAATGAATGTCACCTACTGGAAATGTTTTGTACTGCGCACATTTTTTTTTTTTTTTTAGATATCAAATTTGAAACACTTGTTTAGATTTATGGCTTTGATTTTCTCACAGTTTTAGTGTAAAACGTGTTTTGGAAAATATATATTTTATATAAAATTTCAATTTTTTTTATTTTTTGTGCCTTTTTCATAACAATAAATGTCAAATTTTATAACTTTTTTCAAGTTCACTTTTTTAAACTCTTTTCACTTCAGCAATAATCTGCCAAGTGTCATCTTTAAAACTAACCAAATTTTCAAAGCATTCAAGATCTATGACAGTTTAAGATGAAAGTTTTCAGGTCCATGCTCAAAAAGTGAATAAATGAATACTTTGAAACTGCATAAATATAATTTAGTACCATACCATCCTCTAAAAATAGAACCTATTGCTGAACACAAAAGATGATATTTTGAAGAATGTGGGTAACCGACGAACCTCAATGATTATGCTTTAAATAGCCTATGGAAGTCAATGGGGTCTGGTTACCCACATTCTTCAAAACGGTCTATCTTCTTTTGTGTTTAGAAGAAGAATGAAACTCATACAGGTTTGAAAGAACTTGAGGGTGAGTAATTAATGACAGAATTTTCATTTTTGGGTGAATAATCCAATCCAACTAAAACCACATTTTTAAAACTTACTCATATAAGTTAGGCTAATATTTTCATAGAGACATGTATGTCAGGTTTCAATTTGTCAATAAGTGAAACTCACATATGAGACAAAACGTGACAAACAGTTGTTGGTGTTCTCATATGCACAAATCAACCTATATTCAAGTTATAATTGTTCAATAAAAAAAATATGATGCTGTATTTTCATCCAAATAGTCTAATTCAGGGCTATTCAACTTAAGTCATCAAAATGGCTTAGGTTGAGTTCTGTGATTTTTAGCATATATGTACACTATAAATAACCAGTGTTTATAGATTACATTTATTGCAATAAAAAAGATTTTCACCTACAGGAAGGCAGCCCACTGGCTGTCCATTTAATAATCTTGGACTAATTTGTCAATCTCACTACTACAATCTCACATCATTGGCATCAACTGTCAATCTCACTACTACAATCTCACATCATTGGCATCAACGGGAGCATCAAAACTATAAAAGCTGATAGAATGACTATACACTCTTAGAAGAAAAGGTTCTATCAGCGCTATGTATTTGAAACCCCTTAAAGGTTCTATACGGAACCCTTTTTAAGGGTTCAATAATAATAACCCTTTAGGGTTCTTTGTAACCAGGAAAAAGGTTCTATATGGAACCTTTTGGGCTTATTCATTATCATTGAATTTGCATTATCATTATCATATTATTGACAAACATCAAGACCCTAAAATGTATTTATGGATGCATGTGAATGATCACAAAATTCAAGATATGGGGGTTAGAAAAAGTACATATTTATATCATTTTATGCTGTTAATCAATACCACACGAAGAGTGCCATTTCAGTTACTACAAGAGTTTAATTAACAATAATTTAATTACAACTACAAAATGTTGCAGAATAATGTAATATATGAATGAATAAAGAACCTTTGTGCCAAAAGGGTTCTTTCTTGTCATTATAGAACCTTTTTTAGTATAAAAGCTTCTTTGGAGTTGAGTAAAAAAAAAATGCTTCATGAATCCTTTTTTCTAAGAGTGTAGTTCAATTGCCATGACCGCCTTTGTTTATTTCTCTTTTGTTCTTAGCCAGTAGCGTTTGTGTGTGTGTGTGTGTGAGAGAGAGAGAGAGAGAGAGAGAGAGAGAGAGAGAGAAGCATTGCCTAATGATTTGAACCGTTAACTCATGACTCAGTAAGCAAAGTTCAAAACTAAGCCAGAGTTTATGTGCTCAATTTACGTCAGCTATACGTTTTTAACATCTGCGTACATGCTATTTTAGTCTATATAATCTTTTACATGACGCAGAGAAAGTACTGTATATGCCTCAAGCAACTTTTTGAGTTTTACTGAGACAAGATGTGCACATGGAAAAAATGCACATTTGAACATTTTTAGCATCAGATGTAGCCTATAAGAGCAGTACGATCAATAATTTGTTTAAAAAAAGCACTATTAAATGTGTAAATAATATAATAAATCTACTAGTTCTCCATTGCAAAAATGCCACTAATGGGCAGCTGCATTACACACCATAGCACAGATACACTCACTACAGGATTATTAGGAACACCATACTAATACTGCGTTTGACCCCCTTTCACCTTCAGAACTGCCTTAATTCTACATGGCATTGATTCAACAAGGTGCTGAAAGCATTCTTTAGAAATGTTGGCCCATATTGATAGGATAGCATCTTGCAGTTGTTGGAGATTTGTGGGATGCACATCCAAGGCACGAAGCTCCCGTTCCACCACATCCCAAAGATGCTCTATTGGATTGAGATCTGGTGACTGTGGGGCCATTTTAGTACAGTGAACTCATTGTCATGTTCAAGAAACCAATTTAAAATGGTTCGAGCTTTGTGACATGGTGCATTATCCTGCTGGAAGTAGCCATCAGAGGATGGGTACATGGTGGCCATAAAGGGATGGACATGGTCAGAAACAATGCTCAGGTAGGCCGTGGCATTTAAACGATGACCAATTGGCACTAAGGGGCCTGAAGTGTGCCAAGAAAACATCCCCCACACCATTACACCACCACCACCAGCCTGCACAGTGGTAACAAGGCATGATGGATCCATGTTCTCATTCTGTTTACGCCAAATTCTGACTCTACCATCTGAATGTCTCAACAGAAATCGAGACTCATCAGACCAGGCAACATTTTTCCAGTCTTCAACTGTCCAACTTTGGTGAGCTCTTGCAAATTGTAGCCTCTTTTTCCTATTTATAATGGAGATGAGTGGTACCCGGTGGGGTCTTCTGCTGTTGTAGCCCATCCGCCTCAAGGTTGTGCGTGTTGTGGCTTCACAAATGCTTTGCTGCATACCTCGGTTGTAAACGAGTGGTTATTTCAGTCAAAGTTGCTCTTCGATCAGCTTGAATCAGTCGGCCCATTCTCCTCTGACCTCTAGCATCAACAAGGCATTTTCTCCCACAGGACTGCCTCATACTGGATGTTTTGCCTTTTCACACCATTCTTTGTAAACCCTAGAAATGGTTGTTCATGAAAATCCCAGTAACTGAGCAGATTGTGAAATACTCAGACCGGCCCGTCTGGCAACAACAACCATGCCACACTCAAAATTGGCTTAAATCCCCTTTCTTTCCCATTCTGACATTCAGTTTAGAGTTCAGGAGATTATCTTGACCAGGACCACACCCCTACATGCATTAAAGCAACTGCCATGTGATTGGTTGATTAGATAATTGCATTAATGAGAAATTGAACAGGTGTTCCTTATAATCCTTTAGGTGAGTGTATATTGTCATAACATTTCTTTAAATATTTTCATATCCCTAAGGATCTGTATGCTCATGCAATTTACAACTTCTATCACATACAATATGTAAAAGTTATAAGTTGCCTAACTTAAACTATAAAACGGTATCGAAATGTCCTTCATGCAATATATTCACTATTTTGAATTATGAAACTCTATTTAGCCCTGAATATGTGGGTGTATGAAGGGTGAACACAAAAATGGACAAGATTATTAGAAAAGTATCTTTGCAAGTATTTGTTATCAAGACACACAAAGATGAAATTATCATGTTCTAATTCACTGCTCACTTATGAGTATGGCTTGAAGGGTCAACATCATCCGATGGACATTTCCCCCACAGTTACACATTAAATAACACCCAGATTAGTGTAATTACATTACATACATGATTACATCGATAAGATGAAGCCATAATATCAATTTTGACCCTGAGTAACTACTCGTCATGCTATTTTGACAAGCTTTTTTTCTAAATGTGTTCATGCACAGTTTTACCTGACTTGTTTGACTAAAGAAAAAAGCCTTTACTCTTTTATTGTAGGAACCTCTAATGTTATCTGTGCATGAAAACACAAGAATAATGTGCATTGTCTCGAGGCAATACATAACTGAATTCATTTCTATTTAAAGAAATAACGGTGTGTTGAAGAAATCGTGCTGTGTGTGTGTGTGTACATGTTTTTCTATCCCGGTGGGGACTTATTTATTTAGGGGTAGGGGATAGAATATAGTTTGTACAGTATAAAAGCCATTACGTCAATGGAGAGACCCCACAAAGATATAGTGAACCCGACACGCGTGTGTAAGTGTGTGTGTGTGTGTTTCTGTGAAGTAGGAGGGTCACAGAAGTATAAATATCAGAGATCATAGAGCATCATCACAATAAAACTGAAGAGACTTTGAAGGAATCCAGAGAACAAAACAGAAAACCTCTGTTAAAACAAGATCCACAGGGTACGGTAAGAACTTTATTTCCTCTTATAGTCTTAACTTTCTTTTTTCATGTCTGAATCTGTTTTGGATCCATTTCTTAGTGTGCCAGGGAATAAAGATATATAATAATACAAGATTTAAGTAATATATTGTATGAAGGATCTAAAGCAAAATAACTACAGTAATAAGAAGAATAATATAGTTGCATTTATTTTTGCTATAGTTTTACTTTTAAATAAAAAGTTATCAATCCACAATCAAATGAAACTGTAAATGTAATGTAATACTATATTTGAGAGCGATGAAAGACCCAGTCAGTTTAACTCAAAAAAATGATATGTTGGCTATAATTAACTTTTTTATATCAACAGGTTCCACATAACTGGGTAACGTTAAACGAAAATAATTTGTTTATGTAACTTCAACATTATGGAATGAAGTACTTTTAAGCGATGAATACTGAAGCAGTGTTAAAGTTAATGAGATAATTAAGTGAATAATTGAGGGATGGTTGATCTTTATTGAAGACACCTAATGGTAACAAGCAGAATCACTGAAGGAGACAATCTGAATTTGCAAGTCACCATTATGATGATCATTGTGTGTTTTAGTTGGGCTGTTAATCAACTTTAACACTGCTTCAGTGTTCATTTACTCTGCTCATGCTTAATTGGGTCGCTTAAAATGACATCCATGATGTTGAAGCTGCGTGAACAAATTATGTTTGTTTAATGTAACCCAGTTATGTGGAACCTGTTGACATAAAAAAGTGAATTTATGGAACCTGTTATCATAAAAAAGTTAATTAAAGCCAACATATCATTTATTTGAGTGAGAGCATACTCTCAGAACAGTTCAATTTACAGTTCATACGTGTAAAACAAACAAACAATAACAGAATAAAATCAAAGCTTTAAAAGTTTACATGCACTATTATAAGAAAAGGTTCTATAGGAAAAGCTTCATAGAGCCTTTTAGGTTTCCATCATATCATTTTAATTCATTAATTGTAATGCATGTTTTGTTTTAATTCCATTTTATGAAGCTTGTAAATACCTTATCGCAAGAAAAAAATCCAAATAACCTGTTAATCATGAAAGTATTATGCAATCATTTAAGACATTTCTCCTTTAAAACAGAGCCAAGGAAGATCTAAAACCACACTGAACTTTTTTTACTGTATAAAGACATATTGTTTACATCAATTATTTGTAATAAACACTGAATAATAAGTATTATTATTTTTATAGATGGGTTCAAATCTACTGCTGATTGCATCCTTTCTGCTGAGCGCATTTGCTCCAACTCTCTGTGTGAACCAAGGAGGAGAATGCACGTTCAACACCAAAGGTACTTCATCGTGCATTCGTAAGTTTGTGTTTAATGCACCACACGTAGAGAGATAAATCATCAATCGTCTTTGTGTTATTTTTAGGCACTTGTGAATATCAAGGACAGGTCTTCGGCATTGGTGAGAGTTGGATTACTAAAGACTGCTACCAGTGTGTGTGTATGGAGCCCATTGGAGTGGGCTGCTGCGATTAGTAAGTACTGATAACTTCTTTTTGAAATTAATACCTTATACTGTAAAACATGCATTAAAATCTGTACAATTTACAGTAAGAAATTGACAGCTGTGGTTCCCAAAATGTGGTAGCAACATTTCAGGTTTTAAGGATGAAACTTAAATCTAAAGTAAACATTTTTTTTACTTTAAACCAACACTGTTTAAAAAATATTAGTTCAATTTACAATAAAATACCGGCAGCTGTAGTTGCCAGAAATTTAACGTAAAATACATTCGCTGAGACTTTACGTTCGCAAGGTTTTACAGATTTAATTGAAAATTTACAGAAATAAACCGTATTTTACTATCTGATATAATAATTGAAGTATTAAAAGTGTTGTTCACTTTAAAAAAAAAACTTTTGCTGATAATTTACTCACCCCATGTCATCCAAGATGTCCAAGACTTTCTTTCTTCAGTCGAAAAGAAATGAAGGTTTTTGATGAAAACATTCTCCATATAATGGACTTCATTGGGAACCAAATGGTTCAAGGTCCAAATGAGAGTTTCAGTGCAGCTTCAAAGGGCTTTACACTGACACCAGACGATGAATAAGGGTCTTATCAAGGACCCTTCGAGTCATGACTCAAAAGATTTGTTCATTTTGATGAACGAGTTTGAACAGGAGAGTCACGAACGCGCATCACAGAACAGAGCAAGGCGAGCATTTGAGCTTATAAAACTTAAACTTTTTTTTAAATGGCTGATCGTTTCGCTAGATAAGACCCTTATTCATCGCCTGGTGTCGTTTAAACCCCTTTGAAGCAGCACTGAAACTCTCATTTAGACCTTGAACCGTTTGGTTACCAGTAAAGTGCATTATATGGAGAAAATCCAGGTTTTCATCAAAAACCTTAATTTCTTTTCGACTGAAGAAAGAATGACGTGGACATCTTAGATGACATGGGGTGAGTAAATTATCAGCAAAAGTTTTTTTTAAAAGTGAACTACTCCTTTAATATCTATTCTGTACCGTTGTAATACACTGAAAACCAACTATCACAGCAGGGTTGAGAGTCACATGTTGTATGGAAGCTCATCACAAGCAGCGCTTCCATTAATAACTTATATTAATAAAATTAATATATAAAAGCTGCACAGTCTCATACACTCAAACATTAAACACCATCATGATAACACACATGAATTTTTAAAAAGGCAATAAGCATTAATTTAACAACATGAAATGTCACATATAACCCTAACGTACATAACTGATTAGAAAAAGACTATGCAAACTATGAAGAAACAATTTATTTAAAAAAACAAACAAAAAAAAACATCAAATGTGAAGTGTCACGCAGGGAATTGTGGGAATGTCAATTTACAGTTTTTCACTGTAAATTATACAATGAGTTGTTCATTTTCAGTTTAAAATTGTAAAATGAATGGTATTTTACAGTAAAATTACATGAAATTTACCATTAGATCTATCACAGTTATTTACCGTATAAAGTAAGGAAAGGTTAACCAATTAAGTTTTGAACTGTAGCATTTTTACAGTCTTTTACTGTTAAAATCACGCTAATTTTTTGTTTTGTACATTTATAATACAATGTCAACCACCAAACAAAACATCAGTTCATCACAAGTACCTTTTCCAGAAGCTAAGGTACATATTATGCAATAGACATTAATTGAATGCTTAACATGCAAACCTAACGTACATAACTGATATAAAAAAAACTAAGAAACATAATTAGTTAAATAAAAAATAGGGCTGTGCAAAAATGAATTGGGATTAATTGCATCCAAACTAAAAAGTTGGTGTTTACATAATATATGTGTGTGTGCTGTGTTGTGTATAATTATTTTGTATATATAAATACACATGCATGTATATGTTTAAGGAAATGTGTTATTCATACATAAAATATTTATTTATAATATAGATTATGTACTTATATATATATATATATATATATATATATATATATATATATATATATATATATATATATATATATATATATATATATATATATATATATATATATATATATATATATATATATATACACACAGTATTTACGTGCAAATAATTCTTAAATACATGCATGCATATGTATTTAAATATACAAAATAATTATATACAGCACACACACACTTATTTAAATTTTAAATGCCACACTGGGAATGTCAATTTTTTTCACTGTAAATTATAAAATGTCTTGTTTTTCATTTCCAAAAAACTGTAAAATTACATGTCCTGTTTGATTACATTTTTTCACCGTATATAAGGAAACATAGGTTTTATTTTGATTATATCATTTGTTGTCTTTTACTGTTAAAAGATGGAGCATATCTACCTGCACATATTTAGTGTGTGTTCGTTCTCACCCTGACAGCAACTCCCAACCAGTAGATTATCCCGACTGGTGTGAGGTCATCAGAAAGCCAGACTCCTGCATCAGTGTGACTGTGATGAGAGCCAATCACAAACTCCCTTGTCTTTTTGGGAAGTGGGGCAGGATGCGACCTGATACATGGAAGTTCGACAATGAATTAATGTTCTAGAGAGAATTTGAAATATCACTAATTCACGTTTGCAATAATTGTTAATTTTATTTTTTGTGAATTTAAAAGGATGTACTATTATTTAATTTTTACCATTCTGTTTTATAGAATTATTGGTCCTCTGCATCAACATATTGTTTAGTTTAAAAGTTCAGACCTGAATTATATGTTGATATAGAGAAACAATAATGTTTCTATAACTTTATGTTTAAAAATCTGCTTTAAACAGTAGTTTCAATAATCATTCTTTTCTATTGTGACATGTATAACCAAATAAAATGGCTTCTCGAACAAGAAGAAAAATGTAGGAGGGGACTTGATTTTGTCAGTCAGGATTTGTTTGATTTGTTGTGGTTTGTTATTACTGTGATGTCATGTGAGTGACAGGTTACCTCGCCCTTGCACCAGTAAACATCATCAGAGAAGAGAAGCGATGTCACTGCAAGAGGGAGGGGAAGTTACTTTGATTAAAGATTATAAGTACATATGCATAAAAAAGTGCAGATAAACAATTAAAAATAAATACTGCAATATTACATTAAACAAAACAGGTGTCAATTTAGATTTTATGCAACTTTAGATGCACAGTGATATAATTATCAGCCATTTTAAAACAGAAAAGGTTTGCTTATCAATAGAACATGCCACTTTATAAAATTGCATTTAATATATCTATAATATAATTTTGATATTCCGTTTTTTTTCATGTGTGATATACATATTGGCAGCTGCAGCACTGAGTACAAATATAATAGATTTATAATTGCACTAATTATACAAATTATAGATAATATTACTGGGTTGGTTCTATAATTGTTGATGCTCAAATATTTAACAAATCAACTGTTGATTTCATATGTCACATTTGTATTGTTTTTCTTTTGGGTGTTTGATTTCTAATCATTTTCCACATGGTTGGCAATTTTTTTTAAATCTTGTTGTTATTAAATATGGGTAGGTCTAAATACAGTTTGTGTGACCTTACAATATTTAACATTAAACAAACATTTTAATTAAATATACAAAATGTATAACATTTAGCCAAAATGGGTTTCAGGGTTACAAAGTATATTAGCTTGTATTTAGCAAAATATTAGCTTAAATTTCCAAAAAAAAGTTAAGCAACAAAATGGTTTAAGGCTTAAATATTGCATACAAATTATAAATTGACGAAATTTTCATGACTAAATATTGCATTATTTTCCATTAGTTAACATCCCACTGCAATTAATTTAATATCAATTCAATTGATCATTTCAGAATTATTATATTTTTGTAAGCTTTTACTTGTAATATTAATCTAATATGTATGGCCAACAAAGTACCGTATTCGTCGAATGTGCCAATTAATATTTTTGTCTTGACTAAGTTAGATGCCAGCAGCAGAAGATCTCTTTCGGTTTCCTCTCCTCAGTCAAGCATGTGTGTTGAAATCTGATAGGGTGTCGGGTGCACGCGCACGCTGCCTGTGGTGGAGCGTTGCAATACACATGAACGTAAACCTAAACGCTGAAGGTGGTAAACTCGGTCGAAAATAAAAACGTTCGACCTTTCATTACCTAAAACCCCTCGAACACACACTTGAATGCGAAATATTTAGCCAGGTGTGTTTTTCGGTCCAGAAGTCACATGATAAGCCTGAGCCATCACGTGTCACCGTTCAAGTTTCAGGAAAGTTTTCATTTATTTGTGGAGAAAACACCTCCTTTCTCCCGCCCCTTCTGCATCATTATTGGCTATTACTCAGCGCTGTTCTTTTTGATAGGTCCAAACTCACGTCAATCAAGCGGCTGACGTTCGGACCACGCCTACTTCTTTAACCTGGTTTAGAGTAATTGACACCGTTTCTGAAGCGAAACACATGTAATTTCATCCGCATGAACTCATAGACATGGTGTCCGAGCCACAGTAATATGTAAAGGTGAGTTGATACATTTGCTATTACCATAATAAACGATCGTTTGGGGGTGAAATATACCGTTAAGTGTCAATGAACAGACACACAGCGTTCAAGGTGTTTGCTGACGTTACGCAAAGTTTATTTGACTTTTTGTTGAATATAGACGTTTATGTTTGCACTTAATATTTATTAAGTCATGTTTTTTGAGTTTTTAAATGTGTATCATGCGTGTGTGTACAGTAACGTTATGTGTCCTTGTTTGTGCTCATGACAGTTCTTGCTACAAGATACCAATTAACATGATGTTCTTGACAATTGTTTTTATATTGGCATATTTACGTGTTTATTCATCGTTTACAGTGAACCACAGACACTAAAAGTGACAACAGAAATCAGCATTAAACGTATTAACTATTTACCTATATAAAGAATTAGATTTGGATGAGTTACAGATAATATGATTAAAACTGCAATTAGACTTGGTTGAGCTTTGTTTACATGTCACATGTTTTGGGGTAATTTACTAAGAAGATGGACCTGATTTATGCTTGCATATAATGAATTGGAGAAACATATTTTTAGATTGTGTAATTAGTTTCAGCATTTTTCAGTTCAATTAAATAGCCCTCTATTGTGATAAATTAATGAATAAAGTACGAATATAGCTGTAAGCAGCAATTAAGGGGCCAAGCACTACAGAGGCAGGACGAGGAACTAAAAATCAAAATGAGGAAAGTTATTTGGAGATGGTTTTAAAGCAAAATGGTTGAAAACACACATACAATCACTTGTAATGTGACATAATTGCTTATTATTATTTGATCAATCCACCTTACTCCTACGGCCCATTACGCTTTGCGCGAATTATGAGTGTAACTTCCGTTAAGATAAACAATCAGAGAAAGGCTCGCTCTATGAACCCAATATGTTAAAAAAGTGTCAGGATGAGATGGCATTAATCGACTCACCCTACAACCATTGAACATTAAAATAAAATGTAAAAGTTCAGGTAGCCTACTTTCAAAAGACCAAAAATAGCCCCATATGCGTGAGTATGTGGTTAAATATCACTGTAGTAGGCAAATATATCTGTGTTGTATAACAAGTCTTAATCAGAAATGTTAATTAACTTCAGCATTATGATTTCCATCATTTTGACAGATTATAAATTTCATTTACCTGTGAAAACAAACCTGGAAAGGGACATGAGGAAGGATTTGAGGAGAATAACGAGAAATTCTTCTTGCATTTAAGTGAACTATTAATGGTATATCGAAAATTAAATTCAGGAGAACGGACCACAAATGTGACGAATATGGTGTCCTTTTCCATACTTTTACAGCGGATTGCAAAGGAAAATTAACAATCTGAAAGGAGCTCTTGCCATAGATATTCTTATTATAACGCCATGTTAAAATACCAAGTATGACGTTATTCTCATGATGTCTGAAAATAAATCATGAGGGAAAATTGACAGTTCATCCAGTCAAACTGACGGATCAGCTTTATTTGTAAGGCAACCTTATGATTTGAAATGATTCGTTTTAGCCTTTTTGAATGGAAGTTCCCCAAACGGAAATGCCACCCATAATATAAAACGCAGTAAGGTCGTCAGGAATAAGCTGAATAGGTGGCACTGACACCAAATTGATCAGATGGGGTTCAGTGTTTGGTGACAATTTTTTTTATTTTTTTAGATTTTATTTTAGTTGTATTTTTTGTGTGTTTGTGAGATTTTTGGTCAAACTGTTTAGAAGCTATTATAAAAAAAGCATATTTTGTGACGTAACTATACAGGTATCCTCAGGTCATGGTCGTCATAACACGCGCAAGTTTGGTCAGAATACGCGAAAGCAGTGCGGAGATGTAGCCTCGTCCATTTTGGCGTGTTGTTCATAGAATCAAAGCCGTACTTCACTGACAAGCTGCACATAATATAATCGTAGCCTTTGCCAAATTGTGTGCGGTTTCAAGAGTTAAAAAGAAGTACGTTTTTCAGAAAATTCAACATTTTGTTACTAGCCTTTACGGTTCAAAAGTTATTAGCATACATGTAAGTGAAACTTTGGACAGTTGGTGGCGCTAGAGAGATTGAGTTAGAGGCTTCAAAATTGCTATGGTTAATGCTCGGACTGGTCTATATCTGTGTGCCAAATTTCAGAAATTTTTACCATATGATTTTATAGACTGCCATAGACTTCTAGAGTGGAATTAGAAGAAGGTGTTTTGCCCCTAAAGATCCAATGTAATTGTGCGGACAATCTGGGGTTATAAATTGCATGCATAACAAATTGCTATTTAAGTGGTTTAGATGTACTAACACACATTACACTTCTCTTTTCTCTCTTTTTACCAGAATGGACACCTAAATGCCTCCAGACATGAACAGCGCCGACTTACCCCAATGAACTTTAGTCAGTTTAGTTTTTGAGAATGAATGTGAGACAGAAAACGAGAAGCATGGAAGAGGAGGAATTAACTGAAAATCCCATGTGGCTTAAGAACATAGTTCTGTTTCTCAGGTAGCTATTTATAAGAGGAGGAAGATATGTTTTAGTAGATGTACACGCAGTCACTAACACACTACCACTATTTTCATGCTTGATTTGGTAGACACTGAAACCATTTTAAGGTAGTGAAAACAGTGTGATAAAAAAGAAAGAGGTTTGGGTGCAACAGCAAGGCTGAGTGTAGATTCAAAACATACTAATATTAGAGAACAAGGAGCTGTGAAACATGGATTTTGGTGAAAGCACTTTTTGTGGAAGTGGAGACCTGGAACTGGATCCAGATATCGTGAGTGAGGAAGCGGGGAAACTCTACTCTGAGCTACAGGTAACCAATCAATAGTGTCCACCTTAACACACTCGCCAATCAAAATAACTTTAAAGTCAGCATGAAACACTTCTCGAATAAGAAAAAATGTTGGGTGGGACTTGATTTGGGAAATTGATTGGATGGTTATGTAGGGCCCTATAAAATCCATTTTATTTTTTCCCAAATTCCATTTCATTTTTTCCCAAATTCCGTTTTTTCCGTTTTAATTTTTGCAAATTCCGTTTTTTCCGTTTAAATTTTTGGGAACTTCATTTTTTTTACCCTTTACTGTTATATTAGTTGTAAAAGAGTGTGCTTTTTATTCCGTGATCGCAGAAATTATAGGGCCCTAGTTATGGTTTGCTTTTGGTCGATCTAATGTGATTGACAGATTGTCCCGCCCTCATGCTGAAAAACACGTCATCAGGGAAGAGATGTCACTGCAAGTGGAGGAGGAGTCATTTTAGTTAAAGATTATGAGGGCACATGAATTTGTTCAAAAATAATAATTTTTAATTTATAATAAATACTGGAATATACTATATATGCTTGATTTCATGGGGACTTTAAATCTTTAGAGCCATTTTAAGCATTTTCCCCTCACTCAAGCATAGAAAACAGAAGTTCAGAGCAGATGTTCTGCTGACTTTTCATAAGGGAAGTCAACCATCGTATTTTTTCCTTTATAAGCATATAGTCATAAGTACTGCTCTTCCTGTGAGTGCAACTGCCCACTGAAGATAAGAGAATTAAATGTGATCAGGAGGGAAAAACCACCAAAAACATCACAAGCAAATACTATTCAAATGTTTTTTTCTTTGTAGTCAGTGGTGGAGACTCATGGAGCGGGAGTGGTGGAGTCTCTGCTGCCCATCCTCGTCTGGGTCCTGGAAGGGCTGGCGAGCTGCAGGGCTCAGCTGAGAGAGAGAGAGGAAGAGGCAGAGAAGGAGAAAGGAGAGAGTGAAGAACTGCTGCAGAGATATCAGAGTGAGAAACACTGAGGAGAGAGAGCCAGGAGGTGAGAGACAATCTGTGTGATGAATTGAAGTTCTTTTGTCGATTGTATCTTTGGATTTCCAGAGATTTCCCCTGTAGGCAATAATGTATACCTTTAAAACACATCTTTAATCACCAAAATTACATATTTCTAAAAGGTTGTGTAGGTCAGAATTGAAAAAAAAAACTTTTTTCCAAATTTCTTTAAACTTTCTGTATATATCAATGCATAAGTACTCTGAAAAAGAAAGTATAAAAATTGAAATCTATGTAGACCTCTCACGACTGTTTTAAATACAGCTCATTATTTCCATTCACTTCACCCCCTCCCTTCTTGGCTCCTTCCAAAGCCACGCCCCAAAACACATGAACGCGCAACTCCGACAGCTGAGACTGAAGACGCATTATTTTCCTCGAGACGGAGCGGAGAGGAGAGGAAGAAGTGCATGTAGTGACATCATGTCAGAAACACATGTAAATAAAAAAATCTAACTATCATTATGAAGATAAACAAATAAGTTGGATTTTATTACTCTCTATCAAGCTAGCATATTGATATTGGTAAAGCTTACAATATTGATTCGCTAACGAGCTAGTTAGTTATCTATAAGGCAAAGCTAAAAACAGGTTGCATGATACACGTTTTTCCATTGCCATCATTTACACTGTGATGAAGATGAATTTCATGTAAGATTCATTATATATATGGTGTTCTGGATGTAAGAGTTTGCTTGATGAAAGCATTGTTGATTCTGATGAGGACTACACTCCCGAGACAAGTAAGTTACCCATAGACAGTATAAGTACAGCAAGTACCGCATTGTAGGGCTGGAGGACAGATCCGTGGTCGAGGGCGAAGCAGAGGATTTGCTATTAGGGTCCGAGGAAAGTAGAGGCCGAGAGGGCGGGGTGGTCGAAGTGCAGGGCAAAGAGCACTTTCTAGACAAGAGGACCTGCGTCGGGTTTTGCATCTTCAAGCTCAAACAAGCACGCGAACAGGTACGATCTGGATACGCGCAAGTGGGCAGGTCCTATGTGGCAAAAGGGTGGTTGCCATGGTTGCGAGAGAGTGACAGTCACCAAAGCCAATCCATTGTTTCGTCCCGGTTCGAAATAATGAGCTGCGTTTAGTGCAGATTAAACGGTCTAGTCACTCGGATTTTTATACTCTTTTTTTTCAGAGTACTTAGATTTTAATTATGCATTGATATATATAGAAAGTTTAAACAAATTTGGTAAAAAGTTGTTATAAAATTATTAACCTTCACTACCTTCAATATGTAAAAAAACAAGATCATGCCTTAAAAT
The DNA here is from genome assembly GCA_030378365.1 of Hybognathus amarus. Lineage (NCBI taxonomy): Eukaryota > Metazoa > Chordata > Actinopteri > Cypriniformes > Leuciscidae > Hybognathus > Hybognathus amarus. The sequence goes on from JAQIUQ010003360.1 coordinate 250,542, forward strand.
AGCTTTAATATTACTATACACTCTTGCTTCATTTAGTATGCGCGGTTTTATGAATATGCAATTAGCCCCACCTCTACTCACAACAGTTCAGGGGCCTCATTTATACCCGATGCGTACGCACAAAACAGGCCCTGAAAGAGGCGTACACCACTTCCCACGCATAAGTTGTGATTTATAAAAACAAACTTGACGGGAAAATGTGCGCACCTGCACAAACTCTGACCCATGCGTACCGACCGTTTTGGAGATGGAGCAGTTTAGCGACACCGATGGTGAGCTCGAGTTAAATGTCTTTTTGATCACTTTTAGATAGAAAATCTAAGGAAATTATACATATATAAAAAGATAATACAAATATAAATTCACTCACCAAACCTATCTCTGAAGCAAATATCCATTCCTTCTAAATATGCGCAGCGAGCGCTGTGAGCCGTTTAGTGAAACAGACACACGTATAGCCTATAATCTAATGGCAAATGAAGTAAAACCTAAATCTTCATTATGAGTCCATCATAAATACATTGCATGTTCACAATAACAGTTAAAAAATGAATGATTTAAACTGTTTTACTTCTGATATAAACATTTAGATTAAATATGCCATTCTCATTAATGGTGTTAAACGCTTAAACATGAAATCATTACTGAGAAGTTACAACATTTTTATATTCAATAGAATATAAATATTTGTTGTGGATGTGATGCTTTTGAACACTTCCTCTGGCATGCTGTCTGTGTTTTAATGTGTTAACTAGGCCCCGTCCACACAAAGCACGCGTTTCGCTGGATCCGTTGTTTGTACAACAACAACTGCCGAACTGCTTGTATAATAATAATATAATATAATGCGGCAGAAACTTCTGAGCCTCTTGTATTCCTTTATTTATTATTTACTTGAATGTTTTTTTTAGGCCTATACTTTCTTTCGTATGCTGCTTGTCTGTGTAAAGACATTTCGTATTTTATAGGGATGGGGATTTAAAGCAAAAATAACATTCGACGATTCAATGGAATTATTTGATTATTTTGGCTATTCAAAAAACGCACCCCTATGTTCCACTCCGACATTACATTTCTCTGTAGGTTAAGCGTAGGCTACGTATTATATCCATTAAAGAATGTATTCAGTTTAATATTTATGTTTAAATATGTTATTCTTTTATTGAATCTATGTTGATTATGAAAAGTGAACCGCGTGCATATGCGTAATAGGCTATATAGAGAGACCTAATTTTGACCACATTAAGTTTTGTTTTGTATAAAGCCCTTCTTTGAAGTGAATTTCGTTTTTTTATAAATTTTATCTTTATTTTAATAAATGTTTCATCAACCAGTTACCTGAATTTAATAAATAAGAAGCAAATATATAGCAGACAATAGCCATAATCAGGACGTGGACGCCCTGGCGTGAAATAACTTGCATTGCTCGTGAACTGGAGCTCGTCTCATAAATTAACCGAAAACTCAGAAATATATAGAAATCTTGAAATGGCTACGTTTAAACAACATCGACAAACAACAATTAAAAACGAACACAAACAGATAGGCTACTCCCTCGTATAGCCTAATCCGTATGAAGTGCATTAGCCTATGTTACTCCATAGGCGCGTTCACAATACTGTGAAGTGGCGAGTCAGCAGCATCATCAACTTCCTCTTTTCAGTCAAGAATGACACAGAAAACATTAGTTTATTAATAACCAATTAAAATGTCTATATTTGACACATTCGTTACTTTTGCCAGTCTTTGTGGCAAGCTTTATGAGTCCGCTAACTAATCGAATATCTTGACTCCCTATTTTGTACCAGGCAATTTATGGTTGTTCAATAAAGTTCTTGGTAAAAAAGAAAATAAGCAACTGTGCGTAATATTTTATAGCCTTTTATTTTACTGCCTACAGCGCAAAGGTTTTATGCGCATGCCTAAGTCTTCTTCTCGCATTTTCAGTGGAAATCTATGGCAAAATTACCAGCACCGCATACTGGTCTGGGATGTCTACTACATCGTTTCAGTATGGTTTACAGTGTTTGATGTGGACGCAGATATTTATCGTGACGGCTGTGTTTACAGACTTTTTTTTGAGAACGGGAAAAAATATTGGATAGGGGAAGCTCTGGCTTCGTGTGGGCGAAGGCCTAGGTCTACATCCAGATCACAGCAGATTGTCTGAGAAAATGGTTTATGTGCAAATAATGCACAACAAGGTCTATCTGTTTCCATTAAAAATATAAATCAATTAAAATACTATTTGGCCAGTGGAAAAGATTGAGAAAAACGTTCTCTGAAATGTATTTTGCACTATTTTATTTTATTTATTAAAAAAACAAAAAACAAGGGAAGGATGGGCTACTAAATGATTTTTATTAATGTAATGTGACGGCACTCGTATTTCATATTATCCTAATGTCTTGTACCGTTAAACATGTTATCATGTGGATGAATAATCATATGCAAATGATATGCAGATGAGGATATGCATAGTAAAACTAGGCGTTATAATCTTCATATATGGTTATTTCGGGGAGGAGATGCTTATGCGTACAATTCTGCGGCAGGTTCTGGCGTACGCACAGTTTTATAATTCTGAATATTTTTTTGCGTACAACATTTTTGGCTTTCGGGCGCACGTACACTTTTAGTAAGGATTCTACTACGCACAGTTTTATAAATGAGGCCCCAGATATCCACTCGTTGATGATCACACGTTGACGTGATTGGTTACAAGGTGGTTTGTGACATCAGAAACACCAGCGATTTCAAACTTCATTTTTGTCTTTGGTTCACTGCAGTTTTTAAGTCCCCCTGTGATGAAAATCAAGTATTTAATGTTATTTATATGTCTGTGTGGTGTTTTGAATGTGCTTTAAGACAAACCATGTGTAAATTCATAAGTTAGCACCATTGCTGAGTGTTTTCTCCTTAAAGGGATAGTTCACTTTGAAATAAATTTTTGGTATGTTTTAGCTTACCTCAAAGGGCGTCCAAGATGTAGGTGTCTTTGTTTCACAGTATTTTCAATTTTGATATTTTTAGGTCAAACCGTTCTTGTCTGTCAGTCATATAATGGAGGTCTATGGTCACCACCTCAAAGAGCATGAACAGAGAAGTCCAAATTAAACATGATTTAATGACTCGTGAATGTAAGTACACATTGATGGCCTAAGACACGAAACAAGCGGTATTTATATTGTTTTTACCTCATGTAACCACAGCCACGCCCAAGTGATATGAGGGCATGGGCGCTTCGCTCTGCGCAAGTGCTAGAAAGTGTCGGAAGTGATCTCTTCGGAACTGAAGAAGAGTCATTAAATCATGTTTAATTTGGACTTCTCTGTGCATGCTGAGACAAAGGCCGGTCTTGAGTACTACAACACTACCATAGACCTCCATTATATGACTGACAGACAAGAAAAGTTTGACCTAAAAAATATCAAAATTGAAAATACTGGAAACAAAGACACCTACATCTTGGATGCCCTTTAGGTAAGCTAAAACATATCAAAAATGAATTTCAAAGTGAACTATCCCTTTAAAACTGCTGTGAACCAAAGACAGACTTAAAAAACGCAGTTTCAAAATCGCTGGTGTTATAAATTGCCACTGCCAACTATTTGTCATTTTAACACTCTGGGTTCTTTGGGTCAATAATGACCCGAAGCGTTTCTAAAAAAACGGTTAAAAATCGTTGCTTCATCGGAACGGTCTGAAACTTGGTGACTTTAATGGTTCTTGGTATATGAACACCCCAAAAAATTGGGGACAGGATTTGAAAAGTCTAAGTGGTCGTAAAGAAAATAGTCACACTCAGGACCTTCAGGTCAAAAATGACCCGCATAGGAAATGAATGGGAAATTGGCAAAAATGTGAAAATACTGACTTTTTTTTTGTGCGTACAATCTACAAAATCAGGCAACGATCTTGAAAAAAAGCACACAACAGTGAAGGGCATACCTGTCAAGTATCCCGTTTTGGCTGGGAAAGTTCCGTGCTTTACCCTTCTTTCCCTCCGTCCTCCCGTATTAGTATTTTCCCGTAAATCTCCCGCAATTTTAACCTGAGTTATTAAAATATAATAATACCCCCGGGCGGAGTTAAAAAAACAACATTCCCAATCTGAGCTCTGTCACAAGTAGGGATGTGCACGAATATTCCAATTTTCAAATATTCGATATGTAATTATTATTCGAAAAATAAAATACTATTCGAATTTTGAATACGTTGCTTTGCTGGCCGTAAATGCAGTGAGTCCATGATAAATCCTAAAGAACTAACTCGCAGTTACAATTAAATGCACTGGATGGCGCTGTGGAGTGTGTTAACAAGTTGTCTGTATTTGATCATATAATGTTGTCGTCTGCCACGTGAAGTTTAGCAATTAACGTTACTTGAAAAGGATCTTACTAAACGGAATTAATTTTGATCAAATGAATTAATTAATCTGAGTTATGATATCATCACCATGAGAAATCACATGAAATCCAAACAGTCGAGTGAGGAAAGACAGCTGTTCATCATTGCATCACAACTGCAGGTAAGCGCAGCTGGACCCCGCGTGATCAAAGATGTTAACTTATCTAATAGCAAAATGATTTTGAGACACACTTATTTTAAGTTTCGTTGGGGAGAACCGGTTTAAGAACAGAAAATGCAAAGTGCTGTTAGAAACACCGTTCTCTTTGTGTCTCTGAAACGTCTGTCAGCGCCGCCCCTGCATGTAACGTTAGATATTATTGTTTTCTCAACATAAACGTGAAACAATATAAAGACGATAATCAGTCATTTGGTGACTCGTGTGTGTATAGGTGTACGTTCTGTACGATATCTGACGCAATCTGCTTTATTAGGGTTTTTTTCGCTCGCGCTGCTTGAGCGTGCTTTTAATAATGCTTTTATTAATATTTTGTTTACTCATAGGCCTACGGTTTAATGTTTTCAACTAAAAGAAAACTTTAATTACTATTGTAAGCTTGTTGTGTATTGCCTAATTGTAAGCTTGTCCAGAAATGGTGACAAAAACGTAAAAAAAAAAAACCTTAAAAATAACGTCTTTTTCGTTAAACATAATTTAAATAAACGAATATTCGAATATCGATTTTTATGAGCCAGAATATTCGAATGCAATATTTTAGAAAAATGCCCATCCCTGAGTCACAAGCCTCGCAGCCCAATATATATATATATATATTTGGGCTGCTGGTGGTGGGCGCCGGAAAATTTCCCTTATTTTCAAATCCAAAACTTGACAGGTATGGTGAAGGGTGAATCTATAAAACATCAAGAGTGCAAAACAGACACATCCACACACACACACACACACAAACACACCTTTATACACAATGCAATATGTTTTGTATTTTTAAAAAGCTCAGTTTGTCCATGAGATGGCATCCATCTAATTTCAAAAATTGCTTTGAGGCCTAGGCTTGACTCCAAAATGAAATACAGCTTAAAAAAAAATAAATAAAATTTTTTTTAAATAATATTTTTCTATTATATTCAATGAGGGAAATTTGGTCATAATTATTGCATTAATACTAATTATACATTTTTTTATTTTTGACATTTTTTCAAAACACCAAAAGAGAAAAGAAAAAATATTATATGATTTTCTTTTTTAAATTGCCCTTCGGTCAATTTCCCGAAGGTCCTGAGTGTGACTGTTAAACGAAGAATCCCAGAGGGTTAAAGAAATATTCTACTTGCATAGGATTAAATATAATTATTTTTCAATTTCTTTATATAAAACATTTTGCAATGAGGGAAAATTGGACCTTTTAAATGTAAACACCTTTAAAATATGAAACCTTTATGTGTACAGCGCTATTTGGAGTTGGATGACCAGTTTGAGCAAGAGAGGAGAGCAATGCGTGCGAGAGAAAAGGAGAGGGAAAAGAGAGAAAGAGAACTGGAGAAGAAGGCCAGAGAACAAGCTGACCAATGTGAGTCTCTCCTAATTAAACCTTGCACCCTTCGGCCCTCCCTCCCTCTCTAGACTGTTCATACACACATTAGCATGATGTATATAAATGTTTTAAATATGTGACCAAAGTCTTTTCCATGTAGTGATGGCTTTGGAGGAGCAGAAAGCAAATCTGACCCGAGAACTAAACTCAATCAAACACACACATAACAAGGTCTGTGCGTTTGTTATAGTTTTTGGTTACTTTACATTTCTATTTCTTAAAATCATTTGTAATCCTCTCTTTAAAAATCCAGTTAGTCCAACTGACACATCGAGATCTGCTGGAAAAGAGAAAGGAGTGGGAGAGTGAAGCCTCTACTTTCAGGTAACCCTTCCCCTTTTTTGACAGGTAATGGAAGCCCACAATTTGCTTTTTTGCTTTTTTTTTGCAATTTTGTTCCTTGCATTTGAGTAGTTGAAAATGATCCCTGTTTTGTCATGTCAGCAGGAATCACGTGCACGGCAAACACTCAGAAGCTGTTTCTACACGAGGCCAAACAGAAACCACCTGCACAGAAGAGGTGATTTTATTTTAAATTTAGTGGATTTAACAACCCAGAATAATTCTATTATATTTACATTAATTGCTAGTATAAAACAATAAATATCTTTGATTTTCACTCTTTTATACCACTCTTTCAGCAACATGGTCCTAAAGCTGGCTTTGGCCCTGATTCCACTGTGTCAGAAACTACCATTACCAATGACAACAACACGACTGAAGCTGAGGTCAACCATGACGATGAGCAATCCTTTGTCAGTGACATCATAAGCTCCACCCCTGAGCTGGCCCATTTGGAGGGCTTTATTGAAAACAAGGTACAGTGATTTATAAGGAAACTGTATTATGCCTAAAACCGTATTCTGGACAAAATGTGGGCAAAAAAGTTTAAAAAAAAATAAGACACCAGGTAACAGCAAAGTCACTTCATCTTTAGGTTTTAGCTCTAAGAACTTATTGGAATGATATTTTCATGTAGTTAAAAAAATAAAACATAAAAATAATCATAATTTACATAGAAAATATGGTACTTTTTGAAGTAAATCAATTCAAAAATACCCCCAAAATTAAAAAAAAAAACACCATAAATGGATAGACAAAACTTTATCGAAGACAGTGATATAACATTTATAATAAATAAAAATTAGGATCACACCTGAGTCCTCTGTGCCCACATTTGTCCACAATTACAGGATTAAGGGCTATAAGTGAATACGGTTTGAGGGCTACACTATATCTACCTATTTTGATGATATTGAATATATATTTTCTATATTCTATATATATATATATATATATATATGTATATTAGGGCTGTCAAATCATTAATCGTGATTAATCACATCCAAAATAAAAGTTTTTGTTTATATAATAAATGTGGGTGTACTGTGTATAATTATTTTGTATATATATAAATACACACACATGTATGTATATTTAAAAAAAAATATTATTTGTATATAAAATATTTATATTTATATATAATATAAATTATATATAAATCTATATACAGTACATACATGAACATATTTCTTAAATATATACAAGCATGTGTGTGTATTAATATATATTAAATAATTATACACAGTACACCCACATTTATTATATAAACAAAAACTTTTATTTTGGATGCGATTAATCACGAATTAATCATTTGACAGCCCTAATATATATATATATATATATATATATATATATATATATATATATATATATATATATATATATATATATAAGGAATCTTGAAAAACAATTATCTATTTTTTTTTCTCAAAAGTATTAAGCAACATAACTGTTTTCAACAATGATGATAATAAGAAATGTTTCTTGAGCAGCAAGTCATCTTATTAAGGAATAAATTACATTATATTTTTAATTGCTATAATATTTCACAATATTACTGTTTTTTTTTGTTTGTTTTTTTGCAATATTTTTATCAAATAAATACAGCCTTGGTGAGAATAAGAGACTTCTTTCAAAAACATTAAAAAGCTTACTGAAAATCTAACTTGTAGAAATAAATGCCACAAAAATATTTGTGAGTTCCAGAGAAAATGTTCGTACTGTAAAGCTCGTTTAAGGCTTGGGTGTCTCAGTCAAGTTAAAAGCTTTCTGGTTTTCTTTTCTTTCTTTTTTGACATGCACTTTTCTTTTCTCTCTTGCTGAATTCAGGAAGTGAGTGGGTGTTTGTTTGTCTTTTAATGCCTGTAACATCCTGTGAATGTTCTTTTATTTCATTTATTATTATTTTTTAATTTGTCTCCTGCATAGCAGAGAAACATATATAAATGCAGTCTTATCACAGTTTGGTAATTATTGATAACATTTGACTGCATTTCGCATATACCCATAATTAATCTATCTGTTAAACATCTGTTCATCTTTTCTGTTCGTCTGTCTTTGCTCTTTCCAGCTCCCCTGTTTGTTCGAAGACCGCGACCTCTGGACTAAACTCCAGTTTGTTTAAGGAGAAGAAACATGCTCAGGAGGATAAGAGAGAGGTAGATGAAGACCAGAAGGTGAAAGATGGAGAGAAACCACAGGAGGAGGAAGAGATGGACAGCGACTCTGATTGCTTGGAGTGGGACCTGAGGAATACAGAGTCTGTGTTTTCAGAGTTATCTGAACTCAGCAGGGAATATGTGGAAAATGTCGACCAAGGGGCCAGCGTCAGAGGTCTGTGTGTGTGTGAATAAATTTACATTTGAAAGAAGGAACAGGAAAAAGCATAAATTCCTATCAACTGCAATCAAATGCAAAAACTCACTAGGCTGGCGTGTGCAATAATTGAGCACTTGTGCATGTGTGTGGTTAAATCTTTTTGCATTTTTGTTTCTTGTTTCGTTTGCAGATAGCACAGACCAGTTTGAGCAGATACTTTCTCAGTATGAGGAACTAAAACACACTCAGTAAGTTTTATATACAGTATATACACTCACCGGCCACTTTATTAGGTACCCCATGCTAGTAACGGGTTGGACCCCTTTTGCCTTCAGAACTGCCTCAATTCTTCGTGGCATAGATTCAACAAGGTGCTGGAAGCATTCCTCAGGGAGTTTGGTCCATATTGACATGATGGCATCACACAGTTGCCGCAGATTTGTCGGCTGCACATCCATGATGCGGATCTCCCGTTCCACCACATCCCAAAGATGCTCTATTGGATTGAGATCTGGTGACTGTGGAGGCCATTTGAGTACAGCGAACTCATTGTCATGTACAAGAAACCAGTCTGAGATGATTCCAGCTTTATGACATGGCGCATTATCCTGCTGAAAGTAGCCATCCGAAGTTGGGTACATTGTGGTCATAAAGGGATGGACATGGTCAGCAACAATACTCAGGTAGGCTGTGGCGTTGCAATGATGCTCAATTGGTACCAAGGGGCCCAAAGAGTGCCAAGAAAATATTCCCCACACCATGACACCACCACCACCAGCCTGAACCGTTGATACAAGGCAGGATGGATCCATGCTTTCATGCTGTAGACGCCAAATTCCTGACCCTACCATCCGAATGTCGCAGCAGAAATCGAGACTCATCAGACCAGGCAACGTTTTTCCAATCTTCTATTGTCCAATTTCGATGAGCTTGTGCAAATTGTAGCCTCTGTTTCCTGTTCTTAGCTGAAAGGAGTGGCACCCGGTGTGGTCTTCTGCTGCTGTAGCCCATCTGCCTCAAAGTTCGACGTACTGTGCGTTCAGAGATGCTCTTCTGCCCACCTTGGTTGTAACGGGTGGTTATTTGAGTCACTGTTGCCCTTCTATCAGCTCGAACCAGTCTGGCCATTCTCCTCTGACCTCTGGCATCAACAAGGCATTTCCGCCCACAGAACTGCCGCTCACTGGATGTTTTTTCTTTTTTGGACCATTCTCTGTAAACCCTAGAGATGGTTGTGCGTGAAAATCCCAGTAGATTAGCAGTTTCTGAAAATACTCAGACCAGCCCTTCTGGCACCAACAATCATGCCACGTTCAAAGTCACTCAAATCACCTTTCTTCCCCATACTGATGCTCGGTTTGAACTGCAGGAGATTGTCTTGACTATGTCTACATGCCTAAATGCACTGAGTTGCCGCCATGTGATTGGCTGCTTAGAAATTAAGTGTTAACGAGCAGTTGGACAGGTGTACCTAATAAAGTGGCGGTGAGTTTAGTATATATATATATATATATATATATATATATATATATATGTGTGCAATCTTTTTATTGTCAAAGTTGAGGTTTTAATAAACCTCTGAATCTCTCCATACAGTATGCGTTAACCATAACCATAAATGTTTTTGTTTTTTTCCATCCATCCATCCTCCCATCTTTGTCTCAGTGAAATGGTGGATACTGCTCGTAAGGCCCTTATATCCCGTGTTGAGGAGCTGACCAATGAAAGATCTGCCCTGAATCTGGAACTCGCTTCTTGCCTTGAAACCATCACTCGGCTGGAAGGGAAAACCAAGGAGATGGAGGAGGAAAGCAAGCGGTAAAACAAATGATTGATTCTCACGTAAAACCTGAAATTGATCAGAATTTAGAATTAGCAGTTTACTGAATACTTAACTAAGCAGTTCTTTAAAACGGTGGGAAGGATACTGTTTAAAGTCCTATACATTATATGCCACTGATCTGTATTTTCTGGAACAAAAAAACATGATAAACATTTCATATAGGATTATAATTAGGAAAAAAATATATGTACTGTCATTTAAAATTTTAAGGTCCGAAAGATTTTATGTTTTTGAAAGTCTCTTATGTTAACCAAGTCTGCATTTATTTGATCAAAAATACAGAAAAAGCTGTTAAATATTATTGCTATCAAATGCTTTTTTATTTGAATAGTTTTTATGTAATTTTTCTTGTAATTTCTGCCACCTTTCAGCAGTCACATGATCTGCCAGAGCAAAATATAATTTAAAACAGTAAATCTTCTGATGCATTATAAATGTCATGACTCACTTTTGATCATTTTAATGCATAAGAGTGTTAGTTTTTTTATAAAAATGTAAAAAACATACTGACCCCAGACTTTTGAAGTGTAGATTATTAGCCAACAGTTTGTGGGTTTGGTTTTTCTGATTATTTATTTTTAAAATAACCTTTTATATTTCACAACAGGTTACGAAAAGAGCTAGAGGCAGTCCAGTCAGAGGACCCTGATGTAAGTCTCTATCAAACATTTCAGGTGCAAGGCACAGGATGTTTATGGATATTACTATTGTGAAAACTCCAACTCAACTAATGATAACTCCCAACACAAATGAACAACACCGTCTTTTTGTGACTTTAGATTATTCAGCATATCCCCAAGTTAGATAAGTCCATACATATGCTTCTTATCTCCGTGCGTGCTGTAACTCTGTCTTACGCACCCACCGCTGAGCCTAGCTTAGCACAAATACTGGAAGTAAATGGCTCCAGCAAACATTACTGCTCCCAATAAGTGACAAAATAACGCCAACATTTTCCTTTTTACATGTTGTGATTTATATAGTCACATAAGCATACCAAGGTCACACGAGACACTGCCATCTTCTAACCTTATACACATATTCTCAGAAGGTGAAGTACTGCTACTAGGACACGTTGGACACGTTTCGCTACTAGCTAGCTAGTCACATTGGTTTTCTTGACGGAAGTAACAACTGTGCTTTTCAGGTGTTGTGCTGATCACTCCGCCCAAGTAGCAGTGCTTCGCCTTCTGAGAATATAGTTCCCAGTATGTAACGGTGACCTTATGACCTTGTTATTTGTACACGCTGTGACTATACAAATCACAACATGTAAATAGGAAAATGTTGGCGTTATTTTTGTTGCTTATTGGGAGCTGTAGGCTAGATGGAGACATTTTCCTCCAGTCTTTGTGCTAAGCTAGGCTTGCGGTGGGTATGTCAGACAGAGTAACGGCTTGCACGGAGATGTATGGGAATGTATGGACCTATCTAACTCTGGGGGATACGGTGAATACGCTTAAGTCTCAAAAAGTCGGTATGTTCCTTTAATCCTAAAACATTGCCTAACTCCTGCCTCATTCTCTTTTGTTCGCCCCAGGCCTCGCTACCTACCTCCCTCCGTCGCTTCTCTCGTTCTGAAATGGCACGGGTCGTCATGGAGAAAAACCAGTACAAAGAGCGACTGTTTGAACTGCAGGAATCTCTGCGGCGCTCTCAGACTCTAAGGTGTGTTAAACTTCCTCTCCCAGGATGCATATCTTCATCTTTTACTGTATAGGTCATACAAGTTTGACCCATGCTTTTTTGCTTAAAGGTGAAGACCCAACTATATGCATGTTTTGTAGGAGTCCCTTAACTTTTAAACTCATTTTATTAGATGTCCTGGACTTAATACAAGTAGAATGCTTTTTTTATGAAGTTATCTCACTCAAAGATTTATTCAGTAAGATTATGCCTGGAAAGGGTTTGGATTTTGTTTTATCATCTTGTATAATATGACTTGGTGTTTTTGTTTGTTTTTTCTTGTATTTATGTCATTCAATTTTTGCTATGAAAATAGCCTTATATGCTGACATGGCACTAAATAAAACAATCTTGACTCTGATTTAGGGCTGTAACGATTTTGGGCTAAAATCATAATCACGATTAATCGAACAAGTCACCTGGATTACGATTATTGAACGATTTTTTTTTCTTTCTCATATGTCACTGGCAAGGCTTATTCTGTAAATATGTATGTATTTTTTTTAGTGCATAATCTTTGAGATTCTAAAATAAGGAAACACACAGATAGCTTTTAATGCTTATTAAATATTTTAAAATAATAAAAAATGTAGAAAATAGTTATTTTTGTAAATAAAATAAATTATTGTAAATATTGCCATCTAAAAAGTAAAATATAACTTGTATAAAACTAAAAAACTAATCCTTTTCATATTGTATGGCATCTGTAAATGCCTGTGTTATCGTGAGCTGCTTTGTGGAGTGGAGGCACTTGTTGCTGGGCGTTTGTCTGTCTCTCTCTCTCTTTTTTTTGCGTGTTTCTTTGGTAAAAGCAGCTCCTGTTGCTGAGTTGACTCAGTATTCTAGGAATCAGAGAGTGCGTTCACACACAAGTTACCCGCAAAGACACTTGACATGTCTCAGCAGCGTCTATAGTTTGCTTATGAGTTGCGATTTCTTTTCGAAAAACCACGCTTGCGCATTTGTTTTTCTCTGATTCGAATAATAAACTAGCGCATTACGTACCGTTTCACGCTGGCGAAACGATCCCGGCTTAAACGGCATCATTAGGCTGCAACGCGACATTGATTACATTACGGCTTTTGTTCACACAGCGCGCGCTCCGTGACTGAACCATGGACTGAACACAGCAATTGTTACTCTGTCCCCAACCTGGCGGCACCAATCCCGGGCCGTGTTTGCGCTCACACAGGTGTTTGTTCTGGCAATTTCCCGGGATCAACGCGCTGTGTGAAAGGGGCTCATGTTGTTTCAATGTCGCTGACTGGACGGGGTGGAGTGACGTGACTACTATGTTTAAGGGGAAAGTACGTTAACACACAGTGGGCGGATATATTAATAGTATTCAAAAACCGAAATAACCGACATGGTAAAATCACGTCAGTTATAGGCTCTGAATTTCGGGTTCGATTATTTTTCGGTTAATCGTCCAGCCCTACTCTGATTCATCTTTAACAGAAACGTTCACCTGTCATTCAGAACTGTAAAGTGAGGAACAGGTCTGTTAACCTTCACAAGTGTGGTGCGTTGTGAGCATTTATAATGCAACAAATCGTGTGGCTTTTCTCAGGGTTGCCAACTCTCACGCATCTGGCGTAACACTCGCGCATTCAGTCTCAATCTCACGGTCTCACGCTCAATTAAGAAATCTCACGCTAAATTAGACATTCTTCTGTGCTGTATTTTTTATTTTATTTTTTTATTACTATAAGCAAGTTCAGGCTCTTAACTACTGATTGGACCACTGCATTTTCTCACGCAGAGAAAAATCACGGAAAAAGATGACACTGACTCCGACAGACTAGACAGAAGTTTAGCCAACTCTTGATATGGAACGTTTCGACGCTTTTAAATGTGACTGATCGCAGGTAGCGCGTCAGTTCAAACGGCACTTGATACAGTTGCCTACAACACCCACCCAGGGCCGGATTAACCATACGGGCAACTGGGCAATTGCCCAGGGGCCCAAGATCTCTAAAGGGCCTTGGGCAGCAAGGGACATGAGCAAAATACTGTATCTGGTTATCTCCCGCTTTATATTAAACAAACTGTCAACACGGGCTTTTGCGATGACCGAGAGACGCTGCGCTGCCTATGACTTTGAACGTGAGTTGAGAGCGGTACATTTGCACTACGTGTTGGGCTGCACGATATTTGTAAAAAATGGCATTGCGATATTTTATATGTCCGCGATATATATTGCGATATTAGAACAATTTCCCAGATGATTTGAATAGCTCTATTTGGAGAATGAATCATTGAACGACTGGGGTGGTTTTGTTATGGAGTATATCCGCATAGAAACTAATATTAATTAATTGAATGTTGTTTACTAATGTCATTAACAGGTTATGTTAACAGGATGCTGCACATTAGTGGTGGTTGAGGAGATTCCCCTTCCCCCTATATAAAGCACTTTGAGTGCAGAGAAAAGCACTATATAAATGTAATGAATTATTATTATTATTATTATTAATGTAGTTAACTAGACTTAATCTTAATAAATGGAACCTTATTGAAAATGTATGTCTCTTGAGTTCAGTGTTGAATAGATCAGTTGTTTTAACCATTCATTAAAGTGAATCGGTTCAAATGAGTCATTAGTTCGCGAATCGGACGTTTCATTAACGGACCACGCCATACCGCTGCTGTGTGATTATCCAGGCAGGTTAGGACATCGCATAAGATTTGTGTCAACACAAAAAACATTTCATCACTGGATCGCTTTTTTTATTATTGAAAGTGTGGTTTATGTCGTAATGTCATCTGAATGTGTGGAACAGCAACTCACAACCAGTGGTAGTTCAGAAAAAAGGTCTTCCGACCTTTTACCGTCATGTATTCTCAAAGATATTCAGTCAACTCAATTCATTGATATGCTCGAGCACGGGAGAGCAAGGGAGTTTGAAGACGGTGAGTGCACGCGCGACCAGGGACTTCTCTCTCTCAGTTAAACGAGCGCAGAAGTCACTCATCGTCATCTACATCATTCACCGGTCAAGTTTGGCGGGACAAAAATGCGCTTTACTAAGGCTGACAGAAAACAGAGCGCAAGTTCCAGTCTTCTGCGCTTGATGTTTAAACTGACAGGACTTGCAAATTGATAAACTCTCACTATGATGGTTAAACTTTGCATTTAATCCGCGAATCACAAGCGTTACGGGCCGGGAGCTGCTGGCACGCAGCCTACTGATCACGAATCACAGATTAATCGATCCCTAGTGACATCGCACATTCTTGCGATGTGACTATCGTGGATGCGCACATCGCGATATCGATGTTAAAGTGATACATCGTGCAGCCCTAACTACGTGCCTGTCTTTTTTGGCAAAAAAGATACCTTTCACTGAATATCCACAGTGGCGTAGGGCGTGGGGTGCTTGAATGCAGCTTTTGACGCGTTCGAACCCGAGTTCGAATCCGCCTTTTGCCGAACTCTCTCTTCTCCCTTTTCCCAACACCGAAACCGTGATATGACATTGTGCCTTTATAAAACAGCACAAGACTGTAATTAAGTAGTAACTATTGTAATTTTCCTATACAATAGTGCAAGTAAAATATACTTTTGAAATATTCATTTTCATTTATACAGTACATTTAAAGGCTAGGCCTATATGGATTTTACGCAATAGGAATAATTATATAAATCATTATTACATTATGATAATAATCGTTTGGCATCCTAAAACAGACTGAGACTTTATATCATAACTAAAAACATGTTTGATTCCTCTTTAATGTCCAGGTACAAGTTGAGGCTTTTCCTTTGTTCAATGTCACAGTTCATGGGTTGAAGCCGGTTAAAGCTCTTAATTTTGAGCTGTCAAAGTGCACCAGATTGATGCATTTAACCTTAAAATGTACAAACATTTTTTCATTAGGCCAATTTTAAAATTGGCATTAGCCCCCACCCCTCACAAACAAATCTCACTCCAAGCAAAAATCACAAGTTGGCAACCCTGCTTTTCTACTGTATATATTTTCTTTTTTTAATAAATTCATTAAATATCTACCCAGACCCTCTGAGAAATGACATGGCAATGCTCTAAAAATCAGTCTAATCAGAGCACATCAGAAATCATGTATGGCCCTATTAGTGTGGCAGTGACTTCTGCACAGGCAAACAACACATGTTTAACACAGAACATGCAAAGTTAAACTCATTTTTTTATGTTGTCCTCTAGAGTCACCAAAGAAGAGCGCCCTCCTGTGGAAGGGAAGGGTAGTGTGTGGAGCAGGTGAGGATACTGTATACAACCAGTAGCTAACAGTCAGTTTGTGCATGGTGTTTCCTTCTCTGAGCCCTTGGTTTTCTTGCAGGTTTAATCGTTTTCTAGGTTTGACAAAGGGTCAGTTAGCACCAGCCACAGCTTTAGCATCAGTCATCTCTCCCACACCAGCGCCTGCACAAACACCAGTGGGGTCTCCACAGCAACTCTCCACGAGAACGCCCAAACTGAGTGAGTCTTCTTGCATTGGCAGTTTTTTGCCATACTTCCTAATTGATAGTCTACCTGCTCATTTTTCTATGTATTATAAGTGATGCATGATAGCTTGAATTTTAGGTCTCTAAGATCTTTGTTCATCAACAAATGACTTGTGGAACATTTTAAGAGTGTCATATGACTTGTTTTGGGGAGGCGTAATACGTTACCTATTTTACAGCCTGAGCTCGCCTTCTTATGAAAAAAGTCATTAGCTGATATTTTAAGAAACTTGTTGATATGGTCATGATGCTGTCTGCATTTAATGTTTTTTTTTTTTTACATTTTCTATCTGCATGTTGGTTACACCATATGACTTTTGATGGTCACTCTGCCTGACTTGATATTTTTCAAATTTCAATAATCAGTGAAGCATTTTTTTTAAAACACTGCTTTTTTTCTGTTACATTTCACCATGATGATTAAAAACATGACAATCACAAAAGGGATAAATTCAAGTCATTGTATGTGTGAATTGCATTTGAATGTTCTTTTCAATAAATGTAATATGTCTGTATGAATATAAATGACTCAAACATACTGTACATTACCATTCAAAAGTTTTTGGTTGGTAAGATTTGTTAATGTTTTTATAAGAAGTCTCTTATATTCACAGAGGCTGCATTTATTTGATCATAATACATAAAACGGTAATATAATGAAATTATTGTTACAATTTAAAGCAACTGTTTTCTATTTGAATATATTTAAAATATAATTTATTTCTTGTATTGTCAAAGCTGAATTTTCAGCATTACTCCAGTCTTCAAATCCTTCAAAAATCATTCTAATGTTGCTTAATATTTTTGTTGAAACTGTGATTGAAAAAAAGTCCAAAAAGTTCAAAACAACAGCATTTATTTTAAATATCAAAAGTGAAATATATTCAATTATAAATGGACACGTTTGATCAATGTAATACATCCTTACCAAATAAAGTTATACAGTTCTTTAATTAAAGAACCCACATTTTGAACAGTTGTGTATGTACTTACTGTAATATAACTTTGATTATTTAGTGTGTTGTTATTTTTGTGCAGGACTTCTCCTTGTCCTTCTCCCAGGTTAAGGAAAAGAGAGTTGTACAGGGAGATCCGTTCTCATGTGTGGGGCAACCTGGGTAAAAAACAGCTCCATGGATGGAGCATGCCTCTCGCTGTTACAAACATAAAGGTAAACACACACACATTATTCTTTAATTCAGTTGGTACCTATAGAAACAGATGGACTAAAGCTGCCCCGTCCCCAAAGTGTGACTTGCGAGTCTACTAATTGGGTATATGTCTACTAATTTATGACATACATCATAAAACAAGGAACTCTCAACAATCCTCCTTAACTAATCTCCTCTTAGTGGGTTAATGAATCTGTTGTGTGTGTTTATGTGGAGCAGGACTCTGAAGCCCCTCCTGAGCCCAAAGACGTGCCCGTCCTCGTCCAGCTGAGACTGCTGGACCAGAGAGATGCTACAGCGAAGGTGAGGCTCTCTCGTCACACATTAAGGCGTAAGATTAGCGTTAAATAAATGTATTGATGTTAAAATATGTAATTAATCTTAAACAGCAATGCACACAGTGTGGAGAAGAATGACAGTCAACTTCTTAGAACATAAATTAGGAATTTTGGCAACATGTAATTTTCATACAGTGAAATGATTGACAATGAAAAACAGAATAAGGATTACAATTTTTAAAGGGCGGGTTTACTGCGATTTCACTTTTTTCATTTTAAATAGTGTGTAATGTTGCTGTTGGTGCATGAACAGTATCTGCAAAGTTGCAGCGCTGAAAGTTCAGTGTAAGCAGAGATATTCGTCTTTTAAAAATCAGGAAGTAAAATTGCCTACAAAAACGACTCTATTGGGACTACAGCTGGGTTATGGTACGTCACTAACCCACACATTTGCATCAACCACTCCCTCCGGAATATGCAGGAAAGGGCATGCGTCGAGTGAGTTGTGTTCACGCAGCTGTCAGGTCTGTCACGCTACACTTTCGACAACAATGGATACAATTTGTGTTTGATTATGTTCTTGAAAGTGACGATCGTAATCTAGCTCTCTGTGCTGCGCATTTACGAGAGAATTTCCAGAATCTCCACGAGTTCAACACCGGATTAAATTGTAAACAAGAAACTGTTTCTAAATCATGAAGCAGATCCAACTTTAAAACCAGCAGTTAAAAGTCAGCAGTTGTTGGGCCACACTGTACAGTAGGCTAAGACTTCATCATTTTAAATGTATTTGCATGTATAATTCCCGACGTCAGCGTTGTTGTTGTTTTTTTTTTTTCTCAAATGCCAGTGCTGGCTTTGTAGGCTTTATGGGCTACTAGTTAGGCTATTTTGTGTCTGACGGCAAACGCGTACAAACATTATGAACCTGAATTTTGTATAAGTACTAATGTTGTAAATGTATTTTTCATGTATATATGCTTTATGACGTTATTTTCGATTCTGATCAAGAACGTAAACCTGCAAACGCTGTTTGAGTATAACATTAGTAGCCAGTCAGTTGCTATTGTTGCCAGTCAGATGCTATTGTGTAAAACAAACGTGTATAAAGTAAAAAAATGAAGCAAATTATCATTCAGAAACCTTTATTAAGAGCCGTGTGTGGTGAGGTTCTGTTTGACTCTATTCATCGCGGCTTTCTCGGTCTGATTCTGCCTCACTGATACTGCAGTCTCCACATCATTATTTACGTGTATCCACCGTCTATGTTATCCACATTTGGCATGCCCGCCCGTTTCGCCCGTAAAGGTCATGGGCGCTTAATCTTCTGGAACAACGTGAGCGACAGTTTAGCCAATGACAACACACCGTCCCAAACGAACCAATCTGAGCCCACTACGTGATTCTGAGGGAGTGTTTTCATAGACTCAGGAAGTGAACTCAGACTCAGTGCTCGTTCAGGGGACAGAGGAGAGCGCGGCTGACAATAAAGGTGAAATTTATGAAAAATAAGACTTTTAAAAAAGAAAATCCACGGATACATGTTATATTGCACCCCATAAACACAATCATGCAAAGAAAAGAGCAGTAAACCCGCCCTTTAATACAAATGAAAGTTTGGTAATGATTGTATTCATCAGGTTTCACACAGATCAGCATCACGTTCACTAGTTTAGACGAGCACTGACAGTGCTCAGATCGGCTTGGGTTTGATTCAGACTTCATGTTCTGTTGAGTTTGGAAAAATCTTTACACAGTGATCATCAGAATATCTCTTCTCCTGTCTCTAAACATGTGCAGATTTTTAAATCTTCTTGTGGACAATAATTTTAAAGGGGTCATGAACTGGCTTTTAAAATTTTATTATACTTGTTGTCTGAGGTTAACTTATGACGTTCGCTTGGATTTTGCACTCAAAAACATTAAAATGAATTAGTAACAGGCTGTTTTGTACCCAAGTTGTGAGCCTACCTGAAAAACGGTCTGTTTTTATGGGCGTGTCGCACTGAAGACTTGGAAATAAACGGCCACTGCTGTGAGTGCATAACAGTTTTGCATATTATAATGAGTTTAACTCATCCGTCGGTGCACGGGGAAAACGACGTCCAATGTTGTAAAATGGCAACCGGATTTGCCCGTACATGTTCGACCAAGAGTCCGTGTGTTGCGCAATTCCTGTCAGGTCCAATATAGACAGCACAGCACCGTTCTTTACTCTTAATTGGTTCTGCAAATCCAGTCTTGTTTACAAACAATCCTCAGTGAAATGAAGCAAACAGTCGACGATGTTTTACCTCATCAGCTGGAACGTCATTAAAAATAAAGTTTATCCATGCAGTCCGATTGGAATCCAGAGGAAGCTTATGCAGCAACTGTCTTCCACAACCAGGCACTGCACAATATTCTGCTGGATCCGGTTTGTCATCACGAGGTAGGCCTATGTTACTTAGCTATGCGTGTAATGCGCGAATCGGTGGGCGGGGCTAAACCAGCCGTGTTGAAGTAGGCGTTGATCTTCTTCTGCGGGGGTGATGTTTTATCCTCTTTGACGTAGTGCTGGGCGGTTTGACCAAAAATTGATATCACGTTTTTTTTCAAAATCATAACGGTTTTTCGTTTTTTTCGGTTCGTTTTTTTTATTTATTTTTTTATGCATAGTCAGGTGTTCAATGCATTTTCTACTGGTTAAGAGAGGAATTACTGCAGTAAATTGACTTAGGATGGTCTATTTTACTGTCATTAGTGAATATTGTAGAATAATTCCACACTAGTAATACAGGTTTGCATGGCCCCAGAAAATTATGCTGTTTACAAATAAGAGCCATTCATGATTCTAATGAAGTGAGGAATCAAAATGCAAAGACAACTGCAGTCAAAATACAGAACTTTTATTTTAAACAACACAATTAGAACAACTTGGAATACTTTTGCTAGTTCAAGTACAAATCCAGGAACATTACGTGCATTCAAGTAAATATAAAAGGAAATCTTGTCTTGCATTGCTTTTGAGGTCTATTAAAGAAATTAAAACAAAATTATGCAACTTGCATTAGTTATTCCTTCAAAAGTATTGCTTCGAAACCAGAACAAACATAAAATAAATATAAAGTGCTAACTTACTTGGCACACAGGATTATCCTGTATAATGGAAACAATATTTGGCTCGACTTTTCTTTAGCTTTCCCTGTGTTACATGCTGATGTGGAGGGCGCTAAATCCGCGGCTGAATCCGCGGCTGATTTAATACATTCTTGATATTCCAAGACATGTTTGCGGCTAAGGCGCTGGAGCAATTTGCTTGTGTTGCCGGGTCATTCTCCCCAGCTGAGAATTTTAGCCCGACAGCACTTACATAAAATGGTTGTTTGGTCGACGTCGGATTTTTGGAAAACAAAAAACCTCCAAACAGCAGACCCGGCTCCTCTTTTTGGCACAAGTTCTTCTTCGGTGTCATCACTGTCATGTTGTACTAATTCTTCAGCTATGCCATGTAACGTAACAGAGCGCTGCTGTTTGTTTACACTCGTCAGTGCTCAGTAGTGCAACGGGTAAAGGGTCCGTCTGAAACAGTGTCGCGCACTCTATGGTCGCGCAGCGTAACGGTCGTTCCGAACGTTGTGTAATTAAACCGGTATGGCGGTTTATTCAAAATCAAAATCGTGACGAAAATATAAACCGGTTTTCGGTTTGAACCGGTTTACCGCCCAGCACTACTTTGACGTCATAGTTCCCCACTTTGAAAAACGAGTCGTTTGCTGGGGTTGGTGTCAATAAAAGCTTTTATTGGACTAACAAGGACGTTTTCAGTTCTGAAACTTACAGGATATTCTTATAATATGATGACCTCTTAGATGTCAAAAGCTCAAAGAAAATTTGATTTCTCAGTTCATCACCCCTTTACTGTAAGTAGCAGGTAGTCAACTAAGTGACTACAGCACATTGAAAACATACATAACTGGAAGTAAATTAGTACTATTTCCAAATGGAGGTGTGTCACAAAGCTCAATGTAAGTAGTCCATGCAGGTTAACTGAGGATATGGTCAATAATGCTAATGGTTTCTCAGGTTAAATATATCAAGATGCATACATCACCATAATCTACAGTTTTAGTATATTGTCCACATTCCTCTTCTGTGTGTTTAGTCTTTCACTGATTTTAGCCCAGTGAGACCAAGGGTCAGGGATTTACAAGATATGAATTTATACATTTTCATTTTTTTTGCAGCTCACATGTGCTGTTGCGGTTCCTCCTGAGATATCTGGAGAGCAGACGGTATGTTCAAAAAAACATCACAATCTTTAAGGGTTTTTAAAAATGATTGTATACACATTACACTCATAAAGAGCTTTTTAAATCTGATTGAGTATTCTGAGACTGAAGTAACTAGAATGAAAACTTCCTGTGGGGAAAGGTTTGACTGGAAATCCCAGTTTTAAAGTTCCCGTATATTGTTTTTTTATGAATGTGGGAACCTTGTATTACAGAGCAGGTTCTTGGCTTGTACAAAAATGCACTTAATCACCACCTTCATCTAATTACCATGTTGCATCGCGTCAGTCATTGTTGTAAACATTTCACTCCCGCCTCCCATCCTCCCATCCTCAGTGTTCTGTGTGGCCGTCACTGGACCTGCTTCCAGCAGTGATGTCACTGTGATTGACCCGGCTCGCTCCAATACCATTCCTGGATCAGTTCAGCCTTCCACCCACGTCCCCTGCATTATGCATCTGTGTTGTGCCCCCTACTGGTCAGTCTGAATTCACACTGGTGTCACACCTGCACAGTTCTGAAGGCAGGGGTGTAAGGTCCTTTACTTGAGTTTTACTAAAACTGAATGATTTATTTTTGGTAGGGTCAGTAAGATTTTTAAACATGTTTTTAAAAGAAGTCTCTTTTGCTAACCAAGGCTGCAATTATTTCATCAAAAATGTTGTGAAATATTATTGCAATTAAAATGAACTACATCATATTTTAAAATAAAATGTATTCATGTGATGCAAAGCTGAATTTTGAGCATCAATACTTCAGTCTGCCAGTGTCACATGATCCTTCAGAAATCATTCTAATATGCTGATTTTGTGCTTAAGAAACATTTCGTATTGTTATCAATGTTAAAAATGTAAAATATAGTATTTATTTGAAATATACATTTTATATAACAGTGCAAAAGTCTTTACTGTCATCCTTAATGCGTCCTTTTTATAAAAGTGTTCATTTCTTTATAAGAACAACTTACTAAGCCCAAACTTTTATACCACAGTGTACATATTTTCAAGGTCATTACGACTTTAAAGCAAAATTACCAATCATTTAATTTCACTTGAATGTAAAACAGCCAGTGAAATCAATTTTACTTTAAAATGTAAAGAGTAAAGTGTCCTCCTGAAAAGACCACAACATAGTATTTAACCTGAAGTAATACAGTAACTTTATATGGCGCATTTAGTTAGTAACCATAATTGGAATAAATCATATTCATAATTTAACAATGAATCTATAGTGTTAGTGCTACATTTATAGTCTGAAAGACATACAAAACAACAGGTTGCTTTATAAAGTTTATGTGTTACTTAAATGGCAAATTCTCCTCAGTCTGCTAATTTCTACTGTCTGATTTCTACTGTCCAATTACAACTTAATTACACTTAATTCTACTACTACACTTACCTTTTAAATACTTAAAGGGATACTCCACCCAAAAATGGAAATTCTGTCATCATTTACTCGCCCTCAAGTTGTTGCAAACCTGTATGAGTTTCCTTCTTCTGCTGAACACTAAGAAAGATATTTTGAAGAACGACTGGAACCAAACGGTTGTTTGGCACCATTGACTTCCATAGTAGAAAAAACAAATACTATGCAAGTAAATGGTGCCAAAGTTGCAATCGTTCTTTAAAATATCTTCCTTATTGGTGTTTAGCTGAAGAAAGAAACTCAGTACAGGTTTGCAACAAGTAAATGATGACAGAATTTTAATTTTGGGTGGAGTATCCCTTTAAGAACAGTTATTTTGTGGCTTATTTTTTTATTTTCAACTTTTTAGCAAGATGTTTCTTTGACATTTTTTTTCTACACTTAATGTATAATTACTATACCTTTTAGACCCCTGTCTGAAGTTAATAGTTTCATATTTTCAGTGACATTTAGCTGCTTTATTAACCTTTCATGGCATATTGCGTAAAATTGTATTTATATCTACTGCCCCCGCAGTTTGATATAGTCAGAATGTCGTAATGTTGGTGAGTTGCACTGATGAAGTCTCATCTCTTGTGTTAGGAGACACTGCAGGAACTGTGTGGATTGGAACACAGGATGGAGGGTAAGTGCATTCTCATTCTCATACATTGGATCTTATTTTAGTGGTTTTGTTTAAATCTCTAACATTTTAGTATTAAAGTTTCATACATAGCTCATTTTATGGAAATAAATAATAACTCAAATTGTCCAGCTTATTGTGGAGAGCTATTACTATTCAAAGCAACTGGAAACAATTTTCACATGGTCGATAATCAAACAAGCAAAAAAAAAAACAATAAACGCCATTTTTATGTTTTGTCATTTGTCGAGTTTATCATGTTATTTTGCTGTGTACTACTGAACCTATTCACTGCTCCATCAACGTTTCATGCCAAAATCGCTATATTTTCCTTGTTTAAAATGTACTGAAAGATGGAGTTTCTTTCAAACCGCGATAAGCGCCAAACCTATTTTTAGCCTAAACGCGATACATTCTCTCGTCTCGACTCTTGATCAGAATTCGGTGAGCGTTCTACGCAATCCAAAACGGCGGCACTCTGAGCAGAGGTTTGTTTATGTTCATTCATTGCTCAAAATGAGTGCTAGTTTTCTAGTCGACTAGTAGTAGTCAATTTAAGCCATTAGTCTAATCACATATTTATTATATTGACTTAAAGCTGCAATACCTAAGATTGGCATGTCGCTAGAGGGCGCTACATTCAAAACAACAACAACGGCTTTGCTTGATGACGACGTGGAGGAACGCGGAATGATGGGAACTGTTGTTTTCAACTCCACCGTGGATAAATCAGTCAGACGGGGAATCGAAAATTAGTTGTCATGGATGAGGTAAAGTTCGAATTTCTGATAAATGTTGCGTTTAATGACATGCTTGTTTTTCATTAAACTGAAATAGCCGCAAAGAAAAGTCAGGTTTAAAAGTAAATTAGTTATCACAGATGTTACTGTACGAGTCACTGGACGAAGCTATGGTGGAGAGGGTTTGAAGTCAAATCGTTGCTAATGGATCCTGGACTTCGCCCTATGCTGCAATATGCATTTAGTTTTGCATTCATTTACAGAAATCAGCTGCTTGAATGACAATTACTGATGTTATTGGATTTTTCAGGTGAGATTCTCAATTCATTCAGTGAACGGATGCTCTGAGGTAAAATTTTCAGACTGCAGACTCAGCAACGATTATATTTAATTGTACAGTACAATCATAACATAGAACAGACATTATCTTCCTTTCATGTCATTAAACATAACAATATTGCTGACCATATACTGATGAGAAAGTGCGCGTCCTGTGTGCGACACTGGACTTTGTCCTAGACGTGGCGCGGCTCGTCCGGTGTGCGACCTCCTTTACAGTTCACATTCCGAGAATAATTGAAAAGAATAATTGTGCTCCATTCCATTACAAATGCGCGAAACAAGCTGACGTATGTTGCTTGATGGACGCAAACGCACAACTACAACTTCCGCATTTGTCCAGGACTACACGTAGTACGAGCGTAAACCGAGGAACGCGGATATGACGCGATCTACTGGCGACTCCCAGCTCACATGCCCCGTTTCCTTGGTTAAAATCTAAATTTTATCGTGATTTTAAACATTGCTTGAAACATTTGGAATATTGTAAGTTATCATCTTAACTAAATATATAACACTGGCCTTGTGATTTTGGGATATTTTAATGCAAAAATCTTAGGTATTGCAGCTTTAATTACTTAATTTGGAGAGAAAACATGAGCGTTTTAGTAGTTGCCTACTATTCCGCATCTCAACGCACGCATAAAGCTTGCCACAAAGAACCGGCAAAAGTAATGATTATGCATTAAACATTTGAATCGTTTATTAATAAATGAGTGTTTTCTGTCGGTGATAGCTGCGAAGATAAAGCTGACGATGCAGACTCGCCATCTTCGCAGTAGTGAACGCGCCTATAGAGAGAATTAGCATATTTTATACGAATTAGCCTACTTAAGCAGAGAGTAGCCAATTTCTTTTCGTTTT
The DNA here is from genome assembly GCA_030378365.1 of Hybognathus amarus. NCBI lineage: Eukaryota > Metazoa > Chordata > Actinopteri > Cypriniformes > Leuciscidae > Hybognathus > Hybognathus amarus. The sequence goes on from JAQIUQ010003360.1 coordinate 276,892, forward strand.
AATTGTTTTGTTTAAATGTAGAGATTTCAAGCTTTCTACAGCTTACTTATCAGGTGGCAAGTATCGCTGTGTTTCGGTTCATTTATGACGCGCTCCAGTTCACGCGCCTGTATTTTGCTTCTTATTTATTAATCCAGATATCGATGAAACATTGATTAAAATGAAGATACAATTTATAAGAAAACGAAATTCACTTTAAAGAAAGGTTTTCTACAAAACAAAACATGATAAGTGGTAAAAATTATGTCTGACACATTCCAAAGGTTTTCCGATATATTGGGCATATGAATGACTAGTCACCAATAGGGATGGGAAGGTAAGAAAATTTTATATCACGATTATAGTGTCCAAAAATTATCGTGATTATCATTATTAGCACGTTTTTTTTTTTTTAGTTAGATGGAAGTGTTCAAAAAGAACTGATACTCACACTGAAAACATTTCAACAAGTTTTATAATTGAAAATCAACAAATAAAACAAGCAGCTCTATGCAGTTTTTTAAGCAAGATTCTTTGCTATGGCGTTTCCTTCTTTATAATGCCAGCACACATTATACAGCACACACCCATATCAAAACGGACTCGCGCTCTCGTTTCATTCAAACACAACTTGCCGTCTTGCGTCTCGGGTTTCTGATTGTATTGAAAATGAAATCAGAGTTGATTTATTGTTTAGAGTTTGATAATATTGGTGTGATCATCTTGCCTGGACGATTGTTTTACAAAATGTATTTATAAACAGGTAAGATTTAAAACATTAGCTAATCTCATTATCAATTCAATATATCCCCGTAATTATGTGGTAAAAATAACATTGGTGTAATACGTGATGTATCTATACATTACTATCCTTCAAAATGTCACTCTTAATAAGTCTTATTTGAAATTGTTTGTTCGTCTTTGGCTCAAAGCCACTTGCTGCGAACTTTTCTTCGTGGAAGCTTCGTGTCTATTTCAACTATTTCGAGTGACATAAAATGTTTAAGATCAATTTGTTTTCCCAGAAGTAGTTTTGGTTTGAGGTTGAGTTAACTTGCCTTGCGTTCGCTATACAACAGTGGGTGATGGTCAGACGACTCAGCAGATTTGAAGTGTTTCTATTGCAGAGACTTTTTGTTCGGAAGACATGGTGACTATCCTCGATCAAGTTTCCCTCAGGACTTTTGTAAAAGCCAAAATATGACCACACCTCAGATTTGGTCCTCTTAAAAAAACATTGAATGCAGCGCGCGCCTGCGTCAGACTTACAGTGAGTTATTAAAATCGCGATAATCAAACACGGTTTTAACAATAATTCAATTTTAAACGATAATACTAACCGTCAGTATATTTTATCGTGGTTTATCGTGAAACCGGTTATTGTCCTATCCCTAGTCACCAAATGATTAGCCTAAATGTGTTTCTAAATTTAATTTATAATATTAGCCCCTGATTATTCTGTATATGTTGCATGTTCTGTTTTTTTATTTTTTTATAAAGACAAACCATCCATTTTTGGAAAAAAATGGATCGATTTATAGTGTTTTTTTTTTAAAGATGGATTTATAGCGTTTTGAAAAAAAAAACTTTTAATTTATCATAAACAATATTGTTGTTTGATTTAATAATCATTGTTCAACAACATGTTCAGACTGAGCCAAAAAAACAAAAAAAACAATAACATTTTAACAAGAAAAATTGAATATTCACAAAATGTTTGGGTCTAAGTAAAAAACATAATTTTCCTGAAAACTATTGAAATGGATTTATAGCATTTTGGAAAAGAGCTCTTTATATAATAATATCTAACAGTTCAGACTTTCTTTTCAGAATATCCTTTTGAGGAAAAGAAGTTGAATTATGTGTTTTTTTTTATTCTGACAAACTCCCATAATAGGGTACATAAAGTAGCTTTTAAAAAAAGCAGTAAAATCTAGTTGTCATCAGAAGTTGTTTTAGGCAACATATCATTAAGATGTTTCATCATCTCCTGTTGCAGAGTGCTGATTCACTCGTCCTCCAGCTCCAGGCGCCGCTGTCTGCAGTCTGCCAGTCTCTCTGAGGGCGTGCACTCTCTGACGTCAGTGTCCTCACAGTGACCCGCATTTATTGTTATCTTTGATGTAAATGGAATACTAGAGGTTCCTGATTGAGTTCCTTCTGTGTGTAAAGGTACTCTCAGGGCGAGGTGATCGCTGGCTTGGCCAATGGGACGCTCTCATTCTTCACCCACAATTCAGGTGTGTTTGTGCTGTCATCTGCCTGGGTGTGTTCTTTAGATGTGAATTGTAATGGCTTGTGTTGACCATATTTATAGGCATCTGGAATCTTCAGTCTCAGGAGGTGCTTTCTCTCGGCACACCACCTTTGCAGCCCATTCGCTGTTGCCTGGCAAAGGAGGGATGTCTCTGGGTGGGATACTGGAATAAAGTTTACATGATCAGTACGAAAAATTGGAAAGTAGAGGTTGGTCACGAATGGAAATGGTGGCGTTCATTGTTCATCTTGTGTTTCTCAACCCTCATCCTGACTCTTTCACTTACACTTTCTGTTCATTTAGAAATCGTTTACAGGTGTCTGAGCGATGTGAGCAGCAGGTGCGTTTTCTGTGCGCAGCAGGAAGTGGGGTTTGGGCTTCCTGCCGTTTGGATCCCATACTCAGGCTTTTTGATTGGACGACTGGCCGTCCACTACAGGAAGTAGATTTATCATCCATAGTGACTAAAGCTTTAGGTATTTGAATTCTATTCATTCATTGATAGGGGAATTTTACATGCATGGGTGTCACGTTTTTACATATACTATACCCTACCATTAAAACATTTGAGGTCATCATTTAAGGGTCTTTTCTTCTTTCTTTTTTTTACCCCTCTCCATTTGACAGGTTCTGCGTTCCTGTCTCTGTCTCCTCTTCAGATCACAGCCTTGTCTGTGGTCAGCGGCCGGCTGTGGGTGGGCACAGGAAGCGGTGCAATCTTCTCAGCTCCCCTGTCCCTCAGTAAGTGTTTCTTCACACTAAAATAAACTTTTCTTGTGGTTTTGAATTATAACACTTCTGCATTGTTTGAATTGCTTTTGTTTTTTTGTAGGTTCAGAGTCCTGCTCTATACCATATTGCTCTCTTGCATCAGCTCAGCTCTGTTATCATGGACACAGACAAGCAGTTAAATTCATTATTTCTGCTCCAGGTTCGAAACTTGTTCACTTTTAGTAAAGCTGTTTGTCCACCAAAACCTTTTTTTCCTGAGGCTTTCCTATTATTCACAATGCTTTCAATAGAGAGCCTAAGTCCCGCCCCTCCACTTCCGGTTCATGGGACCTTATTTCGGAAAAATAATGCATGGGAGTCAAATGCGAGAGATAACTTATCTTTTTATTCCGTCTGAACTGTGTCCTGGATTACACATATGATGTTTGTCAATTTAAAAGATAATTATGAAAGCTAAGAAAGTCGTGGTTCGCTCATAAAACAGAAAAGTAACTTTTAGTTTTATGTGAAAATCGCTCAATGAACTACATCTCCCGGGAAGGCGAAACAACGAGCAAGATCAGCTGATGTGTGTGTGTGCAGTCTGGAACAACACACTCATGACGGGTAACGTTACCGATTATAACGGAAGACTATAGAAACAATGACATAGACTCAGTAAAGTTTGCTTCATTCATTGAGAGAAAATGTGCGCCTTTGGGGTTTGTTGTCTTTGTAATTACGTATTTTCACAGTCTTATATCTCAACAGTTTTACATCAAACTGCGACTTTCTTGACTTTAAAATGTATCTTTTAAATTGACAAACATCATATGTGTAATTCAGGGATCGATTTAAACGAAATCAAAATATTTGTTATCTCTCGCCATTGAATACCATTCAATATTTTTCCGAAATAAGGTCCCATGGTGGTCTGAACCGGAAGGGAGGGGCTCTCTATGGGAGCGTTGTGTTTTTAAAACAGCGGGGGGGTTTACAGGTCGCCTAGAGTTGAAGAATGTCCAACTTTGGGTAAAACGCAGCACTCATCACCGTCACTTTTTATCTAGCCATCCAATCTCAGTGGAGAAGGGACGGGACTAATGCAACACCGACCAACCGTCACATTCTGCTTTTACAACGAAAATAATGACAACAACAGGCACATTTCTTCATCTAAAACTAGTGGCAGAGCAAGTGCGTTACATTCAGACTTTTTTTTTAAATTCAGAAACAAACTACCGGTATTTGCCAAATCAGAAACTAGTAACAGTTTGTGGATATTCCGTATCCACACATATAGTCTCGACTGAATAAAACGTGCCGCTGAAGTGCCCTTAAGCGTCTGCAGAGCGCTGGTGTTTTCAACTGGCTAAAAACGCTTTGGTGGACACATGGCCTTGCTCTGGCACTAGTTTTGGATGATTGTTGTCATTTATTATCGTTGTACAAGCAGAATGTGACGGTTGATCTGGATTTTGTCCCGCCCCTTCCTCACTGTGATTGGACGGCTGGAAAAAGGGACAGTGATGAGTGCTGTGTTTAATGTTCATAGTTGAACATTATCAACTCTCAACGACCGGTAAAAACCAAGTGGCAACCTTCCGCTCTCTCAGCCGGCTACTGAGGGACAGGTTGCAAAAAGAGTCAATCCCATATAATCCCAATGTTAAAGGTGAGGTATGTGATTTGCAAAATGGCTGGCAGATTTTGAAAATACAACTCATAAGGTCCTCACCTTCTCTCCTCCAACGCTGGCCCTGACCAGCCTCGTGAGACCATTCTGATCTCGCGAGCTTTCAAGGTTTCACTCGCACATCAGTCTGGATACTTTCCGTTAAAGAAAATTTGGGAGCAGTTCACCAAACGGACGTCCAATCAGCGTTGGCTTTGAGGCGGGTTGAGGTGTGATGCAACGAGAAGCGCGACAGTTCAGTCCAGAGTCACATGGCGGCTTCAGCGGATGAAACTAGCATCAGCGTGGCTATCGAGCAAGTTTTATTGGAATTACAGAGTATTTCCTCACTGAAAGAAGAGCAAAACACTGCTCTGGAGGCTTTTCTCAGAGGAAATGATGTTTTTGCTCTTCTCCCGACTGGTTTCGGCAAGAGTTGCTCTGATTGGTTGATTTGGCCCGTCTATCACCAACATAGGCCAATCAGCTAACCAGTATTTTCGCCCTTTCCAAAACGACTTCAACGGAAGGTTTTCAGATGGATATGCGGAGCAAATCCATCTGGCGGAGTCAGGTTAGGCCCTGACTCCACCCATTCGAAAAACATGGATGCGCAATCAAGCAAGAGCGAAAACTCAAAAAAAAAAAAAAAAAGAATATTTAGCCAGCCCTGATGTCTGTACAGCTAGTTCTACATATGGCTGGGCTATAACGTTAGAACAGCTACAATTCTCATGCGCATATTCGTCAGTAAAGACAGTTCCCCCATTAGTAGTAAATACTAGTCTACTAGTCAATTCGGCTTCTCACCTGTCAAGCAGAAAAAATGCCACAGCCGCATCTATTGGTAGTCCTTCCTGGACCTTCAGTTGCCGCCAATGTTGATAAGCATCACCTAGAATGACCCTTGTTCTTAGACCTTTCTCTTTCGGCCTTGAGCTTTGAGTATGCACACGAACGGGACACGTGCGCCAGGGGTGGAGGGAGGGGGGCATGGTAAGACCATTTGTTTGACACATTTTCTGTCCAATGATTCTAGATGGTTCTTGAAAATGATTGGCTGGAGTTTTTCGAGTCCTGCCCATTCCATAGATGATTAAATTACTTAATTTTTATTTCAGTGCTTCTAATTTACAGCCAGTAAGTGAGTTACGAATAGGAAGTGATTTTGAAAAAATGGTCAAAAAAGAAAATCTTATACCCCACCTTTAATATTAATACCCCAACTTTACAAAAAGTGGTTTTGGTCTATAAAGCTAATTTTGCCCTTCATGAAAACTGTGAGGGGGGTTGATTTTTTTTTTTTTTGTTACTCATCCGTTGAAATTATATTTAGCCTTAAAGTTTTGCATAATTAAGGGCGTGGCCACTTGAGTGACAGGTGGATTGCCGCTGCTGTCACTACTAGCCGTTTGTCTGCTGTCTCAGCTAATCCCGTCTCTTTGCCCATTTTTGCTTATCCGGAAGTGACACGCAGCCAAGATGGCGTTGGCCGGCTCTGCCCACTTTCGGCTTCAATAAATGCTCTTCAGAACGGGTGTCTATATTTTCTTTTTACAGTCTATGGTAAAAACCACTGAGCCTTGTCACGACTGCCGTTTTAAAAACGTGGCACTCTCCATTGAAAACAACTGGAAAAATGCGGTAGCCACTGGGGAAAAATGCTTTGATGAACACGGCCTAAGAGTAGATGGAAGACACCAGTTTTGACACCAGTTTTGGGTGTAATATTTACAATTGCATATTTTTAATCGCTTTGTTTCTTTCTGGCCTTTTTTAATCAATGCAGGCTGCCGTAGTTCCTCCAGTTCAGCAGATGGCGCTGCTACTACCTCTCTGCTCATTCTCAGTGGAGGGGAAGGATATATCAACTTCCGAATTGGTGCGGCTTTCCTCTTGGCACAATTATTACATCACAGCTTTATGTATTTTTTATTCTTCCATTGAGAATGTTTTATCAAGATTAGAAGTATATCATTATTTTTCCCTCTTTAGGAGATGATGGAAGTGATGGGGCCAGTGAGAGTGTCCTACAGAGATCAGAGCGAAGTCACATGATTATTTGGCAGAGTCCCACCCCCTCCGTCCCAAGCCCCGCCCTCTGAAAGCACATCAGCTGTTCACTCAAACTGTCTTTGAGTTCTGTCAATGTGATCAAGCGCACTACATAGTACAATGCATTACTGTTCTTCTGTCCGCCTTCTATAGACGCTCCCAAAGGGAAGCCTGAAGTCAAAGTAAAGCAGTAACATAAAGCATTTTCTAAGAAATGTTATTATGTAACACTCAATCTGCACTTTTATTTTACTTGTTTTGGGGTGAATGGACTTTAATTGGCATTGTCTTTTTTAGGTTCCATAACAGCTTAACTGGCTTCACTCCAGTGTGTGTTATTTTGTGGTTTCAGTTTCTGCCCTGTATTTGGCCAGTGTTTTTTTTTGTTTTTCACACAATCATCCTAAAATACTGGAACAAATGGTTGTGACTGATGCTAGGCCAGGAATTATTACTATATTTTTATTTTTTTATTTCAAATCAAGGGGAGTGATATATTTAAACCAATATGCTGTTGGTCAGGACATGCAGAGCTCTGAAAAATACTCAGTGTTGGTTGCTTGTCATGTGCATTATATCAAATGGAAAATTTGCACACACACACAATGACAAAAAGCTGACCCAGATTGACGCACTACCTACATGTTGACTGTCCTTGTCTTTTTCTTTTACAAATTAGGTTTGGTGTTGAGGGTGAGGTTTTATTTTTAATTTTATTATTATTGGTGGTTGTTTTCTAAGTTATTTGTCGTGAAATGAATGGAGGCTCCGGTGTGGCTATTTTTGCAGTATTTTTTGAATGAGGAAACATGTGGCTCTGCCTATTTAATGAGAGCAAGAGAAAGACTAAATGTTTAGTTAACTGGAACTTTGTAAATAAATGAATGTTCTCTTTAGTTAAAGTCTGAAAAGTGTTTCTGTATTGCTAAAATAAAGCACCAAATCTGCATGTATCATTTTAATTTATAAAATTTAACAGTGTTTTGAATTTGATCAAATTTCATGTTTTGTTCACAAGAAGATTTTACATTTTACAGCAAGAAATAATAAAAAAAAGTAGAAACCGTTTTCCCTGTCCTAAATAGTAAACAAAAATATAAACCTTTTCATCATTTTTTCTACATTGAGAGTTGCACAGGTGCTATACGATACTGTAATGTAGTAGTAGTAATTGGAAACACCACATTGTAACAAATCCATAAACCTTCAGATTATTTTCCTCCTCTTCCAACTGAGATTTTAGCCTAAATGTTGGTATCCCAGCCCTGTGTATGTGTTCTCTGCCATGCCCAGGGGTCAGAGGTCAGGATTTGCGGTGGGGTCTCCGTATGCGGCGACTAAGGCTGCGAGCGAACCGGTCCACAGCAGTGTGTTTGTCTGTCAGCTCCTTCTCTGATATTAAACCATCAATATTCCCACTGTACCACATGACCCAAGCCCCCATAGACATCAACACCAGCAGAGCTCCAGAATACACCAACAGATCACCAAAGTCACGACCACCGGTTTCAAGCGGGACGAAGATGCCGATCAAGAGGATAGAGACACCGAAGAGATCCATGAGGACTGCGAACACCAGGAGAAACTTACAGTGGGTCAGTCCAACGTGGTCAGTAACATTACTAGACATGGTGACCGTCCACCTGACATTAGCCTGTATCAGAAATGGAAAGAAAAAATAGGTAAAAATCAGCATGACAGACTATTAAAGAATAATCTTTAAAAAACTATTCTAGAAGGAACACATTTAACATGGCTAGGTTTTAACGTGTAAAAAATTATATTCCAAGTAGGCTATGTACTCTTTACCTGAAGGAACTCAAATCAATACAGCAAGCACTAAAGCTAATAATATAGCTATATATAGAGAGAGAGATTAACTAATTATTGACTACAATATTAAGAGATTAACTACAATGACTAATTATTGTAAACTTTTTTTAGTTTACAATAATTAGTTAATGTAGGCTGATACAGCTTTTGTTTGTTCACAGCGCATTAACGAAACGCTAACAATTACAACCTTTGATTTTAACAAAAATTGAATAAATGCTGTAGAAGTAGCCTATTGTCCATTCTTAGTGCATGTAAAGGTAGTTAACTAACCTTATTGTAGTGTTACCGATATCTTTTATGTGAGAAGAAATGGGGTGGAAATGAAAACCGAGTTCAACTGTTGAAACAAAACCGACAACTGCTTTCCTAAAAAATAAAAAATAAACCAAGCAGCCAACTAAATATAATTACGATTATCATTCTACTTACCTTTTATGGCGGAAATTATATTCGTTAGCAAAACTGACAAGAAAGTCTTATTTAGATGATAAACATTTTGGTGGTTTGTGTTTTTCCTGGTTTCTTCACCTGTGCTCCAAATAACTTCGACGTCACGCACAGCACAGGTGATGTCACATGACACGCTTTAAAATGATATTCACACAAAAATGAAAATTAAGTCATTAATTACTCACCCCGTAAGACTTTCATCTTCGAAACACAAATGAAGATATTTTTTATTAAATTTGAGAGGTGGATCACTGCTATAGGCTGCCTAATATGGGGCGCCATATGAAAATAACACTAACATTTTGTCACATTTAGCTTCAAACTATGTTTAAAAAACTGGTATGAATTTTTGACTGTCACTTTTTAGCGCATTTACATCTATATCAACTTAGAGATATTTAAAATAGTTAAATCTAAATATTAAATGTAACACCAAAATGTTAAATCTAAATCTAAATATTGAAACTAAATGTTAAAATGTTAAATTTAAATGTTAAATCTAAATATTAAATCTAAATCTAAATGTTAAATCTAAATGTTAAATAGGCCTATATCCTATGAATATAAATGTTGAATCTTTAACAGCTGCCATGTTATAGATACGCGTTTCATTATTCATTTTAATGCTTATTTTAGCATACGAAAATATTTTAATTGCCTTTTAAAATAATTAACAATTCTTAAAATGATATCTAGGATTTCTACCCACCCACACAGACTCTTTGTGTGTGTGTGTGTGCGTGTGTGTGTTCGTTCCTCTGCTTCCCTCTGGTCTGACGCTAACTGGGTGTTACTTTTATTTCAGTGCTTCACCATTCATACCGATACCCGAAAGCTTGAACAATTTTCTTCAAAACTAAACCAAAACCACTTAACGTTACGAGGAAGCATAACAGATATAAGATAAGTGCACTTTCACTCAATGTGAATCCTTTTTTTACAGTCTATGTGTGAATCTCAAGTTTTACTTTCAGTTTTAGACTGAACACATATTAAAAATGTGCCCTTAAGCTTGACAAAGGCTATGAAATAAAGCAGAAAAGCATTTTTCGCTATGAATATATATATATATATATATATATATATATATATATATATATATATATATATATATATATATATATATATATATATATATATATATATATATATATAGCTATATTAAATAGTTTGCATATGTGTTTCATGAACAGTGTTGGGTGTAACTAATAACTAAGTAAATTAGTTCCTGTAATTTAATTACTTTTCCCTTGAAAATGTAAAGTAAGGGATTACTCTTAATTTATCTGTAATTTAATTACAGTTACTTCTAATGTAATTAAGGTAAATACTGTGTATAGATCAGTCCAATCTCACAGCGATTCGTATGCATTTTATGACTCGTACAAATTCGTATGAATTATTGTAAAATATGTATGAAAAAAAGTGTGAAATGTCATGAGATCAGACATAAAACAATAGTGGGTTTAACATCAAAATGTTTTGTCTGATGCTAAAAAGTATGTTTTTATAACCTTCTCCACCTTGGTCAGTTTAAGGATAATTCATGCAATTTTATAGTATATTTGAAAGAATTAAAACAGATTCATGTCTATCCTTGTATTATTCAGCTGGTTGAGATTGATATGGGATTTTGAAAGTAATTAAAAGTAATTAAATACATTTTTAGAGAGAGTAATTAGTACAGTAATCTAATTACACTGTTGAAGAGGTAATTAGTAACTAGTAATTCATTACTTTTTTAGAGTAACTTACCCAGCACTGTTCATGAATTACACACAATGATCCAAATAGCATGATAGAAAAATAACATCTGTTTAATTCAGAGGCCCAAACATACAAAAATATGAAATATATTGAGTTGTTATTTATATGTTAGTTGAAATGATAACTTGTAATGTATATCAGTTTATCAGTCACTCTATATCTCCCAATAATATTCTTGATAATCATGTTTAGATTCATGATCAAAGTGCAAAACACACAACAATACAATACAATTATGATAGAGAGATTCACAAATAAACATTCTATCTATCATTTGATACATACATTTCTCTAGATTATATATATATATATATATATATATATATATATATATATATATATATATGTATATATATATATATATATATATATATATATATATATATATACTGTATATATATAATGTAGGGATAATCAAGCAAACCTAATTCAGTCTAAATGTTATAAACAATGCATGAAACAATATATAAAATATATATTATATATATATATAATATATAATATATATTTAAAAAAAACTCATTTATTTATTTCAGCACTTTTTTATCAGAAGTAAGTTTATTGCTCCATGCCAGACAGTAGTTAGAGGTAGACCTGTTTACTTCAGCAATAACACTCTCACAATGTCTGGATTTTAGTCCTATTCAAGGACACACAATCCCATGTAATCCTGGGAGAACCCATCTAAGAACCGCATGCGGTGTCCTGGCTGACATCCACAAACTGTGTTATTTTGGTGTGTACATGGTGAAATCACCACTGCATGACCTGTCAGAGAACCAATCAAAGAAAAAGAGAAAAAAATGGAGTGAAGATCTAAAGAAAAGCCAACACAGCAAGATAGATGTAATTTTAAAGGGGTCATATAACGGTACATGCACTTTTACAAGTTGATTGTACTGCAATGTGTGTTGTCAGTGCCTGTACACAACCATCATTTAATGATAAAAATCCATCCAGTGGTTTTGTTTTAATCTCCTTATATGTTTTCCTCTGTCTCAAATCGAGCCGTTCGACCATGTGACGTCACACGGTCGCACGCCCCGCCCGCGGTTGTTGATTGACAGCAGTGTTTCAACACAGACCCGCCCTGAGCGAGCTGTCATCATAGACTATAGTCCGTCATTGTTGATACACTGGAGCAGAATGGCGTCTAAGCGACTGTGTTGTTCTGTTCTTGGGTGCAATAACAAACACAGAAATCATTCATAAATGATGTTCCTAAAACCGAACCACTGAAGACGCAGTGGCTGAGTTTTGTTTACGAAGGGAATATTCCCACGAATCAACGTCAATGCGTTCATGTTTGGCGAATCAATTCTCACCAGACTACTTTATAAACGAGGATCAATATAAAGCTGGTTTTGCTAAGAAGCTGCTCCTGAAAAAAATAATCGGTAGGCTACCAACTCTTTATGTGCCCTCTGCACCTAAAGTTTTATTAATCTTTATATTAATCTTTGCAAAACAATGGGGAAAAGTTTTTCATGACCATTAGTTGTAACGTCAATCTGTCAATTAACTAACGTATACATCAGTAAACACAGCGTTCGTATCTCACTACTCTACCCTGCCAGTGCATACAAAGACAGATCAAAGTAACATGACGTTAACCAACCATTCAGAAACGTCCTCAAGCCTTAAAGGACAACTCCGGCGCAAAATGAACCTTTGGTCTAATTACACATTGTTAACAAGTCAACCGTTATCTGAGATTTGTTTTCATGATTGCCGAATGTAAATAGTTTTATCTATAAATACAGTTTAGCCTATAATGCTAGTATAACGCTAGTATATAGGGCATAGAGTAATGACAAATAAAAATCGCTTGTTATTACCACTAACAAGGCTCAAAATAGCCCCACAGTAACACGGTAGCATAATAAGGGTCCCTACATTCAAACCGAGGCATTGAGAACTTTGTCAGTGTCCATACAGTTTAATAAGAAGATATTTTATCCACACAGTCAACTTCGCGAATACAGGAAGAAGCCATCTTTGAAATATAGTCTCTACTAGTCGATCTACGATCGCCAATCCAAGTGCGCTGGTGAGATGTGAATAAGGCGATAAGGTGAGCGCGAACCAGTAGGCAACATGTACATATTGAAGACAAGAAAATGGTTCGTGTTTGTGTTTCTTCCAGAAACAACGGACTATATGAGATTCTGCACAGTTCAGCGCACTTGGATCGGCGTTCGTAGATCGACTGGTAGAGACTATATTTCAAAGATGGCTTCTTCCTGTATTCACGAAGTTGACTGTGTGTATAAAATATCTTCTTATTAAACTGTATGGACACTGACAAAGTTCTCAATGCTTCGGTTTGAATGTAGGGACCCTTATTATGCTACCGTGTTACTGTGGGGCTATTTTGAGCCTTGTTAGTGGTAATAACAAGCGATTTTTATTTGTCATTACTCTATGCCCCATATACTAGCGTTATACTAGCATTATAGGCTAAACTGTTTTTACAGATAAAACTATTTACATTCGACAATCATGAAAACAAATCCCAGATAACGGCTGACTAAGGCAACAATGTGTAATTAGACCAAAGGTTCTTGAATCTTTTTGCGCCGGAGTTCTCCTTTAACTGTCGCACTTCTTTGCGGCCGTCATCTTTATTTGTTACTCCAGTTCAAACTGATACGATTGCACAGATGTGTCCTCAGAGACTCGCGCTGTCATTCTCTGTCCAAAACCTTCAAGTGTTGTCAAGGCAACACTCCACGTGCGTTCACGCCTGGTTCACGCCCGCAGAACAGAGGGGCGGGGTTTATTATTTAAAGGGAAATGCACTGAAATGGCTTGCTGAAAACAAGAGCTGATTTTGACCAGGTAAAATGGTGTTTTCTTAAAATACTAATGAGAATTTTTAATAAAAGTATATTACAAAGTTTTCATTTAGACCCTAAACATTCCTATTAACTTGTACAAAAATGGCATTATATGACCCCTTTAAGTCAAGTCATGAAAGGAAAAGAAACACTTACGCTTGCTGCATTTCTGGCATCTGAAGCAGTTTGGGAAATAGTTCATGTAGTCTTGGTACGTCCCATCTGAACATTTCTCACATTCAGATTGCACGCCACTAGAGCATTTCTTTATCAACTTATAGCCTGAAGAAAAATACATGACAGATGAAGAGACTTAGTCTATATGTCTCTGTTTGACTGTATTGGTGGTTGAACATTTGAGACACCGTACCTGGAGCGCATTTGTCACAGCAGAGCCCGTCACTCCAGTATTCATTTTTAGAACAATCCCTTTTGTTGCTGACACTGCGCTGCCCCGTCACAACGCCCACGATCTGTGGGAAAGGTTCACATTTCAGGAAACTTAACTTTCGGTCTGATGTTGCTTAACTGAATGATGTCATCACATTTATCTTTAAATATTTATACAATGACTGCACGTATTTGTAAAATGTGTTTCCAGTGACTCACCAGTAATATCAATATACATGGCAGGAGTTTCCTCATGTTGTCCTTGGATGTGCTATATGGCTGTTCAGTCATTCATTAATAATAATACTAGGCCAGCCAAATAATAATAATCATTCTGTCTTCAGATTTCTGGGAAAAGAAAAATAGATTTAATATTACATATTTCAGGCGATAACTGGATAACTGCAATTCTGAAAGAATAAAGACCTGTGAAATGATATATTTTAATCTAATTATTATATACAAAATAAATATACATGATTCAGATAACACAAATGTTCAGTACCTGCCACAACATAGCTACATTAAATATAAATATAGGCTACATCTTTCATCATGATCTTTAAAGGTATTTATATTTATCAAGTTAAATGTCACATTTTGTTTGAGATATAGCCTAGTTGAATATAATTAGCTATGTCTTAATATAATATTAATATAATTGTAAAACTATTCTGACTGACAGAGAGAAGAGTATGATAACTTTACCTCTGGTTCACAGGATCTTGTAGAGTGGCTTCCTCAAGAATGAAGGAAGGTATTCCCTCTTATAAGACTAGTGAGATTAGTCATCACTTCTACGTAACCACAAACATGACGACTATACAACTACTGTGGCTTAAATGATAATAAAACAAGTCCAGACAGATAGTCATCACTTGCAAGAAACTGAATAGAAAAAAAAAAACTTTCACTCTAAAAAATGATGGGTTGGGTAAAATATGGACAAACCCAAATGTTGGGTAAAAAAAAGCAATTAAAAAATGTACAGGGAAAGTTGAAGTTGAGTTAAAATTTGAAATGACATTTTAACCCAACATTTGGGTTTGTCCATATTTTACCCAAAATTGGGTTTAAACAACCCAGCATTCACTCAAAAGAAAAATGAACTAGGAAGGTTGTGCACTTTACATAATATATTTATATGTAGTTATAATAACTGTTTTTTGGCTTGAAATGTTTTTTTTTCTATTAAGGTCTATGTAATTGTGTCTCAACTTAACAGTACAAAATCCTAAGGCGTTGTCTAAACAGTAAAAAAATTTGAAAATAAAAGTAAAAAAAAAGTAAAAAAATTTGTACATCCAGAGGGTGGCAGTATAGTGCGAGACAACTGCCTTTTTGACTGAACTTAATTTTATTGTGTTCAATCTGCTTAAATATACGTACAACTTAAGTTTACTTAATTATTTTTGATTTGTGTTGCATTAACCGAAACTGGGAAGTGCTTTTAGTTCCTAGCATGCTTTGCATATGGTTGAATTAAGAGAGAATAAATGTTAAAATTAAGTGTTATTTGTTTATATATATATATATATATATATATATATATATATATATATATATATATATATATATATATATATATATAAACAAATAACACTTAATTTTAACATTTATATATATATATATATATATATATATATATATATATATATTTTTTTTTTTTTTTTTTTTTTTTTTAGAAAAGGGGAAGACTTGATAGGGGGGTTACCATTGTGGTAACCAGTAATCCAGTTGAGTGTTGTTTGACTGTCGACTGATTTCATTATTTTCTATTGCTTTGAATGAAGGAGCATGTATATCTATAGCATTCAAGATGCTAATATGTGCTACTGCTAGCAAATAGCTAGCTATAGTCTATCAATTTAATTAATTTAATTAATTTTAATTAATCGCATCCAAAATAAAAGTTTGTTTTTACATAGGCTAATATATGTGGGTGCACTGTGTATAATTATTTTATATATATAAATACACACACATGCTTGTATATATTTAAGAAATATTTTCATGTATATACTGTATAGATTTGTATATAATTTATATTATATATAATATTTTTATATATAAATATTTTTTTTTTAAGTAGCCTATACTTGCATGTGTGCATTTACATATATACAAAATATATAAACCCACATATATTATGTAAACACAAACTTTTATTTTGGATGTGATTAATTGTTTGACAGCCCTATCTTGTTAGCAGTCAAGTTCAGTGATCATGAACCTAAGGAAAAAGAAATACTACAGTTATTCTAAAAATTATGCTTTTAAAATTTTATTTGTGAAAGCTCTTCAATATTAACATCTGACATAGAATGTTTTGGATAGGCTAGTATTAAACATGTAGTAGCCTACGTGTGCATTTCGGTGCATTCCGGGTACAGTCAGGATGGAACTGGAAGCACCGGAACCCTGTTAAAATGAAAAAATCCCATAACCGTTTTCCACGAATTTGTGATGACGTTCGTGCGTGACGTGACATTTCCCACAAAGTCTATATGGGATCAACTAATCCCTTTTGTAATTTCACCCAGATTTTTATCAGTTAAATAGACCTACTATTACTATACTAAGTTACATACTATATATTATACTACTGTGCATTTTGTGACATTAAAAAAGCACCTTATCAAGGCTTTTATTTTGAACGCCATAAAAGTGACTTCCTTCCCGTTGTTTTTAGTGCAGCCGATGAGGGTAATTTACTTGTTATTGTTCGCAAGCTGTTTCTTTCACAAACACAGACAGATGACAGTGCGCTGAGACACGATTCAATTACGTGACAGGGAAGCGCGCGCCCACGAACGAGCAACGGTTTGTAACTTACATGTTGGTTTTGTTTCGTCACGTGACACAATGCTGCGCTTAATTGTATTTTTTGTCTGGAACGGTAGCTATAACGTTAACAATTAGCCAGTTTGCTAGTAATCATAATGCTGAACAAATGGTGCACTATGCCTGCATCATATTTTAAGAAGAATGCACCCATGTCATAACCTGTCTTGTTGTTAAATGTTTTGATCATGGATGGTGTGTGTAAGTGAATGAACGTTAGCTACTGACTGTTTTACTATGTTGCGTGCGTGTTTAAGAGGGAAGACAGATGCTGGTCATCTGACAGCTCGTTAGATGTTTCATGTATGTGATGTGTAGCCGCATGCTCATCTGCATTTGATGCTCTGCAGAGAAAATAAAGTATAGACGTCTTGAGTATTTTGGGCTGACAGACGCTCTCTGTGTCTAAACTCAGATCATAAACTGAACAGACGGAAATATGAATGGTGCGGATTCAGCCACGAGGAAGCACGCGAGTTCCCGAGAGTTACAGAGTGAGTGCACGCGCTCTAATCGCAGTTGGTATTTATTTATTGATCGTTACCTGTGAAGTTATTTCCCAGAAGAATCATGTGCATCCTACGTGTTTTAATCATTATTCTTCAGCACCCAAGAACGAGGATTCCTATGAAATCTCCATTCCCTTTGAAGACAACAACTTTGAGCAACAGGGAGGCTTCTACAACCAAAATGACCAGAACTTTGATGGTCAGTTCAGTTGAGTATCACTTCTTTTTGTTGTAAGCTGTGACCCACTATGTACACTATGCACTTGTCCTTAAACTGTTCACACGAATTACGATAACTGTACCAATAAATTATTAATAAAAACATTGTTATTGAAGTAGTTCACTTTAAAAAAAAAACTTTTGCTGATAATTTACTCACCCCCATGTCATCCCAGATGTCCATGTCTTTCTTTCTTCAGTCGAAAAGAAATTAAGGTTTTTGATGAAAACATTCCAATATATTTTTCTCCATATAATGCACTTCAATGGGAACCAAATGGTTCAAGGTCCAAAAGACAGTTTCAGTGCAAACTGTTCAAAGGGCTTTAAACGATTCCAGACGATGAATAAGGGTCTTATCAAGCGAAACGATCACTCATTTATACTTTGTTATTTTTTTTAAAGTTTTATAAGCTCAAATGCTCACCTTGCTCTGTTCTGTGATGTGCGTTCGTTACTCTCCTGTTTTTAAAACTCAAACATCAAAATGAACAAATCTTTTTCTGAGTCAATTCGTTCATTCGTTCATTTCGTTGAACCAACCAAATGACACTAAAAAGATTTGTTCATTTTGATGAACGAGTTCGAACAGGAGAGTCACGAACATGCATCACAGAACAGAACAAGGCTACCATTTGAGCTTATAAGTTTGCACTGAAACTGTCTTTTGGACCTTGAACCGTTTGGTTCCCATTAAAGTGCATTAGATGGAGAAAATGCTGGAATGTTTTCATCAAAAACCTTTATTTTATAACTTTATTTCGACTGAAGAAAGAATGACATGGACATCTTGAATGACATGGGGTGAGTAAATTATCAGCAAAAGTTTTTTTAAAAGTGAACTACTTCTTTAATGATAACGACACAGTTAACGATATCGTCATAGTTGGTTAAACTTCTATAGCAGTCAATGAGAGAATATCTTTTCTCATTATATAATACAATTGTGTCTGAAGACTTGGATTCAATTCCTATGGATGGCTTTTATGTCTTTTTGTACGTTATGAAGAATAAAAGTTCATCTTGAGAGAAAATGAGTATCTTCATCTGTGTTCCGTAAATTAACATATCTCTTAAGGGTTTGAAACAACATAAGTGTGAGTAAATGGTGAGTTTGAATTTTTGGGTGAACTGTCCCTTTAAGTGCTGTATGTGTGACGATATTTGCTTATGTTGTGATGTTTGCTTACAGGTAGTGATCCGCCAGCACCGAGCAACTCGTATCTGTTGATCACTAACTTGCGGACACAACTGCAGATTTCGCTGGAGAAAAATTCATGGCTGCAGAAGCGCATTGAGGACCTGGAGGAGGAGCGGGACTTCCTGCGCTGCCAGCTCGATCGGTTCATCTTCTCAACCAAGAGTCAGGAAAGCAACGGTGAGACGAGGAGAGAAGAGACACAAGCTGTGTCCCAATTCAGAGGCTGCTTCCTTCAAAGGACGTAGACATCGTAGAAGCCCGCAAAGGTTGAAACGAGTGTTGTTAAATGGCACTGTCTAGCTTACAGAGGACTGTTCTTGTCGCCTAGCAACTGTTGATAAGTGACAGTTACTATTTTGAAAGTTGGATTCAGCTGTCTAAAAAAAAAACAGGATTCACAACTTGCCTAAATAAATTCGCCTTGGTCTAGTTATTTACCAAAATTATGTAAAAATATATAATCGCATCTTAATAAGATATGTCAACATTTAAACCACTTTTAATATTCTTATCATTAGATCTTCGAGTAAATTGAAACCTAATTTAAAGGTGCAATTTAGACTGAACACGTAATACACATATGCAGGACATCAACATTTTCACATCGTTTTTGTTGTGAATGTTTAGATTGTTGACGATAAGGGCCCTCAGCATTTTCAGGTGTAAATGAACAGCCAAAACGCTTAAAAAGGTTTCCGTTTTTAGTTGAAAACAGTGTCAATGTCGTAGAACCAGAAGAAAAAGATTGTGAATGGAATGGGGTCAAAGGTCATTTGAGTAATAGTGTAATTTTCACAAACTTTGAAAGTTTGTGTTCCTGTAAAACAGATGTTCATGTACATTTTCTTGTGATTGTATGCTGCAGAAGTCGGGCTGGGTATTGATTCAGATTTAGAGGACTAAAAGAGTGAAACTGAATTTCTTTTTTCCCTGGCAGGTAATGATTCCAGGAGTTTTTCTTGGAGAAGGAGAAGAGAGAATGATCGGGGTAAAGTGTTATTTTAGTATTACACTATTGCAGGTTTTTAATAATTTGAATTATTATTATTTATTTATTTTTTAAATTTTAAATGTTCTTTTTTTTTATTTGTTAGATTTATTTATTTATTTAATTTGTAATTTAATGTACTTTTGTCTTTATTTTTCCTTTTTAATATTAATATTTTTGTTTAGTTTTAATTGTAGTTTTTATCATAATCGTAGTTTTATCATAGTTTAGTTTCATAATCAATTTTATTGCTTTTAGTTCAAATGTTTTAATCAAATTATTTATATATATATATTAAAATATTAAATTGAAAAACAAATGTATATATATATATATATATATATATATATATAAATTTAATATTTTATATATATATTAATTTATCTGTAATATATAAATGTATATACATAATATTACATTTATTTCTAATTATATATATATATATATATATATATATATATAGAAATAAATATATATTATTATTATTACTATACAAATAAATATGAAATTATTATAAATATATATATATATATATATATATATATATATATATATATATATATATATATATATATATATATATATATATATATATATATATATATATATATATTATGGGCTGTCCAATGATTAATCGTGATTAATCGCATCCAAAATAAAAGTTTTTGTTTCCATAATATATGTGGGTGCACTGTGTATAATTATTTTAAATATATAAAAACACACATGCATGTATATATTCAAGAAATATTTTCATGTATATACTGTATTTAGATTTATATATAATTTATATTATATATAAATATAAATATTTTAGTTATAAATAATATTTTTTCCTTAAATATACATGCATGTGTGTGCATTTATATATATATATATATATATATATATATATATACAAAATAATTATACACAATGCACCCACATATATTATATAAACACAAACTTTTATTTTGGTTGTGATTAATCATGATTAATCATTTGACAGCCCTAATATATATATATTAATACATTTAATTAAAAATATATATCATTTATTTCATTCAGCTGTATTTCTGTTAACAGAAATGTTGGAATAGTTTTGTTTTTTAGTTAATTATAATAAACCTGTGAAGAACATGAATAAACCCTTATAAAACACTTTAATTATTACAAGATGTTCCTTCTGGCCAAAGTCTGTTCTGTGTACGGTAATAGGAGAGTGTTTTCTGTAAAATATAAAGATCAGAATCAACTATAATCATTAACATTTCAGATCAACAAGCAGAGAGCCAGCGGTTGGCAAACCGTCAATCATTCCAGCAGAGGCCAACCCAACAGACTTCAGCCAACTCCAAGGCCTTGAGCTCTGTTCCCGGTCCCGTCAGTGCTCAGATGAGTTCCATGTTCGGACCCCCTCACCCTCAGCAGCTCCTGCAGGCCCACGGCGGCGGCAGCACCAGCAGCAGCTGCAGTAGCAACAACAGGTCCCTCAATGAACTGCAAGGTGTGTCTGAAGTGTGTTTAGTTCATATTCAAACCATATATATCGATATAAATGGTATCGCCTCATCCCATATATAGTTTATTTAAAAAAGCGATATATTGTATAGGGATCTGAACCGATATGGATTTTTTAGTGCCGAATATCGATACCGATTTTTTTTCCATAAGCCTTAGCCGATGACCGATACGGGTTGCCGATTTTCTTGAGCCGATATTTGGAGCTCAAGAATACATTTTGCTCCCTCAATTTACATCATAAAAATGACATGATAACAAATTTTACAGGTCTCAATTTAATAAAAGTAACATTTAATTAACTTCAAAAAATAATATTTAACAAATAGTAAAACATGTGAGGTAGAACAAGAACAAGTAGATAAACATTTAACAAATATTTAAAACGTGAGGTAGAACAAAAAAAAGTTCAGTGCTGAAAATAAATATTTAAGCATAGATTACATAATTACACTATTGCACACAGTAGCAACCAGCATAAAAAAGTGCACAGTGCACACTGTACTTCGTTTTAAAAGAAACGAACTATGTACTGCCATGGTTTAAATTTTTCTACATAAAATAAAATGAGCATGCATGTCTATTCTCTAATATCACTGCGATGGCGAGGGAGACACACACCACACGCGCCCAAACCTCAGCCAGGTGGATGCTGAATAAATCTCCCACAAAAAGCACGGAACAGTGTTTGCATTACTTAATCCTATGACCGGTGTTCGTAACAGCTACCGTATGCATACTAGGGCTGTCAAAATTGCTCAAATGGCGTTTGCATATTCCCTCTTAAAAAAAATCATATTCGAACATCTCGTTGCGCATTTTGTCATTGATGTGCATTACGTCAATAACAGGACAAATGAATACAAAGAGACATAACTACTAGTATTAGGTAGTTTATTTGAGTTTAAACATATTTGACAACGTATTAAAAAGCAAGTAAATCAACTAATGGCCAAGACCGAAAAGCACGCTCTGTTTCGCCCGGACCCACCGGCACTCTCTCTCTCTCTCTCCCTCACGCTCTCTGCGCGTTGGTTAAATGAACAACAACAAACAAATGTTGAGTGCTGATTTTGTCATTGATGTGCATTATGTCAATAACAGGACAAATGAATACAAAAGAGACATAAAAAATCATATTCGAACTACTAGTATTAGGTAGTTTATTTGAGTTTAAACATATTTGACAACGTATTAAAAAGCAAGTAAATCAACTAATGGCCAAGACCGAAAAGCACGCTCTGTTTCGCCCGACCCACCGGCACTCTCTCTCTCTCCCTCACGCTCTCTGCGCGTTGGTTAAATGAACAACAACAAACAAATGTTGAGTGCTGATCAAGAGTTTGTGCGAGCAATTTAAAGTTGCGAGTTGCGAGTCGCGACTCTTGTCCCAAATATAGCAGGCTTCATTCAGTGATTGAAGTTTCACAGTATATAGAACCGACATTGAGCGCTCCGAGCGAGCTGTGCAGCTGTGGTAACGTTATTAGTCTGCAACCGCGGGCGTGTTTTTCCACATTCAAATATTAATTTTCACCTTCAAAATTAATACATATTCGAATTTAGAATATTCATAGACAGCCCAAATGCATACTGAACGGATAGCCTACACCTTAGCTATTTGCAGCTCCCTAACATACAATGGCAAGCAGTTAAGTTTTATAGACGAGGCATTCGCGTTTTCTATTTGGACCCACAAACTTGCTTAGATATACACTCACCGGCCACTTTATTAGGTACCCCATGCTAGTAACGGGTTGGACCGCCTTTTGCCTTCAGAACTGCCTCAATTCTTCGTGGCATAGATTCAACAAGGTGCTGGAAGCATTCCTCAGGGAGTTTGGTCCATATTGACATGATGGCATCACACAGTTGCCACAGATTTGTCGGCTGCACATCCATGATGCGAATCTCCCCGTTCCACCACATCCCAAAGATGCTCTATTGGATTGAGATCTGGTGACTGTGGAGGCCATTTGAGTACAGCGAACTCATTGTCATGTTCAAGAAACCAGTCTGAGATGATTCCAGCTTTATGACATGGCGCATTATCCTGCTGAAAGTAGCCATCAGAAGTTGGGTACATTGTGGTCATAAAGGGATGGACATGGTCAGCAACAATACTCAGGTAGGCTGTGGCGTTGCAACGATGCTCAATTGGTACCAAGGGGCCCCAAAGAGTGCCAAGAAAATATTCCCCACACCATGACACCACCACCACCAGCCTGAACCGTTGATACAAGGCAGGATGGATCCATGCTTTCATGTTGTAGACGCCAAATTCTGACCCTACCATCCGAATGTCGCAGCAGAAATCGAGACTCATCAGACCAGGCAACGTTTTTCCAATCTTCTATTGTCCAATTTCGATGAGCTTGTGCAAATTGTAGCCTCAGTTTCCTGTTCTTAGCTGAAAGGAGTGGCACCCGGTGTGGTCTTCTGCTGCTGTAGCCCATCTGCCTCAAAGTTCGACGTACTGTGCGTTCAGAGATGCTCTTCTGCCCACCTTGGTTGTAACGGGTGGTTATTTGAGTCACTGTTGCCCTTCTATCAGCTCGAACCAGTCTGGCCATTCTCCTCTGACCTCTGGCATCAACAAGGCATTTCCGCCCACAGAACTGCCGCTCACTGGATGTTTTTTCTTTTTCGGACCATTCTCTGTAAACCCTAGAGATGGTTGTGCGTGAAAATCCCAGTAGATTAGCAGTTTCTGAAATACTCAGACCAGCCCTTCTGGCACCAACAATCATGCCACGTTCAAAGTCACTCAAATCACCTTTCTTCCCCATACTGATGCTTGGTTTGAACTGCAGGAGATTGTCTTGACCATGTCTACATGCCTAAATGCACTGAGTTGCCGCCATGTGATTGGCTGCTTAGAAATTAAGTGTTAACGAGCAGTTGGACAGGTGTACCTAATAAAGTGGCCGGTGAGTGTATACTGTAGTTGCAAGCACATAACAGTTATAGAGCAACGTGTTTCCATTTTCAAAGTGTTTGGCAATATTTCAGCAGTCAAACATTTAAAAGATCCTTTGAAAGTTTAAGTTACCATTCTCTTGAAGAGCAGGTTGCACTCTGCTAGTGGGGGAGGGCGGGGCACGTGAACTGCAGCGTCTTCAGCAGCACAGAGGTGCCCCTGAATGCTATAAATAATGCCAACAAAAAAAAAAACCATCGGCGAACGCGCAGCCACGTATCGGCCGATTCCGATACACGTAAAAAACACAAATATCGGCCCGATATATCGGCCGGCCGATATATCGGTCGATCACTAATATTGTACAAACACAATATATCGCCCAGCTCCAACGTTTTTGCTCGACATCGTTATTGTGGTTGAAATATTCATGCCTAAAATTAAGAAAAAAACATATTTAGTTCATTTACTTCTGTTTTAATTTCAGAAATCACCATTCTGCACAATTTCCCTGGGTCTAATTTATTTTTGTAAATAATGTGTTGTGGTTCACTGATGCGTGTTTGATCATCAATTAAGAATTTGTGTCTGGTGATCAAATCTTTTTATGTAAGACTCAAGCTAAAAATCTAAATTAAAATATGGATAAAAATATAAATTTCTATACGCAACTAAACATTCTAATTTTAAACAATGTTTTGAAATGGATGGGTTGAAATGGAAGGAAATAGTGAAGGCTACTTTGGCATAACTCCATGTATATTATTTAATATTAAGAGATTAATATTTTTTTTCTAAAATGTCACCTGAAAATATTCATATTTAAAAATAAATGGGCATATATACAATGTGCCTTGTATGTCATTTAATGACAACATTTCTGTAATTAACACATTTTAATATTACACATATTAACTCAAAATCACTAATCTGTCAAGTGGACATGGTTTTTATTTGGCTTTGTTAATATATGACATTACACAGTACCGTTCAAAAGTCTTTTAAGGAACAAAAATACTGTAAATAATTTAAAATGGAAACAGAAATCATTCTAAAATGCTGATTTGCTGCTCAAGAAACATTTCTCATTATTATTAATGCTGAAAACAATTGTGCTGTTGTTTTTGAGGAAACGCTATTTTAGTTTCCAAATGATTTGACGCTCAAACGAACAGAATTTATTTGAAATGAAGATATTTTGTAACATAAACATCTTAACTGTCCCTTATTCAATTTAATTAATTTAGTAAATACATATTACTGCGCCTGACTCAAGTACATTGTGCTGCCGCAGAATCCCTCTCTCTTCTGGGAGATGAAGAGGATGACTATCTGGAGGATAGCTACCTGGAGGAGGAGGAAATGATGTCAGGAGAGGATGTGATAACAGACAGCATGTCCCTCCGGAACATCGGCGCAGCTGTAAGACCCTCCGGCAGTCATCCCGCTCTGAAGAGGAGGAGGGTTTTCAGAATCGCCCGAGGGAGAAAGACAGAGAGGTGAGCATTCACTGAGGAAACGTGACGGGCGAGTGATTTTTCTCTTTCTGAAGGCTTGTTCCTCTTTCTCTTTCTCTCTTTTTTGCTGTTGTTCCAGTGAAAGATTCAGCAGGTGTATTGTTCCGCTATGAAAAAGATCCTGGTGACATACCAGAGGCTAAAGAATATGTCCAAGGCCTTCCAGATCCATGGTGTGGATCGTAATTCGGTGGCCTCGACCACACCCATTGCTGAGCTTCTACTGGTGGCTCCAGAGAAGGTGGCTGAGGTGGGCGAGATTCGACCCGTCTAAAGAAAAGCTTCTGGACTACGCCCGACGCTGTTACATCGCGCCTCGACCCACAGACTCTCAGCAAAGTGCAAGCTCTGAAGAAGAACAACCTTCTCCTACCCATCTCATACAGGTATTAATACATGCATACATACAGGTGCTTAGCAATCATAAGCACTTTTCACACAGCAAATTACAGTAATAATACAATTTTACAAATTTAAGAATTTTACAGTAACAGGGTTCCACGGATCCTTAAAATCTTTAATTAGATTTTTGAAATTTAAGGATTTAAAATTTAAAATTCTTATTTTTACTTATGAAAGGTCTTAAATTTTAGATGACACTTCGACTTAGTCATATCTAAATGTTTTCTAAATTAAAACCATCTAATTTGCGTCCGTATTATTTTTTTATTGGCCTATACTATCTTTGTGGATTTGCTTGTTCACGTGACAATTCGCGTCACATCACATTCGCGGCAGAATAACGTCTGTCTCCTGCACGCGAGAGAGGACGAGAGAAGAAAGTTGGCAAATGTCAGTTCAGTCGTAAGTTCATTCTTTATGTGCTTAGGGGTGTGCGATGTGTATTGTCTATTATGATATTCTAATTGTTTTAACGATGTATGAGGCACTGTGAGTGTGAGCTGACATCGCAGTTGTCTCTCGTGCTTTTTACTGCGTGATGTGTGCAGTTATAGGCATAGACATGCATTTATTATGTCTATGGTTATAGGTATGTCCCCAAATTAGTTTTTGCCTTATATTTATATCATATTATGTTATACCAATCTCACATCAGCAGTGTTGGTCAAGTTACTTGAAAATAGTAATTAGTTACTGATTACTGATTACTTCTCCAAGAAAGTAATCCAATTACTTTACTGATTACTTATTTTCAAAAGTAATTAGTTACTTTACTAGTTACTTTACTAAGTTACTTTTCAAAAACATGATGCACGACCTGAATACGCTAAAGCAATAGACCTTTCAGCCTTATTCTATTCTTTCTGCATATTCCATCATCTAAAACAGGGGTCACCAAACTAAGGCCCGCGGGCCAACTCAGGCCCGCCAACCCCCTTTTGACTGGCCCCCCAGCCCCTCTGCCCCCCACAATTTAAACCGGCCCTATGAGGCAATCCCCAAAAGTCATCATGGCCTATTCTTTTTTTTTAATAATTAAAATAATTCATGTCATGTCTGCATCTGATATTTTGTTCATCATTTTCAGTTAAAAAATTATATTTAGTTATAAAATTAACTGTATTTGCTGAATTCAGTCACCCAACATGCTCAAGATCAAGCAGTGACCGACAACACACGTGCAGGGAACTGTCAGTGTTCAGGACAGCAAAATGTCTTACATTAAACGAAAATTTGATTTTCAAAGAACAGCGGACCAACAATTATTTTTTTGTTCAGAGTAAGGAACATGCAGTTTGTATTATTTGAAAAGAACGTGTAGCGGTTTTCAAAGAATATAATCTGTGTCGTCACCACTAAACCCGCCACAAAGAGTATGCCTAGCTTGCGAGGGCATCAAGAAAAGACAGGATTCGGAGGATGAAAGGTGTACTGGCTGCACAACAGTATGTATTCCTTCGCCAAACTCGGAATCAAGTGTTGATATAGTAGTGTGCATATAGTAGTGGAGATGGCTGTGCCAGGCTAGTAATCTCTACTACACAATTAGGCCTGTTGGTGGTCATTTTTGTCTGGGTCATAAAATTCTGTTATGTAGCTGACCCTGCCCCGGCCCCCCATCACAGTCAGGAACGGTAATGTGGCCCCCAAAGAAAAAAGTTTGGTGACCCCTGATTCTAAAATGTAATCAAATTAACCATTCTCTTTTTTTAAACTTGTTTTATTAGTTTCAATATTTTAACTTTATGCATATTGCATCAAGCAAAAATTAGATGAAATGCAACAGTCTCAGACTAGAAGAGAATTGTTGAACATTTAAACCTATTTTCTGCACATTCCACCATATTTTAATGAAATAAAGACTGTCCTCCTTCTGTTAACTTAAATTTCTACATATTCCAGCATATAAAATAAATATATTTTGAAAAATATGATACTAATTTGCGGTATAACTAGTCAATCACAAATGTGGCTCAACGGTTAGATTTATAGATAAACTCATCTTTTTTAGGCATTTGACTGACGGGATGACACTTCAGCGCGAGAAATCGTGCGTGTGTCGTGTGAGCGTGTGTGAGAGTTGGCAGCTCTGCTGCTCTCTCCCGCGCCTCAGTCGTCTCTTCACTGATGTTGCGGTGCTCTTAAATCATTTTTATTCACGCACGACTCATGTCACGAGACAGTCTGACTGAAACAAAATCACGGCTAACTGACGCAGTAACGCAGGCTGTTTAACGGGTAAGTAACGGTAATCTAATTACTGTTTTTTCAACTGTAATCCCTTACTTTACTCGTTACTAGAAAAATTAATTGGATTACAGTAACGCGTTACTTCTAACGTGTTACTGCCCATCACTGCACATCAGTAAGAGTGCCGTTTCCCCGTGCACAAGTGTGATTTGTTATACAATAGTTAAATTAAAAATAAATTGACATTGTGAGTTAGTTTTTATATATAACATTAGCATATTGTTTGTTTTCCCTTTATTTCACCGACTAGAATTGCAAAATGAAAACGTAGGTAGCTGTAGCAGTCTCAATGCAACAGACAGCGATTATTTCTTGAATGAAATCCGCGTTTTGAATGAATCATTTTAATGATTCAATCACTTGCTTCTTTCCCGAATGAATCAGCCGTTCTGAACAAATCGGTCTGAATGAACGACTCCCTCAACTCGCTTGTTAAGACAGTGATTTACCGCCACCTACTGGCGGTTTTAGCTTCATATTAAAAGTAAAACATTAAAATTAGAAATAATTTCATATTTAGATATTGAATATTGATTTAAAAAACACTTATAGCTTTATTTATGCAATTGTAAATGGAGTGTAAATATTAATGCCACTTCTGATGCTGCTTCTGTGTCACCTCAGCACTGCAAAGATGGATTTTGATTGAATGATTTAATTTGTCTGCTGAACAGTGGTACTGTATACTTATTGTGTAATTAAGTATTATTGTATAAATAAGGATAATTACTGTATCTGTATAATTTAATTTGAATGTTAGTATTTGACATAAAACGAGATGCATAACTCTAAGTTCTCCAGATAGGTGAAAATGCTCCTGGAAATCAATTTCAATTCAATTAATTTTACAGGCCTAAACCAGCCATGGCACCAGCACAAAAACACAATCAGTAAAATATCATCTAATAATTATCAACTAAACGTTGAAAATATCGATATATATATTTGTCAATCAATATTGCACACCCCTAATGTATGGTATTAATTTTGATTTCTTCAGGTCTTAAAAAGGTCTTAAAAAGCCTTAAATTTTACTTTAAAAAGTGTGCAGGAACCCTGAGTAAATGCACAAATGTGCTGTTCACACAAGCAACCGCATTCTTTTAACCGGCAAGATCATTACTAAGATACCAGTAAACTCTGTGATGTCAATCATTAGAAATCATGTTACATGTTACTTACTATAGTATTGTAATCTCTTCTCTTTATTGAACATGTTAAAAAGACAACAGCAAAAACTGAAAAAAAAAATAAAAAAATAATCAACATCATCAAAAAAAGATCATCTACAGATGGTCCAAACAACAATCATGTTCAAAGGGGAGTTAGAAGAAGTTAAAATAACTTTAAGTATTAACTGCATATTATGCATAATTACATTCAACTAACCCAAAACCAAACACTAATTATACTACTAAGTACATGTTGTTAGTCATCATTACTCAGTGTATAAATACACCGTTACAAGAGCACCTTAAAATAAAGTGTAACTTTTTATTTTGTTACTTCTGAATGATAGGCATAAGAGGATGATCACACAGAACTCAGTTTTGCTCTTGAAAACATGATGCGCATAATTAATACAGCACTGCAGTTACTATATAGTCCAGTCATTTTATGAAAAAAGGTTGAACAAATTGCAACAGAAGCAAAGTCAATTGATTTTGTATCCTCAATATGTCCTGAGTAAGGAAAAAAAAAAGCCCAGAAGAATCCCATTAGGGGAACGTTTAGAAAAAGACCCAAATATATCCCATTCATATGCATATTCATTCTTTTTCTCACGTGAAAAGGGTACAAATTTTAACCTTTAGATATCATCATGAAAATCACTGAGTTGATTTCTTACAAAAAATTTAAAAATATATATTTGCATAAATACCCATACAGATCTAAACATTGGGTATAGCAGGTGAAAATGTCTTGTAGAATTTTGTTGACATATAACAATAAACTATTTAATATTAAGGTCTGAATGGAACCCATTTAGGCTACCCATGAACATTAATACAAGAAGTACTTTAGAAACCAGCCTTTATTAATTATTATTGCAGAGATGGGGTTTGGGCATTGCAAACCCCATCTCAAGTTTAATTATCAGAAGTTCATTCAAAACGGCAATTGTATTTTCAAGCGTACATAGTGGCCTATCAGGTCCTAAAAAAGGAAGCTTGGCAGCATATTACAGATGCAGTTAATGGAGTTTCTTCTGTTAATCGAACAGTCCCAGAAGTGAGAAGAAAATGGTTCGACATTAAGCTTGACAGCAAAAAAACGAATTAGTTCAATTTGGAAAAATCGTATTCAAACTGGAGAAGGACCACCATCGATCACCAGATCTGCTATTACTTATGGAAGCTTGTTTACCCCATAGGATGAAAAATAAAAAAGGTAATTGCGACTTTTTATCTCACAATTCTGACTTTTTTTTCATCAATTGCGAGTTTACACTTTATATTCTGACTTTATATCTCGCAATTCTGAGAAATAAAGTCAGAATTGCAAGATATGAAGTCAGAATTGCATGATATAAAGTCACAATTGCGAGATATTAAAGTCACAATTGCGAGATATAAAGTCACAATTGCGAGATATAAAGTCGCAATTGCGAGATATAAAGTCACAATTGCGAGATATAAAGTCACAATAAAGTCAGAAATGCGAGATATAAAGTCAGAATTGTGAGCTTTAAACTATTCTGAGGGGAAAAAAGTTAGTTTTTTTTTCTCCTTAGAATTACCCTGATAACTCGCAATTCGAGTTTATATCTACAATTCTGACTTTATAACACCCAATTGTGTGATAAAGTCGCAATTATTTTTTTCTTTTTTTTATTCAGTGGCGGAAACAAGCTTCCATAAATTACTGGCTCTCATAATAGAAGTAAAAAGAAAAACCGTATGTAATTACTATATAAAATATTTTTTCAAAGTGCTGTGTGAATATGTACCCGATTAAGGTGAATTAAATATGCCGCCTTATTAATGAGCAAAACGTTCGGATGTTAAGCGCACCATTTACGCGTGGCTGGGAGCAGGTGTAGATTTCTTGCGTACAAACTAACATTTGGAAAATATGAACATTTTAATGAATCCGAAAATTTACGCCAGAACCACTTTACACGATTTTACACAAATTCGTTCTGCTCCTGTTTCATGAATGAGACCCAATATGCGTATGAATGGGATATATTTGGATCTTTTTCTAAACGTTACTAAATGCTTACTACTATTATTATGGCAACTCGGAAGAAGGATGCTCGTCAGTTTCCGGTTGGGGAGATTTAAAGTGGAGAAAAACCCTGTCTTTCAAATGAAACTTTCATATGTTTAGATGTAATTTTATATATAGTTATGTTTATTTAATATAATTTTAAAAAGAAGCATAAACACAACGAGGGTGTCCTGTTTTTGTGACTTAAGGCCATTGCACATCGAGTTCGAAATTCGCATCCGAAATTTTCGCACGTTAAAAAAGAAAATTCGACCTCACGTTATGCCAATCATGCTTGCACACCACCTCCGAAAACTTTCGTTCCGTCCCATAAAATTAATCGGTATCGGGTTCGATTTTTCTGCGTTTTTCGCATGCAGAGCCAGCATTTTGAGAGGTCTTTTGACAATTCAGGGCCGGGGGGAGCTCGTCCCTCAAATCATTGCACATTTGCGCCGTGCTTTCAGTTTCAGTTTTCAGTTCGATCAAGTGTTTATGTTCTCTTCTCTATATTGGATTATGAAATTAATAAACCTCCCCTTTCAACCGGCCGCGCGCTGGGTTGTCCATACCTTAGACATACTGCCAGATCTTCAGAATCAGAATCGATTGGTTCAGGGAAATTGGTGGTCTTGTTTTTAATATGTGGCTCCAGAATCGCTAGCAAAGCATCAAACTGTCCCACTGACATTCTGAGGTAAATTTTGAATCGCTAGGGATAAATTCGCAACTCCTTGATAAGGAGGTGAAACTCTCCTTCCTCTCTGCGCAATTTCAGGATTGGATGGACGTAATATTTTCTCTTTCTTCTCTTTTCAATAAGAGAGAGGGCAACAAAATCATTCTCACTGCTTGACGAATCCATTTGGTATTTTTGCGTTTTTTCCCACAAATGTTTAATAAATACGCATCAGACTCTGTGTGCAAGGTTTCTATGCATGACGAAATTTTAGGCTGACGAACACGAAAAAACGCATCCGAAAATTTCGTACTCCGTGTGCAATGGCCTTTACGTTTCTTTAGTATAACCGTGGAGTATAAAATTCAATATAAGTTCCGGTATTGCATTGGACTACGATCGGCGGAAGTTATCGAGCATCCTTAGACCTTCACCGGAAATACCGCCATGCATAGAGCCCATTTGTGGCGGTACTGTCTGCAATGGGAAATGGTGCGAAAAGCAAGTTGAGTCGAGCTGGTACTGGGAATAGAAAAGCACCATATGTGTGAAAGGGGCTATTGGAACACTTAAAATGACCTTTTTACACATTTTCTAATATCATCATTGTACATAATTAACAACCTAAGTAGTTAAAATTAAAAATATAACCAGACAATAGCGATAAACCAAAAACTGTCCTCATGTTTAAAATTGCAGATATTAGTTTAACTTAAATACATTTTTCTAGATAAATAAAAATAGCATACTAAAATTTTAAATTATAATTTAAAATGTTACAAATAAAGTTATAATTTACAGTATTAATTTTGAAATTTGCAAAAAAATGTATGTTACTGTTAATTTATTGTGTTTTTAAAGATTACCTTCTGTGTTGCCATCCAACGCTTAAAGTTAATTAATGTAAATAATGAAAATAGTGGAAGTGAACATGCACAATTTCAAAATCGTATAAAAATAACTATTGTATAAATATCCAATATGAACAGGTACTGACTAAGAAATAAATTAACAATTTAAACTATTTTCTGGCTTTCTGCCCTCTGTTTTTATATAGCTTTATGAAAGATGCATTGTTATCAGTGGGTCTTGATCAGGAAACATGAGAAGAATAAATTGTAAATCACTCATATAACCATTCTTACATAAGTTACATTTTGAAGTTGATGTGAGAATTTAGATAAGAGCAAGTTTATAAATGATTCAGAAACACACATTCTTACTAGGGCTGTCAAATGATTAATCATGATTAATCACATCCAAAAATAAAAGTTTTTGTTTACATAATATATGTGGGTGCACTGTGGATAATTATTTTATATATATATAAATACACACACATGCTTATATATATTTAAGAAATATTTTCATTTATACACTGTATATAGATTTATATATAATTTAGATTACATATAAATATTTTTTATAAATAATATTTTTGTCTTAAATATACATGCATGTGTGTGTATTTTTATATATATATACATGCACACACACACAAAATAATTATACAAAGTGCACCAACATATATTATGTAAAAAAAAAAATTTATTTTGGATGTGATTAATCATTTGACAGCCCTAATTCTTACATATACATAAAATCCTGTATTAACAAACACTTTCATACACGCATAAAAACTGACCATTGGATTGTCTTTTTTTATGCCCTTTCAGGTTGAAAGGAACGGATAATCGATAATTGGAAGAGTTCGTGGAGTGATTCTCATCCTTCTGTACAGTGAAACACCTTCACTATTTTAATGTACCACAGAACACACACCTACCATCTCAATCTCCACATCGTGCTGTTCAGATCCACTGTGCTCTGAACCAAGTCTACTATTACCTCTGTTTCCTCACTCATAGAGATAGATGCTCACAGCTGCGGTTGGGCTGCACACTTATGCTTTCAGGTTCAGTATTTTTGGAAGAGAACTTGGTTCTCAAACCCACAAAATGGACTTCATAGTATCTGTTCAGGGTGCGTTTCCCAATAGCATGTTGGTAACGATGGAACTTGCGACCATAGTTGTTGTCGGGAAACGCACCCCGATTGATTGTTGCTATGGTTGAAGCTAGGGATGCTAACGATTAATTGAATCGATTCAACTTGTCAATGGTGGATTAAGCAAAGCGACATTATCGGATCCTAAAAATCCTATAGCTTTAGCCTAGCAACATATCATGTCACTCTGTGGCCTATGAATTGTCTTGTGTGGGTCAAAAGCATCAAGTGTATACTGGTTGCACGTGCGTTGATAGCACTTTTTCATACTAATACTTTGTCAAACTGAAACAGATATGCTTGTTGAAACCTTTTCAACAATACATGACACAAGTGTATCTGTTTAGTACGAATGATTTTACAAATAGCATTTTCATTTAAAGCAATTTGCAAAATTGCAAATTTAAAAGCACTAAGTGATGGTCACATTCCCTATATTCACCTTTTTTGTGTTGGTTAAACAAGTGGTTGTTAAGCGACGTGATATTTAGTTGTGTGCCCCCTCCGCTTCGGATTTAAGAGGTTAAGATTAATTAATCGATTTGTTGACTGTTACTTTAAACAAAGTTCGATTTTGGGAATTTATGTAAGTTTACGTCCCTCATTGAAGCTCAAGAAATTCCCTTCAGTTAAACATCAAACTGAAATGTCCAGTGATGACATCAGGCCTCTGTGCTGTGCAGCTCTATAGAAGTCGGCCTATGTGTTGTGCAGAAGTTCTCGGTTGGGTCATGTGATCCACTCAGTGGTCCCAGGTGTGTGTCTTTGTTCTCTGTTCTCATAGCACTTACCTGACAGACGGAAAGACTTTTGGGTTACACTTTATATTGATGGTCCCCTTTAGACATTCTGTTGACTAGAAGTTACACCTACATGTCGACCTCAGATGTGATGTGATGCCCTATGGCACACATAACTGGAAACACTTCAGATATCGAAGTCGTCTTGCTGGTTGAGTTCTACAGGATGTCTGAGAAACGTGTGTCACGTTCTTTAACTGTCTACCTGGAAACACCGTGAAGCCAAACCCCCTTATGGAAGAAGAACGCCGCTATGTTTTTCTGGATCAATTAAATGGTCTTCAATGAATAATTTATTTGTTGCATGCCGGTCTTATTGTAGGGACATCGGCTTTATATTTTCATGCCGCTAAACATGACGTGGAACAAAACTAACTGTGATTTGTTGCTTTACATGTCAGTCAGATGACCTCTGGATTGGTCGTTGGCTAATGAAAGCTGTGATCGAGTCCAGACCTTCTGCCGTCAGTCTGAAGATCTGGCTACGCGACGTAACGCGAGACTACATGTCAACTTACTATCATTCGATTATTCTTTCAGTATTAGGCTACATTCAGACTGCAAGTAAATGTGGCTTGCAGTTCGCATGTGACTCAGATCTGTTTTTCTTGTGAACAGCACAAATCACATGGAATCTGAATCTACCAATGCAATATCTTCAATTGCAATTGGTATCAGGTATGGGCCACATTTAAAACAACAATAGCTGCGTTTCCGTTACCCTTTAAATTGCGCAATTTAAAAAATACGTAGCCTGGATGCCAGCCCGAACTCCGCCCACAACATTTTTTGGGACGGGAAGATCGGTCTGGACTCGATCTATTGAGGAGTAATTATGATCAGGCAAACAATGTTTGCGCCAATCAAATTGCCAGGGCGGGCTTTATACGATGATGGACAGATGATCTGCAAGGACGTAATCATCACGTTATCAAGAAGCGCTAACTGTCTTCCCTCAGAGATGACTGCAATCAAGGCATTTGTCGATCGGAAAGATATTTTTGCCTTCCCACATGATTCGGGAAAAGTGTAACTTATCAGCTGGCTCTGACGGTCGCTAAGAAGATGGGACGTAATGAAAATCCTGTGGTCGTTGTGGTTTCTCCTTTGGTCGCACTCATGGAGGAGTAAGTAAAAGAAGCAACACTCGTTATTTAACTTCTAAAATAAGTCAAGTTAGGCTACGTTCTGTAGTTGACAACTGTATGCAAAGTAGCTGACTTACTGGGTTGCTCTGATTGGTTGTAGGTCTACCGACTATCCAATTGAGTGCAGAGGTTTTTTTTTCCTGGTTCGGTTAAGACACTCCTCATAATCGAATCCAGACGGAGGGTTTCAGACTCATCTTCCGATAGGAAAATGAGTATGACGAAGTCAGGCTAGGAAATACGTTCAATGGTAACACGTAGATTTCGCAAAAACTCCCATATATCGCAAAAAAAGTAAAAAAAAAAAAAGTTTTCTCACATGAGGTGGTTTTTCAGGGAATTCGAAAACGGTAATATTTCACAGAACTGCAATGGAAACTGTTTTTCCGCATTTACAGATCATATGGCGTATGTAAAATTAGATGTTTGGACTGAAGACGAGACCGTTCTTTATTCAACACTTAAAAGACAAAAGAATTACCGGAATACTGGATTCTAAACAACAAGGAATGCCACAATTTGTCAAGAGCTCGGAGCAGATTTGACAGAGAATCACCCAGGAACACCTCTGCTTCCGAAGTTTAAGGGGCTTTCCTTGAGTAGTTCACTTAAAAAAAGACAACTTTTGCTGATAATTTACTCACCCCCATGTCATCCAAGATGTCGATGTCTTTCTTTCTTCAGTCAAAAATAAATGAAGGTTTTTGATGAAAACAGTCTAGGATTTTTCTCCATATAATGGACTTTACTGGTAACCAAACGATTCAAGGTCCAAATGACCTTGCAAACAGTTTCAGTGCAAACTGTTCAAAGGGCTTTAAACGATTCCAGACGATGAATAAGGGTCTGTTCGAA
This sequence comes from Hybognathus amarus, assembly GCA_030378365.1. NCBI lineage: Eukaryota > Metazoa > Chordata > Actinopteri > Cypriniformes > Leuciscidae > Hybognathus > Hybognathus amarus. The sequence goes on from JAQIUQ010003360.1 coordinate 313,904, forward strand.
CTCGTTCATCAAAATGAATGAATCTTTTCCCGAGTCAATTCGTTCGTTTCGTTTGTTGAATGAACCAAATGATATGAAAAAAAGATTTGTTCATTTTGATGAACGAGTTCGAACAGGAGAGTCACGAACGTGCATCACAGAACAGAGCAAGGTGAACATTTGTGCTTATAAAACTTAATCTTTGTTTTTTTTTTTTTAAATGAGTGATCGTTTCGCTTCCGTTTATGACCCTCATTCATCGTCTGGATCGTTCAAAGCCCTTTGAACAGTTTGCACTGAAACTGTCTTTTGGACCTTGAACCATTTGGTTCCCATTGAAGTCCATTATATGGAGAAAATCCTGGAATGTTTTCATCAAAAACCTTAATTTCTTTTCGACTGATGAAAGAAAGACGTGGACATCTTAGATGACATGGGGTGAGTAAATTATCAGCAAAAGTTTTTTTAAAAGTGAACTAACATAACTAAGTCTCCTTTGATTAAAAATAATGACTAGTGCGGTGGCTGATATATACGTAAACTCACCAACGTCCGTTGCCATGATTTTTGGAATGACTTATTGCAAGAGGAAAAAAATCTGTTTCAGTCACATAACACTGATTAATGGAAACAGGCGTTATTTTGCAATCGTTTTTTTATTGACATTTAGAAAATATCACAAAAGTTTTGCGCAAATCTGTTATGCAAACCTGGCCAATGTGAACAGAACGATCTGAGCAATAAATTGGAATTGAGTGTTAAGGCTCGCAGTGTGTTAGTAGAAAAGGGGTTAGGGTTAATTGAATAAGTTGACTCACAGTTGCAAAGTTGCTTATGGTCAGTAGAATGTCTGTTGGGGAGCATCACAATAAAGTTTTAGCAGATAATAAGCAGTCTACTAATACTCTAATGATGGTTAGGTGACATGTAGGTGCAACGTTACTTGCGTCGAAAAGAGATGATGGAAAAGAAAGTGTTGCAGACTTTTGAAATGTTGGATTTACTAAAGCGGTGCACACACAGACCCATGCACTCCTCCCAGTTTAACACTGTGCGACTCTACACAAGCGGTACCTGTATTTTCTCATTAGAACCACATTGGATTTGATTTGTGGAGTGTTTGTGCATGTGTCTCCCTTAATCAAGCCCTGATTTCTATTAGACGACACTGACTGTTCAGCATGTGAAAAGTTTAAATAGTGTAAATCAGTGATGATACATGTTAAAACAGTTGGTAATAGTTCTGGTCTAGTCTAGTTCCGCATTGTGCAGATGATAATGGTGTGTGTGAGGTGCATCAGTGAGTTCCTGTCTCACCTGGTGCTGAAGCTCTCATGAGTGTTTGTTGAATTCAATGTGTATGTCTGGATGCATGTGTGGTGTTTGTTAGTATGCAGCGAGTCTTGAGATTAGACTATTCATGGCTCCTTTGAGCACGTATTTAAAGCTCCAAGTGGCTAATAAAAAATGCCAAGTTTCTCGATCACAAACGTCCTCTTCCTTACCATCAGATAATGTTTTCAGGAACACTGTAATGTTTCAGTCTGTTAACATTAGTTAATACACAAGTTGTCACCTAACTAAATTTGAAGAATAATTTTTAGAGCATATATTAAAGGGATAGTTCACTTTGAAATTAATTTTTTGATATGTTTTAGTTTACCTCAAGGGCATCCAAGATGTAGGTGTCTTTGTTTCCACAGTATTTTAATTTGATATTTTTAGGTCAAACCGTTCAGTGTCTGTGAGTCATATAATGGAGGTCTATGGTCACCACCTTAAAGATCATGCACAGAGAAGTCCAAATTAAACATGATTTAATGACTCGTAAATGTAAGTAAACATTGATGGCCTAAGACACGAAACGAGTGGTTTGTGTGAGAAAAGAGAAAAAGAACAGTATTTATATTGTTTTTACCTCTTGTTATCACAGTCATGTCCAAGTGATCTGAGGGCGCTTCTATCTGCGCAAGCGACGGAAAGTCCCGGAAGTGATCTCTCTCGCGTTTACGTCACTCATTGTTTACAGAGATTTCAGAAGTATTATCCTTCAGTGTGAAGATCTAAACCTATTTTAATTTACAATGGAAGACATTTCGATATATCAACAGACAACATCGATTTTATTTTTTCGCAACTGCACAAGAGATCACTTCCGGGGCTTTCGGTTCGCTTGCACAGAAAAAAAGGTACAAAAGCTGTCACTGGGGCTGTACCTTTTCAAAAATACCTAAAGGGTGCATATTGGTACCTTAATGGTACATATTAGCACCAAAAATGTCCGTATTAGCACCTAAAATGTCCGTATTAGCACCTAAAATGTACATATTAGCATCTAAAATGTACATATTAGCACCTAAATGTCCATATTAGCACCAAAAATGTCCATAATATCACCTAAAATATACATATTAGCACCTAAATGTCCATATTAGCACCTAAAATGTCCATATTAGCACCTAAAATGCACATAACACCAAATATGTACATAATAGCACCTAAAATGTACATAATGGCACCTAAAATGTCTGTATTAGCACCTAAATATCCATATTAGCACCTAAAATGTACATACTAACACCTACAATGTACATAATAGCACCTAAATGTCCATATTAGCACCAAAATGTACATAATAGCACCTAAAATGTACATATTAGCACCTAAATGTCCACATTAGCACCTAAAATGTCCATAATGTCCATATTAGCACCTAAAATATACATAATAGCACCTAAAATGTCCATATTCATACCTAAAATGGACAAAAGATTTCCCTCTTGAAAAGGTACAGCCCCAGTGATGGCTTTTGTACCTTTTTTTCTGAGAGTGTAGAAGCGCTCTCACGCCATCAATGTGTACTTACATTTACGAGTCATTAAATCATGTTTAATTTGGACTTCTCTGTGCATGCTCTTTGACGTGGTGACCATAGACCTCCATTATATGACTGACAGACAAGAACGGTTTGACCTAAAAATATCAAAATTGAAAATACTGTGGAAACAAAGACGCCTACATCTTGGATGCCCTTGAGGTAAGCTAAAACATATCAAAATTAATTTGAAAGTGAATTATCCCTTTAATGGGTTAATGCTAACTACACAATTAATGTTAAATACACTTTTATCCATTGTTATTTTTTGCTCATAATACATTAGTTAATGTGTCATTTATACAACATTAAATGCTAAAAATGTATGTGGAAAATAACATTAACCTATTTTGCCCTTTTACAAAGTCTTGATTTTGTTTTTGTGGTCTATTAGAATAGGTTTTCATGCTTTGAATGTTTTAAAACACTTTATTTTTCACATTTTAATCTCAATCAGCTCCGTAGTACGGTGGCGTATTGCATTCACTTGAAGAAAAAAATCTACTCTGTTTTTCTGAATTAATCGAGTTAATTTTTCATGAGAATTTTTTTTGCTCTGTTTTTCTGAATTAATGAGTTAATTTTTCATGAGAAAAAAAGTTTTTGCTCTGTTTTTCTGAATTAACAACTTAATTTTTCATGAGAAATTTTTTTGCTCTGTTTTTCTGAATTAATGAGTTAATTTTTCATGGAAATTTTTTTGCTCTGTTTTTCTGAATGAAAAATTTTTCTTATGAAAAATTAAGTCGTTAATTCAGAAAAACAGAGCAAAAACTTTTTTTCTCATGAAAAATTAAGTCGAATTCAGAAAAACAGAGCAAAAACTTTTTCCTAATGAAAAATTAAGTCGTTAATTCAGAAAAACAGAGCAAAAACTTTTTTTCTCATGAAAAATTAACTCATTAATTCAGAAAAACAGAGCAAAAAAATTTTTTCTCATGAAAAAGTAACTCGTTAATTCAGAAAAACAGAGAAAAAAAAATTTTCTCATGAAAAATTAACTCGTTAATTTAGAAAAACAGAGCAAAAAAAATTTTCTCATGAAAAATTAACTCGTTAATTCAGAAAAACAGAGCAAAAAAATTTCTCATGAAAAATTAACTCGTTAATTTAGAAAAACAGAGTAGATTTTTTTTTTCTTCAAGTGAATGCAATATCGCCACCGTACCCTAGTACACTAAAGAAGGTTGAAAAATATTTAAAAAAAAACCATAATAATAATAAAAAAAATCCATTGTTAGTTTATAAAATCGAATATATTAACTAATGTTAACTAATTGAACCTAAATGTTTTATTCGCATTATCTTGTACTTTTAATGTCATTTTACTCTGCAACCTTTGATTACGGGTCTGGGCTCAAGTAGATTTCAGTTTTGCCTCAGGAACCAATCATTTGTGGATATTTCATGTACAGTTCAGTTGATCCTAAAGCCGTTTTTCACCGTCATGTTTTTTTTCTCTCTCCCCATGTAGCCAAGAAGCTGTTTATGGTATGATCTTTTCTTGTCATACTGAGAGAAACATTTATGAAATGAATTCGTATTGATTCTGCGTACTGTAGATGACACTAAAACATTTGATTTCCTATTGAATCCTGTGCCTCTACTCTTTCATTCTTGTTCCATATTCCTTGAGGTCTTGCAAGTAAAAATCAAAGTGCACTTGATAAAACTAAAAATCTCATTGCTAAACTATGAAATGTTCTTTCAGGAAACAAGTGAAAAGTTTATTAAAGCATATTACAGTGATATGCCACTCTGCTTTGAACAGGGATGAAATTATTCCCTGAAAACATAATACTTTATATCGTTAAAGTTAAAAACCTATATTATGTACAGTGTAGGAATTATATACATTGTTATAACCTTACATTTTAAGTAGCCATGTATTCATGATCTTGAATAAAATTATCACAATTTGTTAAAGGAAAAGTTCACAATTTGTTAAAATTTGTCCTAATAGCGTTCCTTGAGCACAACAAACTCCTCTTTCTCCATGACTCTCCAGTCAAAACGATTTGATATTCCATGTTGAAAAGGATCATATTTCTCTGTCTTATATCCAGCTGTCCTTGCTCCTCAGTGAGACAACTCACTCATAAAAGGGGAAAACGGACTGTGGTCTGATTTCCTGTCCAGATTGACACCCACTTCCAAATTATAAGACACAATACTAACATAAACACTTTGCATAGACGCTCACTTGGATGTGCCATTTGAAAGAAATACTGAGATATCCAAGAAGCTCTGTTGGCACAATTCAGCATCATCCTAGAGTCTTTCTCAGGGTGTGGACATATCGCCCACATCACCCTTATCAGCTCAAGTATATCCACAAAATAAATAGAAACTTCCCACATAAGTCCAAAGTTCTCGAAGCTCTTTTTACACAAGTAACAAAAAACTGGTTGAATAAGTCTGCCTGAGAACCTTGAAGAATGTATGGCTTCACAATGCAGCTGTAGCAATTTTCATGGTGTCCAGCAGATTGCGCTTTCTTGTTTTGTCGCTGACTATTGTCTCTAAGTGAGATTCGGAGCCCATCCACGTTGCCTGTCTGACAGACGGGTTCCTTCCACCCAGCCTGAAGAAAAGAAAGATTTTTTTTATCAAAACATTAATTTGCAATTCAATACGTCTGCTTGTAAGACAACATTAGCATACTACCTGGCACATCTAGGAACTGGTTTTGTTAGTAGTTCCTAAGAATAAACATACAGTATCCTCAGTGGAGTATTAATTCACTTCTCAGTACTGTCAAGTCCCCTTTGTTTAGATAGCGCTTATACAATGCAGATTGTTTCAAAGTAGCTTTACTTAGGAAAATAAATAACAATCAATGATGTAAACATCATCTCAGACAAGATTCTGCTGTAAAGCAACTCTATAAAAGACCATATTATTCAACTCAAGTCAGTGTTGATTCAATTCAATAGCGGTGTAAAATTAATCAATTATGAAATGAGTTCAATTCATCCAATCTAGCTCAATTCAGTTCAAGTTACTAATTGTCAGTACAGTCAAATTGATAATACTGGTGAATAAGTGTACAGGAAACCTCATCAGATTCAGTACTACAATTATATCATATACAGTGTGTGGGCGAATATCCTCGTTTACATAGATATTTTTTCATGACTAGAATTCATTCCTAATTGCCACAGTTTCACACCTGATGACCCTCTAGGGCAAGTGACAAAACGTCTTGATTAACAGCCAAAACCAGTTTCTGACTTTTACCAGACATTCTACAACAGGAGTGTTCAGTCTTGTTCCTGGAAGGCCCCCTTCCAGCAGAGTTTTGCTCCAGGCCTTATTAAACACTCCTGAACTAGTTATTGCACCGGAAATCGCATTATGGCAAGCCGCTTTCATTTTTTTTTTCATTTCCAGGATATGAATTCATGATATCAACAATTGAATTGCTGATATCTGTAATTGTATTTTCACTAGTGAAATTTCACCATAGGCTGCCATTTGAAATAAATTGTTGAAATCAAGAATTGATTTTTTACTAGTAGAAATCTCATTTTTGATATCAATAATTACATTGTTACTAGTAAAAATGTGAATTCCTGATGTCAATAATTAAATTGTCACTAGTTGAAATGTCTATTCTTCAATATCAACAATTCAATTGGCAATTATCATTTTTGATATCTGAAAATGTATTTCTGATATCAATATTATTTCAGATATCTAAAATGGCTTTCTTACTAGTAACAATCACATTCATGATATCAGAAATTAACATTGTCACTAGTAAACATTGAAATATTGATATCAAAAATTCACATTGTTACTAGTAGCAATTCAATTGTGGATATTAAGAATAGACATTTCAACTAGTAACAACTGAATTCTTGATATCAAAATAAAGGTTTTTACTAGTAATAGTAATAACTAAGAAATCAATTCTTGATATCAGCAATTGGTTTTGAAAGGCAGCCTATGGTGATATTTCACTAGTGAAAATACAATTGTTGATATCAAGAGTTAAATTTTTGATATCAAAAATGTAATTGTTGATATCAAGAATTCAAATCCTAGAAATGAATAAAAGTTAAAACGGCTTGCCATACAGTACGTGACAAAATAAGTGATCGAATTCACAGGACTCTACTAAAAGAGTAGACAAAAAGTACCTGAATGACCTACTGCATACGATAGACACTTTACTATCCCATGAGGCCATGGGTGAAGACTTCTAAATGGCAGTGAAGTGACGTAAGAAGGTCACATGATAATGACAGCATGGCAGATTCAGTATATCCGAATTACATTTAGACGAAAACACATTAGCCGCGTTTCCACTGCCGGGCTAGGGCCGGGCCAGGGCTAACAGCGAGCCGAGCCGAGCCAGTGGCCTCGGGCCTCAAGCACCGGGCTTGCGTTTCCACTGCCGGGCCAGTAACCCCGCAGCGCTGCCCTAAACCCCGCCCCTAACACGCCTTTCTTGATCAAACGACAAACAACCCAACGTTCATAACGTTCCATAACACCGATAAACTCCGCCTTTTACCTTGAGCACGCCTCTAGCCCGAGCTGGCCCGCTTTGGCCCAAGGTATTCGACGGGCCAGAAATCCTGGCTGTTGGCCCAGAGTAAGCCCCGATCAAGCCCCGGAAGTGACAGTGAAAACGCGACTGGCCCTGGCTGCGTGCCAGGGCCAGTCGCGTTTTCACTGTCAACTGTTTCACTGTTTTCACTGGTCCGGCAGGCATTTTTAAGAGTATAGGATGTGGTTTCGAACACAGCCCAGGATTGAAACCCACTGCCTTTAGCTCAATCCTCAATCAAACACACCTGAAACCTAACTCTTTAGGATTGTTTGAAAATTACCAGCAGGTTTGTTTGATTAGGGATGGAACTAAGCTCTGCAGAGAGGCCATCCAGGACTGAAGTTGTCCATTCCTGCATTAGGAGAGATTTGATATGTCAGATAAGAGAGGCATCCTAAATGTGCACTGTTGGGAGTAGGCTCCAGGGACAGGGTTGTTAAACACTGATCTAGATGGCCTGAAGCAACATGCTATGATCTGCTGAGGACAAGACCATTCAATTCAACCGGTGGAACAGGGAAACAGACAATGCTTGATAGTCTGTTTTAGCTGACCAGGCGAGATAAGAGCCAGTGAACCTTTGCAAATGTTGTTAGGACTTGTAGAATCATTGCAAATAGGCTTAAGGCATTTTCCAGACTATGTTCTGGAGGTCTTTAGAAGTATTTTGTAGTATAACTAAGCCAAAAGAAGTTCCTCTAAATTTGTGGACTGTCACTTACCCTATACACAGGTCTAGATGATGATTATGATCTACAGCCCATGAACACACTTGAAAAAGCTTAAAGTTGTAGTAAGTTCTTGGACCTTAGACTACTACAAATTTCTTGGACCTTAGACTACTACAAATAATTGCCCCATATCCCTTTTTGTTCATGGTAAACACTGCAGAATTCTAAAACAGCATACGCTTATACTACTGGTTCCCCAAAATCTCTTCTGCATCAACAGTGGAGATTAGTCTCATAATGTTGGTGGAAGTGGAAGTTCCAAGACTAGATAATAACTGTATGTACTATACAAAAAGGCCAATGCAGGCTCTGCTGGCAATTCTGTACATCAGCACCATGACACTATAGTTCTTAGTGCTACAATCTTGTGGTTAAAGATGCTAAAGAGCTTAACCAAAGTTGTTGGTTCAAACCATTTTGACTTCTGTGATCCATGAACTATCACCATTGTACCCTTGAGCAATGTCAACAAAAGCCGAATTTCAATTCAATCGTGTCTTTTCAGAAAATTTGCACTAAACCTCTCGATTCATATGAATTAGATTTGCGATCTCTTAAAGCATCAAAAAGTAGTTGCGTAGCTGTCAATAAAGTGACAGAAAGCTCTCAGATTTCATTTGTGATCTGAAGATGAAATGACATGAGGGTGAGTAAATAATGACAGAATTTTCATTTTTGGGTGAACTAACCTTTTAAATTTAGGTTAGTCCAGAAAAACTGGCCTTGTAACAATACACTAATCTAAATGTGGTAATGTTCAATAGTAATGTTTTGCTCGTGGTAGTGTACTGTTGTAGAAACCAAACAGAGCTGGCCTCAGGTAGCGATAGAAAAATAAATTCTATTCATGATGCTTTAGAGAGGAATCTTTCCTTTATGTGCTCATGTTTAGTGTTATAACTCACCGTCACTACTTTGCTGGTGAATTAATAGAACGTCAGCTTTCTCTAAACTAAGTTCATCTGGTTGCTGGGCAGCAAAGGCTTTGATGCACTGCATTTGTGAAAAGTCTGCAAATGGGAAAAGAGATAAATTTAAATTGTTAGCATTAGAATATTTATTTTGACATTGCAAAAGCAGGAAGCAGAACATACCCTGAACGGCACTGAAGTCAATCTCAGGATAAGGACGTGAGAGTGCTGATATCCAGCGCAATTTATCAGCTCTGAGAGAAGAAGGGTACAGATTAGTTTAATGCATCATTCTTCTCAAACAGATAGCAAAACACTAGACTGCCTGATTGAACTACATATATTCGATAAAGTTTTCCAAGTGACAAATTTTACAAATGATGAAAACCTAGAGCAGGGATGTCCAATTCTGCTCTTGGATGGCCAATTCTGCTCTTGGATGGCCTCTTTCCAAGAGTTTAGCTCCAAGACGGTTGCATGAAAGTTTCTAGTGATCCTGAAGAGCTAGTTCAGGTGTGTTTAAACTAGGGTACGTTTAATGATGACAATGATGTACTAAAACAGAAACGTTTTGTGTTTTTCGCATACACACAATGTTGTCAAAATGATCCCAATTGACATGGATTCGTGAAACGAGCGCACAGCCACCTTTAGAATTGTGTGTTTGACCTTCCGGTTTTCGGTAGCTCTATATATTGCAACGCATTCTCATCCTCAGGGCGTCATCTAACGGACACTTTTGACCATGCGTCTAAATCCGACGCACATGGCAACCTTTAGTGTCAGTAAGATGACTGTCATCCTAGGGCGTCATCTAACTCACGTGTTTGACCATGCGTCTAAATCCGACGCACATGGCAAACTTTAGCGTCAGTTAGTTGACGGTCATCCTAGGGCGTCATCTAACTGACACTTTTGACCATGCGTCTAAATCCGACGCACATGGCAACCTTTAGCGCCAGTTAGATGATGCTCATCTTAGGGTGTCATCTAACTGACACTTTTGACCATGCGTCTAAATCCAACGCACATGGCAACCTTTAGCACCAGTTTGATGACATGGGTAGGTTTAGGTCTGGGGTAGGGTTAGTGTTAGACCACTAGGAGGCGCATCTTATATTGACGCTAAAGGGTGCCATGTGCGTGGGATGTTGACACATGGTCAAAAGCATCATCATCTAGCTTTCTATGGCAACAAAGATCATCATCTAGCTTTCTATGGATGGTTTACAACAAAGATGACTGAAGCTGAAGAATTGAGATGTATAGATTCCGCTATCGTGTCTGTTTTAGAAGAAATCGACGAAGCAATCATTTTAAAAGACGAACAAAGAACTACAATAAAGGCATTTTAAAGGCAAGTTGAGACCGGATTGACAAATGCGAGCAGATTCGTTGGCTTTATTGTCGGATTTAATCCTAAACGGAGAACTTGTTCGTATATACATTCACATTTTCTATTTCGTTCAAAAATGTTTTTCGAGTTTGCAAGTACTCCACGAATCCTTAAATTATTTTTGCAACACCAGCAAAGGTCGTTAACACTCATTTTTCTTTTAAATGCTTTTTCCAGAGTACATGCAGTTCAGTTCTGTTAATAACTCGCTCAACATACGTCACTTACTGCGTTGCTCTGATTGGTTGTAGGTCTATCCAATTGAGTGCAGAGGTTGTTTTTTCCCTGGTTCGATTAAGACACGCCTCATAATCAAAGCCCTATGGAGCAGTATCAAAGTCCTTATAGGCAAGTCATGCCACTCGGCCGCCATCTTGGCAACGCCTCCGGGCAGCTATTTCGAACTAACAAGACCAGGCTCCTATCTAAATTAATGGGCAGAGACTCAGAACTGCACTTTCACTGGTCACCGGGATACAAACTGCTTGTATAGAAACAGTAATAAAATATGATAAAAATCGCGGAAAAAGTTTGATGACTTTGCCCCAAAATATGGTTTAAAACGCCTTTTTCCCCACATGTAATAATTTTATTGCGCATGCGCAAGGGTTCTCTCGCTCTCTGTCATGCGGGCGCTACTGCTCGCTCGCTCTCGATTCCGGGAGATTTGAACTAATTTGCGGTCATCAAGGAGCCGCTCTCAATCTGCGGGAGACTCCTGTAAATTCCAGGAGATTTGCGATGTCTGATATTTACACAACTAACACATATCAAATCTGCCGCCTTTTCAAGCAGTAACATTTTCCGCTATCGCAAACCTCAACTGTGCGCATGCGTTGGTGAAACCAGACGATAGGCTTAAATGTTTCCCGGCTTGACTGTTAAAAGCAGACGATTGGCTTTCCCGCGGGAGGGGCGGGGCATGTGCATACAAACACCATCTTTGGTGTTACGGGGTTTTCCCTATATAGTTGTATTAAAGATTGAGGAAGTGGCATGTCTCTATATAAATGGCCTCTGGCAGTATCAGACACACATTCTGAATAAAAGATGAGTATGACGAAGTCAGGCTAGTTAAACATAGGCTGAATCTGAAATCGCCCCCTATACCCTCAAATAGGGTGTTATTTTGAGGGGACAGTCATTTTTAGTGGTATTGGAAGCAGTGCACTCAATAACGTCCACCATGGTTTCATGGTGGACGTTATTGAGTGCACTGCTTCAATCCCACATTGCACTGCAATAACGAGTGTACACTGATGTAAGCTCAACAGCTGTCCAAATTCGCTCACACATTTTTATTCAGTCCTTCAATTGAACTGTATTAGTCAACTAAAGTAGGGAATAGTAAATGAGGATTTAGGGGTGATTTCAGTTCCCCCAAATGAGCAGGACTGGACACCCCTGTCCTACAGCCTTGTGGACTTCACTGGCATGTGCACACAGCAGCCATTGCATGTTTACAAGACTGAAAGTGCAACTGAATTCTTCTCTTAAATAAACATACACATTGTAAGACTTACTGGGTTTCTGTCTTCAAAAGCAAGGCTTTTGGTGGCATGTGCAGACGGAACAGGTTTTTCTGTAAGGAATGCAGTTTGAACCTGCAGTTCTCAACCCGCAGCTCTGACACAGGAACATGGTCGATAACTGTAAATCTACCCCCTCTGCAAAAAGGAAGTTAGGCATAGTTGCAGCATAAATATTTATCTTTTCAAAAAATATGAATGACAATTGAGAAATGGATGTTAAGGTCAAACATACTCCTTCCGCAAAGAGAGCAGGAGATAGTCGTTAAAAAGGTGCATATAAGCACTTCTTTCATCTTCCCTGTCTCTCAGGTGAAAGTCTATCAGTTCAGTCACGGGTCCCTCCCGGATAAGTCTGCGGGACTGACTGATCAATGGAAGAGTCTAACAGACACAGATAAAATACAGTCATTATAAATATCATTACTTAGATGGCATGAAATGAAGTTGAATCATGCTCACCTTGCACTCAAAGTCAACTTTGGCATTGAGATGTCACAAGTGACTCAATGTTCTTCATTTGAGAGATACTTTCATTACTTTCCTGGATCATCTGTAAAGCAGCAAAGAATCATGGGACAGTGGTCAGAGAGAGAAACTGAGATAGCTGATAAGAAATTCCAATGCAGAGATGTGGGTGACATAACCACATTGTTTCAAGAACATAAAGAGTAGTCTCACCTTTTCAAGTAGTTTCATGGCCTTAATGGCCTGTGCTTCATCCTTGGTCTTTGGAGCGGTTCTCTTTACTATATTCTACCGATAAAGAAAGAGAGCATCATGATGATCATGTGGCTTATTTGGAAAACATTCAAACATATATTAAGATTTAAACAGGACCAATGAAGACATTACCTGCACTAGCAGTTTGAGGCGAGTGATCCTTTGGAACGGCAGAATGAGGAAAGATCGTAAAGGCAGTCGTTGACAAACCGGGTTGCGCTCTAACCTTTCCACAACTTTACGGAATTCATGACTCTCGTCCCTATGAGAGATGGCGGAAAGAATCAAAGAAATTGTATGGACGAATAAAAGAAGAAAAGTATGGAAGCTTGTTTCCGCCATAGAATGAAAAATATAAAAGGTAATTGTGACTTTATCTCACAATTCTGACTTTTTTTCTCACAATTCCGAGTTTACTTCTCGCAATTCTGACATTATAAAGTCAGAATTACGTGTTATGAAAGTCAGAATTGCGTGTATATAAGAGTGCAGAATTGCGTGTTATAAAGTCAGAATTGCGAGATATAAAGTCAGAATTGTGAGATATAAAGTCAGAATTGTGAGATTTAAACTATTCTGATGGGAAAAAAGTTAGTCTTTTTTTCCCTCAGAATTGGCCTGATAAGTCACAATTGCGAGTTCACGCCAATTTTTTATATTCACGCCAATACAATTTTATATCACGCCATTTTGACTTTATATCTCACAATTCTGACTTTATATCTCGCAATTCTGACTTTATATCTCACAAATCTGACTTTATATCACGCAATTCTGACTTTATATCTCGCAATTGCGACTTTATATCACGCCATTCTGACTTTATATCTTGCAGTTGCGACTTTATTATCACGCCATTCTGACTTTATATCTCACAATTCTGACTTTATATCACGCAATTCTGACTTTATATCTCGCAATTCTGACTTTATACACGCAGTTCTGACTTTATATCTCGCAATTGCGACTTTATATCATGCCATTCTGACTTTATATCTCACAATTCTGACTTTATCTCGCAATTGCGACTTTATATCATGCCATTCTGACTTTATATCTCGCAATTCTGACTTTATATCTCGCAATTGCGACTTTATATCACGCAATTCTGACTTTATATCTCACAATTCTGACTTTATATCTCGCAATTGCGACTTTATATCACGCAATTCTGACTTTATATCTCGCAATTCTGACTTTATATCTCGCAATTCCGACTTTATCTCGCAATTCTGACTTTATATCTCGCAGTTGCGACTTTATCACACCATTCTGACTTTATATCACGCCATTCTGACTTTATATCTCGCAATTCTGACTTTATAACACGCAATTCTGACTTTATATCACGCCATTCTGACTTTATATCTCGCAATTCTGACTTTATATCTCACAATTCTGACTTTATATCTCACAATTCTGACTTTATATCTCACAATTCTGACTTTATATCTCGCAGTTGCGACTTTATATCACGCAATTCTGACTTTATATCTCACAATTCTGACTTTATATCTCGCAATTCTGACTTTATATCTCACAATTCTGACTTTATATCACGCAATTCTGACTTTATATCACGCAATTCTGACTTTATAACACGCAATTGCGACTTTATATCACGCAATTCTGACTTTATATCTCACAATTCTGACTTTATAACACGCAATTGCGACTTTATATCACACCATTCTGACTTTATATCACACCATTCAGACTTTATATCTCACAATTTTGACTTTATAACTCGCAATTGCGACTTTATATCACGCAATTCTGACTTTATATCTCGCAATTTCTGACTTTATATCTCACAATTCTGACTTTATAACTCGCAATTCTGACTTTATATCACGCAATTCTGACTTTATATCACGCCATTCTGACTTTTTATCTCGCAATTGTGAAAAAAAAAGTCAGAATTGTGAGATAAAAAGTCACAATTATTTATTTTATTTTTATATTCAGTGGCGGAAACAAGCTTCCATAGAAAAGTACATTTCCACCTTACACAATTGCAAACAAATACTCACATTAATCTTTGATACGTCTTGTCCTGATATGATTGGTTGGTAAGGTATGGCACATACACTTTTCGGAATACTGGACAGTGTTTGATAATGATGTTGCAGACGGAAAAGTGCATTATGTCCTTCTCTACTGTTTCTTCCAGGTGAGACAGAAATCTTAATTAAAAGAACCATATATTAGTGCTATAATTCAGATTTCAAAACAGACAATTTAGAATTGACTCTAGGATGTTGTCAGAGTTCAATTGGAAGATGATTGGGTGGAGATGAAGATTTTATGCACATTTAATGAGTCAAAGTTGTCAAATGTTGTCAGCAGCACACAGTAGATGTAGAGAACTGAACATTTTTCTTCAGTAATTCTGTTATTGTTCAATGACATTATTCTAACCTGTGACTGATGGTTCTGACTTCACTTAGCTTGGAGAACAGCCAGTTTTTGTCTTGTGAAGACAGGATAACATTGAGCTGCTTGGACATGACAAAGTTCTCCACTACGATGTCCAAACTGCGGCAGTATGATGCCTCAGAGGTCACGACCTCAAACCTCACCTGAAAAATACAGATTATTTATGGTTATGTCTTTACTAATAAGAATGAATGTCTCACAATGTTGTTTTATATCTTATTGACAAAACTTTTTTCACAATTCCATATTGCCCAGATTGTGTGTACAGTGGACACTTAAGTCAAGCTTAAATATGTATGAATTTCATCGCATTTGATAACAAAATATCATAGTGGATTCTCTTCTGTAAACTCTTCTGATTGTTTGTCTTCAAAATCAACATGACATCATGACTTTTTGCGTAAATATACACGCCATTTTCAAGTCTAGTGGCGTGTTATCTATACGCATTTTGAGCTATCCACGCATATGCGTGTATGTCTACGCTGTTAAATGTCTGAGTGATTTTGCGTGTATGTACACGCCGTTAAATGTCCTGAGCGAAACAAAGCAAAATGTAGATCTACATCTGGGGAGCGATATTTTTTTCCAAGGATGGTAGGGGAAGACTTCATAAATGGTATTAACCCCAGTGACGGGTAGGGTTAGGGACAGAGTTGGGGTAGGTCATATATTTATACAGTAATGTAACGTTAAGGCTATGTTTACATGGAAACGATCTGAAAAGAAAATGCAAAAGTGGCGTTGCCTTATCACTTTTATTCTGTGTTTAGACAAGCTTTATGGGTGGGAAATCTGTGTGCATATGGTAATGTGAAAGTGTGTGAAATTCAATGTAGTATGCACTCCAGGCGGCTAGGTGGCGATGTGGAGCACTGCCACACAACAACACCAAGTCCGCGCGCCTGCGTACAACCTTCCCTGTCTAGCAAACTTTTCTGTTTTTACACTTTAGGTGGAAACGCGGCGGTGGAGTTTTTTTTTTAAGATTTCCACTGGTTCCACTGGCACCGGCCCCAAAACGCTGTCGCCATGTAAACGAAAGGCACATCCGATAAAATATTTTTACGGTTTCACCCGTGAGCGTTCTCGTGTAAACAGGGCCTTAGTCAACGGCGTTCATAAACACTCTGAAAAGCAATTATGCGTGTTGATAGCGCGCCAAAAATGGAAATACGAATTGGCGTGTCACACATACGCCATTTCATAAGATCAGTCAAAATATACTTGGTTTTAAACATTATTACGTAGCATAATGGCATTCATATATTTTTAAGTTTATGACTTAGGGCGCTTTTACACAACAACGATGTACTAAAAGCGGGAAAGTTCAGCCTTTGTGTTTTTCGCGTACAGATGACAACAATGTCAAAATGATCCCTGTTCACATGGATCCACGAAAATGATTAAAAGCGCTCTATTCTGCTGCCAGGCCAGTTGTTGGCAATTTGTTAAGAAGACACACTACGCATTTACAGACTGTAATATACATACGCGTCGCATCACCATTTTACAGATTGGTCAGACGATAATGATATCGTTTTCAAAAACTTGCACTTTGTTTGTGTTTTCAGAGCTCCAAAACTTGTCGTGTAAATAATAAAGCGCATACAAGTTTTTCCGTTTTTTAGTTGAAAATGATGTAGTGTAAATGCCTCTTAGTTTTGTATGGCAACAGTTTTATGCAATGTTAGGTGATACTGAATTAATAATTCTACCTCCTGCAGACGTCTCGCATCTTCATTGAGTTCCCCAAAATCTGGGCTGTTCCTCACTCCCGGGAGCTCCTGCCACAGTGTGGGTGAGGAGGCAGAGATGGACAGGTGAGGGGAAGGTGGTCTGTTTAAGGATTGCTGAGTCACATTGAGACTTTTAAAGGTGTTGGGTAGAGGCAGAGTGTGGTGGATGATTTGAGGGAGAGGTGGGAGAGGTCTGTGTGATAGCTTAGGGGAATGATTTGGAGAAGATGAACGGATATCTCCACTTATTGATATAGAATCGTTATGAGACAGCAGGATCTCTCGGTTCTGGACCACCTCACTGTATTCCTGATACAACTGAGAGTCTGCAAGAGAAAGAGACAGAGATATCATCATCTATATGGTTCTAGAGCAGTGGTTCTTACCTAGACCCTGTTTTTATAACGGATATCACTGTAAAAAGTGATCAGTTGACTTAACTTTAAAAAAAAAGTGAAGTAAATGCATTGGTTTATTTACCCAAAGTTCCCCTGTGGTGAAAATCGTAGTTTTTAATGTTTATATGTATATATAGTGTAATATATGTCAATGGTGTAAAGTTACATTCAAGCTACTTTAAGGCATTAAAGAGACATGTTTAAAGGAAAACCATTTAAATATGTCATTTTTGAATTTGAAGTTGAATTTAAAGGGATACAATTATTGACTACAGGGGGGCTTTCATTAGATAAGGCAATGGGTTTTCCTCACTTTTGTAAGTTAAGTCAACTGATCACTTTTACAGCGAGGTACTAAAATGTTACTAAAATGTAATATTACAAGGAACTTCATAAGCAACCGATAATTTGTACAAAATACATTGTGGTTGGCACAAACCAGCCATGTTTATTTTCATTGCAATTGATCTTGTGTTTTAATCCAAACTTGGTAATATATTTTACCTTGAGTTGAGGCATTAGACATAGCTTTTACCAAAAAAAAACAACAACAAAAAAAACTGAATTTGCACCAAACATGGGAAGTGTTTTCTCCTACCTTTAAAAGTGACTAAGTCTGACTAAGACTAATTTGTTTTATTTAACTATGCATAACTTTGTTTAGTTGCATTTTGTATTATTTGGATTTAGCCACGTTTTTACTGCTTTTCACAACCAGTAAAGCAGGTCAGTAAATTAGAATAGCTAAACAAGTTGTACAAGCACAAACATCCATGAAAATCCATTTTTTTGTAATTGCAAGTTAGTATTTGCAGCTGTTCATCTGAAGTTCCAAGTGATGTGCAAGCACAAACCTGTTCTTTGCCTTGAGGCCTAGCAAAGTAGCATAGTTAGGAATGACAAAACTTTTACTGCTCTGAACATTTTAACTATAACCCATGTAAGAACCATGTATTTAATAGATTTTACACATTACATCCAGTTACAATCCTATTATGTACAGGACAATGAGTACAGAGGGCCATGTAAAAAGGTTCTTGTCATGTCAACAAAAAAGTATATGTATGTTATATGTGCCTTTGTAATGTTTTAATGAACTTTAAATACTAATCATCTGTTATAACTATGTACATATACATTGTCATGTACATGTAAAGATCAGCCATGTGTTGCATAACAAGAAAAAAAACAGACACTTACTGTAGAATTTAGAATTCCTATTTTTTGTCCTCCCAAGTTTCCTGAAAGTAAGAAAGGGAGAGATCAAATGATAACTGAGATATTATGGTCATTTGTAAGACTTTCCACAAACAAAATACTTCCAGGGGTGATACCCAATATGTCATTGGTAACCCCAATTTTGGAATATGGGACATATACAAGCTGTAAAGTCTGGTTCTCCTACCTTAGATCCATTTCACTCCAGGTGGAACTTAATTCATCCTCCTCACTATCTATACAACCATAACACAAAACACCAAGATCAGATTTAGAATTTAAGCAGCCGAAAACAAGTAAAATGTCAACTCGAGCAAAACAGATGGACAATGCTTTAAATGGACCTACACATGTTGTACAAAAGGAAACGCTTCAAGATGTTGCTTTCAGTGAATAACTGAACATAGACTAGACTGTAAGACATCTGGCGCAATTCAACAGCTCTAATGGAAATGTTGCAATAAACTAATAATAGCTCTAATGCAATAAAAACAAATCTGAAGAAACAGGAAAAGGTACTGCGGGAGGACTTGTCAGTGACTACATGAGAATGGTTTAGTTTGTGAAACAACGGAAATCTGGCAGTTAAATTCTGCCTCTTCCAAGAAATGCTGCTGTTTAAGGAGTCTTCAGTGGTCATGACTCAACCCCCTGCAAGAATCCCCAGGAGCTTCTAGGCTATTAAAATGAGACCACAGGCACACACACAAAAAAGTGCACAAATTTCTTTAAAATAGTCCTAAAAGTTTACCCTCTCTCAGGACTAGTTTACAATCAGTTGTATGTTTCTGTTGTCATCAGAATCTGTCTGTGGCTAATTATGTCAGGCACAGTCAATATGAATGAAAACTGTGAAGCAAAACGATGGCCTGGGACATTTTGTGCTACCTTTCTTCAAACTGTCCACCACCAATCCATTTGAAAATTTGTTACCAAATCATTTCAGATTTCATAGAAAAACTGGATGTTCAAAACTAAAAAAATGTAGGGGCCATATTTTTAACCATGTGCTGTTTAAAAACATTGGTCACACTTTAGATTTCACGTCCAATTCTCAATATTAACTAACTATTAACTATGACTTTTGCCTCAAAAACTTCTAATTACTGCTTAATAATAGTTAGTAAGGTAATACTGGGATTAAGGTATGTAGAATATGGTCATGCAGAATAAGGTATTTATGGAAGCTTGTTTCCGCCATAGAATGAAAAATATAAAAGGTTGCGAGTTTACTTCTCGCAATTCTGACATTATTTTCTCAGAATTGCAAATTGAAAGTCAGCATGATATTAAAGTCGCAATTGAGAATATAAAGTCAGAAATTGTGTGATATGAAGTCAGAATTGTGAGATATAAAGTCAGAATTGCGTGATATAAAGTCGCAATTGCAGATATAAAGTCAGAATTGCAAGTTATAGAGTCAGGAATTAGCAGTTATAAAGTCAGAATTACGAGATATAAAGTTAGGAATTGTGAGATATAAAGTCAGAATTGCATGATATAAAGTCGCAATTGCAAATATAAGTCAGAAAATTGCGATATAAAGTCAGAATTGCGAAATATAAAGTCAGAATTGTGAATATAAAGTCAGAATTGCATGATATAAAGTCAAATTGCGAGATATAAAGTCAGAATTGCTAGATATGAAGTTACAATTACGTGTTATAAAGTCGAAATTGAAATATGAAAGTCAAAATTGTAGATTTAAATTATTCTGAGAGGAAAAAGTCGTGTTTTTTTTTTCTCTTAGAATTGGCCTGATAAGTCGACAATTCGAGTTTATATCTCACAATTCTAGATAAATGTCAGAATTGCATACATATAAAGTCAGAAAATTACGACATGTAAACTTGCACATTGTGAGAAAAGTCAGAATTATGAATAAAAAGTTGCATTTCTGTCTTTTATCTCAGAATCCAACTTTATATCACGCAATTCTGACTTTATATCACGCATTCTAACTATATATAGAAATTCTGACTTTATATCTTGCAATTCTGACATAATAACTGCAATCGCGACTTTATATCATGCAATTCGATTTTTTAATAAAGTCAGAATTGCTGAGATCAAAAGTCAGGAATTGCATGATAGTCACAATTATTTATTTTATTTTTATATTCAGTGGCGGAAACAAGCTTCCATAGGTATTAATATGTGCTTTATAAGTATTAATATACAGACAATACCCTAGTAATATTCATGCTAATAAGAAACTAGTTAAGTGACAATTGGACCCTAAACTAAAGTGTTACCAAAACATTTAATACAGCATGCCCTGGATATAATTTTTGGACATTTTTAATCTTTCCAAATAAGATAAATCAGTCTCAATCTTTCAGTGAAATGTTAGCGATTCTCAATTGCATGACAGGAAAATAAACCTGACCCGCCCATATTGACATTTATGTGAAGATGACTCATGGAATTCTGTTACACTCTTGCACAAGCACATTTAGTCTCTCTACTTGACTTTACAGCACTGGTATATTAACTTTGATAAAATAGGTTGAATGTCCAATTTACTCTTTTTATGTCAATTCTCCTCTCACCTGATATGTTGAATATTCTCGTCCTGCGGTCCCTTCCAACTTCTTCTCCCTCTTCCTCCTCTTCTTTCTGTTTCTCTTCATCTTCTTTGATTTTCTCCGCTGTCTTTCGGAACCCCGCCTCTTTATGCGAACTCATTCCCCAATTCTTGAAAACTACTAGAGCTCAGGACTTCCTTTTACAATCTTTCTTCTTAGAAACTTGTTCTTCTACCTTCCTGTCTGCCTCTCCTTCTAAGGCAACCATGTGTTGGATGGAACTAGGATCAAGCCGGTCATGTTCCTCACTCAACTCTCTCTCCGTCCCTCCCTGTCTTTCTCCTCCCTCTGTAAGTTCTTCCTCTTCCCTTGATTTGTCCATTACTCCCTCACCCTCTGTTTGTGTGTTGGTTTGCATGTCTATGTGTGTAACACTACCTCTCGTATTTTCTGTGTCCACTGCATTCAGACCCAGGATCTCTTTCACCACGTTCTTGGCCCATCTAAGATGAGGAGCAGTAGAGCATCGCTTTCGTTCCTCGGTTGTGCCCCATGTGTCATCTGAATCATAATGCTTCACTGTTTCTCCAGTAGCTTCTTTTTCTCCTCCTTGTAATGTGTCCTCAATATAAATTTCTGGAGCCCCATGACCATTATCCTTGCATGGCCCTAAAGTTTCAGAAGGCTGTGTTGGGAAGAGTTGAGCTGATGCCTCATTGGAAATAATCGTTTAGCCTTCCAGTGATGTTACACCCTCGTTTGTCAGGACATTAATTGCTGTGTCCTCATTAGTAGAAAGAGTGAGGTCATCCATTGCTCTTTCAATGTCTTGTTCACTATGTTCAACCTTTTCAAGTGCATTTGCAGTGCTCATTTCACCTTGGTTGTCCTCATCATGATTTGAATGCTGATTGGCTGCTTCCTCAACAGGATCCACATATGCATTCTGTTCGGTTCGAGACTTGGGAAGGGTCTGACCAATCACACAAAAAACTTTTAGAGGTCCTTTTGGAGCCCTACGATCTGTCTCTCGTTCGACGTTTGGTTTTCCAGTTCTTCACCTTCTCTGACCTCTCTGCCCTGAGCGGTTTCATCTTCAGCAACTCTACCATCCCAGAATTCATTGCAGTCTTCAAAATTCTCTTCCTCAGCATCATCCCCTCCACTGGAGACTGTCACAAATCCATCATCTGCTGACATCATTCTGTCTTTCTCTGGTTCCGATTCGCCCTCACTTCCTTCCTCGTTACCCAAGTCCCTCGTGTCTATCTTCCATGTCATCGGTCACATTCTCCATTTCCACCTGCCACTCTGTTTCCAGGTCTTCTCTTTCACAAACCACGTTCCCTTCCATGCTTTTCTCCTCTCTTTCTACATCCACATCCCTCATGAACTCCCCAGCCCTTTCAAGTTCTCTATACTTGTCCTCAAGGCTACTTGTCCTTTTCGTGATTTCTTTCTCTCTCTCAGGTTCTTCTTCTTTTTCCAATTGTCTTGCTTTCGTTGTATCTTTGGTTGTACATCTCTCGAGCTCTCTCCCTCTCTCTGTACTGCTCTTCTAAATGGGATTCTTTTTCTCACTTCGAGGTTCCAGCCACATTTTCCGTATCCTGGTCTTAGCTGGCTTTGCAACTGCTTCCTTAGCAGCAAAGCGTTCACCCTTCTCTTCTTCCCTCTTTACTTCCTGCTCTTCCTCTGTTTTCCCGCCAGTTTCTCTTTATCAATCTCAAAAGTGTTTTCTCGTTCTCTGTCATTAGGGTTCTCTCTCATTTGTTCATTCTCGACAACACTTCCTGAAATCCGCTCTCCACTACTTTGTCCGCTCCTCTCCATTTTACTTCGCTCTTTCTCTCTCCTTCGCCTCTCCCTCTCTTCAATCTCTCTTTCCGAATACCTATCCCTCTCTCTTATCCTTTCTCCATCTCTATACCTTTGCCCTCTCAGGTGTGTATGAGTATGCATCTCTGTGCATTATTTTCTCTTTGGAGTCTCTAATTTTATCAGTCTCTCTCAAATTTTCACCTTTTGGATCACGATAACCTGTTTCCGGTAATCTCTTTCTCTTGGCATCGCCATGTCTTGCCGTCTCTCTGCTTCTCTATCTCTACGTCGGTCTCTCTCTCTAACTCTGTGTATCCTTCGATCTGCATCGCTGTCTCCTTCACTCTTGTAGAGTTTTTGTCCATGTTTAGCATCCTCTCTCTCCCTTACCTTAACCCTGTCTCCATCACTGTCTCCTTCACTTTTTGTATCTCTTTCTTAGATCTCTCTCCCTCTCTATGTCTATCAGTCCTCATTTCCCTATCTGAAAAGCTCTCCATCTCTCGTTCCACGAGTTGGAGGATAATACCTGTCTTCTCTGTCTCTTTTTCTAAGTTTGTCTCTCTCTCTGTCTGTCTCTCTTTCCCTCATGCCTGAAAATTCAACCACCCCTGTGTGACTTTCTCTCCTTCTTTCTTTCCTTCCAGAGTCAAACTCATTATCTCGTTCCCTTCGTCTCTCTGGCTCCTCCTTTACGGGCCTTCTCAACTCCTCCCTGTATCTTGTGTTTTCTCTTTCACTCTGTGTGTCCGTTTCTACTGTATCTCCTTTCCCTCTCTCTCTTCATTTTCATACAAAATGTCTTTCTGTCTTCCAAAGTGATACTCCCTTCTATACTCTGAAAGTGGCATCCTTCCATCTCTCTCTTTGCTTGGTTTTGTCATTCTTGGAAAAGTGTCCCCTTTTCTTCTCTCATTGTCTCGAGTCTCCATATTCAGCATGTTCTGACACTGATGACCTTCCATTTGCATGTCGATCTCCATCTCTCCGCCTCTCTCTTTCTTCCCATCAATCTCTCCATCTCTTCTTCTGGTTGCAGGAAATTTCTCCCTCCCCCCTAGTCCAATCATTTGAGGCTGGCTCCATTTCTCTTTCTTTGTCTCTTGGTCTGTCCATGTTTTGGTGTTTCCAAGTCTCTTCACATCGATCACCTTTGCGTTGATGGATACAACCTGTCTCAGTGCACCTTAAGAAGACTCTATTTGCACAGAATGGCCAAATTAGTTTGACAGGTTTCCATGTCAAAATAGAGAACCTATAAGGAGTGAAATGTGAAAAGTCAAAAAAACGATCAAAATTCATATTCCGAGATGATCACAGTCAAACATATTCTGGGAAATCTTTAAAACTTTACAGTATCTTGTTGCAACATGTCAGATACATCTTGGCAGCTTACACAGTCACGATTAACGTGGCCTGTTTTAAAAATGTGTTGATCTGAATATCTAACATTGATTTGGCAGATGCTTATCCAAAGTTACTTACAATGGATTCAAAGTATACATTTTATCAGATTTTGTATTCCCTAGCAATATTCACATGCCATTTTTCTTGCGCCATACACTACTAGATAAACGCAACAAAAATACACTATCCTTGTCAAATAAGTCACTTCAAATCAGTGTTATGATGCATAATATTGCCAATTATACTAAACTTATACACTCATATAAACTAATTTAACTTAATAAGACTAAAATAAAAATATTTTCAAGATTTATCACATTTTTTTCTTTTGTCAAATCAACTTAAATAATTTATTAAGTTGAGATAACTTATTATTTTGAGTTTTCTGATGAGTAAATTAATCTCCTTCATTGTATTAACTCACTTTTTCCAGTTAAATGGACTTAAAATTTTAAGGCAACCAGGTTACTTACTTTTAAGTTAAACCAACAATATTTTTTTACAGCACACAATGAAATATTAATGCAGTTGATATGCAAAACAGCCTAATTGTCAGTTCATTTAAATGAAAACGAATCAGTGCTCACAAAGAATGCAGTTGAACCAACTACTGCCCTATGCTATTCTTGTACCTTGTTCAGAGGCAGTTCAAGTAATGCATGCACAGGAAGAGCCAAAACACTATTAAGAGGGGTTGAAGGAACACAGCCTCAACAAAGCTGACTCGTGTCAAGATGTAGTGAATTATATCGCACAAAAGCTTTAACAAATTCTACAGCATAAACACAGATACATATTCCCAAGCATGACATGGCAATATTTGCCTGTGATATGGACATGCTTGTTTACAAGAACTAAAGTTAGAAAAAGTTTGGGAAATAATGCAGAGGACTCACCTGAGAAGTGTCTTGGGGGACGCTTCTCTGTCTCTCCCCTCTTTTTCTTTTGCTTTTCCAGACAAAGTGGAGCTAGCAGGAATTGCACAACTCATAGACATTCCACATATCAGTGTTTGCCCACTGAGAGAACCAAAGTCAAGTGAGATAAATGATCCACTGAAAACACTGATGTGATTATCCGGCCTGTCTCTGTCCTACTTAATCTGTTCATGTAATCAAAAATAGTTTTCAGCACAGTAAAGTTTCTCACCGTGTTCCTCTCTCTCTTTTTCTGTTTGTCTCTCTCTCGTCCCCTCCTCCCGCCCTTCTCAAATTCCCAAACAAGTTTGAACAGATTGACACTTATATTCCTCCCTCCTCCTGTTTCTTTTTTCCTTTTACTTTTCCCCTCCAGCACTGTCTTAAGAGGCATTCAAAAGTAAACGTCTGTTTAAAGCTTACACGCAGCTTCTCATAAACTCAGTAGACACACAGTGATTGCGTTAGAGCTTGTTCCAGTAATTCAGCCCTTCACTCACCTCACCCTCACTGGCACTGCATGCTTCTGAACACAGCAACAGGAAGTTCACAGTCTGCTTCTGTCTTCTGTGCTGTGATTGGTGGAGTTGATGTTGGGTGTGTCTTTCCCAGGTAAAGGCATGAGAAAGAGTGAGAGCAAAGGGGGAGGGCGACAAGTATGAGTGTGTCCATACACCTTGACATCGTCAGCAGCTTACGTAACTGTAAATGTCACGGTTCTTAGAAATATTGGTAACACTTTACAATACGTGTGCACTAATAAGCATTAATTCATGCTTAACTAATGCACAGATAATACTGAATTAATGTGTTCCTTGTGATTATCTAAGCTATTCATTAATGAGTACCACATTAGGAACTAATTAAGAGTCTGTAAGGTTAATGTATTAGTTCATACATGAATTGTTATTAATTAAATATGTAATTGTGGATTAATTCCATAATAACTCATTTTTTAACTAATAGTTTTAATTAATATGTTAATTACCAGAATGACCCAAAGCCTTGTATTTCAACTTCCAGATAATATGACAGGTACACTAATATGCATTAATACATGATTAATTAATTAATTGTTAATGCAAATTCATGTGCAATTTACTACAATTACTAAATGACTAGTTAATAATGATGTGCCTCAACAAGTAAAGTCATAACATAATGATACCATTGCAAATCATTAGCTAATGATTAATTAAAGCAGACAACTGGAAGTTGAAGTGCATAGCTTTGACTAATTCTGGTAATTAACACATTAATTTACACTATTAGGTTAATAAAATATGTTATTAAGGAATTAATACACAATGACACAGTGAATTAATAGCAATTTCATGTATTACTTAATCTATTAATCATATAGACTCTTTATTAGTTGCTGATGCAGTAATCATTGATTAATGGTTTAGTTCTTCATGAGTTGTACATTACCTCATGATTATCTGTGCATTAGTTAAGCATGAATTAATGCATATTCAGTGCACCCTGTATTGTAAAGTGTTACCGAAAAATCTGTAAAATACTGTGGGAACCGCATTACACATTAGGAAAACACATAGAACGATGTATTCTAAAATTTTAGAAATCTATTTATTTTTGCTCTAAGGGTTAGTTCACCCAAAAATTAAAATCGGTCAGTAATGACTCAGCCTCATGTTGTTCCAACCTCGTAAGACCTTCGTTCATCTTCGGAACACAAATTAAGATAATTTTTATGAAATCTAAGAGCTGGATCACTAGTCCATAGGCTTCTTGAGGGATTGAAACTTGCCAGCCTCAAAAGTTATTAAAGACATCGTTAAAATAGTCCAAATGACTTCAGTGGCTTAATCTTAACTTTATCAAGCGTCGAGAATACTTTTTGTGTGCAAAAACAAACAAAAATAACGACTATATTTCAACTATTCACTTTCTGCTCTATGAGCCTCTAGTCAGTTAACGTAGTGTGATTGCTTAGAGCTACGTCACACGTAGGCTCACTATTGGCCGATGCTGGTCATGTGTGTGATGCGTGTGACGTACAAAAACAGAAGCTTACGCTATTAAACTAGTAACCTGACTCGGAGGCATAGAGAGAAGTAAATGAATAGTTGAAATGAAGTTGTTATTTTGTAGATTTTTGCGCACAAAAAGTGTTCTTGTCGCTTGATAGAACTTAAGATTGAGCCACTGAAGTCACTTGGACTATTTTAACGATGTCTTTAATAACTTTTCGAAGGCCAGTGAGTTTCAATTCCTCAAGAAGCCTATGGACTAGTATGGAGTAGTGATCCAGCTCTTAGATTTTATCAAAAATATCTTTAATTTGTGTTTCAGAAGATGAACAAAGGTCTTACGAGGTTGATACAAAACATGAAGGTGAGTCATTACTGACAGAATTTTGCATGTTTGGGTGAACTGACTCCTTTAAGTGCAAAACCTTTCAAATTATGTTTAATTAGTGTATTTCTGGTTGAAAACTGTTTAGTTTAAGATTATATTTTTGAGAATTATTTTTTTTTGAGTGGTCAGTCAGCAATATTGGATGCAGATTTTATTGTAAGCATTATCTTTGTAATCTAAAAATGCTCAAGTTTAATTGATTATTTTGTTATAAATAGTCAAGTTTCCTGGCATCATATTAAACCATCTGAATAAGCTCAGCTCCAGAGTGTGTTATCTGAAAGCAAACATGCACAACTTAATCTAAACAAAGCTGATACAAATCAATGAAATGTCCTGGACAAAGGTTAAGACAAAGGATCAATCATCAACATGTTGCCCAATTCTATTGTAAAGGCAAAAAAGAACTAATTTGGGAAGACTGCAATAAACTAATCAGATACTTTCAGTGCAAAGGCAAAGATTGAGCATATCATGACACCCAAAAAGGTTAGTTAGTTAGTTAGTTGGTTAGTCAACTAGTATTACAAAAAGTAATTGCACTTTAATAACTTTGATATTATTGATATTATATCATTTGCATTTACCCATGTATTCATTTCTTAGCATTTGCGATGAGAAGACTCAACGCCTGTGAAGAGATGACTCAACGCCGGCAATTTGTTATGCCCTTAATATTACATGATTAACTAAATGTATTTTCCATGTTCTTTTCTGTAATGCACTTTCTGTAAAGCTGCTTTGAAACAATATGTATTGTGAAAAGCGCTATAAACTTGAATTGAATTGAATACATTAAGAGATATATACTCACCGGCCACTTTATTAGGTACCCCATGCTAGTAACGGGTTCGACCCCCTTTCGCCTTCAGAACTGCCTCAATTTTTCGTGGCATAGATTCAACAAGGTGCTGGAAGCATTCCTCAGGGAGTTTGGTCCATATTGACATGATGGCATCACACAGTTGCCGCAGATTTGTCGGCTGCACATCCATGATGCGAATCTCCCGTTCCACCACATCCCAAAGATGCTCTATTGGATTGAGATCTGGTGACTGTGGAGGCCATTTGAGTACAGTGAACTCATTGTCATGTTCAAGAAACCAGTCTGAGATGATTCCAGCTTTATGACATGGCGCATTATCCTGCTGAAAGTAGCCATCAGAAGTTGGGTACATTGTGGTCATAAAGGGATGGACATGGTCAGCAACAATACTCAGGTAGGCTGTGGCGTTGCAACGATGCTCAATTGGTACCAAGGGGCCCAAAGAGTGCCAAGAAAATATTCCCCACACCATGACACCACCACCACCAGCCTGAACCGTTGATACAAGGCAGGATGGATCCATGCTTTCATGTTGTAGACGCCAAATTCTGACCCTACCATCCGAATGTCGCAGCAGAAATCGAGACTCATCAGACCAGGCAACGTTTTTCCAATCTTCTATTGTCCAATTTCAATGAGCTTGTGCAAATTGTAGCCTCAGTTTCCTGTTCTTAGCTGAAAGGAGTGGCACCCGGTGTGGTCTTCTGCTGCTGTAGCCCATCTGCCTCAAAGTTCAGACGTACTGTGCGTTCAGAGATGCTCTTCTGCCCACCTTGGTTGTAACGGGTGGTTATTTGAGTCACTGTTGCCCTTCTATCAGCTCGAACCAGTCTGGCCATTCTCCTCTGACCTCTGGCATCAACAAGGCATTTCCGCCCACAGAACTGCCGCTCACTGGATGTTTTTTCTTTTGGACCATTCTCTGTAAACCCTAGAGATGGTTGTGCGTGAAAATCCCAGTAGATTAGCAGTTTCTGAAATACTCAGACCAGCCCTTCTGGCACCAACAATCATGCCACGTTCAAAGTCACTCAAATCACCTTTCTTCCCCATACTGATGCTCAGTTTGAACTGCAGGAGATTGTCTTGACCATGTCTACATGCCTAAATGCACCAAGTTGCCGCCATGTGATTGGCTGCTTAGAAACTAAGTGTTAACAAGCAGTTGGACAGGTGTACCTAATAAATTAGACAGCATTCCAATGACTGATATTTGTAAATAGAATTGATAGTTCAATGTACCAGATGTGCTTCTCCATAAATAGTGCTAAAAAAGACTCAAATGCGTACACTAAAATATGGTGCTAAATAGCACTAAAAGTGGTTCATTGGCTTGTAATCATATGGGAACCACTTTAAGTGCCACTTATCTTTGTCATATGGTGCTATGTAGAACCATAAGAGGTGCCATAGAGCGTGTTAACCACCCAGAGAACCGCTGAAGAACCGCTGAAGAATCAAACTGGGCTTAGTGGTGCTATATAGCACCATGACCACCGCAAAGAACCCCTGAAGAACCTTTTTTTTCAGCGTGTATAAAATGCTTGCTGAGCATGCTTCCTTTCTTCTAAAGGTGTCAATACCACAATATATTTTAGTCAATCTATTCTTGCCGTTAATGACCTGCAGTCGGCATCAAGGTATGTTGAATTCAATGTTGGTTTCAATGTTTCGGGTATTGAAGGCTGCATAGATGTATCCTTCTTCGCTACCTTTTATATAACACAATCCTATGCTTTCTATTCTGTGACAGTTGTCATCAGTTTGTGTGTAAATATAATTTTTTTTCAACATTTTCCATTACTGACATCATTTCTAGTGAGAAATTACTAGTGATTAAATATTTGCTTTATCACCAAAGCTCTATTTCATTAAAGAGGTGGCTGATTATGATTTCACTTTTCTAACTTTAGTTGCTGTTTGAGCATAAACAACATCTGTAAATTTACAATTCTTGAAGTTCAAAGCAAAGAAATTGTTTTTAAGGACTACAACAAATGACTGATAGGGACTACAAATGTTTCCTCCCTAAAATTTACATAAAACAATTTGCCTCTTATAGATTATCATGACAGAATATGCTAATCAGTAACTAAGGTAACTACACACAAGCTACATAAATGCATCAACTAACCATTCAGAAATGTTGCCTGACACGTTTCTTCACTCTTCTTGACTCTCCATCTTTGTCTGACTCCAGTTTAAAACATAAAAAGGCTAAAAGTTTTAGAAATTTTCAGTGCGTCTGTGTGCAAGCTGTTGTAGCTCCGCCCTCTATGCCGCGAACAGCAGCTCATTTGCATTTAAAGGGACACACACAAAACTAAGCATTTTTGCTCACCCTCAAAAAGTGACAGTCAGTGTTGGGTAAGTTTACTTTCATGAACTAGTTCAGTTTATAGTTCATATTTCAAAAAATGATCTAGCTCATTTCGTTTATTTTCTTTTGAGTTTTCAAAAGAGTTTTGTTGTTTTTTTTTTTGTTGTTTCTTTGCCAAAGGCCATATACAACCACAGACAACAATTATTTTATCGACGGGCAAAGTTTGCACAGAAATGTACGATTTTTCCCATCCTCACCCTAAAATCATAAAATCTGTTTAAATGATCATACGACGCCTCCTCGCTCGCTGCTATGTCGATGGCGGCATAGGCCTACATATTAAGGCCTGTTTACGTGTGTTTTAGCCGGGTTTCAGTGGCCCAGATCTAACCCCTGAACAGACACACCTGTGTGTAATTATCAAGTGCTCCTGAAGATCTTGGCTGCATCTGAAATCACATACTTCCCTACTATATAGTAGGCAAAAAAAAACAGTATGTTACAAAAGAAATATGTCCGAATTCATAGTAGTCAAAACAAGAGTAGGTAAAAAGTACCCGCATGACCTATACTTATTCCGGCGAGATTCTGAAGTGTGCATATGGACACTTTACCATCCCATGAGGCCATGGGAGAGGATTTACTGATTGGCAGTGTATCAACGTAATTGATGACAACATGGCGAATATGTCCAAATTACATTCTACACACACTCATACTATAGAATGTTCTTTTTTAGCAGTCGTGAAGTAATTTCTTATTCAGAATAAGTAGGCCTACAACCTAAGAGAGTATGTGATGCGATGGACATTTTGCAGGAAGGTTGATTTTGGAACAGGATTGGGCACCGCTGACATATTGGATATCTACTTGACCTAGCCTATATCTGACATACAAAGGGAGGAAGTAGTATCCTGTACATATGCCCTTGTTCCCTTAGCTCAAGCTTCAAGGGCCCAACATTTCACTTCACTACTCAAGTTTATTCTTCATTTGTTATTCCTTTATAAAAAATAATAATTATATTTCATCCTCACTTCTTTGCCTGACTGAATCTTTTGCAGTTTACTTCTACGATAATATCTAAGTCAAACAGGAGAGCTGACTGAGACGTGTCAAGGAAAAAAACAGGTCTTGTTTATGATCAACTAGATCAACAGCAGTATAGTAAGTAAGGAAGCACTTATGCTGTGTTCATGTGCTATGGTAATTATGGTAAATACCAAAAGCCGACGTGGAAAATGCACATGAACACCCCCTCATGTGGTATTTTCCACTGGGCAACTCGTCGAATATTTTGATGGACGAGTTGCCGAGATGAGATAAACTTTGACCTTTTCAAAATGGCGGAGAGCACCGCTACAGTCGTGAATGGTAAAATATATATGATCTAGAAAATATACAGCATATTATTACCTTTTCAGTTTCTGATAAATCATTTTCTTGCTGTTGCAGATGACGTAAGCAATCTAAAATAAGTTTTAGCTAAATAACAGGTCTGGATCTCCATCTTTTTACCACATTACGACAACAAAAGCACTTGTACACAACACACAACACAATACAGTTCACAAGTGGAAAATGTCCTATTTTCCATAACACTGTGAACGCAGCATTATTTTTTTTTATTATTTTTTATTAAACATTTTACTTAATACATTACATAATACAAAAGTGACAAGTTTTAAAACATAACCAAGAGCCAGGGGTACAAGGAATGATACATATTACATTACATTGGAATTCAACGAGAAAGACAAATAAAATAAATGAATACATAAATAATAAAATAATAGCAATAACTAAAACAGGAAAAAATCTTTTTTAAACAAACACATCAAAAAATGAGCATACATTCAAAGTTTTAGTAGCCTTTTTGTTACAAGAGGTAGATAAGGTTCTGATATAAATCTTAATATCTTCTTGAAAGTGAGAAAATTGGGGGTAACTCTCATTGTTTTACACTTGTGAATAAAATATTTTGCAAGCAAAATAATTAAGTTGCAAAGAAAAAAAATATTCTCATGTTGCTTCTCAAAAATGAAAAATCCAAACAGCACATCTTTGAAGTAAAGCACAAAGTCTTTATATATATGGTTTACAATAAATTGGCAAATATCTTGCCAAAGTTTTCTGGTATGATCACAGTGCCAAAAAAGATGTAAGAGAGTCTCTGGTTGTAAATCGACGCAGCATTACACTTGCACTCAATACACTAGCACTCAATATCCCATGTTCACGTGCAGCAGCGCATCAGCTTCCGCGTCATGCACAGTCACATGTGGCGCCTGTTTAGTTTCACTTCCGCGTTTGAACAGAAACAGATAATTCCTTTAAATTATGCAATTGTTTTAACGGTAATATTGTCCGAAGTTTGTTTATTCACTGTGTGATTATCGATACTACCGTATATTTTGATAGAATGTGGTTAAGTATTGTTTAAGGACATCCACTAGTGCGACACTTTTGGAAAGAAGAACCCCAGGCTGGGTGTCCACATCAGACAACTAGTTAAGACCCTCCACTTTTAATTTTTCTACAGTTAACACTGTCATAAAAATCCCGAAAGGTACGTTAATGTTTAACTTTGTGCATTTATTTATTTGCATACATATCAAAGATGACAGCTTAGGCTAACAGCTGCTTGTGTATCTGGTTTCCTAATTAAAGTTATTAATTACAGTTTGTTTCATTGCTTAACGTTATTTGAACTTGGATCGATGTAGTTTAAGTTTTTGTTGTCTTTTCGGACCGTTTTCAGTAATATAACATACAGATTATTACATCGTGTTTGGCATTAGAACCAGGCGTTGTAACGTTAGTAAACATGTACAGTTTGAATTTTTTTTATAAAATAGTACTTTTCGAAATAAAGTAATGGGTTCATTCTGTGGTCTTTACAAATATGACGTATACTTGATAAAATACTAATGACCTTCATTTTTTGACCCTTTTATAGTGTTATGGTAGCTAAAATATGAATCAGATTTGAGCAAAAATATTTCACGATATTTCCGAGTTTTTAATTTATTTTATTTGTGAAGTGGACCGTAAAAAAAACTAATAGCTGAATAAAATGTTATAAAATGTGCAAGATGTTATAAGATACCAAAAGTGATTGAAGTTAACCAAGAAAAAAGGACACCGTTTGTCTAATTTTTGTTCATGAGCTCTTTACTAATCACAGAACACATGATTCTGTATAATAAAATATGCATTACATGTGTATATATACTGTGTATATGTTGTGTAATGGTTAACACTTTACAATAAGGTTCATTAGTTACTACATTAGTTAACATTAACAAAGAATGAACAATACTTCTTCAGCATTTGTTAATCTTTGGTAATGTTAATTTTAACATTTACTAATACTTTATTAAAATCTTGTTAACATTAGTTAATGCACTGTGAACTAACATGAACAACAATGAACAGCTAGATTTGTATTAATTAGCGTCAACAAAGAATAACAAATACAGTAACAAATGGTTAGTTCATGTTAGTTAATGCATGAACTAATGTTTAATAAATGAACCTTATTGTAAAGTGTTACCGTGTAATGCTACTGTTACACTGCCCACAATTCTGTCATGGGTTTTATGTACTGGATGCAGGCATCATTCAGTCAAAAGATACATTCACTGACAAAGTTTATTAAATGCCCCTTTCCATCAGGCATCACCTCTGAAAGTCATGTTGCTGTCTGTGAGAATAATCACTCCTCTTTTTGTACTACTTGCTGGAGTGCAAGCTAAGCACAACACAGACAACTGCCAGCTGATTTCACCCAGCGAAGCTCAGAAAAGTGCGCTCGCTTTGCTAGAACCTCTCACCAATCAAAGGTAAACCAGCTTTTTGCAAGTTACAGTAGTCTTGCATTCATGTTTGCAGGTTGTGCTGGTCTTATTAAAGGTGCCAACTTCCTAACTATCCTCATATTCACTCTGAACAGCTTCATCGTGAAAGGAAAAGAGGGAGGATATTCGTACATTTTTCAGGTGTGTGGAGATGCTAGCGGATTGAAGAATGCAGGTCTTGTGCAGAAAAATGAGGAAACTGGAGAGCTGATCCGAATTGGGAACTACGATAAAACACGAGCCATTAAAGGAAGTATGTTACGTTGCGTGACCTTTAGTCTGCTTTTGTTTCTTTTTTACTACAGGTGGTTTTAGTATCTTTTTCCAATTGAATTACATATTAATTTAATTCAGTAGTCATTCATATGACTGTTGATTTATAATAATGACAACTTAAATTTACTATTGGCAGGGATACAATTTACAATGTTCTTTTGCAACAACACATATAATACAAAGATCAAATTTTAAATTAAAGATCTTATTACAGGTGTCACAGGAAACTTGTTAACTCATTTTCTACAATAGTTCTGCTTTTATTCCTGGTGCAGGTGACTGGATTTTGTTCATCTATGAGGGGGTGAGAATTATGACAGCCACTGTTCAAAAGAGGCAAGAAAAGCCATGATTATGATTTCATGCAATGGAAATGTTAAGGTATGAACATTTTAATCCTTTGGATATGGCATAGATTATTTGTTGAGATATATTCAGTGGAAATGGTTGCTTGGAATTGTGGGATTACCTGCACATATCCTCCCCATTGAATTGTTGAAAATGTTTAACCTTTTCAGCTGAGCAGGAATGTTCGGTCATTCTGTGTCCAAACAACCCCATTTCAGAAACTTTTCATATTTTTTAAAAGTGATGAAAGCCAAAATATTAAATGCCATGGATTGATATGTTTTGTAGAGCGGGGTCAGAGTGACGAATTTCCAAAAATAAAACTTAAAGGTGCCGTATGGAATAATTGAGGTAAAAATATCCAATAAATGAGCTACACGCATCAAAAGAATAAGAAAAAATAAGTGACAATGATGTCATTAAAAAACTGAGAAGTTATAGTGCTGCCGAGATATAAACCTAAATTAGCATGCTAAATTACTAGCCCCAGCCTGTCAGGTGTCGTAATACCAGTTTCGGCCATGGGAGGAGCTATGCGGGCGCACAACATTACCACCAGCCAAACTGCAATAGAAGAGTAAGTCGCGCCGGCTTTGTGTGTGTGTGTGTGTACTTGAACCTGTCCTGATGTCAGTCATGTGGAAATACAGCCCACTACTACATTTTAGTTCAAGGAAGAGTTAAAAAAATGATTGGTCGACATTAGGGCTGCACGATTAATCGCACAATGTTGTTATGCGCATCTAATCATTAAAGCCGGTTCCTTGATTAGCAGTAAATCACCTTCACCTGCTTTCAGATGGAGCGGCATTTACTACAAAGAGCCGTAACTTACTGACAAGCTGAGCCAAATCGCATTAAATATCGCTGGCGATACGTCCCTGAATATTAACGCGATTTGGCTCAGCTTGTCAGTAAGTTACGGCTCTTTGTAGTAAATGCCGCTCCATCTGAAAGCAGGTGAAGGTGATTTACTGCTAATCAAGGAACCGGCTTTACTGATTAGATGCGCATATCAACATCGTGCGATTTATCGTGTAGCCCTTGTCGACATTATGCATGAGGAATACATTTTGGTAAATTGTAGCACTGTATCTTTCAACAGTGTTCGTGTTCTTTTTCCATTAGCTAGTAGAGATGATCGGTTCACGTGCGCTGAGGGATCTGTCGTGTAACATGTACAAGCGCCAAAACGGAATTTTTGTTTGAATTGCGCAATAAAACTGACAGAATCTGAGAGCTTAACTAACCTGCTTGCTAAGTGTCAATTACGTGTGTCTCACGGTGAAATCGTGAGAGTTGGCGGCTCTCAACATCAGCGAATGCTCTCTGTCAAATGAATTCAAACTAACAATAAAAGTGTAATATGAACAAAACGAATACCATAAACTTCAAATAATTGGCCAGGCTTTTATAACGTTTACTGAGTCATAAACGTATTATGAATACTGAAACCTATACATTTTTCTTAAACTCATTTTCATTTTGTGTTAAAATTGAACATTATATATTGTTATGTACAACTTTTTTTATCATTTACATAACCATGACATCTATTGTAATGCCCAGGTGGCATATACAATTATAGAACTTTAAAAGCAGGCTGCGTAGTTCACATGGACATACGATTTGAGAAAATAAAATCAATCCTGTTTTTGTACTTCTTATACTGTCTATGCAACAACCAGACCGTCTTCCTGTTTCCGGCGTGACGATCGAGTCTGTCCCAAAAATACCTCTCAATGCGCCCTCGAAGACTCGCGCTAAGGGCACTATAGGTCTGCACTTCATGACGTAACCGAAGTGTGGACTCTGAGGAAGTCCACAAGTCCGAAGTGTGCCATTTGGGACAGGGCCTTTGCGGGCTTTGCGGAAGACCGCTTCAAGGGTACAAAGGGGGCGCTGCTGAGCACACTTCAGAGTCGTAACTCGTAGACTCGGCGAGCACGCGCAATTTTTTACGAGTGATGATTTTTCTGCGCCGAGTCGAAGTGCTCCCAAGCACTTGCTGTGGTATTCCGCCATACAATATAGCTATCCATTATAGCCACTTGTCCATGTACAAAAGTCACTTGTCCGGGGTAAAGATTTATAATTTTATCTAGGGCTGCACGATTTGGGGAAAATGTCATATTGCGATTATTGGGGTCAATATTGCGGTTGTGATATGCGATTGCAAATAATAAACAAATGGTTTCATGAGTCAACTTGTTTGGTTCTAAACCAAATGCACACACAGATTAGTGATAATTCTGAAATTAGCAATAAAAACTAAATGATTGATAACACCTATAATGATCAATAAGCCATTGATGTCTGGATAAAAATTAACTGTCTAACAGGTAGGACATACAGAAATTGAATAAAGTTATCAAACAGTCTGCACTAAATTATAAATTATATATAGACTACTCCTTATTAAAGCTACACAAATTTTTTAGTCAAGAGCAATGAGTAATTTTCTCTGTTCCCTTTGTTCTTTCATTAACTTTACTGACAGAACGCTTTATTGGTAGCTGGCCCTTTAAGAGCGGCCGCTGTGGACAGAGACGCGGATCTCACACGCGCCTCATTCTCTCTACGAGTCACAACTCTTTATGTCCATCATAAGACTGCTCTTATGTATGAAGATACTCGACAAATGACATTTTGGCTTTTGGCAATTGTATGTGTTGATGTTCGTTCAAGCACGAAAGAGAACTTGTGGCGCGCGGTCTGTGCATGCGCATTATACTGGTGCGCGTCTTTCTGTGAGTCACATTCAGGACATTCACAGGCAGCGCGAAAAATGTGTTCGTTTCAAATCGATAAAATTAAATCTGTGAAATAGACGTACCGAGTGGCACATAACGTGAAGTAACATGGCATTTTATTTTGTTTGAAATTTAACTTGTCCGGTTCGGACAACTAATTTTCTCTTTTACTTGTCCTACAAAAAATCCACTTGTCCCAGACAAGCGGACAAGCCTTAATGTTGAGCCCTGATTAATTGCTTTGTGTTTGGTTAGAATGACTTTTCAGTGGTTTTGGAGGACAATCAGAAGAAAGAGGACTGTTATTACCTGTTTGA
Organism: Hybognathus amarus; assembly: GCA_030378365.1. NCBI lineage: Eukaryota > Metazoa > Chordata > Actinopteri > Cypriniformes > Leuciscidae > Hybognathus > Hybognathus amarus. Next base: position 352,161 of record JAQIUQ010003360.1, read on the forward strand.
GCTGGACACTGATGTACTCTGTCCAAAAACCCCATCCAAACTCAGTGGCGGCTCCATATTCCTTATTGTGTGAGTGCTTCAACATTCTCAGAGAGATCATCACACCATTGGCAAAACATTCATGTATTTTGCACATACTTTACATGTAATGTTCCCATTTGCTGTTCATAGTGTATTCTCCTGCCTGGCTGTGTATCTTACCGGTGGATTCCTCTATCAGCGACTGGTAGTTGGAGCCAAGGGAGTTGAACAGTTCCCCAACTATGCCTTTTGGTCACAGATCGGCAACTTATCTGCTGTAGGTGTAAATACGTATATAGGTCTCTGTCTCCTGTTTCAGTCATTCTTTTTTTCCTTTTATGAACAAAATATACCTTTTTATTACCCTAACAGGACGGATGTGATTTCGTCTGCCGATCCCGTGGTAACAGAGAAGAACCCCCTACGTACAGAGGTGTGGCTACTGAACCTCTTGGGAGGAGCCAGAAGAAAGGGATAACCATTTACTTCCCATGTGACCAAATCATAACAACCAATGAACAGAGGCTGGACAGTTTATGGTTTTGAAACCCAAAGAGAGATGTTCAGTTCAGCAGGCGTGTTCCTAGTTCAGAAGTGCTGCTGTTTTTTTTACTTCCCAATAGCACTTATTCTCTGTTAATTTGGTGTTTACTAACTAGTATTCAGAAATCCAAAGTCCCTCAGATAGATTTGGTTATTTAATGTTTATGGCAAGATATCATCAACATGAAACACTGCCCCTGTTTTCAGTCTATAGGTAGTAAAAGACATTGATGCTGCTTGCAAGTACTTAGTTTCATTCAAATGGTTAATCAAGTTTTACATGCAGTGTGAAATCATGTCTGATGAAACTGAAATGAAGTTTTTTAAGCTCATGCTCCAACTCAATCAATGTTAAACATGAATTTTCTATTTCAGAATTTTCACTGAAATTGTTTATTTGAAAAATTATACTCGCAGATATGCTTCGCTTTACATTCCAAATTGGCTATTGTGTTCGTGTGGAGAAGTTACATAAGGATCAGGCCTACCTCTTCAGCCTGTAACCTATATATGATGTTTCTGAAATATGATATTAATGATAAATTGGATATATTTGAGGAATAGAGTGTTCTTGGAGAAAGTCATCTGTGGTGCATTACCACTGACAACAATTAACTGTTAAAGTAAAACAACTTCAAAGAAAATGTGAAAAGAAATGCGTTTCCATATGGTTGGTTTTCTTCTTTTTTGGCTTTTTGATGTTGCAAATGTTAATATGATTCTTCGACTGTGGGATCTATTTCATACAGTAGGAATTACTGTAAAGCCTCAGTGGAAATCACAGTACAAAATTTCAGATTAAGACAGAGCAGCAGTTTATTTTTCTTTACACTTTTGTTAATGTATCGTGTGTTTGAATGCACTGACGCTTTAAGCTTGATTTTGGTTTTTATTGGAGTCATTTCATTTTCTTTATGCCCTTGAGGTGCTGAGATCATCATAAATGAGCATAAACACTCCTGTTTTTAAGCTATAGATTATAGCATTACAACTATTTACAAGATCAGGAGAAACAGAGCTGATAGTTATAAGGTACAGGGTGCTCTTCTATTATGTATCATTTAAGTTTTGGTCTGTGTCTAAAGGTGAGTTAGAGACTCTTTGAAAAGCACTTCTATAGTATCAGATTAGAAATGCTTTGCTTTAATAACTAGAGTCCATATTAATAGCATAAAGGTATGATTCATTTGGCTTGATGTTATTCAGATGTGCTTCATGAGATACAGGCCTGTGAAAAGAGATGGCTTTACTGTTCTTGCAACTGTTTTTTGTGTTCTTTACAATTTTAGTGCAAAACATTCAGTTTGTTTGCTTTGGAAAGTTTGAATAAAGTGTTTGATTACTGAATTGTGTATGCACTTGTGTAGTTGTGTGTAAATATAATACAGAGTATACATTTAGCTGGATATTATAAACATTACATCACAATGTAGTGTGATTGTCAAAACATTTGGCAACTAAACATAATTTTACTAGGTGTGGATTTGCATACATATTAGATACCTGTATTTTTTCTCAAGAAAAAATCCTACGTTATGCTAAACAGAGAGCACTGTTAGCTGGTATTATTATTAAAGGTTCAAAATAACACTTCAATTAAATATAATGTGGGTTTTATTATAATAGCAACATTATAATATTTAATAAAAAAACGTAAAAATAGAATAAACATCTCTATAGTCAATTTTTCTAGCCAATAACGTGCTATATATAATATCTCTATTGATCTGTCACGTCACATTTACAAGCGCCAAAACGGTATTTATTGTTAGACTTTAACTGTAAGCTAAAGTTATTTATTGTATATCTACATTAGGGATATTCATTATGTCAACACTATTGTCGGACATTTGTTTTGTTGTTGTCTTTATTTGATTTTGATTTTTATTGGTTGAAATTGTTTCTACTTATTTTGAGATTGCTATATCTAGCACTCATTTAAATATATAATGGTGGATTATGTTTTGTGTACATGCTAGAACAGATATGTGTATTTGTGCATAAAAAATGAATGCATATTTGTTAGTTTAAATTGATTATTATAATATTGATTGACAGAATTTGAGAGCTGAGAATGTGTTTAATATAAAACGTAACCTCGGTCCAATGACAATTATCACAAGACGACTCTTTGAGAAAGCTCTCGGAGTAAAACTAATCTAAATAAATGCATATAAAGTCTAAAATAAATAAATAAATAAATAAATATAATTAAAATATAAAAATTCAAAAACTAGCTCAAAATTAGTGTTTATATAGGTTTTAAAGGACAAACAGTTAAGAATTGCAAACTATAACCGAGGAGTAACAGTTTACTTCGAGGACAGCATGTGGTAATTAACCATTGACAAGATTAAGGTTGTCTCGTTTAATAGTTATTCCAGTTGCACTGTGACTGAAACAGTCTAGGATTTATAAGATTTATTGCTTTTATTTATACTGAAAAAAGTCTGGGAAATATGAAAACTTGAAATTGACTGCTCAGTGAACAGAAATGAGTCGTGTGCTACTGGTATTTAATGTTAATTTTAAACCATGGAAACGTCTGTGTGGTATTACACAAGTTTTAAATTTCAAATAAGTGTATTAAACATCATTATCAGCCTGATATCAGCCCCTTTAGTGGGCGGACGGGGCTGTGATAGGCTGCTGCTCGCGTCAATCATCTTCACACACAATGCCGATTGGCTGCCTCGCTGTATCAGGACCCGCGGAAGTTTGTACAGAGAGATTCGGTGTACTGTCAGTTATATTTTAAAAATACTCGTCCGTTTTCCAGCGCAAACTCTGTCGTTCCGCGTGTAGCCTCGTGAACAACGACGAAAAACAAAAGAGACAATGACGTTTAAAAGGACGAATTTTGTGTCTAGAAAAACAAAGCTCGCGTGAAGCGCTAGCACCTGACAGCTAATAGTATTGTGTAGCTCGTTGTTAATTTAACGTTAGTTTATTATTTTTTTCGGTCGCCAACTTGATATACAGCACCGGAAAGGAGTAAAAAACGCGACTTGAGCTGCAGTTTAGCAGCTGTTCTGCTTTTATGCTTTAGTTAGTGTCAGGAGTGTTTTATATTGACAGTTGTGATTTTGTTTTTGTTTTGATTAGCATGCTAAGCTAGTCGCAGCGCGAGCTGGTATTCATAATTTTGGATTTACTTCAAATCAACATCATCCTTCATACATCATTCGTGTAGTGTCTTTTACTGCCATCTTCACACGACGAGGGCTGTAACACAACAGGTAAAGTGAACCTTGGCTTGTAAGCTTTATAACTTAGCAGACACTAGCAGAACGTTGTGTGTAGGCATGTAAGTTAACGTTAGATCAGTTGACACTCCTCACCTTTGTGTGTGCGAGTAAGTTAACTTGATTTATATTATTCGGGTTAGTATAGCAGGGAAATGTCATTTTCACCCCCAAATCTCTATGTATAAAAAGTGAAAAAAAAAAAATAATAAAAAAATAAAATAAAAATAAATCTAATTTAAGTTCTATTTTTATTAGGGATGCTCCGATCAGGATTTTTGCAGCCGATACCGAGTACCGATTTCTTGTCATGGTGATCGGCCGATAACGATACCGATTCCGATGCTTAATTGACTTAATATAAGACAAATAAACAAAATGGAACAGTTTAATGCAGCTCATAAGGTTTATTTAAACATTGTCCAATACTGTGGAGGACAAAATAAACATTTAGTCTCCTAAAATGGAGAAGTCTGATGTAACTTAAACATCGTCCAATACAAGTCTGAGCAGGACAAAATAAAAAAATAAAAAAATCAAACAACATTTAAACTCCTAAAAGAACAAATTGAAGTGGTTTGATACAACTCATTAGGTTTAATTAAACATTGTTCAATGTTAAAGAGAATAAAATAAATAGAAACATTTAAACTCCAACATGGAGAAGTCTGATGTAACAAATAAGGTTTAATTAAACATTCTCCAATATAAGTATCACGTACGTCCTCACGCGTTGACGTCATCAAATCGCGATCGGTTTGTAAGATCGGCCAAGTTAGTGAGTACCGATCGAGTCAAAAATTGTTATGATCAGCCGATACCGAATCTCTGGCAATCGATGGAGCATCCCTAATTTTTATCGTTGTCAATACTAAAGAAGTAACTAAAATAAAATAGTTTTAATTTGAAATTATTTGAAGCCATCACTACAACAAATGTTACTAGGATCTCCCAATACTTCATAAACAATTAATAAAAAAAAAAATACATTAATGAAGTAATGTTACAGTGCAGTTTAATAATGTCACTTTGAATAAGCTTTATTTTCCTTATGATAATATATGACCACTTGCTTGTGTTTTATACATTTATAATTATAATTAATTATATTAAAACATAAGCAATACTTTAATACATTATATATTTTTTATAATTTATATTTATATGTCTAGATTGATATTTTTTATAGCTGTTATTGTTTTACGATAAACAAAAACCAAAGTTTGTTTTATATAAACTTTGTTACAATGAATGTTTTGTAACTTATGTCTGTTATTAATTTAGCGGTTCATTATGCTGGGAGATTGTGGCATGAAAGAATGGGAGAGACTAGCACTCAGAAAGAACTCAGTCACGATGCTGCAGGATTTAGTGGTGGATGATCTTCTGATCCAGTGTCTGCAACAAGATGGAATCCTCACAGAAAACATGGCAGAGAGCATCATGGTAGGTGTAAAGCTTAATTTTAGATCATCACCGCAAATATGTTGTAAACAGAAAATATTGTTGCAACTTAAATTAAAAATGTAATGATGTAATCAACACTTTGAGGGATTTTAAGCTAAAGGACTCATCAAAACCATGTGTTTTGTTTTATGTCATTTTCGTTGCCTTTTAAGTGTATAGTAACCCTTTTGATCAAATTAATTGTGATTATCAATTTAACCATTATTCTGCTGTCCTACTGTATACAGTAAACTACAGAGCACGCTGGCATATTTTAAAATATATGCTGCATCAGTAGAGAAGAGCAGTTGTTTACCGACAAGGCTGAAATGGCGTTAACATTAGTACCTCAAGTGATTAGAACAATAGGACAAAAATACACGCAAATTCGGAAACAAATGTTTAAATGTCATTATAATTCCAATCTAAAGGCATTAGTTTATATACAGTTGGCACTTTTATGCATTTGTTAGCCAGCTAAGTTGCAAGGTAATGTGAGTAATATGTTCATGCAGCCGAGAGATGAGTAGCAAATCAGGAACTGTATTCAGTTAAAAAATTATCAAACAAAAATCTGTATGCGTCACTGTAATACATATTTTATTTTTACTCGCTAATCACAATGTGCTTTAAAAGAGACTCGTACATACAATTGAATAGAACAATTTCAACGGGGTTGAGTTCTATGGGGACTAGAGGTGAAAGCAAGAGCATCCTATGTTGATACTCTCTAATAGGGCTGCAACAAACGATTATTTTGATAATCGATTAATATAACGATTATTAGAACGATTAATCGACTAATCATCGATTATTTTGCCAGCTAATCATTAAGTTTGGAATGATTATTCAGCTTTTTCAATTAGTTAAAACATTGAGTTATACATATTCTTACTATAATATAAAAAAAGAAAATCAGTTCAGCTTTTGAAATAGTGGTTTTAATGAACTTAGAGCCAACTAAACAGGTCATTCTCTTTAAGTTTAACTCAAATCACACACAAATGCTCTCTAAGCATTGTTTAATAAGCCCACTGCTTTTCATAGAACTGAAACAGAAAAAGGGTCATTACTTCAGGACACAAAAAGGGTAAAATATTAATCTGCAAACCATTATTAAAGATATAAAATTACAATAGTTTTTTTTACATGAGAATTGAGCTGACAGAGATGTTCTCATTCACCTTTTAATTTACAGAATGAAAAAGAAAAAGTAACTGCCATGATATTATTCCTAACATCTCCTTTTGTAAGTCTTCATGATTATGGAACAAAATACAGGCAAGTAATAAGACTATAATACCTAATAGTGTTACAATAATAAAAACAGCCCTGACTCCTAAGCTCAATCAAGCTTTATTCTATGCAAAATAAATCATCACATTACTGTAATTATATTATTATTGATGATATTATTACTATTAGTAGTATTGCATGATCTAATAAAGAGATTTACCACTAGTTTAGTTAGCTCCAGCTGGAGAACACTCGATTCTCACCGGCTCCTCTTTTGCCCGGATGTTTCCTCTTTAAGTGCTCCAACATGCATGTTGTGCTCCCGTGAAAAGCAAGTTCTGCCTTGCATGTATTGCACATGACAGCATTGTTGGTTTTAAGTTTTGTAAAACTTTGCCAAACCTTGCTAGTTCGGATTCGTTTGCACTCGTCATAATTCGCGCTGTTTTTTCTTTTACCGCACTTGCATTTATAAAGGGCTGCATTTACACTCTAGCGCCAAAGCGCCGTAGCGGTCAAATCGCGATATTGCACGCCCTTACATTAGGTCACGTGAGATCAAACGACTACTGGACAACAAAGATATTTGTCGACAATTTTTTATTGTCGACGTTGTGAGGCAATGTCGACTGATCGTTGCAGCCCTACTCTGTAATAACTCTCTGCATTCTCTGTAATACTATCATATTAGTTAATCACATTTTGCAAACGGTCCGGTGCATATTTGTATTTGCCCTCGGGAGATCATCAAGTGTTTTAGCATTGAGCAGTATAGCCAATCGTAGACATGCTTGTTGATCTCTTCAGTAGGGTTGGGAATCGCAAATTGATTCCAATTGTGGGAATCGAATACTTGTTATAAAATTAAAATTTAGATTCCACTTATCTGATTCCTATGTGCACATTTTAATGTGATTTTAAACCATTCAAGCCAAAGAAGACGCGAAAACTTAATTGAGTATTTTTTGTGAACAGAATAAATATCATAATAAATTAAAATATCCTCATAAAAACATTAGGTTATGTCTCAAGTGAACATAAACAGTTGGGGAAAAAAAACGCATGTGTGACAGTTTTTTATTTTATTTGTTCATTCAGGTCTTAAAATGACCGTAGCCTAAACCTGTAAATCTGTCAAAAACAGAAAATCATTTCCTGATCTTGACTGAATAGCTTTTGTAACTTTAATACAGAGTCATCTATATTTTACACCGACAAAATTGCCTCTAGAGTATTGAAAATGGAAAATGTTTGAACCAGACCCAGCCCTAGAGATGACAGTGTGGCCGCGGGTCATTAAAAAGTATTAAAAAGTCTTAAATCAATTTTCCTAAAAATAAGGCCTTAAAAAGTATTAAATTGTCTTAAATTCAGATTGGATAGGTCTTAAATATGTTTGTCATGTCACCGCAAAGATGCAGGCAAAGGCAATCGTTCTGCCAGCCAGGTTTGACATATTTCTAACACGGTAATGTAACCTGTGTGTGTTTGAGACACGGGTGCGATCGAACAGTGGAGTCATGAAAAACATCCGTCATTTTGTTCATACAGGACAACATTCAGTCTGCAAAGTGTTTACTTATATTTGTGTAGGCCTATACTCGCATTAAAACACAGTTTTAAAAGCAAAACATATGTGTCAAACCCCTGTCTGTGTGTTGTAACATCTGTCAGAGTTTGAAGTCTGCCCTGATGAAGAATAGGAAAGACAGTGCAACGAACTGGTAGTTCCACGAGTCCTTTTATAGTTGCTTTCTCTTTCAGTAAAGCACACTCTTCACATACATGTCGAAAGGCGGATGCTAACAAGTTAAGAAAACACTCTGTAAAACGCTACAAATCAAAGTGGAAGTAAACGCATTATAATAAAACAAACCCGCGATAGATCGGTCATCTTCCTCTTTTGCGCAAGCATTCTCACTCTCACTGAGCGTGCGCGCGCTCACATAACAACATCACGCATACAATAACGAACGCCATAGAAGAAGTCATCTTAAAGGCATATCAACATGTCATGAACACTACTGAACACTAGGTGGCCGTTACAGAGTTCCATCTTTTGGACATTCATCATATCGCATTGGTTTTCATTTCTTGTCCTCAAAACAGGGCACTAATCTGTTTATTTTTAAGTGTTTGTAGTATTATTTTCAATTATTTATAATTCCTATGAGGAGAATAAAGTTAGGGTTAATTAAAATTAAGGAAAATAAATATATTGATCTGAAATATAGCAAATTAATTTTAATTTATTAATTAAAAGGTATAATAACCAAACATATATCAGTCTTTTAATCTTTTTATTAGTTTAATTAACAAACTAATTATATGAAACAATCAGTACACTATAAATAAACTGGTTCTATGCCTTTATTAGTAAATTAAATTTAAGCCTTCATTAATATACTTTATTATTTTAAACATCAGGCTTAGACATTTATAAAATGCCTTCTATGTTCTTTTCACTCCACTGTACTCAGCCACAGGCGACTGCACGTACGGAATTGACAATTGGTTATTGTCATTTCACCATATTTTTGAACAGACAGTGTGTTTACTTGGAAATATTACTGTATATTTTCAGTTTTAATTTATATTTCCATCATAAGTTTGGTCTTAAATTTAATTTAGAAGTGGTATTAAAAAGTCTTAAAAAGTCTTAAATTTAAATTGTTTATACCTGTAGCCACCCTGGATGAGTGACAGCTTTTTAGTGATTACAAAGGAACTGTTCTTTCCACACTTTATATATATATATTTTATTAACAAAAAGTTTTGTTTTTCATGCTGGAACAACGGCCACACAGAGAAAGTTTCCGAAGTCATGTCCACATATAAATGTTTTTTTTTAATCATTTTGGATTAATTTAGTAAATATATGAATATTTTATATTTTTAATTTCAAAAGTTCAATACACTGTCATGGTTCAGTCAATGCTCTTTATTTTTGCATTAAATTCAGCACTTATGTTTTGATTCAGTATCAGTTTGCTATTGGTTAATTAATCAACCAACTTGGCTATCGGTACTGGGAAAATCCGACTTCTAGTGTAAAGCCTCATAAATAATGCTTTGATTATTTTTAACCTTGGCATGATTTGAATCTTTCAGGCTAAATCGACGTCCCAGGGCAAGAGTCGCCATTTGTTGTTTCTTTTGCCCGAACGTGGCCCTCGGGCATTTAGCAGCTTCTGTGCTGCTCTTACGGCGACAGAGCAACAGCACCTCCGCAGACTGCTTATGGACTTCACTGAGAAAGACGTGAGTTGCTGCCTCCACTTCAGGATCACACCCAGTTAGACTGACTTGACAGGTTTCTATAAGAACATAATGGTTGCAGTGTTTAATAGGGCTGCCCTCGATTTAAAATTTTCTACTTGACTATTAGACTCTCATTTAAGCGATTTGTTAATCGCATATGTATATTAACCCCTTAAACCCGAAGTGTCCCTCCGGCAGTACAAAGTAATCTATTGCGTTGGGCACAAGATATTCCTCATGGAGGAACGATTTTAAAAATGTCCATTAGAGGGCATCAAGGACTGAACAAAAAGGCTATCTTGGTTCCAAATGCTGTAACTTTTGATTACTTTATGCAATCACCACAAAATTTGAGATCACTGTAGCGCCTGAGCTCAAACGGAGCGTGGGTGAACGCGATCCAATTCCTTCCTCTTTACTACGTTACAGAATGAAATAAACATGAACAAACATAAAAAATATGTTGAAAGATAGTCAAATTTAAAAAACGATTAGTCGACTAATAAGGGGCAGTCCTAGAGATCAAGTAGTTAGGGATGGTGAAAGTCTTTCTTAGTGATGACAGCAGAAACAGGGAGGCAAGGAAAACAGAAGTGCTGTATTCAGAGAAAGAAACTTTGTGCATCATTATTCTAAGTTTTTGTACTCTAAGGCCCCGTCCACACGAAGACGCGTTTCGCTGTATACGTATACGTTTTTTATCGTATTGGCGTTTAGTCCACACGGATCCGGCGTTTTGGGAGAGTGAAACCACTATTTTTTGAAACCGGGTCCCAGGGTGGATAATTCTGAAAATGACACCCTTGCGCTTTCGTGTGTACGGCCAATGCGTATATATTTTGAAACGATGATGTCATCACCCCACGTGTCGACTAGTCAGTCAGTCACGTAAAAGGAACAACAACTGCCGAACTGCTTGTATAATAATATAATATAATATTATAGGCTATAATGCGACAGAAACTTCTGAGCCTCTTGTATTCCTTTATTTATTATTTACTTGAATGTGTTTAGATTTTTTTATAGGCCTATACTTTCTTTCGTATGCTGCTGGTCTCTTGTCTGATAAAGACATTTCGTATTTTATAGGGATGGGGATTTAAAGCAAAAATAATTTTTGCCGATCGATGGAAATTATTTGATTATTTTGGCTATTCAAAAAATGCACCCCTGTTCCACTCCGACATTACATTTCTCTGTAGGTTAAGCGTAGCCTACGTGTTTTCCATTATAGAAATGTAGTTTAATATTGACGTTTAAATAGGCCTATGTTAGTTTTTTTTATTGAATCTATGTAAAGTGAATGTTTATTGAATCTATGAAAAGTGAACCGCGTGCATATGCGCAATAGGCTATATCGGAAGACCTAATTTTGACCACATTACATTTTGTTTTGTATAAAGCCCTTCTTTGAAGTGAATTTCGTTTTTTAATTAATTTTATCTTTATTTTAATAAATGTTTCATCAACCAGTTACCTGGATTTAATAAAAGAAGCAAATATAGGCTATAGCAGAATATAATCAGGACATGGACGTTCTGGCGCGATATAACTTGCATTGCTCCTGGAGCTTCGTCTCATAAATGATCCGAAACTCTGAAATATATATAAATCTTGAAATGTTTAAACAACATTGACGAACAACAATTCAAAACTAAAAAAAAACAGATACTCTCTCTATAGCCTAATCCGTATGAAGTGCATTAGCCTACTCCATGGGCGCGTTCAATACTGCAAAGTGGCGAGTCGGCATCATCAACTTCCTTTTTTCAGTCAAGAATGACAAAAAACATTAGTTTATTAATAAACAATTAAAATGTCTATATTTGACACATTTGTTACTTTTGCCAGTTCTTTGTGGCAAGCTTTCTGAGTCAGCTAACTAATCGAATATTCGTGACTCCCTATTTTGTACCAGGCAATGTATTGTTGTTCAACAAAGTTCTTGGTAAAGAAGAAAATAAGCAACTGTGCGTAATATTATTTCATAGCCTTTTATTTCACTGCCTAAAGTGCGCAAGGTTTTATGCGCAGAAGTCTTCTTCTCGCATTTTTAGTGTATCTCTATTAGGGCTGTGTATCACCAACAATGTCACGATACGAATACGCATCACGATACTAAAGCCACGATACGATGCGTATCACGATACAGATCAATTTGGAATTTATTTTGAGCTGAGTTTAGTAACAGTGCTACAACAGTTGTGATAACTGAAAAACAATTTATTTTTTTGTCATAAAAAAATTAGTTAAATAAAAATGCTGAGAATGGCTCTTCCTTAAAGTCTGCCTCAATATCTGAAATGACAATTATAGTGACACTGAAGCATGTCTACACTGCTCAATGACTAAACAACTTAAATCATTCCATAAAAGCAAAAACGGTAACAACTTAAATTTAACATAGTTTTCTCAACACCTAGTATTTAGGAATTTGGTCTTAAGTGTTCAAATGTGCACCAAACAAAGTCATTTCTTCTATGTTGAAATCATTTTAAATGATTACATTTTCAGATTTTTATGCAGAAACAACAATTGATTGACATGCTCAAGGTAAAGAGAAGAGAGTGACAGCAGAATATCTCAAAACGCTAATGCTTATAACCAAAATAACCAACTGTGTTTAGAGGATACTTACCAAGACCGAAATTTAACATAATTTTGCGTGTTTTAGTCCGTTAAAGCGATATAATCACGCGAGCTGTGTGTGAGGCGGCTGACTCTAGTCTAAATGCACGCAGCGAAAACCAACTCTCAGAGAGCGCGCAAGTACTGAACAGTTTAAAGTCATTTGAATATTTAAACCGGTAAGACTTAAAGACGCGCAAATGGTAAACTTTAGTCACGATGCAATGCTGACCCGATTAAGCAAGTGAATATTCCCTCATGTCCCGACTCCTAAACGCGAGCGTGTAGTTTCACCGGCTGCTGCAGCGCTGGATGCTTGCCTTGAGCAGCCGTTTGAGAGCCGAGAGAGCAGACGCAGCACCATTGAACTCGCGCTGTTCCTGAAATTGCGTCTCACGTTTTCAAACTACTGATTTGATTTTATAATACAAAATAAAAGCTTAAGTGAATCAATGTTTGCAATGTATGTAAATAATAATAATTATGCGCAATACCCGCAACAAAATTTGAGCCATGCCTGAATTGGCTTCATTCAAAAGCACAACAGTATCGATACGCGATACGGCAGCTGCTGTATCGATACGCGCATCGCCAGGAGTTCATGACGATATATCGCTGTATCGATATTTTGAGCACAGACCTAATCTCTATGGCAGAATTACTGCGCCATACTGGTCTGGGATGTCTATTACATCGTTTTCAGTCGTTTTCAGTGTGGACGCAGATATTTTGAGATGCCACCGTGTTTACGGACTTTTTTTTTTAGAACGAGGAAGAAAAACATCGGATAGGGGAAGCTCTGGCTTCGTGTGGACGTGGCCTAAAGCAGCTATTTACTTGATGATCTGCACTTAATGACAAAAGATTAAAGCATATTTGTTTTGTTTATATTGGCAGTTTTAATAAATAAACTCTGCATAATAAAATAAACTATTTAAAAATGTTCTCCAAAATACAAAATCTTCCCAGACAGTAAGTGACAGGAAGAGTTGTGGTGTAAATCTTATGACCATGAGACGTATAGAAAACGAGCCACCCACAGAGGTCATAGCTGGGTTAGTAGAATAAAAGGGAGATAGAGTAGGACTAAAGGGAAGTTACTGTGTAGCAACATCCATATTGTGCACCAGTTTACCACACCCAAACTGGAGTGATTCTTTCACAAAAACCAAACAGACAAGTACCAACTCTCCTTTCACCTGGAATAGTGAGTAATACACTGACTTGAACTTTCTGTGTTGTATGCATTCACACATAAAGCCTGTAGTAGCTAATGTAGATGAGTGATTTTGTGTGTGTTTTTTTTTTTTTTTTTCAACTTTATAGGATAGTTTTTCAGAGCCCCCACTATCTCTCCCAACTCAGGAATGTGTGATACCTGCAAAAAGAGCCAGGACTTGCGGTGAGCACTAAGTGTGCTTTTATTTGTGTTTGTGCACAATATAAAACTATGCTAATGTCATGCCAGAATTTATGTAATGCGCACACAATCACTGATAAGCAGAGTTCACAAATAGTGAATGTGTCTGTTATATCAGTGTTATTTTAGTAATATGTATATACTATTTAATGATAATTTGAATTAACTTTTATTTTTGTATTTTCATTTTAAAGCTACAGTATGTAACCTTCGGCCCTCTAGCAGTTAAAACATAAAACTGCACGAGTTGTGGAAGAGCATTGTTTTTGTTGTGCTTTGCTCCTCCAACACGGATGAATGCAGTTTAAAGCATCGCAGTACACATGGATACAGGACATCCTATCAGAGAGTATGGCCAAATAAATTATAATATTCCATGGAGATTTGACGTTTTTAATGATACATGGTCAAATTCTCATTCGTTGTGACGACAAACTTTTAGCTTCACACTACCCACAGCCATAGCTACTTTTCTTTGTGTACATTTTTGATGTGACACGCACAAGCAAATGTTGTATTTATGCAAATATGTCCTGACAGTTCTAAATTATAAATCATTACTATAGTAATTATTTATTTGGGTAAAGGGTTTTTTAATGGGTTTTAAACTCTCTCATTAAATAACAATTTGATATTTTTTTTATATCAAAGTTGCCTAGTGTAGCTTTAAGTTTAGTTTAAGTTTGTAATTTTGCTATGTGCTTTTATTTATGTTTTGATAAACGAGTTAACTAATAATAATATATATTATTTGAAGTTTTTCCATCTAATATTAAAATTACAGAAAATTATTTGTTATGCTTTTAGTTAACAATAACTTTTATAATACATTTAAGTGCTCTCTGAACTCCCCCAGTCAATCAAATTAGAAGAGCAGAAACTAACTTATTATGCAAGAAAAATATAATATTTTTGTATGTTTTAGAGTCCATGGAGATGCGTTTAGATGCTGACTGTCCCGTGACCACAGCTGTACTTCCCTGCACACCGGAATTTTACCAGTCCCACAGATCACAGGTATAAGGACACAAACTCTCTTCCTTTCAATGCGCACACACACACACAAATACCCACTTTATTAGCATATATATTACGCTATTTTATCTCAGTGTGATCCTTTATGCAAATGTTCTTCCTTTTAGGCTTACCCAATGCGCTTCCTGCCCACGAGGATTGGCCCTGGTGCTGAGTAATGTGAGGTTTGACTCTGCAAACACTGATTTGGACATCCGGAGAGGAGGAGAGGTGGATGAGGAGACGCTGAGGAGACTTTCACAGAGATGGATTTCACAGTCTGCCTGCGCAAAGACCTAACAGCAGAGGTGAGAGTTGGAACACCCTGCAGAGTCAGACTGCCCTGCAAAGCAAAGTGATTTATTAATAATTTTTTGATTCGTGTGTGTTTTTCAGGCAATGCGTGGGTGCCTTGAACAGTTTGCCCAGCGGCAGGATCATGCAGAGTATGACTGCGCTGTTGTGTGTTTACTGTCTCATGGTGTTGAAGGATCTATTTATGGGACAGACGGACAGCTAGTGGAGGTGCACCTGATTTGAATACCTAGTTTTTAATTATACAAGGGAAGTAAATTTACTTCCTTGCACAAGATCCTTTAGATATCAGAGTTTCAAACCACAGACAGAGATTAAACTATGTCTCTGTCTCTCAGTTGGACTGGGTGTTTGAGGTTTTTGACAACGCCCGCTGCCCTCCTGCTCCAGAATAAGCCAAAGATGTTCTTCATTCAGGCTTGTCGGGAGGTGAGTTATCGGTTCTTTAACCAGTGATTTTTAATATATATTTTAAGGTTTAGTTCACCCAAAAATTTTTATTGTGTCAGCAATTACTCATCCTTATGTTGTTCCAAACCCGTAAGACTTTCGTTCATCTTCAGAACACAAATTGAGATAATTTTGATGAAATCTGAGAGCTGTCTCACTCCTCTCATAGGCTTCTAGGTAATTGCAGCTGCTGGCCCTGAAACAGGGTTTCCACGGGTCTTGAAAAGTCTAAAATTCTGAACTTTAAATTTAAGGCCTTAAAAAGTTTTAAAAACGGCCAGATTTTCATCTGAGGTCTTAAATTTGATTTAGTCATGTCTTAATAAGATTTTACCCTCGTTCATTTGCCAAAACTCTGGCAGCAGAAAGTTATTAAAAAGTAGGAAAAAAGTATTGAGTCGTAGCTTTCAAAGCGAAGCTCTAGAGCAGGGGTTCAAGCAGGTTCAAACACGCAGCTCCCGTGCCAGCATTAGCTCGTGGCTTGATACGAGGTAGCTCGCCAAGAGGCCAATTACACACCGGGTTTGCGCGCTCAAGTTCATTCAAATATAGGCGCGTCGCATCCACAGCGAGATTGAAAAAATCAACATTTCAGATTCAGAGTGCTGCAAACGAACCAAAGAACCAACCAATCAGCCCCTTCCGTAACAACATTGAAAGCTCAGTCAACATGAAGATCGCTGTGCACCCAAACACTACCGGTGTTTTTCTCTTCTCCGTGAATAAATCTTGTAGCAGACCTAACGTTACAGCAAGCGTTTCTTGGTGGTGGAAATCCATTAGCTACTAAAACGTCTTTGTCGTTGTGGAGAGCGCAGTGCATGGTTACTTAGCAATGACCGACGCAACAGGAAAATTGGCCCAATTTACTATTAATAGTAAAAGATAAGGGGATGTGAATGTCAGTAATTTATCAATTTTTGACTCAATCTTTTTATAAAAGTTTTTTTAAAGACTTTTGTTTTAACTAAATAACCTGTTGCAAGATACTCCTTTAAAATCTGGCCATCATTTGTAATGGTATTTTAATGTTTATCTAAACAAAAACTGCATATTAATGCTAATTTTGTTTGCTGGGTTTGAACATACATTTCGCAAATTGATTTCAGAATAATCATGAAATGAAATGTTCATGCCATTTCATATCTAGGTATGATCAACTAAATTCAACTATAATTGTGTTTTTACAGACACACACATATAAAATATTTTTTTCCGAATATTTCTTTTATTTCAAATTTTGGTAATGCGTCATGTAGGTCTTAAATTTCAATGTTTATGGTCTTAAAATGTCTTAAAAAGGTCTTAAATTTGGCTTACTGAAACCTGCAGAAATAGGGCCCTATAATTTCTGTGATCATGGAATAAAAAGCACACTCTTTTTACAACTAAAATAACAGTAAAGGGTAAAAAAAAAAATTCAAAATTAAACAACGGAATTGCAAAAATTAAAACGAAAAAAAACGGAAATTGCAAAAATTAAAACGAAAGAAAACGGAATTTGGGAAAAAATAAAATGGAATTTGGGAAAAAATAAAACGGATTTTATAGGGCCCTACAGAAACCCTGTGAAAGTTTGTAAAGACATTGATAAAATAATCCAGGTGACTACAGTGGGCCAACCTTAAGATATCAAGCAAAGAGAATACTTTTTATGTGCAAACCGACTTTATTCAACTATTCATTTTCTTGCGTGTGGGCCTCTGACGTGAGCTCACAAGAGTGCCACGACGCATACGCAAGTACTGAGAAAATGACTTAGCTGGACATAGCTGGACACGCTACACTGTAGCTGCATCCCAAATCACGTAGTTGTGCACTATTTTATGCCATTTTGTTGTGTAATCTGAAACCATGTGTAAATGTGTTGTCTGAAACATTTGAATAGATTTGTGTCAGTGTAAAATTTATTGTATTTTAACTTGGCCATGAAATATAAATTCCAGAGCAATTTCAATAGGGTCCTCAAACCATCAGTGCTCAGGCCCTAAATAGGTGATGGAAGCTGGCATGGTGTTAAATTGTTAACCAGCAAGCAAACAAACCTTTCTTTATATTTCAGAGGAAATGGACAACGGCGTGGACCAATTGGATGGCCAGGAGCGGACTCAGTCTCCAGGCTGTGAACAGAGGGATGCTGGGAGAGAGGAGGAGAGAGACAACAAAGTGAGGATGGAGAAAGAAAGGGAGAGTCTGAGAGTCAAACTACCCAGAGATCTGATATGATCTGTGGCTTCGCCCACCCTCAAAGGTTTCAGTGTGTACACATTGTTGTATATTCCTTTTTCACACATTAAAGGGATAGTTCACTTTGAAATTAATTTTTGATATTTTAGCTTACCTCAAGGGCATCCAAGATGTATCTTTGTTTCCACAGTATTTTAAATTTTTATATTTTTAGGTCAAACAGTATTTGTCTGTCAGTCATATAATGGAAGTCTATGGGGATCTCCTAAAAGAGCATGAACAGAGAAGTCCAAATTAAACATGATTTAATGACTTGTAAACGCAAGTACACATTGATGGCCTAAGACACAAAACGAGCGGTTTGTGTGAGAAAACAAAGTATTTATATCGTTTTTACCTCCTGTAACCACAGCCACGTCCAACTGATCTGAAGGCATGGGTGCTTCGGTCTGCGCATGCGCCGGAAGTGATCTCTGCGTGTGTACGTCACTCATTGTTTACACAGAGATTTTGAAAGTTTTACCTTTCACTGTGAAGATCTAAACATATTTAGATATACAGGAAATTGCAATGGAAGATGATTTCGATATATCTAAATATGTTTATGTCTTCACAGTGAAAGGTAAACTTCCGAAATCACTTCCAGCGCATACGCAGACTAGGCCTGCACGATAAATCGTTATAAAATCTTTTTTTAAATGACTTCAATTTAAAAATAAAAATCGGCCTTTATTTTGAAGCGTGTATAGCCTACAACAGTGTGTGTGTGTGTGTGTCTAGACTAAGAAACATTCATAACAGAAAGTAGAATGGGGATAAAAACAGAATGCTGTCTATGAAGTAAATGCGTCTTATTAGTGGAAACTTGTGGTGCGTACATGCAAGTAAAGTAAAACATGACCTGTTACCTGATTTATGTATAACGAGAGGTTCTCTAACGTAGACTCGCTGTATTCCTGACATCACAGTATTCCAGACACTAGACCGTTTCCGCAAATTCTTTAAATAAACACTTAACGGTCATTGCATCTATATCCGTGTCATCTTTGCCTCGTCCTTTTGCGCTTCCAAACCAACCCAGCTTATAGTTGTTGATATGTATGTGTTATATATTCGAAATGACTCTTTCTACCTGTCTGAAACACTGAGTAGAAATTTACAGCCGTCCGGAACACCGTGAGTCTACGTACATTATTAGCTGCTACTGGGCGTTTGCAGGTCAAGAAGTTCAATGAACGCAAACATCCAATAATACTGAATTAAATTGTCTTTCACGTCTTGCGCTTGTACGGACGAATTTACACAAAATTAGCCAAGTTCAAATGGGGTCCATGCGTTCGAGTCTTAAAGGGGCAGGAGTTTAATAAAACTGCTGCTGTGTTTTCATATTAATCAAAGGACAAAGAAATTACTCACTGCTCTAGACTAAATAGTCTACCCTTTTAAACCTTACAAAAAATATCCATCTATATTTAATTTATACAGTAATGAATATGCAATTTTTTCACATTTGATTACTTTATTCAAATGTATACCGATCTACTATTAAAACACTGTTTATTTAATTTGCAGCTTTTCTTTGTTCTATTTTTGTATGTATTTGTCCTATTTGTAATTCCATTTATTCTTATTTTGTTTTAAAGATTTAAAAATTACAAATGCAGTGACAATTCAGGAAGCGGTTATAAAAGTCCTTGAAAGTCCTGGAATTTCATTTTACAGAATCTGTACAAACCCGATTACACTTATCAGGAAAAAATCGTGAAAAAATCGTGATATCAATTCTAAGCTAAAAAATCGTGATTCACATATTTTTCCCAGAATTCGTGCAGGCTTACGCCGCAGACTGAAGCGCCAAGTGCCTTCAGATTACTTGGACGTGGCTGTGGTTACAAGAGGTAAAAACTATATAAATACTATTAGTTTTCTATAAATACCGCCTCGTTTCGTGTCTTAGGCCATCAATGTGTACTTACATTTATGAGTCATTAAATCATGTTTGAATTTGGACTTCTCTGTGCATGCTCTTCCAGGAGATCCCCATAGACTTCCATTATATGACTGACAGACAAGAACGGTTTGACCTAAAAATATCAAAATTGAAAATACTGTGGAAACAAAGACACCTACATCTTGGATGCCCTTGAGGTAAGCTAAAACTAGGGTAGGGTACCAAAACTCGGTTCTAACAGGGAACCGGTTCTGACGTAAACGGTAGTAACCAGACCGAATAAAGAATGAAAATTTCGGTGCCTGATTTCGATGCCTGAGTCTGTGGCATGCGGTGGCATGAGGCGCACACACGCAGTCTCTCACTGTCTCCCTCTCCGACGTGTCGCGCACTATACGGTTTATTGAAGCACTGTCTGATCTGTCTCGCACACGCGCTTGCTCGCTCGCACTAGATTCCGGGAGATTTTAACTAATTTGCGATCATCCGGGAGCCGTTCTCAATATGCGGCTGACTCCGGAACGTCAGCTGATAGCGAGGAGATTAAACACACGTGAAATGTACACGTGAAATGTTTGGCTGCATTTCACGTATGTTAAATTACGCGTCAGAATAACGATTGTCTATGGATATAGAATCACCATTCGCGCCGCCTTGACGCTCACGTCGTCATATTATATTAGCGCGCGCATCATCTGCTCCTCAGAGTTCTCTGCCGAAAAGCAGCACGAGATATTTGGCAGCAAACGCAGCGTCTCGTTCCCTATTCAGAGAACATGGGTTACACAGAGACGTTCTCTTTCATATGTTTACTCAAAGCTGCGCATAAGACGCAGTGGGAATGAAATATCAAACTGGCTAAGAGCTTAACTAGTAAATGACAAAATAACTTACATGACTAGTTAAAGCAGACAAAACATGGGAACCTGTAGCCATGTTCGATATTATATTACCCTGGTAGTACCAGTACTCTATTAATCTCCAGTATAATTACATTGTTTGATATAATACTGTTTTATTTGATATTATGTAAATATGAACTTTTATTTAATATTGGTTTATTTATTATTACCATATGTTACTTGTATTTATATTGTAAGTTAATATTGTGTCCAGTTTGGCTGTGTAAATAAAGGTGTATTATTTTTTGACAAAGTGTGTGCGGTTTTGTTTTCTTAAGTACCGTTTCAAGAACCGCTTAGGCACTGGAACTGTTTAAAAAATACAGAGTAGGTACTGGTATCGGATAAAACCCAACTGATACCCAACCCTAGCCTGAAACATATCGAAAATTAATTTCAAAGTGAGCTATCCCTTTAAGTGATTTTATTTTCATTCATCATGTCACATTTAGATGCTGAGCAGATTGCTCGACGTGTTGTGTTTTGTGCGTGTTTTGTGCTTCAGGCACTGCTGCAATGAGAAACACCAAGAAAGGGTCCTGGTTTATTCAGGAGCTGAACACAGCCTTCAGACAGAGAGCCAATAACACACACCTGTCAGACATGCTTGTGCAGGTAAAACTTCAATGTCTTTTTTGAGTAGACAGATTTTTTACCATTTGTGACATGATCTGAAGAAGCAGCTCTAAATATGTGCTGTTCTATTAAATGCAAGATAAAATATGATTGAGCAAAGAATGAACAGTAAAAGGCGATACTGGGGCGGCAGTGGCTCAGTGGTTCATGTAGGTTGTCTACAAACTGGAAGGTTAGTGGTTCAATCCCCGGTTCCACTTGATCAAGTGTCAAGGTGTCCATGAGCAGGACACAAAGCCCCAGCTGCACCCGACGAGCTGGATGGCGCCTTGCATGACTGACACTGCCATCGGTGTGTGAATGGGTGAGTGAATGGGTGAATGTGAGGCAAATGTAAAGCGCTTTGGTGGCCATTGGGTCTGTGAAAGCGCCATATAAATGCCGTCCATTTACCAAAAGTTACAGAAGCTCGTTACAATACCTATTTTAACATGCTTAATTAAGCATTAAAATAACTGTATTTGCTAAAGAAACAAATATTGCAAAGCAAAGAATATAATTCATTTTATTTTGGTCTCTGACACACATACACACACATATATATGAAGAAGTTTGGTTCCAAAACATGATAAACGCCTTTTAAAAAAAATGAGTTATTGCAAAAATCTGACTTTTCAATACCGACCAGATACAAAACAATGTTTAAATTTACGTAAAATGCGAATATCCGCCGTGTTATTATGTAATGTTTTCTCCTTCTTTCCAAACCGCAACAAACGCCAGTCTCCCTTCTCTGCAAAATGCGACATATCGTGTAACCAATCACAACGCACCATTCCACACAATGTAAAGAGTAACGGCAGCGCTTTAACTACACTCCGGCTACCTAGGTTTTCTCTATTTTGTCCTTCGATCAACAAACAAACAAAAAAATGTAATAATTTTGACAGCATTGGTGAACCTGCGGTGTGTAAGGCACTATCCTGCATGGTAAGCGATGACCTCGAAATCAAATCATTTACGCGAGATAAAGATGAGGCACTTTATTTTGATTAATTGCATTTTGAAAGAAATTAATTAATGGATTTATTGCATTTTGGGGAAAAAACAATACTGTTTTTTATAATAAATCTTGGAAAATTAAAACCTGGATTTAATTTTTTATTGATATTATAACCTACAAATGCTATGTTAAAATTTTAAACAGAAAATAGTGGTTTTCATCTTTCTCCATTTTCTTGCTAAAGAAACCACAGTTTTACTCAAATTCAGTCAAAATGGATTTATATCGTTTTGGAACCAAACTCTTCATATATAAAGACAAATGAAAATACAGGTATCAGGCAAGTACCAAAAATGAAAGTATCGGAAAAAGTGGTATCGTGCATCCCTTATATTTGTGGCAATATGGACTTCTGATAGCTTGTAATGTAAATCGATTAGATCTTTATAACAGTATAACAGACTACTTGATATAAATATCAGTTGATTCTTGACATCTCCCAATAATATGTCTAACTAATATTATTTTTAAATGCTTAATTTCATGATCAAAGCTCTGTAGTTTTTATAGTGGGTGCAAAACATATAATGCAATACAATTGTAATTGAAATATGTACAAATATACCTTCCTCAAAAGCCTGTTGTATCATATTCGATACTCACATTTTAATAGAATGTTTGTAAAAATGCAATGCATGGATAATTAAGTGATCTTCAGTTGCTTCACACCAATAAGTGGTCATCTTGAAATATTACTAAAAATATAAATATTAATCTTATATTTACTTCATAAAAACAAGTAAACATTTCATAGCAAAAAGATGTATACCACAACCTTAAAGTGAGCTTTTTCTGAAATTATGCTAAAAGGGCTTTTACATACTAAAAAGTATTTTGTTCACTCTGTTCTCTTTAGGTGAACGGTCGAATTAAAAAGCAGAGGGATACGCACCCGGTTCAGCCCATCATCGCTGTAAAGAGATGTCCAAGTTCACCAGCTCCCTCTGTAAAGACCTCTACCTCTTCCCCAAGTACTACCCCAACAACTAGACACATGCACACACTCCCTATGCACAAAGCACACACATAACACACAGTGCTCATAGAACTGATTTTGATGCAGTATTGGGAGCTTAGCACAAGTGTGTGTTCATCCATCACCCGCTGTTAGCTCAGTTTACACACAGAGTCATGTAAATCTACATCTTCCAGGTATCATCTATTTCACATTCCTCAGCGCAATACATTTGTACATTATGTTAGCATGCATTTGCTAAGATTCAGCTTTTAGAGTTTTTTTCATCATAAGAACTTTGTCTTTACTAGTGTGCAGCTTAAGAATATTCAGTGTTCATTTCTCCCATATATTCTTTCTTTTTCTTTGCCTGGCTTCTTTTCTTCTTTTTTTTGAATTTCGATTCAGACTCGGAAATGTCGCCTTTTCATTATTCCTGATGTGAAGAGAAAGATCAATTTTTGTTGCAAGAGTGGGTGGAGGGTTAAAAATATGTTTTTTTTTTTCATTCCATTAGTTTTTTTTTAGAAAGGCAACTTTTTTTATCAATTTTTTTACTAAACGCTATTTTATTTTTTTACTATAATTTTTTTTTCTTTGTACGTTTTTATACCCCCTCAGGTGGTTCTTGTTTTGTAATTGTGAAGCCTCTTTTTAAAGCCAAACCATGAACTTTTCTTTGGCACATTCAGAGCAGCTTAATGACACCCTTTCACGTAGCACACACGTACAGTTTGCATGCTTTGACACATTGCGTTCTAACATTGTGCCAGTACGAGTACTTCTCCTCCTCACATTTCACTCAGTTGGATTTGAGCTGAGCATAGTCTGCCCTTACCCTAGGTTACTCTTAATGCAATTTTACATACACTGCACCATGGCAGCTTTTTTTTAATAGGACTTACTTTACTCTGTGACACTATTTTCACCTCACCGTTTGGCATATAAATAGTTAATTGTCAAACCGTTAATGTGATACATCTGGATACACTTGATCGGTCTACACAGATATTTCTGTAATTCCAGAACTTGCAGATTGATGTTGCAGTTCCCAAATGGTGTTTCTGCTTCGATTTGTGTAGGGCGCTTCATGCGGGGTATTAGCCAAAATGAAATGTGTATATATTCTCATAACGTTTTGTGTCATTATGCCTGTATATATGCCACTGTTTTTGCTCATACCCCAATTTCTTGCACATTCCTTTTTGCTTTCAATCTTCATAATGTGCAGTCAGTTGGCACACTAGGAATATTTAAAGTATGCAAGAAGACTGAAAAACCTGCAGATGGCAGGTAGAGAGCTTTTACACTTCATCAGCAGACCTTTGTGTTCTGGTGGGAGTTCCAGTGTTTAGACACAGTCTTCCTGTTCTGCACACACAACATTATTCCTCCTGGGGAAAGCAGATTGTTAATGAAGTGTGCCGTTTTTAGTGTATGAGTCTTCCTTGCCTAATAGGCATGACTTTTCAGGTTTAAGACCACTGCCATGGCATCCCTTAAGCCCTCTTCTTTATTTCACACTCATCACCTTTAGCATGATTTATCACTGAACATGATATTTGATTTTATATTACCGTTTTAGCAGCCAAAATGTTCGATGTAGATTTACACTGTTCATGCTAATATTGCTTTCAATCAACTATTGCTTTTTTTTTTCAACTATCTTGATATTTTAACTAATAAGCTTCTTTTGAGACTGGGAGAATTATATATGGCATATGTACATTTTAAACAAAATTCTAAATTTAAAAATGAGGAGTGGTGCAGATAATTTATAAAAGATTACTTTTAGAATGGAATGGTGCAGTGACACAATGATTTTAAAATTTAGTATTGAGACAGGTTATTGATTCTTTGATCTCAAATTTACTGAGAAGTCATTTTCTGAAGTCATGTTTATTTTTTTAATTAGGTAGACAAATCGAAATAGAAAAATGTTTATTTTCAGTAAGAAGTATAGCAATATTTGTTTACTGCTGCAGGACAGTTTCTGTGGAGACGATGCCAAGCACATGCATGTTCTCCTCATTTTTCTCTCTAGAGGCTTTTGTTCACCTGAGTTTTGAACGTGTGTTCAGAATTGTAACAGCATTGTGACACTTAGCCCTACAGGTTCTTGTTATGGTAACATGTTTAAAAAAGTTCTCCTGTGAAAGTGTTAACCCACATTGGTACATAGGTACATATTATAAAATCCAGTTCAGGTCCACCCCCGCTCTGACTGTGCCAGATGAGTGCCTAGTACACTTGATATTAATGGCTTATTCACTGCCTTTGTTATGTGTACTAACCAGCTATGAAGGGTGCTTAAATCAACTATAGGGATACTGTATTTTTTGTATTTTTGCTATGCAGAAACTGCCATTCGATAAAAAAAAATACTTGGTTCCAAGGACCCTTGAATTTGGCTTGTTGTTCGCTTTGTTGTAGCATTTGCAGTGTTGGGCAAGATTTGCTTTAGTAAGAAGTAACGAGCTGACAAGATTTGTTACTCCTGAAGAGTAAGCAACAGTAGTCAAACATTTGAACGCGGCGGTAAACCGTCTTCAAAGTTCTGGCAGCATATACCTTTTCTTGTATTATTTGGGGACAACTTTCCGAACTTTTTCGATCCACTTTCAAATGTTGACAACTGTACACTCACCGGCCACTTTATTAGGTACACCTGTCCAACTGCTCGTTAACACTTAATTTCTAAGCAGCCAATCACATGGCGGCAACTCAGTGCATTTAGGCATGTAGACATGGTCAAGACAATCTCCTGCAGTTCAAACCGAGCATCAGTATGGGGAAGAAAGGTGATTTGAGTGACTTTGAACGTGGCATGATTGTTGGTGCCAGAAGGGCTGGTCTGAGTATTTCAGAAACTGCTAATCTACTGGGATTTTCACGCACAACCATCTCTCAGGGTTTACAGAGAATGGTCCGAAAAGAAAAAACATCCAGTGAGCGGCAGTTCTGTGGGCGGAAATGCCTTGTTGATGCCAGAGGTCAGAGGAGAATGGCCAGACTGGTTCGAGCTGATAGAAGGGCAACAGTGACTCAAATAACCACCCGTTACAACCAAGGTGGGCAGAAGAGCATCTCTGACGCACAGTGCGTCGAACTTTGAGGCAGATGGGCTACAGCAGCAGAAGACCACACCGGGTGCCACTCCTTTCAGCTAAGAACAGGAAACTGAGGCTACAATTTGCACAAGCTCATCGAAATTGGACAATAGAAGATTGGAAAAACGTTGCCTGGTCTGATGAGTCTCGATTTCTGCTGCGACATTCGGATGGTAGGGTCAGAATTTGGCGTCTACAACATGAAAGCATGGATCCATCCTGCCTTGTATGAACGGTTCAGGCTGGTGGTGGTGGTGTCATGGTGTGGGGAATATTTTCTTGGCACTCTTTGGGCCCCTTGGTACCAATTGAGCATCGTTGCAACGCCACAGCCTACCTGAGTATTGTTGCTGACCATGTCCATCCCTTTATGACCACAATGTACCCAACTTCTGATGGCTACTTTCAGCAGGATAATGCGCCATGTCATAAAGCTGGAATCATCTCAGACTGGTTTCTTGAACATGACAATGAGTTCGCTGTACTCAAATGGCCTCCACAGTCACCAGATCTCAATCCAATAGAGCATCTTTGGGATGTGGTGGAACGGGAGATTCGCATCATGGATGTGCAGCCGACAAATCTGCGGCAACTGTGTGATGCCATCATGTCAATATGGACCAAACTCCCTGAGGAATGCTTCCAGCACCTTGTTGAATCTATGCCACGAAGAATTGAGGCAGTTCTGAAGGCAAAAGGGGGTCCAACCCGTTACTAGCATGGGGTACCTGATAAAGTGGCCAGTGTAGCATGGAGTGATGTTGCGTGCTGCCAGCAGAGCTGTCGATGCAAACTCATGGGAAAAACAAAGTAACTGTATTTGAAAAAGTACATTTAAAAGTTAATGCATTACTTTACTTATTACTTGGAAAAAAGTAATCTGATTACATAGCTCATTACCTGTTGTAATTGCATAGTCCCTAGACACTTGTCATTTGCACTGGAGAAATGTATTTGTCTGTGTGTGAGTAAGCACTGAATAGTCTATTTGGTTTCTTCTATCAGTTGGTCATAGTGTCATAGCCCATGTTAGTATGTTATGTTTCTGTATTTAAGTGTTGACTGAAGTTATCATCTGTTGAATGTCTCACTCCTCTCCTCTGTATTTTCAGAGTTGCTTCCTCTGCTTCCGTGGGTGATGCATTTTTATCCATGTGCTGGGTTTCTCTGTAGTCCTGCCGTGGCTGGGAGACAGAACGGTCATTGTGCTGAATTCCATAACAGCCTGCCCCACCCAGTTACCTGTTAGCGTGACTACCATGAAGTCTTGGCCACCTTTGGATCAGATGGTATGTGATGTGCGAAGAGGATCATTTTTGAATCACTTTGTTCTGCCAGAAGCATTTAGCTCTCTCTCCAGGTATATCAGTTTGGAGAACGCAGTATGTCATATGAAAAGTGAAAACCTGATACAGGTGCATTTCAGGTTCACTTGTGAAGGCGTATAGGGTTGTATCAGAGAATCCAGGTTCTTGGTTTTGTGACACTGTATTTTTTGTGGCCATTTGGTAGGATTCACCTGGACTGTCCCCGGAGAGCAGGGATTTCATAAAGGCTGGGTTTTTGGAGTTGAACAGCTGAGCGATTGAATTCATTAGTAAATTTAGAATCCATAAATGTGTCTGCAGCAATTGATTGAATTAAAACTGAAAGTCTACAAATATAGTTTTGTCGATTTGTTGTGGAACCAGAGATTGTGTTTGATTGATTAAATATAGTTTTAGTCATTTTCAGTTCCCCAGATTAAACCTAAATAAAGAGATGAGGAAATGTTGCTTTGGCATCAAAAAATAACAAAATAGGTGTCCACATCCGCAAACACCTAAATTGGCTCAGGTGCAGGCGGATAATAAGAGGACAATAATGGAAAGGAAGCGTTGAAGTATTAAAGAAAAAAGCACAGAGCAAATTGCAGCTCCAACAATTTTTATTTATGTAGCCGCAACTTTCGACCATTAGGTACTTTATCAGGCAGCAATAACATATGTGGAATCAGAAACATTCTATTGAAAATTCAGGAGCACACATCAAAAGCAGGTGACAAATATCAGTCATGTGAGAGAAAAAATGGGAAATAATTATATATATATATTTTTACATCAAGCCAACAAAGGTAAACAAAAACTGGATCGACAATGAAATTCAATACTCCACTCTCTTAATTAATAGGAATATATATAATGTAATATAATATAGAGACATTACTGAAGCTAGATCAGAGATAGTCTAACAAGATCATCTGCTGAATTGTTAAAACTCAAACCTTTAAAAAGTACTTTTCTCTTCTAAGCAGGACTCCAGTGCTGTATGTGCAGTGGAGTTCGACATGAAGTAGAGAATGGATAAACATTCATAGACTGTGATAAATACTCGATTTATGTGTGTGTGTGTGTGTGTGTGTGTGTGTGTGTGTGTGTGTGTATATATATGGCTTAGGCTGGTCAACTAGCATTCATCCGGTGACATTAATCACATCTGCAAAGTATCAAACTGTTTTTGTTTACGTATTAGTATATATGGGTGCACTATGTATAATTATTTTATATATATAAATACACACACATGCTTGTATATATTGAAGAAATATTTTTATGTATATATTGTATATAGATTATATATAATCGTTTATTTATATATAAATACAAATATTTATATATAAATAATATTTTATTCTTACATATACGTGTGTGTGTGTATGTATGTGTGTGTATATACACTCACCGGCCACTTTATTAGGTACACCTGTCCAACTGCTCGTTAACACTTAATTTCTAAGCAGCCAATCACATGGCGGCAACTCAGTGCATTTAGGCATGTAGACATGGTCAAGACAATCTCCTGCAGTTCAAACCGAGCATCAGTATGGGAAGAAAGGTGATTTGAGTGACTTTGAACGTGGCATGATTGTTGGTGCCAGAAGGGCTGGTCTGAGTATTTCAGAAACTGCTAATCTACTGGGATTTTCACGCACAACCATCTCTCAGGGTTTACAGAGAATGGTCCGAAAAAGAAAACATCCAGTGAGCGGCAGTTCTGTGGGCGGAAATGCCTTGTTGATGCCAGAGGTCAGAGGAGAATGGCCAGACTGGTTCGAGCTGATAGAAGGGCAACAGTGACTCAAATAACCACCCGTTACAACCAAGGTGGGCAGAAGAGCATCTCTGAACGCACAGTACGTCGAACTTTGAGGCAGATGGGCTACAGCAGCAGAAGACCACACCGGGTGCCACTCCTTTCAGCTAAGAACAGGAAACTGAGGCTACAATTTGCACAAGCTCATCGAAATTGGACAATAGAAGATTGGAAAAACGTTGCCTGGTCTGATGAGTCTCGATTTCTGCTGCGACATTCGGATGGTAGGGTCAGAATTTGGCGTCTACAACATGAAAGCATGGATCCATCCTGCCTTGTATCAACGGTTCAGGCTGGTGGTGGTGGTGTCATGGTGTGGGGAATATTTTCTTGGCACTCTTTGGGCCCCTTGGTACCAATTGAGCATCGTTGCAACGCCACAGCCTACCTGAGTATTGTTGCTGACCATGTCCATCCCTTTATGACCACAATGTACCCAACTTCTGATGGCTACTTTCAGCAGGATAATGCGCCATGTCATAAAGCTGGAATCATCTCAGACTGGTTTCTTGAACATGACAATGAGTTCGCTGTACTCAAATGGCCTCCACAGTCACCAGATCTCAATCCAATAGAGCATCTTTGGGATGTGGTGGAACGGGAAGATCGCATCATGGATGTGCAGCCGACAAATCTGCGGCAACTGTGTGATGCCATCATGTCAATATGGACCAAACTCCCTGAGGAATGCTTCCAAGCACCTTGTTGAATCTATGCCACGAAGAATTGAGGCAGTTCTGAAGGCAAAAGGGGGTGCCAACCCGTTACTCAGCATGGGGTTCCTGATTAGACTGGCTGCGATGTACATGTCTCTGTCAACAAAAATAATTTCTGCACCAGTGCACCCCACACAGATCATGTGTAGACAAAACCTTTTATTTTGGTATGTGCTGTTAGCCATATATATATATATATATATATTATGTCTATATGTCTATATATATATGTCTATATGTCTATATATATATATATATATATATATATATGTACGTATATATATATGTCTATGTGTGTATGTGATATATACAAATATTATATGATATTTTATGTCTAAAGGGTTTGCCAGGCTATAATAAAAGTGTGGTACACCCCTGCCCTTGGAGTCCTGGAAATCTGTCTGTTGATCATGATCCGTAACCTTTTGGGTCTCAGAAGCCATGCAGAATGGCAAGAGGGACTGGCAGAGAGTTGACATTGGTCTAGCCTGGGTCAGATCAGTTGTGGTGGTTGAGATCCAGCATTCTCAAGGTCTGTGCGGGGCTTCTGCACGTCCTTGCTGTTGAATCACGATGCTGTTGAATTGGTACACGTTGCCTCCTCTCACCTTCCAAAACACATCTCACTCATGGTGTTACAGATCCCCGAAGGGTGATCTTACCTGTAGAAAAGAGAACACCTGTTGGCCAGATGAAACAAGAGCAGAGAGTAGTGGTAAAGCAAAACGGAAATCCAGACTGGGAGGGACCAGCAGAAGTCCAAATGAGGTGTTATTCTCGTGACGGCTGAGGCGGGGAATCGCGCTAATGTAAGTGGTGTGTGCAATTTCTTCGCTGCCGCGGCTCAGAAAGACAAGCAGATCTGGACTTTGCATGATTTGTATTTAACACAGAGTCTGCACTCATATTTCTTCAGTCGCTCTCTTCACCAGCTTCTCGATTTTTTAGCTGATGTACTTATCACCCATCCCATTGTTTTATAGGGGTAGCGGTCTGTTTCTTGATTATTGATTGATTAATCCTCCTCATATTCCTGTATGTATTCTTAGGGTTTGGATTATGTTTCCTATTAAAAATAAAAAATAAAATCAATAAAAAAATACCTTTGGATTTTCGGTTATTTTCAGATTTTTGCAAGTGTGCACCATTTGTTTCCTATTAAAACTTACAAAAAATAAATAATAATAATAATATAATAATGGGTTATCCAGTTTGCAAAATTTACCTATTAAAAAACAAAAATTAAATAAATAAAACTCCCTTGGATTTTGGGTTTTCCAAGTCTTGCAAATCTGTTCAGATAAAAAATCCCTTTGAATTTTTAGTTTTTCAGTGTGCAATTTGTACTATTAAACTACAAAAAATAAATAAATAAATGACAATGAAGAATCCTTTTGGATTTTCGGTATCCATGTCGCCATTGTTTACTATTAAATACAATAAATAAATAAATAAAAATAAAAATCAAAGAATTAGGTTATGCAGGTGCAAAACTTATTTCCTATTAAACTACAAAAATAATAATAATAATAAAAAAATAATAATAATAAGCATCGGTTCTGCAACTTCCAAAACATGTTTACTATAAATTAAAGAATGATAAATAAAAAAATCCCTCGATTTAGGTTTGCAAGTCTGCCGGATCTTTTCAATTTAAAAAGATCCTTGATTTAATTTTTTCAAGTATTACAAAGTTTTGTTTCCTATTAAAACTTACAAAAAAATCAATAGAAAAAATAAATGAATAAATATAAAAATCCCTTTTTGGATTTGTCGTTTCCGAGTACACAACTTACCTATTGAAAACTCAATAAATAAATAAAAAAATAAAATAAAAAATTAGGTTATCCAGAGTCTCCTTTCAACTCTTACCTATTAAAAATACGAAAAAAAATGATAATAGGTTACTAGGTCCAAACATGTTTTCTTATTAAACGGAATAAATGATGAAGAAATGCCTTCGAATTTTTCGGTTTTCCATATCCAAATATACGATTAAAAAAAAAAAATCCTTTAAAATTTATTTTTTTTCGTATTAAGAAATATACCTATTGAACTTACAAAAAATGAATAAAAAAAAAATAAATGAATAAATAAAGAATCCCTTGGATTTTTGGTTTGCAAGTCTCACCAACTTTTCCTATTACAACTACCAAATAATAAATAAATAAATAAAAATACAAAATTATCAGGTTATACAAGTCTGCTTAAGACTTGTTCCTCTTGAAGTTCAAAAAACAAACAAACAAAAAAAATCCCTTTGGGTTTTCAGTTTTTCCAAGTCAGCAAAAACTTGTTTTCCTATTAAAACTACAAAAAAAATAGAATTTCAAATGAATGGATAAATAAAAATCCTTTGGATTCGTTTTTGCCAAGTCCTGGAATAGCAGGGAATTTCAAAAGTGGTTTTACAGCACTTGAAAGTTAAACAAAAAAACAATGGTTTTTGGAAATATTTAGAAGAATTTATAATTAAATTAATACAATTGTTAAAAGAAGAAGAAGATTCACACAGGAAAGTCATGTTAAATACCATATTGTTTTCTATAATATCGTATATTTTAAAGAGAAACATATTAAACTTCATGAAAATTGTGAGTGAATTTTCAAATAATGCTTGACTTCTGAAGTCGTGTCGTGCAATCTTAATACATTTCTTTTTCAATACCTTCTGATACTCTAAAATAGAAAAAGTAATGGGAACTCATGCTCAATGTTCATTAAACTGTTACCTAGTTTCCATTTCTAGCTTACGCCCAATTTACTGAGACAAGTGGATAGGAGCTATGGTTTTCCACATAAATTTTGCCAAGTTTGTTTGTGTGATGTTTGCACCTTCATATGTGTCTGAGTAGTGTTTACAAGTGGGGCCGACTCTATTTGACAATTTGTCAATAGGTGAGTTAATTTGTTCCAGATCTATCTAATTTGAAGATCACACGTTTTCTATCATGTGTATAGGTACCTGTAACATGGAGTGAGACAAGCGTGTGTATCTCGCTTTGAGATAGTCATATCTGTCACAACTGAATAAAGTCCACAGGTCAGCAATATTCAGTGTATGTGTTTCATATGCTGTAACCTTAACTGAGCCTGTGTGTGTTTATTTTTGGCTAAGTGCAGCATCTGGATAGCTACCAAATGCATCACAAAGGAATTCTGAGTACAGCAAACCCTGGTAGAGTCACTGTTCTCTGTCCTCTTCTCTCTCCCGCTGTTTTGTTATTACTTTGCGCGAGGCGATTTCGCTGTATACCTGTGGTGGGGTGGCTTTGCTAGACTGATGGTCGCAAGGATTCTGTTTCTAACACTGGGAACTCTCTCTGTACCAGAGGATTGACTCTTTAAATAATAGATTCTCAAAGTCTTTTCACTCACTGGTTCTCAGCTTAATTAAATTTGCCATTCTATTCTTTTAGTGGGGACACACATCATCAAGCTCACTCAGCTATTAGCACTCATGAATAGGTATGAATTCAATTTGACCTGTGTCAACACCCTGCTAAATTAAAGACAATCTAATAATTCCATTCATATCAATACTGTGGATCTGTGCTCCTTGTTCAGAGTGTTTACTGAGCAGAGGACCATGCTTGTGTGTTCTTATTTCCACCTTTTTTGCTTTTCTCAATGCTTCTCTGCTAATTATTTACCGATTGCTTCGGCGCAGCTTCCAGTTGGAACGCTGTTCTCTCCAAAAACGCTGTCTTACCTGGGATTCTCTGTCGATTCGGGTGGAAAAAAGGTCTCAGGTTCTTCTGAAGATTTCTGTAAACTAAAACTCCCAATGCCCTTGAGGATTGTCTGTAGAGTTGCTTTGCTTAGCGGATGTGTGGACCAAACCGCGTGACTGTGCACATTCTGGCGCTTAACCTACGCGGTACATCTCTGCCTTCTACTATACTAGCTCGAGAAACCCGGAGCATGCACGGTTAAATGTGACGCCTGGCTCTCTGGTCGGGCTGCTTCTCTCGGGTGGCTGCTATACGGTGCCAAGGAGGAACGATTATGGTCAGTGCTGGTGCAGGTGCGTTAAGCTATTTGTTTGAGCTTCGTCTCATTGGAAGGCCTAAGATTGCATTAAGAGTAAAAGGAAGTGGACTGAACTAGCGAGGTCGAGTGTCGAAAGCAGAGCGCGAGAGCATAGTTGGTGGATGTGGTGTGAGAAAGTGAGACGAGGGGGCGTAGGAGCGATCAACTCTTATAGCTGTTCAGTTTTGCCGCTGTGACAGGTCACCCAGTTCCGACAGACGACTACGACCTCCCTCTTCTCCACCTGTCTTCCTCTGCTCTCATTAGTCACTGTTAGTTCCCACGTTGATTTCCTCTTCTGCTGCACGATATGGGAAGAACGCCAGAGCTCAGTCTTTTAACCTCTGTCGATTTTACACATAGACGCGTTACTGCCCCTGCAGTCCATCTTCCCATTCCTGTCTGTACTCGCGCACGCTTGGAGATCCTAGGGCAAATGATCCAGTCAGGAGAAAACTCGTATCAGTAGCCCTATTCATAGGCTTTTATGTGGAAAGTTTACCTGCGTAAACAGAATCAGGTTTAATGTGCTCCCTGTTACCATGTTGCCAAGCTCTGAAAGGAATGGTCCTTTCATTGTGCCGTTTTCTTCACCTCATGCCGATTCCAGAACTGCTCACTGAGCTATGTCTGGTAACCAAACATTGTATGGACAAAGGAGAGAAAAGATACGATGTGCTTCGATATGATAAACACCGATTCAGATTCAGCGTCTTTTCACATATAAAATTGCAACGCACACTATCGTTTGTCTCACGGAAGATTAGAGCATATTTTGCTCCTACTTGTCAGAGCTCACCGAGGCTTTTACATTGCCCTTTCACGCAGCATCGCTCTCTAAGCTTCTCGAATGATGTATATCTGTAAGTTATATTCACCGATCAATGTTTATATGTAAATAGAAACCTGAGATTCAGATCCTGTTCAGTGAGTGGAGTGTATTGTGTTCGCCCTTTCCGTGAAATCTAGAAACCCTCAATTCATATGGATTAGAGTTCTATGTTAAATCTCTTAAAAGGGGTGCTCCATCTTTTTTGGGTAATGGGCTTACAATTTTCACTCCCCCGAGTTAAACAGTTGAGTTCTAGTCCTTCGAACCCATTCAGCCGATTGTCTAATATTTTAGAAGAGTATCAGGTAACTCAGAACAGTTTCTGGTCTCAGTCGACCATAGTAGTTTAAAAAAAGAAAAAGAAAGACACACACACACACACACACACACACGCACACACACACACACACACACACACACACACACACACACACACATCTACACGTGAGTTAGTGGGAACCAAACCGAAATTGTACTGGTTTACCTGATATCTCAAAATATCAGACAGATCTCAGCTAAAGTGGACCCAAAAAAAGCGGTTAAAGCTCAAGCTGTTTAAAGCTTCTCTGGGCCGATTGTAAAATTAGCCTATTTTCTACAAGGCTGTGAGCTCTCCTTGCAGCGAGCCTTCCGAAGTCATCGAAGTGATACGTTGCAGTTAATCTTGTCAAATGAAGGGGCTATGACCTGTCACAGTATCACCTAAAAAAGAACTTATTCCTTTAGTTCAGGGAATTGGGAGACAGCTCACTCAGAAAATTCTATTTATTCCGTACGCCACAAACCTTTTCGGCTTTCTTCTGTGGGACCAGAGAAGACAAACATTCTTTGAATCTCCGAGCAAACAATATCTTTCTATTTATTCTAAATTCAGGAACTATGCCTCCTAAGGGAGAGGAAACTTGTGATGGGAAAATATGAGATGGAAGGGAGAATTATTTGCTTTTGCTTTTCACCTCTTTTGTGCTGTATGAGTGGGAGGCGCTATGTGAGCTACATCTGGGAAAAACCCACTCACGCTTGCGTGAATTCTGACATATTACAGGTTTTTGCTAGACCTTGTTAGAGCTGGGGGTTCAGAGCCCTTTCCAAATCTGTTCTTTTTTTTGTTTCTTGTAGGCAAAAGTCTACTGGTTATCTGAAGTCAGCTGATCGCTGAATGATTTCTAGAAATGGAATTTCTAGAGAGACAGGTTTTAAATTAACAACGGTCATGTTCCTGCTCGCCGGCGAACTGGCTGCGCTCCCTTTTTATCGCTTTTTTCATGTCACATATTTTAAGGTAACCATCATCAGATAGGTATGATTTGAAGCTCACGAACCAGAAGATCAACCTGTGAAAGTCCGTTTTTGAAATCTGGACGATTGAGAGGACGGAGCAAGGTCTTTTTTGGACGAGCAACTTCAAACTCTGTTGTTCTCTTTGTGCTCCAGCGTGGTGCCACAGCCTAGAATCACAGCTGGCAATAAAAATTAAATCAATAAAAACTTGCGGTGCTGTTGTGTTTCACCAGGTGTTGGACTCTGTTCTGTTATGTGGTTTATTTTTTGATAGCAGAACTCTTCCGGTTCTTTTGCTGGTGTTAGGTAGAAGGAGAGCTAAAACCAGGAGATATGTGGTTTTGCCCCCAGCGCTCTCCCTCTGCAGTGTTACTTGAAAAGAGAGAACAGTCATCTTTCAGCTGGACATTATAAATCACTATTTTTCTGGACTAAACTAGTGAATTTTCCCATGAGATATTCTAGAGACTAATGAGACAAGATGTTACTGGAATAATAAAGTTGACTAGAAACCTAATTTATCAAAGAACTGAGCATTGTCAAACTATATTTAGATTAGGGGCTGTGAAATGATTTAATCAAGTGTGATTCATCAGCCATACAAACAAAAGTTTGTCGTTTACATATATATAATATGTGTGTGTAGTGTGTATAATTATTTTGTATATATAAATACACACACATGTATGTATTTACCTTAAGTAAATATTGCCATGCATGTGCTTTTTATATGTGAGCAATAGGTACGAGAGAGCTGCTAGTGTCTCGTGAATACAAAGTAACAGCTGAAGGTGCTGCTGCTAGACACGCATGCTAAGCGAGGTGCCTAGCCGTCAGCTGTTACTGTTCATCAATCACGCACTTGCCTGAATCTGTCTTATTGTGCTTTGAGTCAGACGGTTGGCCCACACAATACTAAAGTAAAACAATGTTAGTGCAACTTTCTTGACGTAAGAGAATCACTGAAAGCCTGACCTTTTCCGCTGGAAAAATAGTGCCCGCAATGTGAGACAGCAACAACAACGTTTCTCAATGTAAAATGCGCATGAAGCTCTCAAATAGAAACAGACATAGAACCGCAGTGTTGCGCAGCGACCAGTAACGTGGAGGCCGGATTGGCGTGGAGGCGTCGTAGCCGTGTTCTGTCGTGAATAAGCACAGCTCTTGACGCATTCAGGAATCAAGATTCGGAACTCACGCCGTCTGATAAATATTTATACAAAATGATATTACTCATAAATATTATAAATATTTGATCTGTTAATAACACATTGTTCTTAAATATGTACGCATGCATATGTGTGTGTGTGTGTGTGTGTGTGTGTGTATATATATATATATATATATATATATATATATATATACAGAATAATGATAGACACTACACACACCGTATCGGATCTGTTAAATAACAAACGTTTTATTTTGGGATGCAATTAATTGCAATTAACTCGGCTTCACCGCCATCATTTCAGACCTTACTAAAAGCGTACCCAGCGGACATGAGACGGGTTTTCTCAGATCGCATCACATATTTCCAAACTGCTTTTCCCTGAGAGACTGTATTCGCTCCGCAACATTCAAGTCACATTCTCATAAGAACATTTGTGTCTCTCGCAAAACTGTTGCGTTTCTCTGAGAAACTTTGCTTTTGCTGAGAAAGCACTGAAATATGAGCTTTCTCCCACCTCATTTCCAGTCATAAAAGTTTTAGCGAGGAACGCAAACATAATTTTCCACCCATCTCATTTTTCACCATGCCCCTTCAGGGATCGCATACCGAACAGTTTCCTGAGAGGGGGCAGGTTTAGAGTTGGAGGATGGAAAATATAATTTTCTTTGGTGTAAAGGAAGAAGATTCAATGGAAAGTTTCCACTTTGTTTGGAAAGACCAGATGCGGTGTGAATGCTCGTAGATGATCGGTGTATTCGCTTTACAGCAGTGTTTGCTTATACTAATGTTAACAGCACTGCAGTGTCGTTTTTTAATGGTCACAGTTAAAGTGATTTCCACTTCCAGGTCATCACAGCTGCTGATGACCCTTCTTAGCACAGAGGCCTCTGGGAATCTGACTGCTGAATGACAGAAATGAACAGACTAAAGAGTGAAATGGGAAGAGCGGAGGAAGTGTGCAGGAGATCAGAAAGGGTTGTTGCAGTTTTGAACTTTTACTTCGTTATTGGGCAGAAATGCAAATAATAATAATGTTTTGATGATGAATTAGCATATTCCTGAGGTTCTGAGAATTGCGAAGTTACAGAATTCTGCAATATGTAAATCCAAACCAACTTTTGCTTTGAGGTTTTGTGGACTGTTCTTCGTGGAATATTTTAGTGAGCGTCATGTAATTATTGATAATTGATAGATGCTTTCTGATATCATAAAAAATGAGCATATGCTTTGTGAACATAAACATGTATAAAGCGTTATCATACTAATGGAATCTGTTCGAGCATTTACACAGTCCTGATTTTTGACCATTGAACACAAAGTCTGGTCCACTTTTTTTTAACCTTTTTTGAAAATTGTTGATAGAGCTGGTCTTTGAAGCTACACTGTGTGATGTTTACCCCCATCATGGTGGTGAAAGGTATATGACCATCCAGTGGAATATTAGTTTGTTCCTTTTCTCAATTCCAATTTGGTTTTAACTCCTACGGTGGCCAATGCATCCAAGATTAACATGGCTTCCAGTTGAGCCTGATCCATGAGTGTTTAACTGAGCAATAAAGCAAGCGCAGAGGCTTGGAATCAAACGAGGTATGTCCTCTTTTGGCTAATGTCACTTTCAAGATGGAGGGGCAACATGGCAACAAAACATTAGAACCCTTACCCGTATGTATTTTTCAATGGCATATTATACACTACAGAATTATTCTATTACTTTGGACAAAGTAAATATACATTAATGAGCACATTTATTTTTGAAAGAGACTAAGTGTTTTTAGCTAAGAATAAAATAAGAGTTACACAGTGTAGCTTTAAAAAAAAAACTTGGAAACAGGCACTGTCCGCTTTACAGAAAACACAGAATAAATGTGCCTGAATACGTTACTTCATTATTTCTATTTGTCCAAAGTAATGAAATAGATTACCAGAAAGCTGATTATTTAAGGAGAAATCCTAAAATGCACTACAGTGCAGTTTTTCTTCTAGAATATGTTCCGATTCAGTGCCAGTAACCTTGGCTGATAACCTGGCAAGTTTTACCAAATTCAGTCATTATTTCTTAATCAAAAAGCACTTTTAATCTGAATGCAGTTCATTTGTTTCCAGGTGAATTGGCAATATCTTTTGCACTCCTGGAAGTTGTTTTAATCTGTTAATCGTCAGGTCAGATTGAAAGTAGTCCATGTTAATGAAAGGAAACGTTTTAGATGTGACTTTACCGTCACGAAGAAGGCTGATGAAGCAGCATAAAACCGCACACGTCAATCAACACCATTAATGCAGGTTTAACTGAATTCAACTTAAGCATAGGACGACAATGAATGAAATGATGCAGAAAACGCTTGCACGTCCAGGATACCTGCACTGGACTTCATTTGACCGCCAGACAGGATTAGGAAATCGCAGGGCCTGTGAAATTAATAGCTGCTGACAGCCCACTGTCAACCACAAGTGCTCTGCATTATGGGTGGTGTGGCTTACTTATGTGTTAACCTACAGGACACCTGCCTATAAGGCAGATACAGTTACTAATATTTGAATATTTCGTCGTAAAGGTGAAAAGGAGAAGGAAAAGGACAGAACTAGAGGTACATATCAGGCGAAACAAACATGAAAAGATAGGAACCAACTGACAGAGAATAAAAGAGCAAGATGATAAGGGAGCCCATCAACACTTTCGAAGACTGTTCTGAATTATGATCAGATTCTGGTGAGATTAAACATTATTAAATTTCTTCTTTTTCTCAGCTTAAACATTTTGGTTAGTCACTTACCAAATACTTATAGATGTTCTATTTTCAAAATTCCTAAATGGAAACTTGGGATGAAGGTTAATTGATATTTCTAGTAGTGTCACAGAACTGAATTCCTTTCTTTTTTCTTGGTGGATTTCAGTTGAAATTACTACTTAAAAAATAGGGCTGTCAAGCGAATTGACATGCATAGTAATAAAAGTTTGTCTTTACATAATATGTGTGGGTGCACTGTGTATAATTATTTTGTTTATATATATATATATATAAACACACATATGCATGTATATTTAAGAAAAAATATTATTTATATATAAAATATTTAATAATAAATTAATAATATAAATTATTATATATGTGTGTATATAGATTTAATATATCAAATCTATACACAGTATATATACGTGAAAATATTCTTAAATATATATTGTACAGAGCATGTGTGTATTTATATATACTAAATAATTATACACAGTGCACCAAATATATCATGTGAACACAAAATTTTATGTTGCATGCGATTAATCGACAATCATTTGACAGCCCTATGTAAAAGCAGAAATATATATCAAAAAGTTAATTTGCTTATTGTCAACTACTTATACCAATTTTAAATATATCGACACTAAATAATAATTTTCAGTATATCACATATTAATATTAATGTAATTATGTATATTAATAAGACTAATAAATGTGATATTATTAAGTTGAAACGTGTGTGTAAAGCACACAATCCATGTGTGGTACGAACGAAAAGACACAAGATATTCCTCATTCATTTTAACCAATCAAAAAATCGAATTGCAAATCACCTGGAGCGAAAGCAGAGAGTTCCTCAAGTTTCGGCAAAGTTCTATTTGACAAATGCTCCAGTTATTAATTTTGCTTGTGCTTTGGAAATTTCGCAAATGTTTCTGTTTACAATGTGTCTTTGCAACGGTGAGCAATGAGTGATGCACGAATGTATATCTGGCCAGCATCTCGGATATATTTGGCAATATCCGTCTTTATTTTATGTCACGTGATTTTCTGAGACCCGATAGTACAATTTGGCTCATATATTAAAGCTAATAAATAAATTAACTATTTCCTCTACACTTGTCAGACACTTGAGATGCGCACCTGTTCAACAAAGATTGATTCTTAATTGCTGAAATATGATTGGAATCAAAAGAAAGTATATTTAAGTGCAAAATGTGCTGCCAATATTCGATACATGAAATTATGATGAGAACAATTTAATTTGTGTGAATTGGGAAATTGATTTTGATTGTGAGACTTTTGTTTGTGCAATCAGGCTCTCAAAAATTATATTTCAATTTATCTGGAACCAGATGTTGTGGTATTGTGAGCTTTCAAATATCAGACTGTTCTGGTATCGAACCTCTAAATGTTTACATCGAGTTGCATCCCTAGTGTAAGCAACAATGTGGCCAATCACCAGACACCGTTTGTTTATCTTTTGAATGCAATGGCCAATCAGAGGTGTCTTTAATTCAGTTCCGAATCCATTTTTTTTCAAGTGCCGATTTCTGCACATGCCTGTGGACGCTATTACATTAACGAGTCTAAATGTTGTAGACACAAGTGTCAGTAAGTAGATTTTTTGTTGAGTGTGTTCAACAACTTTACTGGACCATATCTAGAACTCAGTCGAATGTTGACTGGTTAAGATAGAGTTGGAAGGCTTTGAGTGATTACTGAGGGATCGCTCTTTGCGTGCTGTTCGATATCAAGAGAGCACCCTAAAGGGACGTGGTGGTGGAAAAATTTTCAGGATGGGAGAAACTTTTTTTCAAACTCCTCTGATCCGTTACCTCGCTAAAAGTTTTGCGTTCCCTTCGCAAAATATATTTGCAGTTCCTGACGCAAGATTTTTGCAGTTACTGGCAAAGCTATTTGCGTTCCCTTGTTGCTCTTCCACCGCAAAAGTTTTGCGTTCCCTCGCAAAAGTTTTGCAGTTCCTGACGCAAGGTGTTTTGTTGTTCCCAATCGCAAAGCCTCTTGGGCAAGCTTCTGAACAAACACTTCTGTTCACATCGCCGCTGGCAGTGTTTCAGAGCTCGTAATACATAGATGAAGCGTTTCGCATAGTGTTTGAACTTGGACTTCAAATATAAAGAAATGCGCCGCTCAGTGCTTAACACAAGCAGTCTCAGTGATTATTCACATGCTGTTCGAAACTTTCCGAGTCAAGATTCTTCAGCTAACGTCGTTAAAACAGACAGATGACACCTATTTACAACTACAGTAAGCCTAGACAAATACGAAATGACTACAAACGCAGATTCTCCTCAAAAATGAGCTTTATATAATATATTGAGAAAATTTGTCTTTAACAGCAGTTATTCGAGAGACAAGTCCAAATAGGACGCGCCTGCAGAGTGGGGATGCCAAACCCTTCTGGGCACATTTTCATGTCAGGCTATACATATTCAATAAGCTTCACTGTGAGAGAACACTGTAGGCTGAACCAAATTCAGTTTCCAATAACTTTTACCTCTTTTAGAAAAATATTCAGTAACTTCACACTGTTCTACAGCGTAATGCTATCTAAATTCAGTAGGAGATATGTTGCAAAGGCTATATATGGTTGTTATTATGTAGCATGAGTTAGGCTGCGCAATATAAAATCAATGTTATTTGTGTAAGAGAGAGGCCTACTATTTTTTTTTATGTGCATCTACTTCCCAAACTCAGTGTTGTTACAAGAGCAGTGATGATGTTGTGACTAAGTTTGGTGTGTTAGTTATTAGATACAGAGTATTTGAGCATGTCAGCTTGGGTTAATGGCTGGTTATTATAGAGCGACATTAGCAAACGTCATTTTAAACACGGCGCTGAATTTCTTTCTGGCGTCAATTAACGTCTTTGCCCAGCAAACTTTGTAGTTTTTCACATACTTTTGCAACAGGACGTGGCAGTGCGCACCGATCCTTGCAGCGCCTCGCGCCCTCTGCGTGCAGCTTAAAAGCCGCGCTCGCCAAGCCCCAGATCGAGTGTGTGCGGCGTGCCCTGTACTTGTTCCGGTCTTAGCTGAGTCCGTCTTGCGCTTTGGCCGAAGAGGCAACGCAACGTCCTTCGTTTTAGCCATTTCGGCCTCAGTCAGGCTCCCCGTTCTGCCTCGCCTAGCACTCGTTTCAGCTTGCGAGCCGGCCGAAATGGTAACGTCTATGTTTTGAGTGGATGACGAGCGCAGACGCACGAAATGATGATGCCAATGAGATTCTGAATGTAAAGTTTACTTTTAAAAAGTTGCCAAATTGTCCCATCGAGCAAGACCAAAGCGATCTGTATGTTTTGTCATTATGAACTGAGCTATCATCATCGCAGCACGTCCAGCCTGAAACACCACTTGATGATGGCCAAGCAAGCACACACACACACAAACACAGATGATGCGAATTCTCCACCCCCTCGTCAATATCAGGAACCTCGTCAGTATTTCTTTTCACCCTTTTATTGATGGACAGTGTTGCATTGTGTGAGAGATTATTTAGGCTATATATGTTAGAGTGAAATTGAACACTATTCCAATGTTATTTTCAATAATAATAATTAAAAAAAACATTTGCACTAAACAAGCCAATCCACTTTTCCATGTTGATAAGAGCATTAAAATGAGAAAAAATGTAACAAAAAGAAATCAAAAGACATTAAGAATAGATAAAAATGTGCGATTAATCGCGAGTTAACTATGACATTAATGCGATTAATCGCGATTAAATATTTTAATCGTTTGACAGCACTCATATATTTATAAGTATTGAATGTGCAGAATGACCATGTGGTTTACCATTGATGTGTAAACTGTGATTGGTGGTAGTTTTGTGACATTGAAGTTAAATGTACTAATCTTACTGTATCTCTATCTTATGAGTGATGCTGTCGTCGTTTTTTGAGTCATGTTGCACTTTGCCACATGGTTCCTCCTTGGACTTCCAGCTTGCGTCTGTCTGCTGTGATTGTACAATAGATGTTGCCGTGTTTATACTCAGCAAGCTTTAACACGTTTAGCTCAAGGGATATGATCACGGGGAAAGCTCATATGGCATTTGAACATATAGCCAACGTTCCAGAGATGTCTTGTGCTAGCGACCGACCGGATTTCTTTATATCTTGAGTCCAAGTTCAAACACCATGGAACGCTCTCCCAGTTAACGAATTTAGGAGCTCTGAACACTGCCAGCCCGGACATTAAAAACAGAAGGAGTGTCTGCCTACGGGCTTTGCAGTCGGAACGCACAATATCTTTGCGAGCGACGCATCAGCAAACTTTGCGTGCGAGCGCAAGACAACTTGCGTAGGGACGCAAAACTTTCTGGCGTGGGAACGCAAAATATCTTCTAGGGAGACGCAAAAGTTTTGACGAGGGAGGGAGACTTTCTCCTCAAAGGAGACCAAAATTTGGAAAAAGTTCTCCTATCC
Organism: Hybognathus amarus; assembly: GCA_030378365.1. Lineage (NCBI taxonomy): Eukaryota > Metazoa > Chordata > Actinopteri > Cypriniformes > Leuciscidae > Hybognathus > Hybognathus amarus. The sequence goes on from JAQIUQ010003360.1 coordinate 396,832, forward strand.
TAAAAATTTTCACGACCACCACGTTCCCTTTAGGGGTCCGTACTTGCTAGATATCTGCTGGTATTTCCACTTGAAAGTTTCCTCAAGTTTTCTTTTTTTAATGTGAACTTGTGAAGGTTCTTCTCTATGTGGAACTGTATTTGTATTGCATGTGAATATGGGAAGAGACGAACGGATGAGGTGCGTAGGCTCCTTACGGCAGAAACATAGATCTGTGACTATGTTAATTATTATTTAGAGAGAGGTGTCTTGGCCAGTGTATCTTGAAATACTCCCTGACGATCATCTGTCAGATGGATGGGTCACATTATGTCTGCACTACACACACCCTCACACACACACTGACCCAGCATCACTGTGTTTTGATTAACTCTAAGTCACTATGTCTCTTCACGCTTATGCCTGTTAGCAACTTTCACTCTCTCCTCACTCAGTCTCTTCTTGTATCTCTTGGTTTCTTTTGTGCCTGCTGCCACACATTATATGGTCACATTCTAATTCGTTCAAAGAATCATTTTTTATTTGATTTTCAAGTTGTTTGGCGAAGACATCTGATTCTGTGTGTTTTGTCATCAGGCCCATTGAAGTTTAGGGCCGCGGTGCGAAAGTTATGCCTTCATCTGTGAAAATCGGTTAGAGGAATTGTAGAAACAGGTGTTGAGAGAGCGAGAGAGTAATATGTTGTCCTAAAGTGGATGTTTTCTGTTCTGCGACAGTCTCTGCTCCTCGCTGTCATCTCCTGTATTCAGTGTTCTGACATCTTTTGGAAAATTCGAAAGACGTCATTCAATGATAGAGTCAGCCTTGGGTCTTTCTTATGTTGTCGCAAACACCACGCCCGCGAGTATCTTTGTAGCAGTAATGTAATAGATGAGAAAGGACTCTGTAGACCACAGTTTTATTCAGTATTGCCATGTGCAGGTTTTTTCAGCTCTGGGTTTCTCCAAGTTAAATCATTGGTTGCTTATATGTGTTGTGTGCAGTGTGCTGTTCAAGTGTGGTGTATGAATGCTGCTGGATAGTGTGAGATGCTCTGTGGGAGAATGTGAGAAATCTCTCATACAGTATGTTCAAGACCGCAGCTACACAAGAGGTTGGGACTTGCATTAGTCTCTGACATTATAGATGCATCTCATACAGAATTCTGCATATCTATGTCAATTCTTTAATTATTCCATAACCCTTACTAATTAAATTAGGGTTTACACTTTATTTAAGGGGACATAGTAACATTTAACTCTACTTCAGAAGCCGATTATTTTCACCCTCAAACCGTATTCACTTCATAGCCCTTAATCCTGTGATTGTGGAACAATGTGGCACAGAGAGGATACTCTAGGTGTGATTCCTGAATTTTTATTTGTTATATCACTGTCTTCGATAAAGTTTTGTCTATACATATTATGGTGTTTTTTTTATTTTGGGGTATTTCGAATTTATTTGGCACCTTCAAAAATTTTACCACATTCACCATGTTGTAAACTATCTTCTATGTAAAATTAATTACTATGTAGTTTTATTTTTTATTTTTTTTTAAACTACAGTTAAGAGTATATCGTTCCAGATAGTTATTCAAGCTAGTGAAACCGTAAGATGAAGTGACTTTGCTGTGGCCTGGTGTTTTATTTTGGCATGATTTTTGAATGCTCTGAGCTACAGGTTTTCCCATTCATTTCTTACGGGTGCCAATTTTCTGACCCAAAATAGAAGAGTAAGGCGTTCTTTTCCACCCAGCTTTTAACATTGTAGAATTTGAGAAGGTAAAAAAACTTTTGTGTGTTCAGGAGGCAAACTTAGGGAAAGCACCTAGTCTTGTACGCGTCCAGGATGAGCGAGAAGTATTTAAAAAAAAGAAGAGATCAAGACTATTTTTGCCTACATTTGGACTCCGAGAATACGTGCTTTAGGGTTAAATAATTATCAGAGTAATATTAATTAATACATGTGCTTGTGTGGTTAGGGGTTTGGTTTGTGCTGAGTCTACTGTTCACTTTAAATGAAGTGTTAACACTGACTAGTATTACTTTCAGATACCGTTACTTACTAATTATTAAAGTAAGATGGCATTAACTTTTAATGAAATATATTAATAATCATAATATTTAAGACAATATGCTTACATATTGTGTTTGTAGCAACATTTGGCAAAGAGCACAAATATACATATATTTGTATATATGTGTGTGTGTTTGTATATATACATATACACACAGTATACACACAGTATACACACTATTAACATGTATCATTATTTAATGTACTTCCTCACTATTTAATTTATATCTTCAGATAATCCTTGTCTGCTAATACGGACTACCGGTTTACTATTGTAATAGTTGTTGATTAATGGTAATTATTGTTTGTTTAAATTGCAGCTCAATTGTTAGTGAAAGTTACACAAAATTGTTAACATTTGGATAACATATTTATAGAGATAAGAGAACCCTGTATTTTAAATGTAACTTTATTGAATAATTATCTTGATCGATGTCTCAAACGATCAAATAATTGTTCCATCGACTAATATAAAGCTATTGAGTTTGAAAAGATAGTTTAAATCTACCTCAAATGTTTGTTGGCCATTCATAATGTCATTAATTTAATTCTAACATCCTTTTATTAATTAATACATTTATTTATCGCATTTTACATATTGAACTAAATATATATCAAAAACACTGAATATTTCGAGGCGTGCATTTCTGTGCTTTGAGTGTGTCACGAGGGGGCAGTAGCCTGGTGCTTCAGTTTCTGACACCATGTGGGGTCTTGGCTTCCAGAATGTGTGTATGTGGGCGTGTGTATTGGGTGTAATGGAGGAGGTAAGAAATGTCTTCATGGTATCACTTCCTCCTTTACTGGCCAATGGCCCAGAGTGTGTGGTCTGCCCGATGTGGACAGCTCGAAATATTCGTGTGTTTGTATGCTTATGAAGTCAGGATTGATCGTTATCACTTGTGATATGGCCTCTATTATTTAGTTTGGCAACACCCACTTACTGACAATGTTCCAGTTAATTTCCGATGGACAATATCAAGTCTCACGCTTTTATTTATTTTTCTCGTCCAATACAGCAGATTGGAAAAATTGGAAGCAATTTTCTGGTCCATGTCCGACATCTGAATCTGTGTTCCTTTCTTCTGGAGTGTTCTGGCATTTTTTTGTTCATGCTATATAGTCGTGTACATTGAGGGCACAGCAGTTTTAGGGGTGAATTTTGTGTGTTGAGTTCGATGTGCGCTTTGTGATTGATGAGCATCTCGGGGGAGCTATTTCTTCAGTCGTGCCTGTTCGACAAGCCTGACTATTTATCTATGCCCACATACAAATGGCTGGGTAACTCAGCCACCAGCACACACTTAAATTAATTCAGCTTCACATCCTGAATCTCTGACAAGTATCTACATGCACTCGATCAGCACTGAACTAATGAGCACACCATGAAAGTAATGTGAAGATCAGGTTTTTAACTACTCAATTCTTATTTTAACTTCTGAATTGCACTTTGCTGATCACTGTAAGTGTCACGTTGTCATTCTGTTCTATGGTGGAGATTCGCATTCTGTCTTTTCAGCTGTATGGGGAATACCGGGAGCAGCTGGTGCTGGCTTGCCAGACGGGAGGGCCAGAGGTCTGTTGATCTGAAAGGCAATGCAGGAGAGGCATGCCGGGCAATTCCAGAGCAACTCAGGAGAGAGGCCATGGCCAAGCACATCACGCCCAGCCCTCATGTGTGGGGCCCATGACATCAGGTTTAGGCCCTCCTCCTCTCATCTGGAGCCAGGACCCTTACTTCAAAATGCCAGGGTTGAGCTGACAGAAGACCGTTCCGATATCCAGTGTTCTCAAGAGCCGTTGGAATGTGTTCTGTTTTGCAGACTGTCTGGGGCCGTATCCGGGGGTCTGTGGTGACAAAGCTGGGGGAGGACTTGGATCTTCTTGGTTCTCTTTGGGATCTCACTCTATGGCTCTGGTTAGCTGGAGCATGGGGACTATGCCAGGTGCCAAGAGCCTACGAGGTATATCACACTATATGCCATGCCCCGAAGCTCTACCTGAAAGGGGTGGTTCTCAGGACAGTTCGATATATGAACCGATTTAAACTGTTCATGCCGCTGATATGAACGCAAGTGGTGCTTAATCACAGAGGTGAACTGTTGATTAAGTATTTAGACCATGTGAGTTCAGCGAGACCTGTGTTTTTGTCTGAGCTCATTTTCCTGACAAGAATGTGACTCGATGCACTGGCAAGCAGAAGAGTACTGATTATCTCAGTTGTCTGCTTCTCTAAGTTTTTCTAGCTGAAGAATGGAACTCCGTTGTCTTAACCCACAGGTGCTCTCTAGTTTTCGGAGTTGCACTTGTGTATGCCGTGGGCAAAGGTGACCGGACACCTGAAAATGAAACTTTCTTCATCCCAGTAAAACCAATGCAATTATTTTTGTTTCTATATATATTTATCTCTTTTTAATTCAGTATTTTGAGACAATTTAATTGAATTTATTAATATTTATGCAATATTTATGGTTTATTTTTGCCATGGAAAATATACATATATATATTTTGAGACATATATATATATTTTCGAATTTAATGCAAGTATTTTAGTTTAATATGGAGTCTAGGCCTTCAGAAAAAAATATATTTTTTGAAAGAAGATTAGCACCATCTGGCTCACAGCAGATCAGAGAAAGGCTGTAGTAATCATGGTGTAACCACTGAGATATCATGTACAGCTCTCTATGGAGAGGGCATGTGAAATTTCCTCAGCCTGTCTTTATGAACACATTTTTGTCTGTTGTGTGTTGTTGTTGGTGGGATTTGAACTGGAATATATAGTTGAAACAATCTCAGAAACTATTCTCTTATAAAAATATTGACTGAGAACCAGAAATTCACTTTTTTTTCTTTTCTTTTACATTTTCAGCATCTGATTTTTGCCTATGGGGTCATTTTTGACCAGAGCAACCGACATGTTGTGAACTCCTATTTTTAGCAACCACTTGCAGCATGCTCAGATACTATGACCTTAATTTTTTTGTGTTCACATGCATGATGCCATAAAAGTCACTCAAGTTTCTGGATTAACATCGTGGTGGAAGCCTGATTGTTAAAAATTCAAAACATACTTTTGTCGTAATCAAAATTTGTTGGTGTGTACTTGTATAAAAGTGTGTTTGTCTGTGTGTGTGTTTGTAGGGGTGGGTGTGTATGTTTTGCACTCTTGATGTTTCAGGTAGTCACCCTTCAATGCTGAGTACTTTTCATCTGCCTCTGTGGCCGACATTTGTAGATCGTACACACAAAAATTCTCTAAAGTTTTGGTGTTTTTGTGGAATTGCCTATTCATTTCCCATGGGTTCGGTCATTTTTGTACCGTAAGAGCAGATACAGTGTGACGTATTTTTTTTAGCCACCAGTTAGCCTGCTCAGGGATCGATGACCTCTAGTCTTTTTTTGCAGTCACATACGACAATGCCACCAGTAAAAGTTAGCCCAGTTTCCGCAGCATTTCCGATGAAGCTGTGATTTTTTAAATTTCAAAACAGAAATGTTTTGAGTAGGATGACCGAAGGAGAACCTGAGGGTTAAAGCTGCAGTCCGTAACTTTTTTTTGTTTAAATGTAGAAAATGTTTGTAATAAGCGTGTACATCAGTGTATCCATTTTCCAAAACGTGCTTTTGTCTTTATCCTAAATCAATACAGTATACACCTATTATCAGTGTTTATTTCAGACTGGTTCGAGGTCGGAACCACCTGCGGAGGTAGCACCAGTACATGCGTGACTCGATCACAGAGAACAGAGACGAGAATAAGTAAGAAAGCTTCCAGCAAGACGCATACAGTCCTGTTTATTAACCACTAGAGAGCCAAAAGTTACGGACTGCAGCTTTAAGAAACATTTGCAGTACATTTGTGGGGCAAATGCCAAGTGCTGTCATGTGCTAAGACTTTTGCAAAACAAAACCCAGCATGCACAAGTGAGTCACCTGAGTATGCGTTGTGAGCCTTAAACTGCGTCCGCCCGTCACCTATTCAAAACTATTCAACTCCTGCTTTTGCTGATGCAATGTGTATTCTGTGTGGAGTTCAGAATCAAACATTACAGCTGTACACAGACATTCAGCGGCAAGGTGGTGGAGTGGGGAGAGCAAATCGGAAAACTCAGCGCTTGGATTCCAGGAGTTTTCATTTCATTTTTCAACTTTTAAAATTCAGTCTTTGCCAAACAGGAATTGATTACATTTATCACAGAAGTGTTTTATTTAAATACTAAATAATGTTTCACAATGTGGATATTTCTCACAAAATATTTGGAAATCAAAATATACTGAGATCAGCATCAGAAACTTGTTTTTAAAAACATTTAAAAAGAGTCTTACCCACCCAAAGTTTAAAATAGTGTGTATTCTCTGATATGTATAAATGTTTGTTTATGCATGTATGACATATTGCAGTAGTGCCAGCGGTCTTTTCCTGATAATTAGACGTGGAATTTTCTCTGTCCAGGTACAACAGAGAACAAATAAACATTGCTCATTTTACACGGGGACTACGGACCAGGGGATGTGCAGCAGACATTTTGAGGGGCAGGGGCTTAAGTGGAAGAAGAGGGGCACTTATCTCCATAATTAAGTTTTTCTTTTATATTTGATTTTTTTTTTAAAAACAAAGACAAATACTACATACTGACTCTGACTTTAAAAAATAAATGGATGAAGAGTTCAGATGCAAAAGCCTCTAAATGCCATTTGAAGTGTTCTTCTTGAATGGCCACTTATGCTGGCTCTGGTGCATCAAGGGCGGGTTACACTGCTCTTTTCTTTGCATGAAGTTGTGTTTATGGGGTGCAATTGTGACATGTATCCATAAGTTTTTCTTTTTTTTTAAGTCTTATTTTTTCATAAATTTCACCTTCTACAGGCGTTCTCCTCCTGTCCCTGACGGGCGGTTCACTTCCTAGTCTATGAAAATACTCCTTCAAATCACGTCATATGAGCAAGATTGGTTTCGTTTAGGGGCCGGTGTGTAATTGGCTAAACTGTCGCTAGCGTCTGCAGAAGATCGCGCCATGACCTTCCGGCGGATGCGGGCGGGCATGCCAAATGTGGAAGTAGCATCAACGATGAGAGCACGTTGAATAATGATGTGGAGACTGCAGTATCAGTGGGGCAGAATAGAACAGAAGAAGCCGCGAATGGAATTGAAGTACAAACAAAGCCTCACCAGCACACGGAGAAGTAAAGGTTTCTAAAAGATGATTTTGCTTCATTTTTTTGAGACTTGGGTGCGTGATTTTACACAATAGCATCTGACTGGCAACAATAGCAACTGACTGGCCAACTAATGTTATACTCAAACAGCGTTTGCCAGGTTTACTTTCTTAATAGATAAAAAAATAAAGTCTCATAAAGCATATATATATGGAATACATTTACAACATTATTACTTATGCTAAAATAGGTCCATAATGTTTGTGCCACGTTTGCCGTAGACACAAAATAGCATCACTCATAGCCCCTGGAGCCTACAAAGCCAGAGCTGGCATTTGAAAAAAAAAAAAAAAAAAAAAAAAAAAAAAAAAAACACAGCGCTGATAAATTAATTATACATGCAAATACATTTAAATGGAGTCTTAGCCTACTTAGGTATGAGCGGCCCAACAACTGCTGACTTTTAATCCTGGTTTAAAGTGGATCTGCTTCATCATTTTAGAAGCAGGTTTCTTGTACGTTAATGCGAGTGTGAATTCATAGAGGAATTACTGGAAGCTGTCTCTGGATAAATGCGCAGCACGCAGAGCTGAGTTCAATAGTCACTTCAGGAGCATGATCAACACAATTGTCTGCATATTCTTGAAGGTATAGTCTTGATAGGGAGCCGAAAACACAGAAGCCTGACAGCCGTGAAGAACAAGCTAAGACTCGACAGTGCCCTTTCCTGCATATTTCCGAAGGGAGGGGGTTGATGCAAATGTGGGTCATGACATACCATAACCCACTGTAGTCCCAAAGCGAGTCGTTTTGTAGGCAAATTTACTTCCTGATTTTTAAAAGACGATATCTTTGACTTACACTAATTCAGGCGCTTACAACTTTCCCAGACTTCATGCACAACAGCCTGCACACTCTAAAATCAGAAAGAAGTGAAGTACCGTAAACCCGCCCTTAAGTTCAGTAATTTCACTTAAATGACAATTAATAGTGCATCTTCAGTCGCCATTTAAGTGAAATTCTGAAATTAAATATGAGAGCTAATAGAATGGTTCATTTTGGAGAAAATTTAGGAATCACTGAGGCTTTTGCATCTGATTCTTCAGAATGTTCCTCAAAACTGATGCGTAGTATTTGATACTTCGCATTTTACACATGTTTTCAAAATTGATAAATGGATGATCAGTAAACCAAGTGCTTCAGTCCAGTAATCTTCATCTTAAAATATCGCTAACAATATAAAAATATATTCTTATGTTTTCTCTTTATGAATAGGTAAAGATTTTAGCAAGCAGAAACATGTAACATGACTTATTAGGTGAATCGTTTTACAACTACTGTATCTCAAATGGCTTTTTTTGCTAGCTAAAGAACAAGAGAAGGTCTAGAACTCTGAGTTCAGAAGACAGAAGATATTGCAGTAGAAGATTGTTTTTGATAAGTGTTAAATAATTTTAGGCATAGAAATGTGTGTGTGTGTGAATATGATGCAGTAGGCTTTTAAAGGGGATTATTGTTTAGTGATCTGACATCTTATGACTGAGATGCTAATTGTATGAATTGTTCTCTGTTGTACTTATGACCCTGTTAATAAGTTAGCAAATGTGGATATACATATGTTACACTTCTGTCCCTCCACTTATTATAGTGGGACCTGGTGAAATAAAAAGTGTCCTGAGACCTTCTTCTCCTCTCTCTGTTTTCCTTCTCTCACAGCATATAAGTGATCGGATACATGAGAAGGCTGAAAGGAATGTGGCTCTGCAGTATCTAGCCTGGATTCTCATATCCATCATCCTAAGTAGATGTTTTGATCCCTTTCTGTGGTGGTCGCTGCAGCAAGCTCTATAGGGTCTTTTGCTTTTTTAATTTTCATCTGCGGCTTTTCTTTCCCTATGTCTTCCTTTTGTCTCTGTCCTTAGTCCCTCCACACTTCTATATTTCAGTCTCTATAACAGTGTCACATCCATGAGTTTCCTTCCTTCTCTGTTCTGTCATCTGTTCTTTTCCTATTATACTTTATATTGTGGATCTTTGTTTAGTTTTTGTCCTCAATAATTCTAAACCACCCCAGCAAATACATAAATCTTCCTACCACTTTCCAATGTGATCATCATGGCCTCACTTCTCTTGCTTACTCTCGCCTTCTCTATGCCACAATTGTTTTGGCAGCTTTCTTCATGTGCCCCACATCAGGACTCACGGAGTACTACAGCAATGGCTTTTTCTGTCTTAATAATCACTGTGACAGCATGTTGTGTGTTTATAGGTTCATTTCACAGTTCGCTCTTCTCTCTGTTCCCTTCAGGCTCTGGGATCACCTGAACTCAGCGCATCCTCGAGGAGTGTGGTGTTGAAGGAGTATCTGACACTCAGAAAGCATTTGTGGCTAAAGCATCATTGCGTACTTGTCAGGCTGGGTGAGCAGGTGGGATGCCCACTCGGGAAGCGAGGTGGACCTCTTCTACTTGTTTATAATATTTTCTTGTATATAAATGTATAACATTGAATTGAAATATGTCGATTGCTTTATAAGTTAATTATGTGTATATATTTTTTTACTGTAACAAAAAGATTAACTTTAGCAGAAGATTTTGCTCTGTCTTTTTCTGTAGACTTGAATGCTTGTTTGTCTATCTATGTCTTTGTCTGTCTGTCTGTCTGTCTGTGTGATCTGTCTCTGTGTCTGCTTTCTGTCTGTCTGTCTGTCTTTCTTCTGTATGTCTCTGTCTGTATGTAGCTATTGTCTGTGTCTTACATATCTGTGTGTCTATCTATTATCTCTGTATCTCTATTTATCTCTGTCTGTCATCTTATCTCTCTCTATCTATCTATCTGTCTATCTGATCTATCTCTCTCTCTGTCTGTACTGTATCTATCTACTGTGTACTGTAATACTCTCTGTCTCTAGCTCTGTCTGTATCTACATGTATATCTGTCTCTGCTCTGTATCTATATACTCTGTCTATTCTCGCTCTCGCTCTCGCTCTATCTATCTATACTCTGTCTCTATCTCTATCTCTATCTATCTATCTGTCTACTCTGTCTCTCTACTATATCTATAACTATTATCATCTGTCTATCTGTCTCTGTGTCTATCTGTATCTCTATCATATTATCTGTCTATATAATCGTATTATCTGTTCTATCTGTCTTATCTATCTATCTATCTATCTATCTATCTCTATCTCTGTCTCTATCTATATCTATCTGTCTCTATCTCTGTATCTCTGTCTACATAGTCTATAGATATCATCTCTGTGTGTCTTTCTCTGTGTCTGTCTGTCTGTCTGTCTGTATACGTCTCTGTCTATTCTGTCTGTCAGAATAATTACTTAGACTAGCTCGGTCTTATGCTACATTATACTCTGTGCTCTGGATCTGTCGATGCTTCTGTCTGTGTATGTGTCTGTCTGTACTGTCTGTGTATATTTGTCTCTGTGTATGTGTGTGTCTGTGTCTGTACAATTATACTCTGTCGTCTGTGTTTCGCTAGCTATCTATATATATTACATATCTGTCTGTCTGTCTCTAATCATCTGTGTCTATGGCTGCATCTATCTCTATCTCTCTATTCTCTGTCTCTAGATCTATTCCGTGATTCCGTCCCGTCTGTCTGTTATGATTGTCTATATCTCTGTATCTCTGTTATCTCTGTATCTATCTGTGTATACATATCTATCTATCTATCTATCTATCTATCTATCGATTCTATATCTTGTCTGTATCTCTATCTCTCTTATTATATTGATTATATCTATATATTTTTGTCTCTATATTCTATATATTATAGTCTCTGCTCTCTATATCTGTATATAGATTCTATATAATTGTGCTCTATATCTCTATGTATAATTTTCTAAGATGGAGTCTTGCTGCTATACCCTTCAATAATTTCTCTCTCTGTCTGTCTGTCTGTCTGTGATTGTCTCTATCTATCTCTGTCTCTGAATAATTTATCTCTATCTGTCTATATAATTGTTTCTATCTATCTGTCTGTCTGTATCTGCTGTCTGCCTGCCTGTCTGTCTTTCTGTCTGTATTCAAACAATTGTATCAAACAATTGTCTCTATCTCCATATGTCTGCCTCTCTATCTGTTGTCATTAGTCAGTTATCTTGCTAACTGGTTGCACTAATTATCACTAATTGCAGCTCTTTGTTGCGATTAAGGGAAATGATTTCGTTACATAGATTCTCTTCGATAGACAGTGAGTGTTATTCAGTTGCTGCTGTTTATTGATTAATAAGCTCCATTAAATCCTCAGGGTCCCTTCGATTGCATATTGCAGTATATGTGCAGCAGTGCTCAGCAGAGTCATGTCCATCTTCAGGTGTGTGATGAGGTAAAATGAGCCCCTGCTGAGTTTGTCTACATATGTGTGTGTGTGTGGCATTTTTATGTGAGTCTGCTCTGTGTGTTGCTGACCTTGGTGCTGATCTCAGGATCAAGTTACTTCTCATTGGCAAATCAATTTCCTGAACCATCACGAGTTATTTTTATGAGTAGACCGAATGCCACAACTGGTCTCTGATCAACAGTTAAGAACTGCTTTAGAAGTTTAATATTACAATCTGTGTGTGTGTATCTAAAGTTTATGAATTTAAATATATTCTAGAGACATACTAATTGCATATTTATCTGCTCTCATTCCCTGTATCCTCATCTTATCCCTGTCTCATTGTCTCTCCCTAATACCTCATTATTTTCGTCTGCTCTGTAATAATAGTGATGGTATTTTTTTGGCATGTGTCTGAATGTGTGTGTCCTGATGCTGGTTATTTTAACCCCACCAAAATCATCCAGAATAGTGCCCATGTTCAGGATCTGCTGGTGTGTGCCTGTGCGGTGGAAGTGGCCACCTGTTTCGCCGCCCCAGTGGGAGGCAAGTCACGCCCACTTTTACCCAGCATGCATTGCGCTGTGCCATGTATATGCAGTTCAAAACATATTATATATTTCTCATCTCCTTTCTCTTGTTTAGTGTGTTTGTGCTTAGTTGGTCTGTGTAAAGCTTTGGTTTGCCTTTTGTTGTGACATTGAACAAATCCACAAAATTGTTTATTCACTTAATCCTTTGCTTCTTTTTATCCATCATTCCCCTTTATTTCCTCTTCCCATTCGGCTGTATCTCTTTCTTCTTAGTTCTCTCTCATCTTTCTTCTCTCTCCCTCCCACGCGATGCTACCCGCTGACATTCCAAATCTATTCTTCCTCTTTACATCCCTTCATCTCCTCCCCTCTAACACCCTTGTTCTCCTTTTTGCTTTCACCTCAAACCCCCTCTCTCCCTCTCTCTCTGTCTTGGTGTCAGTAGAACCCCTATGGTTACACAGACATACTGACAGTAGGATGTGCTGTTGGGGTTGGCTGCTGTTTCGGGATTCCTCGTGGAGGTAAAAATCTCTCCTTCTTTCTGTCCCTGTCGATTTCAGTTCCTCTTTCAGCTTGATGTCTGCTGAATAATTAACCTCATCAACTCTTCACAGTTAAAAGCACCCGTGTGTTATAAATTAATATGCCATGCATGTATCTTTAACAGTGTGTATTCTCGGATGAGCGCATGATAAAGAGTTTGATAGAACATTTAAGTTCTTTAGAGAGTGAATGCGGATTTCTAAGTGTATATGTGTGGAATTGTGAAGGAAAATTCCTTTTGAGCTTGCATAACTCTTTGATGATGATAAAATACTTAGCTTAAAGGAAACATCTTTATATGTCTTTAAATGTCCTTTATATTATGTTTCTGTAGGTTAGCTTAATAACATAAACAAAGTTTTTAACGACCCCCAAATTAGTAAAAATTCTTGTTTTAAATGCCATGAATTTAATTATACAGTATCCACATACTGTATGTACAGTGGGGCCAAAAAGTATTAAGTCAGCCACTGATTGTGCAAGTTCTCCTACTTAAAATGATGATAGAGAGGTCTGTAATTTTCATCATAGGGACACTTCAACTATGAGAGACAAAATGGGAAAATCAGTAAATCACTTTGTTGGTTTTTTAAAGAATTTATTTTGTAAATTATGGTGAGAAATTCAATTTCAATTTCAATTTATTGATGCATAGCCCCTTGAGATGCAACATCTCATTTTCAAGAGGGTCCAATACATAAAACATAAAACACAAACAGCAGCAAAGAAAAAAAAAAATTAATCGGTACAACTGCGTCTCACACCGTCACCATAAACCTAAAATACACCTTAGCTTCCAACATTACGATCAGCAAAAAAGCACATAACAGTGACTCATGAGCACAATCTGGAATCATTAATACGGGAAATTTGAGTAGACAGGAAAAGGTGCCACAAAAGAAGAGACCAAGGTCTGAATTCAAGCAGGAGTAAGTATTTTAAGAAAGATATCTAGTACTTGCATAACCCGCAGACTCAGCAGAGCTTCTGCTGTGTCTGAAATCTCTCAGCTCGGGAGCACTATTCCTGACCCCCGTATATGGGGTCAGAGTGAGAGCAAGCTGTATATAGTGAGCTCACCAGCATAATAGAAGACCACTTTCTACACTTACCCTGGAATAGTCTCTTGGTGCCAGTTGATTACATCATTTTGCTCGGCTGGTGTTCGAATCCCTGCTCTGGGCTAAAAAGATTTTTTTAAATGGATATATTTACATTATATTGAGCTTATTTCTCTCCAAATGTAAAAGCTGAGAAGCTGATTTCTGGCCGTCTATTTGTATATATGCGCTACTGCTAGCACGTGATAATAACTTATTTTTGTGATGGTCAGCGCAATGCATGATGGTATGTAGGGCTTAGGGATAGTGACCATCGGCATTGAGTGGACTATATAGGGTATAATAATCATCACTATACATTCAGACAGCACTACAAAATGGGGAGCTCGACTATATAGTCCACTATATAGTGAGTAATGGGATTCGACGCAGCGTTCTTCTTTAGAGCTCTTCTGTCCTCTACTCGTTACCTGTATTATTGGCACCTGTCTTAAAACCGTTATTTGTATAAAGACACCTGTCCCACAGCCTCAGACAGTCACACTCCAAACTCAACCATGGCCAAGACCAAAAGCTGTTGAAGGACACCAGGGAAATTGCAGACCTGCACCAGGCTGGGAAGAGATGAATCTACAATAGGCAAGCAGCTTGGTGTGAAACAATCAACTGTGGGAGCAATTGTAAGAGAATGACCATACAAGACCATTGATAATATTCCTGGACCTGGGGCTCCACGCAAGTCTGGGGTCGAAATGATCAGTGAGAACAGTGAGCAGAAATCCCAAAACTACACGGAGAGACCTGATGAATGACCTGCAGAGAGCTGGGACCAAAGCTAACAAAGGCTACCATGAGTGACACACTACACCGAGAGGACTCAGATGCCTGCGGTGCCAGGTGTGCCCCTGCTTGAGCCAGTACATGCCCATGATGCCCAGGCCTGTCTGAAGTTTGCCAGAGAGCATATGGATGATCCAGAAGAGCATTGGAGAATATCATATGGTCAGTTGAACCAAAATAGAACTTTTGGTAAAAGCTCAATCCCGTTGTGTTTTGAGGAAGAAGAATGCAAAGTTGCATTCAAGAACACCATACCTACTGTGAAGCATAGGAGAGGAGACATCATGCTTTGGGGCTGTTTTTCTGCAAAGGGGACAGGAAAACTGATCCGTGATTTGAGGAAAGAACGAGACAGGGCACATGTATCTTGAGATTCCAAGCCAAAACCTCCTTCCATCAGTGAGAGCCTTGAAGATGAAACGTGGCTGGATCTTCCAGCATGACAATGATCCAAACACACTGCCTGGGCAATGAAGGAGTGGCTCCAGTAAAAAGCATTTCAAGGTCCTGGAGTGGCCTAGCCAGTCTCCAGAGCTCAACCTCATAGAAAATTTGTGGAGGGAGTTGAAAGTCTGTGTTGCCCAGCGACAGCCCCGAAACATCACTGCTGTGAGGAGATCTGCATCGAGGAATGTGCCAAAATACCCAATGTGTATATAATGTGATTTCCATATGATGAAAATTTAGTGATGTATGTCTCGAGACTTCCGGTTCTTGTGGTCTCAGACTCCGGCTCTACAGACTTTTACATGGTCTTGGTTTTGTCACAGGTCTGCTTTTGACGTCTTCGGTCTTGGTCTTGTCTTCGGACCTCTCGGTCTTGTCTAGGTCTGCTGTGCTCAGAACCGACATAGTGGTTCGGGGGATTTAGCAATACAATACTATAATATTCACGACGATATCTGCAACAGACCGTCAGAAGCGTAAACACGGTGTGCGTGAGCGAGCCACACGAGAAACACTCTGATCGCAGCGGCAACGAGCACTTTGATCACTTGATTTAAAAACACATATCATGTTCAGTTATTGATGTATTCATATTTAGTAAAACACATATCAGTGACATAATGGGTTTTAACTTCATTCAGGAGATTTTGGGTAACTGCACAACTGACCAGATGACTTTGAGCGCACAGCCAATGGTCTGTGTGTGTGTTTAACCATAGCGACAAAACAACCAACTTTGGGTTCCTGCACTTAAGCTTATAATTTCGTTTTTAAAATATTTATGTATTTAAAAGTTGCAGAATGGATTCATGTGGAGATTTCGAAATCGGCAGAGATAGACAGGCAATGCAAAACAAAATCTTACAAGTTATTGCTTAGCTTCAACAACACTAGTCTGTTTTTTGGTCTCGATCTTGGTCTCGAGCTTGGTCTCAGTCTATGGTCTTAGCTTGGTCTGTCTTGGTCTCGAATACCTCTGGTCTTGGTAGTGTCTTGGTCTCGGTTTAAACGGCGGTATTTGACTACAAGTCTATGAAAATAGCAGACCTCTCTCATCATTCTAAGTAGGAGATCTTGCACAATCAGTGGCTGACTAAATACTTTTTGGCCCCTCTGTATATACCATATTTTCCGCACTATAAGGCGCATAAGATTTTGCACGTATAGGGCGACATTCCGAAGATTATAAAGCGCATACAGATACTGCGAGGTCAAATGTTGTGCCTGGGTTTGCGTGATGCATCCACTACATGTGCTAAAGGCTAAAATGGAATATAAAGTGCGGCGCCGAGAGGTGAGGCATTTATTTATAGTACAGCAAAATAAAATTTCGTATTCAATGAGAAAATTAAAGGCCTTTAAGTGCGCCTTATAGTGTGGAAAATACTGTACGTACTGCATAAATGCATCAGCAGTTGTTCAACTTTTCTTCACACAATATATTATTCACCTCAGAGAACATTGCTAATCCATCCATGTACGGAATGATTTGACTAGCGGAACTCAATGACACACTTGGTCTTATAATAAAAAAGCTAAATATTTATTACAAACACACTTAAAGATTATACATAAATGTACCTAATGGCGTTTCCTCAGTCAGAGGACAAAAATACTTGTCACTGCCATAGATTTCACCACACAATATATATATATATTTTTATAACTTCCGCACGTACAGCATAAAGTAAGAAAACATTTTGTTGTTTAATTCGCTCAGCCGCTTTGTTCAAAGCAAACTTCAGCCATGTATTTCTAATTCTTTGATCTTTTGAAAGAATATTTTAACAGCCCTAGAGAAAACCTCCTTGATTTACATATGCATGTTGAGTGTGTAGAGGAAAATTGTCATGTCCTGATTCTACCGATTTCAAATCATGGCAGGGTGGAAGAAAATCCAGAACAAAAAACTCATAATTACACAAATTCATAATTTAAACTGGGGAATCAGCTTTGTGGTATGATACTTTGTAGAGTAACCTCTTATATTGTGTAAATATCAAGGACGTTGTGATTTTACATGTCATGATCCTTTTAACATCCAAAAGAACTATAAGCGGGAGCGTTTGAAAGCAGGCCTCTATCAGCAGAAATGTCTATCAGTCGTATTCGTCCATCAGTGGATTTATTAGGGATTCTGCTTTTAAACGCTCCCCGTGTGTATCTGTGTTAGAGTGCTTGGTGAAGACAACATGTTTTTGAAGCATTGATCATTTTAGCCAATCACAGACATGCATGTTGAGCGGCTTGAATCATTGTCAAGTCAAGTCACCTTAATTTATAAAGTGCTTTTTACAATACAGATTGTATCAAAGCAATGGCCAACCAGAGGTGTTTAAAAACGTTTCAAATTGCTAGAGGGAAATGCATGGTCACATTTTTAAAATTAAGGACCGACTTTGTTACCGAAGTTGGTACTTTTGACAACACTAGATTGAATCCCATGTTGAACATGCCCAGACTGCAAGAGGTACTGTGGCCAGAAACGTTGCTTCTGTTCCAGACATTGCTTAAAGTGAAACGCAGTGCACTTATACAAGAAAAATGTGTTTCATACTTTTTAGATTCACACTGTAGAGCTTTTGGCTGTTTAGTGGGATGCACTTTGATTTGCTTGCTGTGATTGTTATGCTTGCCCTACATGCCGTATTTATTAGGGCTGGGTATTGAGACCAAATTCGATTAGATTTCAAATCACAAGCTTGCAATTCGATTTCGATTTACGATTCGATTCAATATTGATTATTTTGGATATCAGTTACAATAAATGGCAATTTTTCTCAAGGGAATCAAATCTCTTAACTAATGCTGTAAACTATGGGAGTCTAGTTGTAGCCTACTAGGCTTCATTAGCCTAATATAAGGTAATAATTAACTGTTTTGTAGCTATACAAACACTTAAATTTATTTATTTTTATAACAAGAAGATTATATAAAATATAAACATTTAAATGGTGGCTGTCACTTTAACTTGCCAGATTTATTCAATAATATGCATTAAATATTGAAGAACATTAAGATTATAATGCATATGTATGGTGTATATTTAGCAAAATGCTCCTCTCTAGAGTTATTTTTTTCTAGCTGACTATAACGAGTTGATGTGGGTTTTCTGAGGTAAATATGACGATACATGACATTGATTACAAGCTGTTTAACTGACGTCTTTCCACGGTTCGAAACGCTGATTGAGCGAATCAATGTGACATTATACGGATTTCGATAAGTTGTACTCTATCTTTTAACCCACTTTCAGATTTCAGATTCTCATTCATGTTTATTTGCGCTTTAACTGGTATTATTAAGCCAGAAGAGAGATCAGCGCTGCTGCTTCTTCTTGAGCTGCGCCAGAGCGATCTCACGCCACAGCGCCAAAACGTTATTTATGCGTTTGAATTTCGTAATTTGAAAATTTACACTTTGTTTCATATCAATAGTAACAAAGGACAAAGATTATTGCGGGTTTTTTTGGATGCACGCAGCCGTCGATACAATGTTCCATTCATTCAAATGAAACAGGATAACCTAATCGATTCTTGAGATTTAAGAATCGATATCGGCTTCGTAAAAATGAGAATCTATTAATATTGAGAAATCAATATTTATTACCCAGCCCTAGTATTTATTGTGCTTGCCCCAGTATTTATCTGCGCCAGAGCAATCTCACGCCAGCCCTCAGTATTCTATTGAGCAAGCACAATAAATACTAGGCTCAGGTAATAAATCTCATTTCTTCAATATTAATGGATTTCATTTTTAAAAGCGATATCGATTCTTAAATCTCAAGAATCGAATTAGTTATCCTGTTCATTTGAATGAATGGAACATTGTATCGCGGCTGCATGCATCAAAACCCGCAATAATCTTCTGTCCTTTGTTACTATTGTTAAATTTGAACAAAGTGTCAGATTTTCAAATTTCGAAATTCAACAGCATGATAACGCTTGCGCTGTTGCGTGAGATCGCTCTGGCAGCTGAGAAGCAGCAGCGCTGATCTTTCTTAAAATACGGCACCTTCGTTCTCGGAGCTTGGCCCTGCATTGCTGCTTACAGCGATCTCACGCCACAGCGCCAAAACATTATTTATGCGTTTGAATTTCATAATTTGAAAACCAACACTTTGTTTCATATCAATAGTAACAAAGGACAAAGATTATTGCGATTTTTGTGGATGCACGCAGCCGTCAATACAATGTTCCATTCATTCAAATGAAACAGGATAACTAAACGATTCTTGAGATTTAAGAATCAATATCAGTTCGTAAAAATGAGAATCTATTAATATCGAGAAATCGATATTAATTACCCAGCCCTAGTATTTATTGTGCTTGCTCTGCTTAAAATACGGCACCTTCGTTCTCGGAGCTTGGCCCTGCATTGCTGTTTACAGCTATATTTTTACGTTATTGTTTTTTACCAATCTAATTACTTATTTATTTAATAATATTAATGATTGTTATTACTTTTGCCCCCCTCTGTTCACTCTCTGAACGTCTTTCTTGCTGTTATTTAACTTTCTTTTTTCAACTATATTTATTCTTGCTCTCTCTGTCTCCCAGGTGTGTTGTTCAGTATTGAGGTCACGTCAACATATTTTGCAGTGAGGAATTACTGGAGAGGATATTTCGCTGCCACATTCAGTGCCTTCATATTCCGAGTGCTGTCCGTGTGGAACAAAGATTCTGGTGAGGCACGCACACAAGCAGATATGATAAATGAATAATAAATTAATTTCATGGTATATGTCAAGCTGTCCACTGCTTACTGATCTCTATAAATGAAATGCATTATTCAACAATTTGTCCCGGTCCTCAATTTTGATAAGCCAAGGCGTGTTCGAAGAAGTGCTGACATACAATCTAGCAGCACTGAGATGGTACAATCTTTGTATCACTCTGTGTTTGCAGTCTGTGTATTAGTGGGGTTACATTGTTACACTATTAGATAAGTGAGTCACTGAATCATTCACTCTGCAGATTCATTTAGAATAATTGGGTGTGTTTCATTCATCAATATAATGTGTTGCTTTGAGACACCAAGTTTTATCCTACTTTACGGTCTTAGTTTGGAATGGTTTTCAGTTGAGGAGCAAAATTAGACTGGCAATATTATGTTCAAAATGTAAATTACTCATTGTTAACTTTTATTGAACTATTTCAAGTATAAAAGCAATATAACAAATTCAATCTTAGTATTTTTATGGATATCAGCACTGATCTGCTCTCTTGCTTTTTTCCCACAGTCACGATAACAGCTTTATTTTCGTACAAACTTTCGTATGGACTTCCCTTTTGACCTGCAGGAACTGCCAGCTTTTGCAATAATCGGGTGTGTATGTGAGTTAGTGTATGTGCGTATACTGTATCCTTACTATACATAGTACATGCATTCTTGCACCCCTAAAAAAACCCTTTACATTAAATGTAGCATTGATAGATAATGTTTTGTAAAACTGTCGTTTCTTCAAATAAATGTTGCCATTTTTGTTCCTTAGCTGATATATTTCTAAATGTGTGTGTGTGTGTAGGATTTCATGTGGCTTTCTAGGGGCGTTCTTTGTCTATCTGAACAGACAAGTTGTTCTGATCATGAGGAGACAGACGGCTCTTACGCGCTTTCTCACAAAACAGCAAGTCACCAATTACACATGAATACTCTTTTTAAATAAACTGTTCTATACTTATTTATTTTTCTACTATTTCACTTTTAATGCAAATTAATACAAATCAAAGCATCATTATAACACGCCATCACAGTGGTGATTAACTACATGTGTGTGTTTGTTTGTTGTAGTCGGTTGATTTACCCTGGTGCCGTGACACTAATTATATCCTCCATCACATTTCCTCCGGGCTTCGGCCAGTTCATGGCTGGAGAGGTGTGTATTTACTTTTTAAGTAGATGTCCATAGAGCAGTGTTACTCAGTTAACCAGTGTCCTTTGTTTACAAGAGCTCATTTTTAAAAACAGCATGAACATGTACCAAATTATTGATGTAATAGTGCTTTAAAATGGATCTTTTAAAAGTGCACTCAGTAAGTTTTTCTTACGTTTCACTTGCTTGTTTATCTTTGTAGTTTGTATATTTTGTGTGTACTGTATATTGTGTACATTTAGACGTGCTTTTATTTTTATGCCGTTTTTTCACATATTATTATTATCCTTAATGTTATCTATGGAACCTCATACATGACACGCCTGAGAAAAAATGGATATCATGGACACAAATAACAACAATTAATCCTCATAATTTGTTAATTTATGGCCATGATTTATTAATTTATTCTCGTTTTAGTTAAATCATTAGCCATGTGGTACTAATTTATTCCCTAATTTTAATTTAGTTAAATTGTGGCCACCATATCTGGTTTCCCCCCGACATCATATGCGAATCATCGTAATTATTGGTAACTCTTGATGCATTGAAATGACTGTGGGTGCCACCATGACCAAAGTGTAGATCCACTCCATGTAGAAACAGCTTTTTTAAGACAAATACCTAGATTCTTCCCCTCATGTGAGTATTCATCATATTACGAATATTGGCTGTTCATTATTTGTTTAAAACTAGTAATTACAAAAAAATTCTGAGTGCCCTTTAAATTGAGATGAATAAACATAGTTCCCTATTTTATCGATCTGAAACGCAAGTATCAAGCGCGAGGCGCAAGTAACTTTGGGCGGGTCGTGGGGGCTGTTGCTATTTTGCTGGCGGGATAAATGACTCTTGCACCCGACGCAAGTTTAAAAGGGGTTGGTCTGAAGTAGCTTCATCATTCATAGGTGTGGTTTGGGCGCAACAGAAACAACCCAATAAGAGCGTCGTATCACATTCCCATTAAGAGCATGATGAACGAGGTGTGCTTGTTCCATGACGCAATACTATTATAACGGCTCATTTACCGGCGCGCTTCACAATCGGTTCTCACAGCCGAGGAGATCGACGTTCTCGTCAGGGCTGTAAAAGAAAGAGAGGGGACATTGGGGGATGGGACAAACCCACCCAAATTAGCTTTGGTTAAACATGCATATAATAATTTGGGTAAAAATGTAAGCTTTATGCTTATTTTTCCCATTGTCATGGACACATCAATGATTTCCCTCGTGTTTACATATTTTTTCTTATAATAATGTATAATTTGCAAAAAGTAAAATACATCTGTGCAGATGAGAGAATCATCTACAGTGTATGCGCATTGTTCACACTCTGTATTATGGCCAAGCATGCACTTAAAATAGCATCTGAATGTACCCGCAACGCACCACTGACTCTAGACTAGTTTTTTTCTGGTCATTGGAGCAATTGTTTTCTGGAACTGCAAAATAGCACCAGGGATTGTTTGCGCGAAACACGCTTACTTTTTAGCGCCGACCCGCCCAGGGAGTGCAAGTTCATTCCCTAGTTTACTGACGTGCGTCTGTGGAGGGAAAAGCCCGCTTTGCGCGGGTGCAAAATAGGAATGATACATGCGTCAGTGGACAAAGTCATTTTGCGCCGGATGCAAGATAGAGCCCATACAGTTCCGACACCATTCTATAATAGAAAAGGTTTTCACTTTCTGAATGTCAACTTCATTTGAAGCTAGTTTAGTGAGCTACAACACTGCCATTAAAGAGCTTCAGTAGAGCAAGAAAGTGTGGAGTCTCTGTTTAAGGTTTCTCTTTTGTCACACAGCTGATGCCCAGAGAGTGCATTAATTCACTATTTGATAACTTCACTTGGACAAAGATCTGGGGTTTACCGCCCCTCCCGGATTGGGTCGCTCTGCTGCCTGGCTCCACCCACAAGTCAGCGTCTTCGTCATCCTCCTCCTCTTCTTTGTCATGAAGGTGCTCGTCTGTTGTTTGACTCCTACGGAAAGATTTCTCTAACCATATTTCATGAAGTATGCTGTGTGAATGCTAATTTCTGTTTCCTCCCACATACATGCATAGTTCTGGATGTCTGCGGTCTCTACAACAATGCCGGTCCCTTCTGGAGCTTTCATGCCTGTTTTTATATTAGGTCAGTCATTCTTTTCTCTTTTTTTAAGCATAAAATGTAACTTTTTGATGTTTTTCGAACTATACTAAGGCATTTTACTTGCTAATGCCTTGTGTATGATGTATGAACTATCAATCAGAGAACAGAAGTCATGTAGAAGATAGCACGCAATAGTTTTTTCAGCAAAGTTTTGATTATATTGATAATTTAAAGGCCTTAGAAATTTGTATAGGGTATAAATAATTAGATTATAAGATAATACATATCGTAATTTTAATTGTAATGTGACTGAAATAATATGATAATGTTTCTGAAACAAGCAGGAGCAGCATTCGGCCGTTTGGTGGGTGAGATCATGGCCACGCTTTTGAACGGAATTATGTTTGATGGGATCGTGTACCAAATCCTGCCTGGAGGCTATGCAGTGATAGGTCTGCAAATATTCCCCTTCCAGACAATCCTTGACACCCCTAAAAGCCCTTTTTACTCATATAGTAGCAGATTTATACTTCTCATGTGCTTCCCCTTTAAAATGTTCTAAAATCTGATGCTTTGCTTATCCCTGTGTGTGTGTGTGTAGGGGCAGCAGCTATGACAGGAGCAGTAACACACACCGTTTCAACTGCCGTGATCTGTTTTGAACTGACGGGTCAAATCTCACACATCCTGCCCATGATGGTGGCCGTGATTCTTGCCAACATGGTGGCACAGGGTCTACAGCCGTCTCTTTATGACTCCATCATTCAGGTCAAAAAGCTGCCCTATCTCCCAGAGCTCGGCATTGGCCACATCAGGTACATCTACTAGACCTCTGGAGACTGATGAATTTAGATCTGAATTGATGATAGTGTCTTGACCTTTGTTTCCCTTCAAATAGTCTAACTTGTTTATTTGATGATGTGGCTCTTTGTTCCCATTCAAGGGAAATGAAAAAATGATGGACAGAAACTACCTTGGCTCTTGACATAATATATCTCTGTCTCTCTTTCTCTGCATGGCAGTAAATATAATATCTTTGTGGAGGACATCATGGTGAAGAAAATAAAGTTTCTGTCGCCTCAGTCCACTTACAGAGAGCTGAAAGATCTGCTGGAGTCCACGTCTCTCAAAACCATCCCGCTTGTCGACTCCAAAGGTCTGTGTTGGGTGGATTAAAACATTTATTGGTGAAAAAAATAATTATGTGTATGAAGTCACATAGTCGCAATTATAAGAAATAGTTGGAGTTGTAAAATTTAAAGTCACTTTGTGCGATATTAGGAAAAACGGATATAAAGTCACTCCAAAGATATAAGTATGGAAAGACTATTTTCACTGTAATTGTGAGATAAGTAGTCTGATTATGGGAAATAAAGTCACAGTTACAAGAAACAAAATACATTCTCAGTTATGATATATAAAGTCAGATTATCAGATATAAAGTCACAATTAACTCTTTCCTGTCAGTGTTGTTTTTTACATTGCCAGTGCAGCCATTTTTATTGTTTTACAAAACTCTCATGGCCTCTAGAATATGAATAAATATCTGAATGAATATAATGAATAATGACGTCGATTTATACATAAAAGCTTATCTGAAAGCTGAATAAATAAGCTTTTCATTTGATGTATGAGTTTCTTAGGGATAGGACAATATTAGGGCGAGATACAACCATTTAAATCCGAGGATGCAAAAAAAGAGCTGAAAATCGCCTTTAAAGTCCATTTGTGTTCGCGATTATGCCGCATTCACTCACCAAAATAAATGTTTCATATATTTACAGTAGGAAATTTACAAAATATCTTCATGAAACATGATCTTTTCTTAATATCCTAATGATTTTTGGTCTATCTAATGATCTATATATATATATAAATGTGGGTAAGTTTGAAAAAGATACATTTTAAAACAAAAAGTTGCGCAAATCATGTTTTTGTTGTCTGGGATTGGATTCAGAGCGATGAATACATGAAAACAGACCGTGAGAGTTCAGTTCATGTCCATCAACACACCCGAAGCTTGCACAGCCATATACCTATTTGTGGGTTTGACATTTCATTCAATACTGTTTGGCAGTTTTGATTTATATGCGGTTTGATGGTCTCGTTACACGTTAGCAATCAGTGTTGGGAAGGATACTTTCGAAACGTATTTCGTTACAGAATACAGAATACATGCCCCAAAATGTAATTTGTAACGTATTCCGTTATGTTACTCAATCTGAGTAACGTATTCTGAATACTTGGATTTCTTCCACATTGAACTGCATTTTATAAGTGTATGCGGAAGGGTGATGCGGTGGTGACACGTTGTAACATGGAGGGATGGCGCTGCCAATAAAGCACCTAAAAGCTGTCACAAAGAACCGGCAAAAGTAGCCTAATGATTATGAATATGTCAAATATAGCAAGGAGATATTTAAATTGTTTATTAATAAACACGTGTTTTCTGTCACTGTCACCTGCAAAGATGAATTTGATGATGCTGACTCACGATCTTTGCAGTAGCCTGGCTAAACGCACCAGAGAGAAATGTGCATTTCATACGGATTACATAAGCAGAGAGCAGTTTGTTTTGTTTCATTTTGAATTGTTATGTTTAAAAGTAGACTTGTCTATATGGCAAATATATTCTTACGTTAAGTTTCAGTTCGTTATCATGAGCTCCAGTTCATTTCAATTCAAATCCAGGCAATTAGTTGATGAAACATTAACTAAAATTAAGAGATAATAATTTAAAGGGGGGGTTGACTGCCTTTTTTCTTCACATGATTGTGTTTATGGGGTGCAATATAACATGTAATCGTGGTTTTCTTTTTTTAAGTCTTTATTTTTCATAAACTTCACCTTTATTGTCAGCGCGCTCCTCCTCTGTCCCCTGAACGAGCGGTTCACTTCCTGACTCTATGAAACCGCTCCCCTCGGTGTGCTCAGATTGGTTCGTTGGGCCGGTGTGTTGTGATTGGCTAAACTGTCGCGTCACGTTGTCCGAAAGATTACGCCCATTACCTTTACCGGCGATACGGGCATGCCAAAGGTGGATAACATAGACGGTGGATACACAGTAAATAATGATGTGGAGACTACAGTATCACTGAGGCAGAATCAGACCGAGAAAGCCGCGATGAATAGAGTCAAGCAGAACCTCACCACACACGGCTCTTAATAAAGGTTTCTAAATGATAATTTGCTTCATTTTTTAACTTTATACACGTTGTTTTACACAATAGCATCTGACTGGCAACAATAGCAACTGACTGGCTACTAATGTTATACTCAAACTGCGTTGGCATGTTTACGTTACTTGATCAAATCGAAAATAAACGTCATAAAACATATTTACATGAAAAATACATTTACAACATTAGTACTTATAGAAAATTCAGGTCCATAATGTTTGTACACAACTTTGCGTTGACACAAAATAGCATAACCAGTAGCCTATAAAGCCAGCGCTGGCATTTGAAAAATAATAAAACACAACGCTACGTCTAGAATTATACATGCAAATACATTTAAAATGATGAAGTCTTAGCCTACTTACAGGTTGTGTCCAAAAACTGCTGCCTCTGGTTTAAAGTCAGAACTGCTTCATGTTTTAGTAACAGTTGAATCCGGTGTTAAACTCGTGGAGATTCTGGAAGCTGTCTTCCGTAGAATGTGCAGCACAGAGAGCTAGATTACGATAGTCACTTTCAGGAACATAATCAAACATAAATTGTATCCATTGTTGACGAAGTACAGCGTCCGTGGGAAGTCTGAACACAGAAGACCTGACAGCTGCGTGAACACAACACACTCGACGTGCTGCAGAAATATGATCATGCCCTTTTCTGCATTTTCCGGAGGGAGGGGTTGATGCAAATGTGTGGGTTAGTGACGTACCATAACCCAGCTGTAGTCCCAATGGAGTCGCTTTTGTAGGCATTAAACTTCCTGATTTTTAAAAGACGATATCTCTGCTTACACTGAACTTTCAGCGCTGCAACTTTGCAGATACTGTTCATGCACCAACAGCAACATTACACACTATTTAAAATGAAAAAAGTGAAATGGCAGTTGAGGTGGTGACCATATACCTCCATTATATGACTGATAGTACACGAACGGTTTGACCTAAAAATCTCAAAATTGAAACTACTGCGGAAACAAAGACACCTACGTCTTGGATGCACTTGAGGTAAACTAAAACATACCAAAAATTCATTTCAAAGTGAACTATCCCTTAAAGAGTAATAGTCACAATTGTGAGAAATAAAGTCTTCATTACAAGAAACAGTCACAACTATGAAATAAAGTCAGAAAGCAAGATATAGTATGGAAACTATATATATATATATATATATATATATATATGTGTGTGTGTATATATATATATAAATTGTGAAATAAAGTTAAAAATAATAGTTATCTTAACTATCATAATTATGGGTCACAATTGTGAGGTAAAGGCCGGTTTCACAAACAGGGCTTCAGATTAAGCCAGGATTAGGCCTTAGTTCAATTAGGACATTTATGTAGCTTTTAAAAATATGCCTTAGAACTGGTGTGCATCTTGAGACAAAACAATGGCAGTGACATATTTTAAAGGGTTAGTTCACTCAAAAATGAAAAATTAAGTCATTTATTGCTCACTCCCATGCTGTACCAACCCCGTAAGAGTTTTCGTTCATCTTAGGAAACACAAATAAATATATTTTTGATTAAATCTGAGAGCTGGATCACTCCTTCCATAGACTGCCTAAGGGACTGGCTCTTGACTGGCCCATAAAGACATTAAAGAAAATGTTAAAAATTCCATGTGCCTACAGTGGCTCAATTATACGTTTATAAAGCGACGAGACTACTTTTTGTGTACAAAAACATAAATAACGACTTTATTCGACTATTCCATTACTTCCTTATGGGCGCATGCGCAAGACTGAGATGAGGAAGGTCTTCTTCAGACTACTACTTGTTACCGGCTGCTCACCGCTTCAGGAGTATTACCGCCACCTACCGCATATGGGGTGAGGGTCGCGCTTCGGCTATATCGAGCACATCAGACTTATACGGTCAGGTGGCGGTAATACTCCTAAGCAGTGAGCGAAGTAGTAGTCGAGGAAGACGTCCTAACTCAGTTCTCACGCATGCGCGCATTAGGAAGTAATGGAATAGTCAAATAAAGTCGATTATTTGTTTGTTTTTTTCGTACAAAAGTAGTCTCGTCGCTTGATAAACTTTATAATTGAGACACTGTAGGCACATGGAATATTTAAACATTTTCTTTAATGACTTTATGGGCCGTCCAAGAGCCATCCTAGGCAGTCTATGGAGGAGTGATCCAGCTCTCAGATTTAATCAAAAATATCTTTATTTGTGTTCCGAAGATGAACGAAGGTCTTACGGGTTGGTACAGCATGGGGGTGAGTAATTAATGACTTAATTTTCATTTTTGGGTGAACTAACCCTTTAAGCAGATCATTGCACGTTGATTTTAGTTATGTAGAACATCGAACATGCATTTTAGACTGGGACTAGACTTAAACGTTGTCTGTGAAACTGAGGAGATAAAGTCACCTTGCAAGATAAAGTCGCAATTATGAGAAACAGAGTTGCTATTATTAGATAAGTTACAGTTTCCCTTTTTTCTTTGAAGGCAGGAACAGCTTTTGTGCCACGCTGTTCATCGCCGGTCAACCAGCATGATCTTTCTGGTCAAGCTTGTTAACCAAGGATGTCTAGCTGGTTTAACTAGTTAAAAATCTAGTCCATGTATGCTGATACAATTAAGCAAATTAAGCTAGACTTTTCAACAGGATCTTGTAACATGTGTAGGTGTGTGATCATGATTCCTGTGAACATTTAAAATTAATGTAAATGTAAATTCTTTCTCCATTCCCAGAGTCAATGATTCTATTGGGCTCAATTGAGAGATGTGAACTTCAGGCCGCCGTTGATTGGTGGCTCTCAGCCGAGAGGCGGGCTTATAGCCGAGGTGAGGGCGTGCCCAGCCCGGGGTCACAGGTCAGCTGGAGTCCTTCACCTTCGTGGATGAAGAGGTCTGAGAGGAGAACGAAGATAAGGTGAGAGGAGCTCTCGAAGTTTTTTCTAGAAAGAGAATATGTTTGTTTTTTGCTCAGAGGTTGATTTTAAGTTCTTTAAGTTCAGAGCTTTATGCCAAACCAATGCAATGCAAATTATCAGAGTGTACTAATCTTACACTGTAACTAAAATGATTAACAGGGTAACACAGTCTCCGAAGAGCGTAACGGCCCACTGGGGTCCCCTAAAACCACAGACATCTCCACTAATCACACCACATCTGGTGAGTTTATACATGTTACCCAGAGGTTTTATCTAATCGACCACCAACTCACCATACTTTGTGTTAGAAGGCATTGTTGGAGCTCATTCATTCCAGCTAAATGTTTACCAGAAGAGGTTTGTGATATCAAACTGACCTGTTGATCTTAACAGGTGCCCTGCAGTCCATGAGGAGGACACTTGGTCGTCTTTCTCCTTGTCTTCCTCATCAGGGCAGACTGAGCCAGAGGTGTGTCTTTTAAGCATGATTCCACTTACCAAGGCAGAACAACCATAGAGATCACTTACTGAAACATGAGTGCATTTTAAAGCAAGAAATCATCTTTGACATGCTGTTGATAATTTTAGCCCTCATTTTGTAAAACAAACAAAGTCTTGTGTACAGTAATGGTCCTACAATGGAAGTCTATTAATGCATTAAAGGTTTATCAGCTTTACATTGACATTACAGGAGTTTAGATATACAAAGGTTTGCTCAGACAAAGTTGTTAAGCAATTTTTTTTGTATTTGTTGATATTTAATTCAAGTTTATTTATATAGTGATTATACATTTATTTGTATATAATAAATGTAAATAAATGTAATTTATAATTATTTATATATAATATATAATTATATATTAATTTATTAATATATAAGATAACATACGTATGTGTTTTGTATGCATATGTCACTCTTATATATATAATTATACAGTATAAAGAGCTGGGTGATAATATAGGTACATTGTGACTAAATAAATTATTATTACATTATTTTTTAATCCCGATCCCTAATAGACTTCCATTGTAAATATTAAATGTTAATAACTGCATGTCCAATTTACAGTATTTCTGCTATAATTGTGACGAAGCTGTTTTTTTTTCCCACATTTTTGTTATAAACATAAACTGGGAGTATGATATTAATAGTATGAAGATTTTTAAATAGCGGCCCTGGACCCCTGGTTTAGAATCACTGGATTATAGCAACAAAAAAAAAAAATAATTATTATTTTTTAAAAGATTTTTTATGTTTTTAAAAGTCTGTTCTGCTCACCAAGGCTGCAATTTTTTGATAAAAATACACAAAAAACAGTAATATTGTGAAATATTATGACAATTTAAAATGACTTTTTTATGTTAATATATATTAAAATGTAATTTATTCCTCTAAAAAAAAGGTGAATTTTCAGCATCATTACTCCAGTCTTCAGTGTCACATGATCCTTCACAAATCACTCTAATATGATGATTTTATGCTCCAAAAACATGTATGATTATTATCCATGTTGAAAACAGTTTTTCACATTTTTATTTCAGGATTCTTTGATGAATAGAAAGTTCAAAAGAACAGCTTTAAACTGAAATTGAAAGCTTTTGTTACATTAAACACTACCCTTTAAAAAGTTTGGGGTCAGTAAGAATTTGTATTTTATTTTTTGGGGAAATAAATAAGAAATCAATACTTCTATTCATCAAGGATGAGTTACATTGATCAAAAGTTACAGTAAAGACATTTATAATGTTAGAAAAGATTCTAATTAAATAAATGCTGTTCTTTGAACTTTCTATTCGATCCTGAAATAAAAATGTAAAAAACTGTTTTCAATATGGATAATAATCATACATGTTTTTGGAGCATAAAATCATCATATTAGAGTGATTTGTGAAGGATCATGTGACACTGAAGACTGGAGTAATGATGCTGAAAATTCAGCTTTTTTTCAGAGGAATAAATTACATTTTAATATATATTAACATAAAAAAGTCATTTTAAATTGTCATAATATTTCACAATATTACTGTGTTTTTTGTGTATTTTTATCAAAAAATTGCAGCCTTGGTGAGCAGAAGAAACTTCTTTTAAAAACATAAAAAACATACCGAATCTTAAACTTTTGACCGGTAGTGTGTGTGTGTGTGTGTGTGTATATATATATAATTAGAGATTCACAATATTGAATTATCATCTATATTTTCATACAATAATAACTCCTAGTATTTAAAAATTTAAGAATTTTTAAATTTTTTGCTTTTAACACATTTGAATTGGATGGAGACAAATCTAACAGTTTTCTATTTTTGCGTTTTAAAAGCTGTTTGTGGCACGTTTTGTCCTGTTCACTTCACTGAGAGCACAATTTCACATTTATTGCGGTTATCAGCTCTCTCCTGCAGGTGGCGTCAAATATTCTGTGTGTGGGACATTTAGATTCGCAAAACAGGATGAAAAATTCAAGGGGTTATTTTTTACTGTGAATTATGATGTTATCCTCCAAACATTCATGTACTGCTTCCAACACGCTGTCTTCCTCTCATTCCCCTGTATGTTTCTGTCTCTCTGTAGAGCCCTGCAGCTCCTCCTGTAGATGATAACATGACTCCTGAAGAGGTAGAGTGATGCATTGATTTATTAGCACTGCAGTTCAGACAGACGGACACAATTAGCACATCAATTCCAGAGCCATCTGTGAGCTGTCAGTCACTCGCAGTGACCCTGATTATGTTGTATTGGGGGGTTCAGATCAAAGCCTGGGAAGAGGAAGAGCTGGATAAGCCGATTGACATTGATCAGATCCGTGTTGACCCCTCACCTTTTCAGCTGGTTGAGGAACATCTCTGCATAAGGTAATCCACAATCCGATTAGAGATCACATATGAAATACTGTGTATTATGTTGAGGATTTATATCTTTCCAAGTGAATTATGAATTAGTCTTCTGTATGTGAATGTCAGTCCAAAGCTCTCATTATTTTCATGCCCTCTGGGAATTTTTTTTTTTTATATAAAATAATAAAAAACGTCATTATTTCCTTCATTCAGGAGTTTATATTGCAACAGAGTGAAATTTCTCTATATACATAGGATTTTTAATTCCATTCCTCTATAAATATATATGCCCCAAAACAAATTAAAAAAGACATTTAAAAAGTGTTAATATATTCTTCCAAAAAAATTATTCGAATAAGAATCCTGTTATTCTATTAGAACACAGGATACTATTTGAATAACAATTCAATATAATGAAAATGTATTTATTTTAGTATTTTTATTTCATGTTAAGTTTAGTTTTTCAATTTTATATAAATGTCAAGTATTATATATAAATATAAATACATATATATAAATATTAGGGTTGTCAAACAATTAATGTATATCCAAAATAAAAGTGTTTTTTTTTACATAATATATGTGGGTGCACTGTGTATAATTACTTTTATATATATAAATACACACATATGGTTGTATATATTTAAGAAATATTTTCATATATATATACTGTATATAGATTTATATATAATTTATAATATTTATAAATATTTTATATATAACTATTTTTTCTTAAATATATATGTGTGTGTGTGTGTATATATATTTATATAAAGAGTTCAGATGCAAAAGCCTCTAAATGCCATTTGAAATTTTCTTATAAAATGACCATTTTTATCAAGCTTGTATATATATAAGTTCAGTAATTACACTTAAATGACAATTAATAGGTAGGCCTAATCTTCATTGCCATTTAAGTGAAATTACTGAACTTAATATACAAGCTTGATAAAATGATCATTTTAGAAGAAAAGTTCAATGGCACTTGAGAGCTTTTAGCATCTAAACTCATATATATATATATATATATATACTGTATATATATATATATATATATATATATATATATATATATATACACTAAATAATTATACACAGTGCACCCACATATGCAAATGCGATTAATCGATTATATATATAATGTCTGTGTGTGTGTATACACATTTTTATATACATACAATATATATAATTTATATGTGTACACACACACACGCACAAGTATATGTTTGCTTGTTTGTTTCAGACTCACACGCTGTTCTCTCTGCTGGGTCTCAGTCATGCATATGTAACCAGTATTGGTAAACTGGTTGGGGTGGTCGCACTCAAAGAGGTAACGATGATTTATCGCCTGTGTCTACATTTATATTTACATTCTTTCTGTCATATGCTGGTGTGTCGGAGTAAATAATTCTGCTGTCCTCTCTTCTTCACACCCAGCTCCAGAAAGCGATCGAGGGTTCGAACTCGTAGCGGAGTGCGACTGCGTCCCCTCTGGCCAGTTTCAGAGACGCGAGACGCAAGGCCAAAAAGCCTACTCATTCCCCTTCCGTCCATTCCTCTCCCACACGGGACAGAGAGCTGTGGAGCGAGGGAGTGAAAAGAGAGACTGAAGACGAGTCGGTTAGAAGTTGCATCCAGAAAGCGGAGAAGAGTGTGATGTCGCCACGGGCAACAGCAGCAGAAGTGCCGTCAGCACCTCTCAGGAGCAACTGCCTTCTCCTTCTTCCACACTCCCTCTCTCCTCTCTTCATCCTGTGCCTGAAACAGAGGCGGATGCTGATAGAGAGAGTGATGAGAGCCGTTATAGGTCTGTTGTTTTGTAATTTACTCAAATTCAGCCCTCCAGGGGGAGGCGAACCATATTATGGTGCTGCCTTTGAGCCCAGCATGGGTCGCTGCACATCTGACTTGGTGGATTCTCTACTCTCCGGACTGGACTCTTATGCTCTTCTTTCTAGATGTTTTTATTCAGTTAAGTATGTACATATGGACAGTCGGTCTGACACATCTCACTGAATGTCTTCCCTTCTCATTGCCAATCCATCCCAGGGTTTGTCTGCTGTACTTCTATTATATCTTTGTAAAATGAAAGATTTGTTACCTTGAGCTATTTATACCTGATCTGACCCTTTAAAAACTACGTGTCTTGGTGTAACCCAACGTATTCAGGTTAAAGGAGTAGTTCACTTTTAAAAAAACATTTGCTGATAATTTACTCTCCCCCATGTCATCCAAGATGTCCATGTCTTTCTTTCTTCAGTCGAAAAATAATTTTTGATGAAAAAATTACTGGATTTTTCTCCATTTAATGGATTTCAATGGGAACCAAACGGTTCAAGGTCCAAAAGAGAGTTTCAGTGCAAACTGTTCAAAGGGCTTTAAACGATTCAGACGATGAATAAGGGTCTTATCAAGCGAAACGATCGCTCATTAAAAAAAAAACAAAGTTTAAGTTTTATAAGCTCAAATGCTCGCGTTGCTCTGTTCTGTGATGCACTGTCTGTGACTCTCCTGTTGGAATTCGTTTATCGAAATGAACGAATCTTTTTTCGTGTCATTTGGTTCATTCAACGAACGAAATGAACGAGTTGACTCGGGAAAGATTCATTCATTTTGATGAACGAGTTCGAGAGAGTCACGAACGCGCATCACAGAACAGAGCAAGGCGAGCATTTGAGCTTATAAAACTTAAACTTTGTTGTTATTTTTTTTTCACTGAAACTCTCATTTGGACCTTGAACCGTTTGGTTCCCATTGAAGTCCATTATATGGAGAAAAATCCTGGAATGTTTTCATCAAAAACCTTCATTTCTTTTCGACTGAAGAAAGAAAGACATGGACATCTTGGATGAAATGGGGGTGAGTAAATTATCAGCAAAAGTTTTTATTTAAAAGTGAACTCCTTTAATTCAGTTATACTAAATGTTTCGAACTTGCTCAATTTAATGTCGCCACATGAAGCACATTTTAGGTTTCCTTTTTTACACTGTAAATGTGAAATTTAAAGGAGTATTCAAGGTTCAATACAGTGTTGTTTTTAGTAACTATGATTGTTATAAATCGGTAATTGAAATAAAATGTAAATATTAGACTGAAAAAGTTTAGTTCAACTATGTTTAAGTTGAAGTAAAATATAAGGAAAAAAGATATAGAAATAAAAATGTAAACTCAGAATCAGAAAACTATTCAAATGAAAATTGATGATATAAAAATAAGCTAATTCATAAAGTTGCTACCTTAAATTAAGTACAATCAAATTGGATGTTTAAGTAATTTCAACTTAAATTACATTAAACTGACTAAGAAAATTAGTCGAACCTTGTATAACTTAGTATAAAGTATAACTAGTAAAAAAAAGTTGAAAATTGCTTAACTAATTTTGATGAGTTAAAGCAATGCAAAAATATATGTTGTCATAACTTATTGATCGCATCACTTTTTACAATGGAAGTGAACGGCACAAATGTTTGGATTTAAAGGCGGAAACAAGAAGCTTGTTCTTTTATAAAAACATTAACATTAAAGGAGTAGTTTTGCTGATATTTTAAGGGCTTTAAACGATTCCAGACGATGAATAAGGGTCTTATCAAGCGAAACGATCGCTCATTTAAAAATTATCAAAATGTTTGATTTAAAGTTTAAGTTTTATAAGTTCGCCTTGCTTTGTTCTGTGATGCGCGCTTCGTGACTCTCCTGTTCAAATTCGTTCATCAAAATGAACGAATCTTTTTCCGAGTCATTTCGTTTGTTGAATGAATCAAATGACTCAAAAAGATTTGTTCATTTTGATGAACAAGTTTTGAAAAGGAGAGTCACGAACGAAGCATCACAGAGCGATCATTTGAGCTTATAAAACGTAAACTTTGTTATCTTAAAAGATAGTTTCTCTTGATAAGATCGTCTGGTGTCATTTAAAGCCCTTTGAACAGTTTGCACTGAAACTCTCATTTGGACCTTGAACCGTTTGGTTACCATTAAAGTCCATTATATGGAGAAAAATCCTGGAATGTTTTCATCAAAAACCTTAATTTCTTTTCGACTGAAGAAAGAATGACATGGACATCTTGGATGACATGGGTGTGAGTAAATTATCAGCAAAAGTTTTTTAAAACTGAACTACTCCTTTAATTTGTTAAAGCAGTTTCAGTCATATTTTATTTTTTACAGCTGTTTTAAGTTATTTTGTCCATACTAAAATCATCTCAACGCATAGTTTTTACATCATATGGCTATAATATTATAATAGTGAATATTTTAACATGTATTGCCCTCATTCACTTCCATTGTAAATGCCTCACTGTAACTTTTTTTTAACCTCTTCTTTTAGAGGTTATTGACATTATGTTACATATAATGTAATTTGATCTTATGCTGAACCTGGAATATTCCTTTAATCACTAGTGATTTGTTATGAAACAGTTTTGTTTACTACATAAAGCTGCAAAGTCATTACTTTTATCATTGGATCTTTTGATTATTGTATGAATTTTTATTTGTCCATAATTGTGTTCTAATGGTCTCAATAGCATGCAGGCTTTTTTTGCCACGTCTTAAAAAATACACAAAGTGCGCAATAAGGCTTTGTTTGCTTCATTTATTTGTTTCTTCATTATTTTTGGGGAAAAATAAACAAATAGCAATATTCTTGAAGGTCAGGGAGGTGTTTTGTTCGTGCAGGAAGAAGAGATGGGATAGAGCGAGAGAGTTTGACGGAGGACGAGGAAGAGCACATTGGAAGAACCATCTTCTAACCTTCAGTAAAGCATGCATAGATGTACAGTACGTGTCACATATCACACCTCTTATAGCGCAGTCAGTCCCACATCAATGGATTTGTGTCTGTATAGTTTGCTGAACATGTTGAATCATAAATTTGATCATGACAACGTTTCTTATCCAAAGTATTTTTTTTTCTGAATAGGATTCTTTCACCAAGAGGAGACAACACAGGGTTTGAGTTACAGACGGATAACAAACAAACGGAAAGAGGAGAGAAAGACAAGTTCACAGAAAGAAGGGAGAGAGGTAGAGTAAAAAAAAAAACAGTTACAGCATCATGCCAACAGACAGAAGTTTTGTTGTGAAAGATGGCAGTAGAATCGTACAAAAAAAATCCAAATGATAACTACATCCAGCTAAGTACATTTGGCTTTTTGTTATTTATTCATTCATATATACCTTATCTTACATAAAAGAGCACATGACATCACTCCTTTGGTTGCAGTAGTATTACCTGGATTCGTGTGATTGGCATGTTGGTTATATGGTTGAAATCTTTGAGGCATTGTTCAGATGGAAAGGTGAAATATGGTAGTGGGATTACAGGCACAACAGAGTCAATGATGAAACTGCTCTTGAATTGACAGTGAATTAACCAATTGTCAGATCACCCAGAATAATGAAAGGAATATAAAGGTCATCATCCCTCAGGTACATATTGTACGTCCATGTATGGCTTAATAAAGAAATAATGTACAGTCAAAGCGTTCTTGTTATCGTAAAAGATTTGTTTGGCAATAGTGACCAGCTCAAATCCTCCATTACAACATATAAAACCGGTCTAGATGAACACTGCAACAGCTTTACAGTAAAACTGAAGTCCTCGGAGGTTATTTTCAATACAATCAGTGACTGAAATGCAAGATGGCACCAGCTGTGTTTGTATGAAATGGAACGAGTGAGTCCGTGATGGCATAAATAAATAGTATGAGTGCAAATAATAAAGTTCATACTGTATGTAATATAACTATACGAGTGATGACGTGAACACATTTCACAAGTAGGAAACTTGTAAGATTACAACACGGCGGTTCTCAAGTCAAACTGAGAAAACCGTTTAAACTCGGATATGAGATGCTGATAGGCCTACGAGAACTGCGTGAGCCATAGGACTTGAAATGAGGGAGCGAAAATGTCAGTTTATATGTAAAAAGGAGAGTTCATTTACTAGTTTATTCATTCAGACATATGGCAAGCCGTTTTAGCTTTTATTCATTTCCAGGATATGAATTCTTGATATCAACAATTGCATTTTTTGATATCAACAATTGAATTGCTGATATCTGTAATTGTATTTTCACTAGTGAAATTTCTCCATAGGCTGCCATTCAAAATAAATTGTTGATATCAAGAATAGTATTTTTTTACTAGTAGAAATATCATTTTTGATATCAATAATTACATTGGTACTAGTAAAAATGCAAATTCCTGATATCAATAATTAAATCGTCACTAGTTGAAATGTCTATTCTTGATATCAACAATTCAACTGGTACTAGTAAAAATTATCATTTTTGATATCTGAAAATGTATTTCTGATTTCAATATTATTTCAGATATCTAAAATGGCTTTCTTACTAGTAACAATCACATTCATGATATTGGAAATGAACATTGTCACTAGTAAAAATTTAATTATTGATATCAAAAATGATCATTGGTACTAGTAGCAATTAAATTGTGGATATTAAGAATAGACATTTCAACTAGTAACAACTGAATTCTTGATATCAAAAATAAAGGTTTTTACTAGTAATATTTGTATTTCTGATATGTGAAATTGGAATTTCAACTAGTAATAAATCAATTCTTGATATCAACAATTGGTTTTGAATGGCAGCCTATGGTGACATTTCACTAGTGAAAATACAATTGTTGATATCAAGAATTCAATTTTTGATCAAGAATCCATATCCTGGAAATGAATAAAAGTTAAAACGGCTTGCCATACTGACAAAACTTCCAAGTTTGCACATTATTGTCAAACACTAATGAATATGGATTGTTATTGTTATTTATTTGAATAAAATGTTAATCAGCTATAGACATATTTGTTATTGTGCTAACCAAACTATATTTTAATTCGGTTCTTCGAACTGAACTGTCCGAAATACATTTCGCATAACTGAATTCTTGTTCTCACGTAAATGCGTCTCTACAGCACGCATTGTGTTTTATCGTGCAAAAATACGCGAAAATGAGATTTCACGTGCACGTGATACGCAGTTAACACCCCACACCACTACTACTAAACCTACCCTAACCAACCTATGTGTATCCTATGCACGTACAAACTCATTTAGCGAGATGGAAACGTTAAGGTTTGGGTTTCATTTTGCTTCATGAGTCAGAAAATAAATAAAACCTGAGGAAGATGGATGACCACGTATGACATTCTCACCAAACCAGAGTGATACCATTACAACAAAAGATAACAAATAGCAAAATAACAAATAGATATCACACAAAATTCAAAGTTAAACCCCTCCCCTATATAATTCTTAAATAAATAATGAGCACATATTATTTCATTGGAGTTCTGTATGCTTCGTGCAATATAAGAACTTATGACACTGAATAAAAATTAAGCAGTTATGCTGCAGTTTTATGCTTGGACTGTGACATGTAAAGACACTGTGATTTTATATAATATAAAACATTATTTTAAAACATTAACCTTATGATATACAGTGAGATGTTTTATACTGTACACACAAATCTGTCAGATCTTCCTCTGGAACCCAGCAGTGAAATAATATGTACCCCAACATATACAGGAGGGAGTGCACACAATTCTGTAGAAAAATAAACATTGTCCCAACATTGCATAAACAATCAGTCAATAAATAAATTCATTCAAGTCAATACACTTCATATAGCTATTAACGCTATTCTTGCCACCAAGTTTGTATTACACTCAATCATCAAAGATGCACTGTGTCCTCCAAAGAAACAGTCATAAAAATCAGACAGTTGCCGTTTTTCGTCTTTTTTTTGTTTGTTAAATCTTTAGTGACTCATGCATGACATCACAATGCAGAATGATGTAGCTTCTGTTTCTGAACCGGCCTTCTCCTACTTCTATGCATATGCTTCACATCCGTTAACATACAAACACACAGTCAACACAAAGTTTAGCGTCATAGTCACTGTAATAGGCAGTGACCTTGACAAACAGGAAGACGCATGTGCAGTTCAAAATTCCATATAGCCTGAGTTGTTCATGAGGTCACTTTCAACTCGGATCAACGTCCATTCTCATTCTGCGGAGACTTTTTTTCTTGAATTCTCGATTAAGGATATTTACAGTATGGGGATCCAGGCCCTGTTTTATTCTCCCCTTGATATATAGTGACAAGAATTGTAGGCAATGGAATACGTATTTTAAATCAGAAATTATGACATGCTTTATTATAAAAAAATAAACATCAAGAACCGATCCTTAAAGTGGCACAAAAAATACAGGTATGAGTCGCCAACAGGACTGTTCTAGGAAAAAATTCAAATAAAAAATAAAAACTTTACTGTAGTGTTTTTCTAATGATTAATTTGAGGTTAAAGGAGTAGTTCGCTTATAAAAAAAACTTTTGCTGATAATTTACTCACCCCATGTCATCCAAGATGTCCATGTCTTTCTTTCTTCAGTCGAAAAGAAATTAAGGTTTTTGATGAAAACATTCCAGAATTTTCTCCATATAATGGACTTCAGTGGGAACCAAACAGTTCAAGGTCCAAAGAAGAGTTTCAGTGCAAACTGTTCAATGGGCTTAAAACGATTCCAGACGATGAATAAGGGTGTGATCAAGCAAAACGATCACTTATTTAAAAATTAAACAACAAAGTTTACGTTTTATAAGCTCAAATGTTCGCCTTACTCTGTTCTGTGATGCGCGTTCGTGACTCTCCTGTTCAAACTCGTTCATCAAAATGAACAAATCTTTTTCGAGTCATTTGGTTCATTCAACAAACAGAAATGAATGAATTGACTCAGAAAAAGATTTGTTCGTTTTGATGAACGAGTTCAAACAGGAGAGTACACAGAACAGAGCAAGCCGAGCATTTGAGCTTATAATAAAACTTTTTTTTTTTTTTTAAATGAGCGATCGTTTCACTTGATAAGACCCTTGTTGATCATCTGGAATCGTTTAAAGCCCTTTGAACAGTTTGCACTGAAACTGTCTTTTGGACCTTGAACCATTTGGTACCCAGTAAAGTCCATTATATGGAGAAAAATCCTGGTAAGTTTTCATCAAAAACCTTAATTACTTTTCAACTGAAGAAAGAAAGACATGGACATCTTGGATGACATGGTGAGTAAATGATCAACAAATGTTTTCTTTTTAAAAGTGAACTACTCCTTTAATGCTCCTCTCAATTGTCATTTCTTATGAAAACAAGCTAAGGATAATTTAATCAGAGTTCATTTAATTAGTTATTACAAAATCCTAAAGGCAAGGTTTTACTAAACCAAAGAAAACGAAATCCATGCGAGTAAAAGAAAATGGGAAATTAGAGTTCTGCAAATACAATGGGAAGTGACTCTTTGTCTCATAAACCATCTAGTTTTCAATCTAAAAGGCATATGTCCTTCACCCAACAACCAATGCAAGTGCAAAAAGGTTTTTCAAACGTTTTTCTCCTTTGCAGCTGATCAAATCTCTAAACACACAGAGCTCAGGGAGTAAGCTCAGAGTACTGAGGTCCAGTGCAAATATCTATAAAGTGTTGTATAGGACTCCAGAGTACAATGACAGACATTATCATGCCAAACGACACACAGAGAAGGAAGCACGCTATGTCACAATCCAGTATGAAATATATCCATGTGTACGTACATGGATGAAAAAGCTTGTTTCATTACACTCGTAAGGGCAAAAAATAAGGCAACACTTTATTTTGATGGTTTCTTCTGTTGACTATAAGTAACATTGCAACTATATGTCTTTAACGCAGTGTATTAGTAAACCATCTGCAAAATATTGGCGAACACTTTATTGTGATGCTCCCCCAACAGACATCCTACTGACTATAAGCAACATTGCAACTGCATTCTAACCCTAACCTAGTCTAATACTCGACTAGCACTCTAACTAGAGTTAGTAGACATGTTGGTGCAATGTTAATTATAGTCAACAGAATGTGTTAAAGGGACCATCAAAATAAAGTGAAACCAAAAAAATCTCCAAA
The DNA here is from genome assembly GCA_030378365.1 of Hybognathus amarus. Classification (NCBI taxonomy): domain Eukaryota; kingdom Metazoa; phylum Chordata; class Actinopteri; order Cypriniformes; family Leuciscidae; genus Hybognathus; species Hybognathus amarus. The sequence continues at coordinate 438,640 of JAQIUQ010003360.1, forward strand.
AAAATGGGGTTGGGATGTGATTTAGTAATTTATAATTATCTTAAGAACTATAGGATAGTCTGCTGTCATATAAAGGCAAAACAGCATTAAATAGTTTTTTTCTTGGTTCCAGTGTTGGTGTAGGTACAGCATTCTGGCCTTTGTAGTACACAAGTATAGTGTATGTACACTACCATTCAAAAGTTTGGGGTCAATAAGATTTGTGTGCATGTGTTATTTGTTCTTTCCTTTGAATAAGCTACTATATTGTGTGATCAATTTAAAATAAATAAATTGATTAAACGTGACAGTAAGGACAAGATTATTTCAAATATAAGCCTTTTTTTACTTGATAATCGTCAAAGAATCCTAAAAAACAAAATTTCGTTTCCACAAAAATATTGCCTCTTTTCAACAGTTGATAATGTTTCTTGAGCAGCAAATCAGCATATTAAAATAATTTTGAAGGGTCATGTGACACTGAAGACTGGAGTAATGATACTGAAAATTCAGCTTTGCCATTACAGGAATATAACATCATTTTAAAATATAGAAAAATAGAAAAAGGTTATTTTAAATCATTATAATCTTCCACAATATTTCTGTTGGATTGTATTTTTTAGGGCTGTCAACGATTAATCACGATTAATCGCATCCAAAATAAAAGTTTGTGTTTACATAATATAGGCTATGTGGGTGCACTGTGTATAATTATTTTATAAATACACGCATAATATATTTAAGAAATATTTTCATGTATATACTGTATAAAGATTTATATATAATTTATATTAAATAAATATTTAATATATAAATAATATTTATTTCTTAAATATACATACATGTGTGTGTATTTTTATATATATAGAAAATAATTATACACAGTGCACCCACATATATAATGTAAATACAAACTTTTATTTTGGATGCGATTAATCGTTTGACAGCCCTAATTTTTTTATAAAAGTTCCTTCAAATACATTAAAAAAATTTACAGACCCCAAACTTTTGAACCCTATGCATTTTACTTTGTGTATTTGAGTCTATGAGGGGTTGAATACCTTGCGTATAATACAAACAGCAGAGATAATTGTGCATATTTGTTTCAGTTTAACGATTTCCACATTTCACAGCTGAAACACTGAACTCGTGTTCCACCTAATAGCGTCAAAAACGTTAAAAAAAGGCCAAATGTAGTTGAAGAGGAAAAGAGAATGTGTGGTCAAATCACATCGATATCTTATGGTAAGTGTCTGTGTATGATCTGAAGTTCTGAAGGGCATGGAAAAAGCTTATGTTACTGTATATTTTACAATTATATATTCACGTTTTTTTTTCTTAGAAAATAATTGTATTATCATCATTATGGTTTATTAACTATAGTTTATTGTCTTTATTTAGAATAACGAGAGCGATCACTCAAGCATGCACATATTTAACTGAACGTTCTTCATATTCATCTTCCTGAATTACATACCTCCATCTCCATCGCTCCATTCTTGGTGAGTTTTCCTCATTCTCTCCATTCCCAGTCCCAAGGAATTCCCAACTCCATTCTGTACCTTCCTTTTTCAAACATCCATAATATAAGGCTTAAAAAATCATAATGTTCACGTACGCAGTTGCTGTAACTGTCATTTCTGCTTTTCCATTTTGGGTTGGAGCAGTCATTTGAATTTCACAATAGTGTTTGATTCCTGAAATAGGAGTTGATATTGTTTGATTTATGCTGATTGAAATGTCTGTCAAAACCAGCTCAAGTCTCTAGCCGGCCGTTTAGTTGGTTGCTCTGGTGTCTACAGGCGAGGATTCGGACTCCTCCTCCTTTTCTTCAAGCTCTTCAATTACAGACGGTGAGACATCAGACGCCTTTCGCTCTGTGATAAAATCTCCAGGGGTTTGACCTGGACTGCTTCCTCCCATTGAGGTCACTTCCTCTCTCTGCGTCATTGGAGATGGAATTAATGTCACTGGTTCTGGTTCCATGCATAACGTTATATCTTCCTCCTGGAAAAGAGGCTGGACATTAGTCTGGGTATGTGTAATTTCATGAAACGAAATTGCAAAACAAATACGGGGACTCAAATGGGACACTCAAATAAAAAGCCCTAGGTTAAAAGTTATTTATTACTACTTGTAGTAGTTCAGTTACTGTAAGTCATTTTTAAGTTGTTTCCCATATCATTTTTTTGTGCATTTCCTGTACAATGAAAAACGTTCTGTTTAACCGCCATATTTTGATGCATCATTGGAGAAATTGACTAGCGACTGGTTCCTGACGATGCAGTAACATGGTTGCACCTCTGTTGTTTGGACTACATTGTTCAACTATCAGAATCAGAATGAGCTTTATTACCAAGTATGCTTTTACATACAAGGAATTAGTTTTGGTGACAGAAGTGCAATAAGTGATTCAAAATAAAAACATAAAATATATACACAAAACAGACATATAGACTTGCCTGAATGATTATTAGGAACACCTGTTCAATTTCTCATTCATGCAATTATCTAATCAACCAATCACATGGCAGTTGCGTCAATGCATGTAGGGGTGTGGTCCTGGTCAAGACAATCTCGTGAACTCCAAACTGAATGTCAAAATGGGAAAGAAAGGGGATTTAGGCAATTTTGAGAGTGGAATGGTTGTTGATGCCAGACAGGCCGGTCTGAGTATTTCACAATCTGCTCAGTTACTGGGATTTTCACGCACAACCATTTCAAGTGTTTACAAAGAATGGTGTGAAAAGGAAAAAACATCCAGTATGTGGCAGTCCTGTGGGCAAAAATGCCTTGTTAATGCTAGAGGTCAGAGGAGAATGGGCCGACTGATTCAAGCTGATAGAAAAGCAACTTTGACTGACATAACCACTCCTTACAACCGAGGTATGCAGCAAAGCATTTGTGAAGCCACAACACGCACAAACTTGAGGCGGATGGGCTACAACAGCAGAGGACCCCACCGGGTACCACTCATCTCCACTACAAATAGGAAAAAGAGGCTACAATTGGCAAGAGCTTGTAACGGAAACAGAATGAGAACAGTGATCCATCATGCCTTGTTACCACTGTGCAGGCTGGTGGTGGTGGTGTAATGATATGGGGGATGTTTTCTTGGCACACTTTAGGCCCCTTAGTGCCAATTGGGCATCGTTTAAATGCCACGGCCTACCTGAGCATTGTTTCTGACCATGTCCATCCCTTTATGGCCACCATGTACCCATCCTCTGATGGCTACTTCCAGCAGGATAATGAACCATGTCACAAAGCTTGAATCATTTCAAATTTGTTTCTTGAACATGACAATGAGTTCACTGTACTAAAATGGCCCCCACAGTCACCAGATCTCAACCCAATAGAGCATCTTTGGGATGTGGTGGAACGGAAGCTCCGTGCCCTGGATGTGCATCCCACAAATCTCCATCAACTGCAAGATGCTATCCTATCAATATGGGCCAACATTTCTAAAGAATGCTTTCAGCACCTTGTTGAATCAATGCCATGTAGAATTAAGGCAGTTCTGAAGGTGAAACGGGGTCAAACAGTATTAGTATGGTGTTCCTAATAATCCTTTAGGTATGTACAGGTATGTTATACAACACAAGGGAATTGGAATACAAGGTATGGTATCCTAAATAAGTATAAATGAGACTGGACAACTGGTAAGTATATGTAGAAGAGGTAATTAGGTGCTGACAGGTGCAACTGGTTAGAACTCAGGTCATTGATGTAATGGATGGGAGGAGCAGAAGGACCTGGTGCTCAGGACATATTGGCAGAATCTTTTCAATGGCAGACAACATGTTTATTGGCCATGTGGGAACATTTAATTGTTCAAGAGGTAGATGGCCTGAGGAAAGAAACTTTTCTTGTGCTTGGCTGGACTGGTGCTCAGTGCTCTGTAGCACCAACCAGATGGCAACCGTTCAAAGAGGAAGTGTTCTGGATGTAAGGGGTCCAGAGTGATTTTGCCAGCCTTTTTCTCACTTTGAATAAGCACAGTTCTTGGAGATTGTGAAGGGGTGTACGGATGATTCTCCTAGCAGTCTGGACTGTCCGCTGTAGTATTCTGAGGTCTGATTTGGAAGCAGAGCCGAACCAGATAGTTTTAGAAGTGCAGAGGACAGACACTATGACTGTATAGAAGACCTGCTGAAGCAGCTTCTGTGGCAGGTTGAACTTCCTCAGCTGACAAAGGAAGGCCAACCTCTGCTGGGCATTTTTCACAATTGAGTCAATGTGATTGTTCCACTTGAGGTCCTTAGAGATGGTAGTGCCCAGGAACCTGAATGACTCCACTGTTGTCACAGTGCTGTTCACGATAGTCAGCGGGGGGAGTGTTTGGGGCTTTCTCCTAAAGTCATCAATCGTCTCCACAGTTTCGAGCGTGTTCTGCTCCAGGTTGTTGTGACTGCACCAGACTGTCACCTCTTCAACCTCCTGTATGTAAGCAGACTCGTCACCATCCTGGTTGAGGCAAATGTTGGACAGTAGTACAAATGGTGAGCACATCAAGTATAAACACCTCGTCCTCTTGAAGAAGTAGGCACTAAGTCACCGAAGGCTTGAGCAGCGCCGCTGCCCCGTCAACTGTATTGTCTAGCGAAACGTCTAGTGGTTTGTACTGCCCGAATGTTCAGCAGTTTGTCCCTGCTGAAACTGATTTTAGAAGAAATAACTAAAGACAGGATCATCTGCTAGTATAGGACTGTCGTTAATGACATGCGAAAGTGGTGGAAGAATAATGAAAGATATATAATGTACAGGCCGAGAGCATATTGGTGATGATGGAACTTGTGAATATATATGACATAACATTGATTCAGCCAATAGACTAAGTTTGGGGCGGGGACTTATGCTTTTGCCTGACCAAAAGGAGATGGGTGGAGTGTTTTGAAAAACCTGTTTGAAAAGTCTTTTTTTTTCAGTTTCCTATTGGTACAGAAATTACACACTTCAGCTTTAATGTCGGAAAAGTTGTACACAGCAGCTCATACCTGACTTGCAACAGTGCAACAGAAAAATGTAGTCAGGATTCATACTTTTCTAGCTGCTGACAGAAATAGATGTTTATTAGGTTTAAATGATAAATCAATAGATTCAGTATACTGTTAAAAAAATAAGAATATTTGGATCAGTGTAATTTTATCATAATAATATTATAGTATTTATTAATATTTTGAATGAACCTTTTCCAGTTTTTCCATTTTCAAGGGCAGTAGAGAGGTTCCATTGAAACTATTTCAGAGGCTCCTGAGGCGTATGGCATCTGCAGCCACAGTCACACCACTCGGGTTGCTTACATATGAGACCGTTTCAGCACTGGCTTCACCGCGAAGTCCCAAGTTGGGCATGGAAAAGCGGTATGCACCTCAGTGACAGTTACCCCAGAGCTTGTCACCAAACTTTGAGGCCCATGGTCAGACCTTGGGTTTCTACAGGCAGGGGTTCCCCTAGAACAAGTGTCAAGGCATGTTCTTGTCTCAACAGATGCCTCCACCACTGGCTGGGGTGCCACATGCAATGGGCGTGTAGCCTCAGGCTTCTTGACCTTGCCTGCACTGGCACATCAACTGCCTCGTGTTGCAAGCAGTATAGCTTGCTCTGTGCTGCTTCAGATGGCTGCTACAGGGCAAGCATGTGCTGGTCTGGACAGACAATACTGTGGCCATTGCATACATCAACCGTTAATCAGGGTGGTCTACTCTCCTGTCGCATGTTGCAACTCGCACTCGCTCGCCATCTGCTTCTCTGGAGTCAGAAGCATCTGCGGTCACTTTGCGCCGTTCACATTCTGGGCGAGCTCAATCATGCAGCTGACAAGCTCTCACGTCATCCCACACTCCCGGGAGAATGGCGACTCCACCCCCAGACGGTATAGCTGATTTGGAGACACTTCGGGGTCGCACAGGTATACCCTGGTTGCATCTCCGGACAGGTCCTACTACCAGTTGTTTTACTCTCGGAACCTCGGCATGGATGCGCTGGCACACAGCTGGCCTCGGGGGCCTATGCAAGTATGCTTTTCACCCAGTGAGCCTGCTCGTGCATACATAATGCAAGGTCAGGGAGGACGAGGAGCAGGTCTTGTTAGTTAGGTCCAACCGGACCTGGTTCCCAAAACTGATGCTCCTCGCGATTGAGGTCTCTCTCCCTCCACCCTGAAAGTGTATGTTGCCACTATTGGCCTATATGTGGACCAAATGGCTGCAAAATTCAGGACCTCAGAAAAGCTCTTTATCTGTTGTGGAAGCCATCAGAAGGGAAAGGCTATCTCCAAGCAGAGGTTGGCCCACTGGATAGTGGATGCCATAGTCTTGGCATATCAGGCCCAAAACCAGCCGTGCCCCCTTAGGGTCGCTAGCAGACATTTGCAGAGCTGCGGGCTTGGCGTCACCTAACACGTTTGCGAGGTTTTACAATTTCCGTATTTAGCCTGTGTCCTCTCGTATCACCGACAGGTCTTTATCTGCTCCAAAGGTGAGTTCCCCACCCGGTGAACCCTGCATGGAGTTCCTCCAGCACTTTCAGCAGTTAGAAGGGTCAGAGGTCTCCAACGCTAGGTCAAGCACTTGTGTGTATGCCCAGAAGGTCAGCCCCTGTGCTAGACTAGGTGCCCATGTGTTGTGATTCCTCTAAGGGTTATCCTTCCCACATGTGCATACGTTTCTTCCATGGTGCAGCTTCCCTGTCAGAGAGCATGTATCTTTCCCTTGGCAGAGCCTGCTCTGTCTAGCTAGGCTGAATCTACCATGGAGACCTTCCATATATTGCACTGCCCTGTTGGCCAGTCCATATGTGTACTGTAACTCTACATATAATATCCCTGCGGGCAGGATGGGGTCTCCATAGCATCCTTTTCCATAGGTACGCTTTCCCAGTGTTATCCAATAGTCTCACTGTATGGGTCAGAAGGAACAACATCAACCAACTCCTAGTCAAGCCTTGTCCCGTCTTCCGCCCTGGTGTGTGGCTGTCGCAGGGCACTGGAAGGGGCAGAAATAGTAGGTGCTTTGGTAGGATCACAATTCGTCAGTTCAGTTGTAACGCCGAACGTGACTCACTGAGAGGGAAGGAGGGAACAGAGACGTTACATTCCATAGCCATAATTGCTGTACCACTGCTGAATGGCCAGGACACACCATCTCAGCTCCTTGGTGCAAAACTTGAATGTGCGAGAACAAGCCTGCTTCCTTATCTACCCACTTGTGGGGTGGGGTTTGCAATGCAAATTTCGCATGCCAATGTCCATTGGCTCATTTATTTTACACTCGAAGGTGATTGGGGTCTCAGCGAGATCCCAATTTGTCAGTTCGGTTCTGACATAACGTCTCCATTCCCTCCTTCAGGGAACAGGGGTTACATTAGTAACCTAGACATTTTTCATCAAATATTTCTGTTTTATTTTCAAATAACAGAAACAATTTTGTATCGTTTTTGCATATCTTCACGGATTTAAGGGCCAAAATGATAATACTGTTTTGGGTGCCTGAAAATGCTAACTTTTAAAAATGGCTATATATGCGTAGTGTTTCTTTACAAATTGACATCGCCAACTACTGACCTGGCATGAATAATACAACGTTTTTAGTCGTTTAGCCATTCGTTTAACGGGGATTATTTTGACAATGTTGTTGCCTGTACGCAGAAAAAGGCAAAGGAAAAACTTTTCCATCTTCTTTGTTGTGTAAACATACCCTCAGACACTGTATAATTGTCTGTTGGTATCAGTGTGCATGATCATGTTTAGTTAATGTGATGAACTACACCTGTGCTGTGTGTTATACGCTCTGCTATGGCGCCTGTGTGAACTTGAGGAAACTGTCTTCATACATCCACTAAAAATCATTCCAAATTACTAGAAAAATGAAGTTAGTTTTGAGAAAAGATCAAACATCAATTGTTTGCAGAGATCACTTGCTATTTTACTTGTAGTGCAGTGACATTTAGATATGTTTAAGTGTGGCATAAGTGTCATTTAAGGGCCACTTCACTTCTTTCCCACTCACTTTGATCTCTTCCTCCTGGGCTTCCAGTAAAGGTGAGTGATCTGTCGTCACCTCCTCTGTGGGGACTGTTCAGGTTTCCATCTACTGTTACAGGCATGCTCATGTAGCCCATCATGTCTGCCTGATAGGTCTCTGTCCCCACTGTCCACAGATCCACTAAAGGGGGGTGAGTACAGGGAGGGCAGGCTGTGGATGGTGCTGTTGGGAGTAGCTTGTAAAGAATGAGTGGCACTGTGTAGTCTTTGATCCAACATCTGCAAATAGAGAGGATAACAGCTCAAGTTTCCATTGCAGTAACAGAGCACAACAGTGAAAGCCCACTGAGTTCAACTTCCTTTGTTTTCCCCAATCATTTTCTCAAATTAAAAAGAAAAATCTTCTATAAATTATAAGCCAAGAACCAAAGCAAAAAGAAACCAAAATGACAAACTTTGATTACAGAGCAAGAAAAAAAAAAAAAAATGAAAATCGGTAAAAATGAGAAAAAAGAATAAAGTATAATGTTTAAAATTAATTTTATCATAAATATAAGGATTGATTTATGCATCTTCATTGAGAAAACAACAGCAATGACATATTTGAATAAGCAATTATTTAATGAGACTATTGACTTAAGACAATTTTAAGTAAAAACAATGTTAATTCTGCAATATTCATATATATATATATATATATATATATATATATATATATATATATTGTGTGTACTGTGTATATAAGTCTTTTTTTATATTTATATGTGAGTGTGTGTGTGTTAATGTCATCATATTTAAATTGTCGTTTTCTTACTCTATAACTTTGTCCTGTTTTCCAGTAAAATAATCTATTTATTTTCAAAGCAAATACATTTTTTGAGAATAATTTTAATTTGATTTAAAAGTCAACTTTTAGACAAAAGTGAACAAAATTAGTCAACTATATTTGTCAATACATTTTATTTTTCTTATCCTATTTTCAAGGAATTTTTCCAATTTATTTGTAATATTTAATGGGAATGGCCATTCACTGTTGAGAACTTTTGGCATGATTTATGTTTCCATAGTTTAACATTTAAACATTAAAATGAAATCACAGTGAGCAATAGCTTCTACAACAGCATTTATCAATATTTAACAATCAAAGACTTTTGCTAAGTCTGTCTTGAAAAGTTTATAACGGAGAAAAAGGAATGAGAGTTTTTACTTTCAGAACCCGACTTCTTTTGTGGTTGAAAAAACAACACCATTCCCCCCCCCACCCTCCCTTTGCAATGGCTGATGGGATATGAAGTATTAGATTCCCCATTTGCTCCAGTGAGACCTCAATTACTGTGACAATCAATGGCTTCTGGTTAATGGCTGGATGATGGAACATGATTAAGTTTTTACTGCTCTTACTGCTGATGCTAAAGCCGTTGTTGAACTGACCAACCGGGACTTGTAAAATTTCAACACAAACATGATGCCGTAGCCAGCAGAGCAAGAGATGTTGTTGCAGAACATGCAAATCAACTAATTGGAATGGTAGTTTCGTACCTCACCTGTTAATATAAAGATCTGTTGCAGCACAGCCTTATGGGAGACTTATGTTAATGTGCCAAGAACTCTCTCTGGCAGAGGCATATGGAGGATACATTTAATGTCTCCTCTGTTACTAATACAGGAGATGAGGGTGCAGAGACTTATTCTATTCCTGCCATACGCATAATGCGTAAGCAGTCCGTAAATGATGAAGGCTCACATTTTACATTCACACTGACAGTGTTTCGGCTACAAAGCCATGGTTCTGTCCAAAACAAATAAAAAAATAAAATTAATTTCTGGGTTTCCACATTGAGAATTTCATGGGCATAAATTATAAAAGGGTAATTTTGTAAAAAAAATAAAATAAATCTGTAACATGAACTAACAAAGAAAATTATTAATCTTAGTTTTATTTACTAATGTAATATTAAAATCAATAGTTGTATCTTTTAATATTTAATTAGCAAGAGCTAACAAACATTAACAATGATGAAATAAATACCGTAATAAATGTATCGCTCTGGTGCAAAATGAACCTTTGGTCAAATAAAACATTGGTACCTAGTCAACCGTTCTCTGAGATTTTCATGATAATCAAATGTAAAGAGTTTTATCTCTAAAAACTGTTTAGCATATACCGCTAGTAATGGGGGCATATACTAAGTAAAAAGAAATCACTAGTTTATACCACTGACCAGGCTCAAAATAGCCCCACACTAACACAGTAACATAATGAGGGTCCATACATGCAAAACGAAGCTTTGAGAACCTTGAAAGTCTACAGACCATTATAGAGACAGTTCACTTGCGCTTCATACAGGCGGCTCCATCTTTGGAAAACAGTCATGATAAGTCAAACCACGACGACGTGCTGAGTGAGTCTGAACTGTATGAAGTTCAGCGAACTTCTGAACTATATGAACGGCGTTCGGGGATTCACTTATCGAGACTATTTCTAAGGCTACGTTCACACTGCAGGGCTTAATGCTCAATTCCGATTTTTTGAAAAAATTCGATTTTTTTGCAAGGCCGTTCACATTTCCAATTAAATGCGACCTTTTGTGATCTCCTGTGTGAACGTGAAATGACCCAGAAGTGACCCGCATGCGCAGAAGAGTACTCAACGGTCAACGACGTCACTTGTTGTTTGCGGAAGTAGCTAAATGGATGTCTTACAGTGGAGCTCGTTTAGCAATATTAAAGTTATTTTCACAACAGAGCCAGCACACTTACAATCTTCTCGTTTTAAGAAGAAAATTAAACAGAGAAACGTGTGGGTGCGGAGTCGCAGCTCAGGAGTGGTGGGATACTGATGTGAGTGGCTTCACTGATACAGAATTCATCAGTAACTTCCGAATGACCAGATCCACCTTCGATTATGTTTGTGAGCGCCTCCGATCAACTCTGTCACGGAAGAGACACGTCTGCGGCGGCCCATGACAGTGCAGAAACGCGTTGGAGTTGGAGTGTATTGGACATGTCTGCGATCTACAGGTGCGTGCAATGACCGTACGTGTCGGATATATGTGACCTGGCTCGTTCAGATCTGCAGTCGCATTTCAAAAGATCGGATGCATATTCGGATTTGGACCACATACTCAAGTGGCCTGGGTCACATTTGAAAAGATCGGATCTGTGTACGTTCAGACTGTCATGAAAAAATCAGATACAGGTCGCATAGGGCCAAAAAAATTTAACATAGTCTCATCCCAATTTGTCATATAACTGATGTTTTGGGTACGTCTTTTGACCATTCGTCAATATATGACTTTTTCAGGCCCCTCAAACGTCGGTAGATGACGATCCCGGGTCGTCATACAACTGACGCCTGTACCTTAACGTCAGTTCAGGTGACGAGTTGGGTTTAGGGTTAGGGTTAGGTTTAGGTCTGGGGTAGAGTTAGGATCCCATGAACGTCATCTACCGACGTTCAAGGGGGCCTGAAAGTCGTATATTGACGAATGGTCAAAGACCGTCCCAAAACGCCAGTTATATGACGAATTGGAATGAGACTGCGCTGAAAATATCGAATCAGGTCCGTTTCAGCCTGCAGTGTGAACGTAGCCAAAGTTCTAATGCTTTGTTTTGCATGTATGGACCCTCATTATGTTACTGTGTTAGTGTGGGGCTATTTTGAGCCTTGTTAGTGGTATAAACTAGCGATTTATTTTTACTTAGTAAATGCCGCCAGTGCTAGCATTATATAAGTTTTTAGAGATAAAACTCTTTATATTTCAATTGATCATGAAAACAAATCTCAGAGACCGGTCTGTACGTCATGTTTTATTAGACCAAAGGTTCATTTTGCACTGGAGTTCTCCTTTAACTAAAGGGACCTTATTGTAAAGTGTTAAAAAAATTATAATTTGGGGATTTTTTGTATAAAGAAATAATATTAAAATATTGTATTTTCTTTTCAAGAATGTTTATTCTTTTTTCTTAATTATGAAATTAGGAGTGTTGTATCACTTTAAACTTTATGCCATGTAAAAATGATCAAAATTATGTTTTAAGCAGAAATGAGAAACATTCTGATTACAGAAGTGTATTGATTCAGTGAATTTGCATTATTTTTGTACGTATTTTTTCATTAATTAATAATTACAGACAAAGAGAGTCATGATTTTGACCCACCAAGACATCTTGCACCTGTTAAAGGAGAACTTGCGAACAATGAACCTTTGGTCTAATAAAACATCGGTTTTAAACAGTTTGGTTTCAGCTCACTCAGCACCGACGTTCAGGGTTTGACTTCTCGAGAACTATATTCTAAGATGGCTTCTGTCTGTATACATGAAGTGAACTGTCTTTATAAAATATCTTCTTGATTAAACGGTCTGTACACAAAGTTCTCAATGCTTCGTTTTGCATGTATGGACCCTCATTATGTTACTGTGTTAGTGTGGGGCTATTTTGAGCCTTGTTAGTGGTATAAACTAGTGATTTCTTTTTACTTAGTAAATGCCCCCAGTGCTAGCATTATATAGTTTTTAGAGATAAAACTCTTTATATTCGATTAATCATGAAAACAAATCTCAGAGACCGGTTAATATGTACTGATGTTTTATTAGACCAAAGGTTCATTTTGCACTGGAGTTCTCCTTTAACTAAAGGGACCTTATTGTAAAGTGTTAAAAAAATATATAATTTGGAGATTTTTTGATATAAGAAATAATATTAAAATATCGTATTTTCTTTTCAAGAATGTTTATTATTTTTTCTTAATTATGAAATTAGGAGTGTTGTATCACTTTAAACTTTATGCCATGTAAAAATTATCAAAATTACGTTTTAAGCAGAAATGAGAAACGTTCTGATTACAGAAGTGTATTGATTCAGTGAATTTGCATTATTTTTGTACTTATTTTTTCATTAATTATAAACAGACACAAAGAGAGTCATGATTTTGACCCACCAAGACATCTGCACCTGTTAAAGGAGAACTCTGCAACAATGAACCTTTGGTCTAATAAAACATCGGTTTTAAACATCGCAGTTCATACAGTTCAGAAGTTCACTGGAACTTACGTACATTCAGCTCACTCAGGCACGACGTTCGCGAGGTTTGACTTATGAGACTATTATTTTCTAAGATGGCTTCTGTCTTTATAACGTATCTTTCTTATTAAACGGTCTGTACACTTACAAAGTTCTCAATGCTTCGTTTTGCATGTATGGACACTCATTGTGTTACTGTGTTAGTGTGGGGCTATTTTGAGCCTTGTTAAAGGTATAGACTCAGCGATTTCTTTTTACTTAGCATATGCCCCCAGTGCTAGCATTATGCGCTAAACAGTTTTTAGAGATAAAACTCTTCATTCGAATTATCATGAAAACAAATCTCAGAGAACGGTTGACTAGGTACCAATGTTTTCTAGACCCAAAGGTTCATTGTTCGCCGGAGTTCTCCTTTAATGTGGATGATGAAATAAATAAGCACATCACTGCTTGCGTGTGCAGTGTGAAACGGGCCTCATGGGATTTGTAGTTTTATGACTCACCTGCACTGCCCCAGCTGTAGTTTCTCACTCACCTGTGTCTGTTGTTGATACTGCAGGAGCTGCTGCTGCTGGTGGTATTGTTGCATCTGCTGCAGGTGCTGGAACTGATGTAACTGGTTCTGATACTGCTGCTGTTGGGACAGGAAGTGAGCTGCCGTGTTTGGGTCATATCCACCCTCAAGTTCCGACTGCCATGACATATGATCCAGTGGCAGGAGAGGCCACACCTGACTGTTCATTACTAATTGGTTCCCAAGCATCCAGAGGAAGAAAGGCAGTAAAGACCCTGGAAGACGATAGCTGTGGGGCCAAACCTCTGCAGAAGAATGGTGCACTATCTGGTCTGTGAGACAAATAAAAGACAAATGAAAATTGGTTAGGTGACATTCTGTATATTTTTCTTTCAAGATTTGAATCATTTTTCACACAGCCTGTGCTGATCTAGGTTGGCGTCTGGTGATTATTACACAGGTATTTATAAATACATAAATGGAGATGAAATATTGATTTGAGTTGGAATTCGTTTATCATGTTAGAAGAAAGAGAACCCAGAGTGACATGAGAAGAAATGAGGCTACAGCACAGCCACAATATGAAGGAAATTAGTTTTCAGGATTTAGTGGTCAGAATGTCTCGACTGACCAATCAGAATCAAGTATTCCAGAGAGCAACCATCCATATTATTGATAGAGCGTCTTACAAATGAATTTGTTACTTATGAACCTCTTCAAAATAATATATTCTTTAGTCATACATAAAACAAAATGATCGATTTTACTTTGTGTACAAGTTTCATGATTTAAAGCTACACTGTGTAACTTTTTTAATTTATTCTTAGCTAAAAACACTTAGTTTTCAAAAATATATGTGCTCATTAGTAATCTATATTTACTTCGTTCGAGTAATAAAGTATTGTCGTGAGTGTATAATATGCCATTGAAAATACATACGGGTAAGGGGTTCTAATGTCGAGTCGCCATGTTGCCCCTCCATCTTGAAAGTACATTAGCCAAAGAGGAACATACCTGTTAATTCACGCTCTCGCCTTCGCGTTTATGTTTGAGTTAACACTCATGGGCGAGGTCAAACTGGAAGACATGTTTATCTTGGACTACATTGGCCACCAGTAGGAGTTAAAACGAAAATCAGAATTGAGAGGAACCGAAACTAATATTCACTGGATGGTTATATACCTTTTCACCACTAGATGGGGGTCAAAATCACACAGTGTAGCTTTAAGATTCACTTTAATACTAGTCAAAACTCTGAGTGTTTTGATTGGACACAAAGAGCAGATGTTCCTTTATTTGAGCCCACATTCATAAAAAGCTTTGAAATTTCCATTATTTTTTATTTTTTAGACTTTTCAGCCTCATTTGAATGCAACAGCAAAATGATATCTGATTATAAAACAATTTTTAATAGTAATAATAACTGCAAATTCTATTTCTATCTCGTTGAAATTTATGGCTTTTGCATATAACCCATCGTGAAATGAAATGAATATGACCCTTCTGGCAGTGCAGAAATCAGTTTCCTTGTTTACTGAGGAAATGGCTTTGTAATGTAGCATCAGCAACACTACACTCTTCCAGAGACTGTCCACTGAGTTTGTTCTTATTTTGCCTTTTCTCTATGACCTTCAATGGCAACACCCTAACTGGAATGGAACCTCTTAACGGACTGATTCAGCGCAACAGCAACCCAATTCACTCATAGACATTTCAATACTGGTGCCTATAATACTGGTGACTATAAACTATTACTATACTACATAAATAAAAATAGCACACACATTTTGGGTAAAATAGTCATTTTTATATTTTTTATTTTTGATACTTTAATATAAGATATTTGTAATGTGTATGTTATGTAATGGTTTTGTTTCCATCATTGGTGTTCCTGGTTGTTAAATTAATGCCCGCACCGTTTCTGTTCTATTTAATTTATCTCTCCATGTATTTAAGCCCTTAGTTTCATGAGATCTCAGTTCAGTATTAGTTTACAATAATGTTTAAATGGGGTGTGACTTGTTTATATCTCCTGGATTTTATTTGTGTTGGTTGAGTTAAAGACAATTTTATCCTTGAATATGCTGTGCCGTACCTGTCGTAAAGCCACACCGTTTCATGAATATAATATAATATAATATAATATAATATAATATAATATAATATAATATAATATAATATAATATAATATAATATAATATAATATAATATAATATAATATAATATAATAATTAATATACAGTTCAGAGGTTTGAGGTCAATGAGGTCAAAAGCCATTTTTTTGCAGTAGCATTACATTGATCAAAAGTAACAGTAAACACATTTATAATGTTACAAAAGATTTCTATTTCAAATAAATGCTGTATTTTTTAATTTCTATTAATCAAAGAATTCTGAAAAAAATGATCACAGTTTCCACAAAAAATAAGGCAGCACAACTGTTTTCAACAATAATAGTAAGAAGAATGTCTTACAAGAGTAACAATAGAATTGTTCTGAAAGATGTGACACTGAAGACTGGAGTAATGATGCTGAAAAATTCAGCTTTGCTTTAAAGTAATATATTTAAATTAAAACAGTTATTTTGAATTGTAATCAAATTATCATATTTATCATATGTAATCATATTATTTAAATAAATTCAATTAAGCAAGCCTTGGTTAGAATAAGAGATTTCTTAAAGGGTGATGAACTGAGAAATCAAATTTTCCTTGAGCTTTTGACATCTAAGAGGTCATCAGAATATCCTGTAAGTTTCAGAACTGAAAACATACTTGTTAGTCCAATAAAAGCTTTTATTGACACCAGTCTCAGCAAACGACTACGCTTTTTCAAAGTGGGGAACTATGACGACAAAGAGGATAAAACACCACCCCGCAGAAGAAGATCACACGGCTGGTTTAGCCCCGCCCACTGATTTGCGCATTTCATGCATACCTTAATAACATAGATGCCTATCAGGGGTGTCAAACTCAGGCTATGTTTACACGGAAACGATTCTGAAGAGAAAACGCAAAAGTGCCGTCTGCGTCATCACTTTTGTTTCTGCGTTTAGACAGAGCCCGTCTAACGGAGAGCCTTGGCACTTCCTATTAGCCCCATTGTGTATCATCTTGGTTGCAGTTCCATTAGAATTCCACTGGAGGTGATTCGCGGGCGAGAGCAGAATGAATGGGAGTCTATGGGGCTAAACGGCTAAATGTGTCTCTTTCACCTGCTTGTCGTTAAATAAACATAGATTTTATTGTTGATTCCGCAAGTTCAATATAGATTATAGGCCAAAAGTCGAATGAACGAGTACTTATGTCCTTTTGATTTCTTACAGGTTAGGCCGTTGTTGGCCGGAACACGCTAGCATTCTGCTATTGTGTGACGTCATCACATTTTTGAACGGATTTTTAGAACAGATAAGTGAACTTAAAAATGCAATTTTCAGCTGAGTGTATTATCTTAGCCCTCCCTTTTGAATGCAACTTTCAAATTACTTGACAAAAAATTACATCCTGAGAAAAGTGGATTTCTGGGGGTGAAACCCCATTGACTCCCATTCATTCTGCACTCGACAGCAGCGCCCCCGCATGGACAGAGACATGTTACTGCAGCCAGTCCAAAACCCGGAAGTAACCAGCCAGTGCCAATTCTCTTCATTCTTCTCAGTTTTAGCGAGCGTTTGTGTGGGAAATGCCGCAGATGCAATGGTGGGCAGCAAAAGTGTGTGAAGTTCGACGTAGTATGCACTCCCAGGCGGCTAGGAGTGAGTACTGCGACAACACCAAGTTCACACGCCTGCGTACAGACCTCACTGTCAAGCAGACTTCTGAGTTTCCGGTTTACACGGAAACGCGCGGGAGCGTGGGAAGAACTTTTTTGCGTTTTAAGCCTCAAAACGCCGTCACCGTGTAACAAAAGCAGCATAGATAAAGTATTTTTACGTTTTCACCCACAGCGTTCTCGTGTAAACAGGGCCTGTGGCCTTACGGGAACTGAGTTTGACACCCCTGGCCTACCTTGTGATGATAAACCAGATCCAGACAACCAAGCAATACAAAATATTTGCAATGGGAAGAAGACAATCACTGCATAAGCTTCCTCTGATTCCAATAGGAATGCAAAATTTTATTTTCATGACGTTCCAGCTGATGAGGGTAAAACCATCTGTTTGCTTCATTTCACTGAGGATTAATTTGTGAAAAAGACTGGATTTGTCGACTGATAAGAGTAAAGAACGGTGCTGTGGCGTCTATATTGGATCTGACCAGAATGGTTAAACACACGGACTCTGGGTAGAACATGTATGGGAGAATAATTAAGTTGCCATTTTACAACATTGGACGTTTCCAGAACAATTTCCCCCACATACACCGAGGTGGTGGTGGAAACTCAGAATATGCAAAACTGTCATCCACTCTGTTATGCCAATGGGCGTTTACTTCCAAGTATTTACTGCGAAAACTGAGTGTTTCTGAGCTGGGCTCAAAACTAGAGTTGAAAATAGCTTATTAGTTATTCATTTTCATGTTTTCGAATGCAAAAACCAAGTGAACGTACGTAAGTTGACCTCAGACAACAATTTAATCAAATTTAAAAAGCCAGTTCATGACCCCTTTTTAAAAAACTAATTTAAATTACAGACCCCAAATCTTTTATTTATTTATATTATTATTTATATAAAATAGCATACTGTTTTATATCCTACAGAATATTTTTTACTATTTATCTGATGCTAGAATTCTGTTCCATTCTCATGTTGTTTTAATTTTAGCAGATCAGCTGGCAACAATGGAGGTAACAATATTTAATAATTTATATAATAATAATCTAAAAACAATAATATAATAACAATATAAAAACAATATTCCTTTGGCCTTACTTAATACTACATTTTAACAACTGTTCCTCCAGGGTGTGTTTTTGTCTGTAAACCCTGTGCCACTGGACAGGGAGGGAGGGTTTAAGCAATACTCCATAAAGACAAATGAAAAGTTTCCCAGTTAACTGTGCCAACATATTCTTCACTTGAATCCATTGCCCTAAACATCAGAAGTGTCAATCCCTACTATTCTCACTACCATTTACTACCCCCCAAAAAAGCGGCACTTTTTTACCTGAACACTGAGTTTTTGACTTTTATATCTTCTATTTCTTCTATTATAATTATGCTCAGTGATTTTAACATATGACATATCATATTGATTATGTCAGTAATACAAGCACAAGTGAATTCCAAATTAAAGGCTGTCATTTGGAACAACTGCATGCCAAATCCTTGGTCTTTGGATATTCACTCAGATATTCACTTTCAGTTTCTCTCTTGCCTTACCACATATCTCCCCTTGATATTCACAATAGTAAAAGTCTCCATACTGTTACATCGTTGTCTAAGAGACTCACCTTTTTACTCAGGCCTTGGGTGTCAGTGAAATGCATTATTACTATTAAGATGTTGTTATAAGATGTTCCATATGTTACTGGATCTTTACAACACTGTAAAAATATTTTCAATATTTGTTATGGCAACAGTGTTTTCTTTTGTCAAATCAACTTTATAATAATTTATTTAGTTGAGATAACTTATTATTTTGAGTTTCTGATGATTAAATTAATCTCCTTTATTGTATTAACTCACTTTTTCCACTTCAATCAACTTAAAATTTTAAGGCAACCCAGGTTACTTACTTTTTTAAGTTAAACCAACAATATTTTTTACAGCGTAGTAAATCACAACATTTTTTCTTTTGTCAAATCAACTTAAATTATTTATTTAGTTCAGATAACATATAATTTTGAGTTTCTGATGATTAAATCATTCTCCTTCATTGTATTAACTCACTTTTTCCAGTTCAATGAATTTAAAATTTTAAGGCAACCAGGTTACTTACTTTTTTAAGTTAAACCATCAATATTTTCACAGTGAAAATACTTTGTTCAAAATAGTTCAAAAATGCAAAAGTTACAGTTTTGTTACACCTCTGCCTTAGCATATGACATCATTATCACATTATGTCATCGTAACATGCAGATGGCTTTCATTGTTCTGAGCTCTCATGTGAGTTGTAGGGCTGTACGGAACTGTTCAGTGGATTAGTTCTTGTTCTCCTGAGAGCGTCACGGGTCCCTGACCTTTAGCATTATTCATTTATTCAAAACCCAATGTGCACTGCATTCCAATACAGTAATCCCACCCTCACTCTAGGGGGCTTTCACTATAAAGTTTCTCTTCGAGAAGCCTTTTAGCATAGGCCTAAATCAAGGAGAAAACAAAGGGAAAAGTCTCATTTTTCAGTCGTTAAGGAATTAGTCAGGGATTTCAAACCATATCCTCTACATATTCTTTGAGCTGATGTGTAAAGTTGTTGAAAGAAAGTGTTTGATTGCAGTTGATAACAGCAAGTTGCCTGAATAATAACAGCACTCATCAGGGCTCACAATGTGACACGGACGTTTTGTTACTAAATTGCATTTCATTCCTAAGTTTCCAGCCTAAAGCACAGTAGGAAGAGTTCCGAATACTTCTTGGAGCTTGCAGTGCATGCTGGGAAGATGTCAGTGTCAGTACCTCGGCTGGTGATGCTTTCCTGGTTGGCCTCGCTCAGGTGGGCTGCGCTCCCCTGATTGAGTGCCACGCTTGTGCTCTCCCCGTCCATAGAGCTCCAGGCCATCAGCGTCGCCTCAGAGATCGCAAACTGTTGAAGCACACCTGACCGGGATTCATAATTCACCGTTCAAACCCGACAGTTTCATTTTTGAATACATATTTTAGGGGCCAAGCACCAAAGGTGCTGAGGCACCTATTGTGTTTGTTGGTTTTCTTCTTATTATTATTATTAGGGGCCAAGCCCGAAGAGGCTGAGGCACCTATTGTATCTGTTGGTTTTCTTATTATTATACTTCTTCCGCCAATGGAAGTCTATGGCAGCCCTATGAACCGTAAGTAGGAAAATGATGAAATTTGGCACACTTGTAGTGATGCTAATGAATAGTAATTGGACCAATTTTTGACCCTCTAGGACCAACTCTATAGCGCCACCAGCAGTTCAAAAATTCAACATTGAAATGGTTATAACTTTTGAACCCTTTGCTCTAGAGACATGAAACTTGGTACACCTGATTCCTCTCATCATGCTGATCACAACCAATACTGTACATTAAGACCCCACCCATTACAGTAGTGGCCATTTTGAAATGTACAGTTCTCAGTTTTTTCGCTACTCCTCCTTCAAATTTTGTCCAATTTTCTCCACGCCATTTTGAATTTTGTCATAATTTGCAATATCTTTTAAACTATTTGAAATTTCTTCACCAAATTTGGTATGGATCACCATTTAGCATGGTCCGGAAGTACCTGAGAAGTTTGGTAACAGCGCCCCTAGTGTTCCAGAGATATCATGTTTTTTGCAAAAACGCTTATAACTTTTGCTAACATTGCTTAGAAATTTGATTTCTATACGTCAAAATATTCCTTGGGTTATGCCGATTTCAACGATATCTCATAAGTTATTTATAAACAATGTGACTTGCCGCCATATTGGAGCGAATGTGAAACAGTTTTTTGCTACTCCTCCTTCAAATTTTGTCCAATTTTCTCCAAACATGCACTCAAATGATCTTCAGACCAAGCCGCATAAAAGTACTGTTCCTGATTTTCTTCTTCATCTTTTTTCAAAAGTTATGGTGTCGCAAAATGAACAAGGTTGACCCAGTGTTGGATCAGAAGCTGTAACTTGTGAACAGTTTGTAACAAAATCATAAAATTGGTTATCTATGGATTCCCTGCGTCTTGTTGAATCTGAGGATATGCATTTTGCCAGGATTGGATGTACCAAGTCATAAGATACATTACTGAATAGATACATTTCAGTTTCTTCCTGCTCTGCACTGCTGTTGGTGCTTAAATGCTCGCTGTGCTTCATTTACATGTGTATTCAATTTGTGCTTTTTTTGTTCTTGCGGCTCTGCACTGCTATTGGTGCTTAAATGCTTGCTGCTCTGCTGTGCTTAGGTACTTGCTGTACTTGATGTGCTTGAAGTACATTT
The DNA here is from genome assembly GCA_030378365.1 of Hybognathus amarus. Classification (NCBI taxonomy): domain Eukaryota; kingdom Metazoa; phylum Chordata; class Actinopteri; order Cypriniformes; family Leuciscidae; genus Hybognathus; species Hybognathus amarus. The sequence goes on from JAQIUQ010003360.1 coordinate 460,176, forward strand.
ACGTGTACGTTTAATTTCTGATGTTTTGTTCTTCGGGCTCCGCACTGCTCTTGGTGCTTAAATGCTTGCTGCGCTGCTGTACTTGATGTGCTGGCTCTGTGCCGCGCTTGGTCTGCTTGCTGCGTTCTTGCTGGGCTTGGCCCTGTATTGCTGCTTGCAGCTATATTGTGTATTGATACTTGTTGTGTGTGTCTTGTAGATGTTAATGATGCTATATGTATATATTTATATAAATAGATGCTCACTAGTATGTAAAATCTTGTAGTAGCCTACTACTTAGTATGCAAACATGCAGTAGTATAGCTTACTTCTGCAGCGCTAGATTTTGCGTTGGCCTTTCTCTCAATTATGTCTATAGGCTATGTGTCTCTGACCTGCAAGCAAAGCGAGCCTCCTTCTCTCCGTCACTGAGGTCGCTGTATGCGTCATTCTCCAGCTTGCGCTCTTGTTGGAGGTGCAGACTGGAGGCGCGTGGCCCGACTCGCCCCCCGCGCCCACCGTCTGCATGTCCCCAGTTCTGCCACTCGATCATGTGAGCCACGCGCCCTGGGCCATCGCTGTCGGCTTTGTCACCTTGTCCTTCATGGAGCGAGACACTCCTGAAGTGGGGACGAATGAGACAGAGGTTAGATGATGGGATGAGAAGACAGTGAGTGGTAGAAGTTTTTTAGATTAGGGAGTGAGGGAGGGAAAAAACAAGATAGAGGAAATTAAGTCAAATAGCTTTACAGAACAAGATTGCATCTGCTAGTGTAGGTACTACATTTGGTTTGAAAACTTACCGTAGTATGAATACAATTTTTAATTGTCATTTGACTTATGCCAGTTACATCGCTTCATCTCCATTCACAGATCCTATCCCGTGGCCTCATGGGATAGAAAAAATGTCCATGGAATGCGCATTTCAGAATCTATATGGAAGTAGCCCATGTCATCTACTGGTTGAGTGGTTTTCAACCCTGGTCCCTAGAGACACACCGCTCTGCACATTTTCTATGTCTCTCTTATCTGACACGACACCGTTTTCAACTAAAAACTGAAGACGTTAATAAACTGATATGCATTTTGATATGCTGTTCACATACATGACAGTGGCGTACGGGTCTCAAAGTGCACGTTTTTGGAAAACAATGCCGCGAATTTGTGAAGACGGAGTAACCTCATGTGCATGCACTGTAAAAAAAACAATGGCTGCCTTAAATCAACAACTACAATCAACTTGGATGTTTAAGTTATTTCAACTTAAATTATATTAAAATGACTTAAAGGGCTAGTTCACCCAAAAATGAAAATGAAGTCATTAATTACTCACCCTCATGCTGTTCTAACCCCGTAAGACCTTCGTTCATCTTGGAACACAAATGAAGATATTTTTGATTAAATCTGAGAGCTGGATCACTCCTCCATAGACTGCCTAAGGGACTGGCTCTTGACGGCCCATAAAGTCATTAAAGAAAATGTTTAAATATTCCATGTGCCTACAGTGTCTCAATTTTAAGTTTATCAAGCGACGAGACTACTTTTTGTGCGAAAAAAACATAAATAACGACTTTATTCGACTATTCCATTACTTCCTTATGCGCGAGAACTGAGATGAGGACGTTCTTCTTCGACTACTTTTTGTTACCGGCTGCTCACCGCTTCAGGAGTATTACCGCCACCTACCGTATAAGATGACGTGCTGATATAGCTGGAAGCACAAAACTTTCTGTTTACAAGCAGAGGAAGATCTGCCCTATACATACACTTTTCAATTACCGTATTTTCCGCACTATAAGGTGCACTTAAAAGCCTTTAATCTTCTCAAAAAACAACAGTGTGCCTTATAATCTGGAGCACCTTATATATATATATATATATATATATATATATATATATATATATACATGGGTCATCATCTTATACGGTAGGTGGCGGTAATACTCCTCAGCGGTGAGCAGCCGGTAACAAGAAGTAGTTGAAGAAGAACGTCCTCATCTCAGTTCTCGCACATGCGCCCATAAGGAAGTAATGGAATAGTCGAATAAAGTCGTTATTTATGTTTTTTCGCACAAAAAGTAGTCTCGTCGCTTGATAAACTTATAATTGAGCTAGCTGTAGGCACATGGAATATTTTTAACATTTTCTTTAATGACTTTATGGGCCGTCAAGAGCCAGTCCCTTAGGCAGTCTATGGAGGAGTGATCCATCTCTCAGATTTAATCAAAAATATCTTCATTTGTGTTTCGAAGATGAACGAAGGTCTTACGGGGTTGGTACAGCATGGGGGTGAGTAATAAATGACTTAATTTTCATTTTTGGGTGAACTAACCCTTGAAGTTGAATCTTGTATAACTTAAAGTTGAAAACTGCTTAAATTATTTTAATAAGTTAAAGCAATGTAAAAACATATGTTGTCATAACGATTATTGAATACGGTATGCGTATTATGTGTTCAGTCTATAGTGTTTCTTTACAAAGTGACATTGCCTTTCGACAAAATACAGCATTTTTAGTCATCTTTCATGGATCTGTGTGAATAGGGGAATGTTTTGACAACATTGTCATCTATAGCCTACTCAAAACGCAAAGAAAAAAACATTTTAGTCTTTAGTACATTCTTGTTGTTCAGTTCATGAAGCTCTCGCCAAATGAACTGAAGTGATGGGTCCCCAGTGACCAGGATTGAAAACCACAGATATAGGCTAACCATTGTTGATATTTTTAATAATGAAAAATTACAAATTCATTGGCAAAGACCATCCATCAGGCATGCCATTTTTTAACCCATGAGTTTGCATGACTTTCCAGTCTTGCAATTTACTGCATATTCTGCATAAGTATAATCTTAAGAATACGAATTTTTTAAAAATGTTTTCAATTCAAAAATATTTTAGACCTTGTCATAACTAGAACAATGTTGATTAATTATAAAAATGTCCATGGCACTTCAAGATTTGATTAATTTAAATTATTTTTATTTTAATGTCTAGTCTACAAATCTCACTTTTGAAATTAGGTATGTAAAGATGTTGTAAAATGAAAATCGACTAATTTATTCTTTTAAAATTATGCGTTTAATGTTCTAAATGACATTTTTTTAACTTGTCAGTGTGCTGTGCTATAATGATCTGGTGATAAATGTGTGTAGACTTTTGTTTGAGGTAAGGTAATGAAAAAAATGACTTCCATAATGAGATGGTTATGGTAGGGAGAAATAAATAATCAAGTTTTAGTGACAAACGAAAGGAATGGGAATTAGAAATGACATCCTCCCACACTAAAGAATATCTACACACAATAATAGCATTCTCTCTTGTGCATGTTCTCTTTTATTAGTCTCAGCTTATTCAATGAAGCTACATCTGTAATAGACTAAACCTGGGCTGTAACGATCTGTTTAATAACCATGAAATCTGTGTGGAGAACTTATATAAGATACTGAGAAGGAAAAAAATCAATTGCTCTTTGCTACTTGAACACTTGAGTCTGTATTTTTTTAACCCATGCACATTACTGCAAACATACAGGGCTAATTCAAAGATTTCTCAAGCTCTTAGGTAATGCCTAATGATGAACATGTATTATTAAAGTTCAAAAGAAGAGGATCTTTCAGAGAAGGCTACACACTGCACTGCACATAACTGTACAAAAACACAGATACAGGAGTCTGAGAAAAGACTCTGATGGTCTTAAGGGGTCCACTGGAATAAAAAAAAAAAGTTCTCTTTTTCCAAATGTTATGACACTTCCTACCTCACAACACTTTCTAGATCTACAAAAAAAAATTAAAATGGAATGTTATCTGTTTTTATGTAGGCGTGACAAAAAGTAGTCACATTCGTGGTCTTCGGGGTCCCCAAACAATAAAATGTAATTTTGTAACAGAACAATAGTTTGTTTTTTGTTTATTATATATATATAATATTAATGTTTAATAATATTTTTACTCAACATTTATGCAGTTTTTGGAGGAATTATGATATCTTTTTAAATATCTATAAATAAATAAATACATATTTATTTATCACTGGACTCAAAATAGACAAAATTCATCATCAAAATCAGAAATAACGCAGAACACAGACAGAAAGGACAGAAATGAAGTGGCACACTTCCAACAATGCAAAAAACATCCACAATCCAAAATTATCATACTCACACACATGCACACACAAACTCACACATATAGAGGAATACAGTATACAGGAATACATACAGACTATAAAAACTGTTCTCTTATCATTTGTAAAATAAAATACTCTAAAATGCAGAACCACCGCAAAAATAAATTGGTAAAATTAAGACACATTGAAAATGTGCACACACACACACACACACACACACACAGGAATACATTTGTAAGGCTATAAAAAAGATAAAAGAGATGAGACCAACTGTTCTATTGTTCCAAACTATTGTTAGTTGTTCAATTTTCTTCCCAATTTACTTTTATATATATATATATATATATATATATATATATATATGCTAATTTGTTATTGCTGTTCAGTTGAAATAAATGATAAAATTTTAAGACTCCAACATTTCTCTTTGTAACATGTTGTTCAGGTTTGATTCTAATCATTAATGTAACATTATTGAAAAACTGTTTTTTCAGTACAAAAACAAATGCTAAACTTTGACAAAAAGTATTTTATTTTTGTTATAATTGTGATTTTATAATATTTAGATATGAATTCAACTTTAGAAACTATATCTTTCAGTAATTCAAATAGTATATAGCGCCTAGTGGAGTTAGAAATCTGGGTCTTTTATAAAGTTTATTTAACATAAAATGCTGTTTTTTTGTTTTTTGTAAAAATTCTATTTAAATAAATAAATATTTATTTATTTATTTATAGAAAAAAAAAAAAAAATCATAAATCCTCCAAAAACTACACAAATGTTGAGTAAAAACATTAATAAACAGAGTAAAATTATATTTGTTAAAAAAAAATACTATTCTGTTACAAAATTAAATGTTATTGTCTGGGATCCAGTAGACCCTGAAGACCAGAATTGTTACTTTTTTTGAAGACCATCAGAGGGTTACTTAACATACAAAAACCTTCCGCTCCCATCAACCACTGCTTGGGATAAAATGGAAACCCGTATGACAATGCATTGTGGGAAGCATATCGCTTTTCAGGGATCTATTCTTATTTTGGATCTTGGAATTCACCAATGGCATGAGCCATTGGAGAGTGTTGTAAATGGAAATGGGTGGTGAAAAGGGAAACCCACAAGGGTCCATGTTGGCTCCAACTCCTCCAACTCAGTCTGGAGCCAACATGGAGTCATTTTACCATTTGACAGGACAGACACACACCTGACACACCTGTCAGAGAGGACTTAGCCAGAGCGCCGATGCCATAGGCGTTGGAGTTCCGCTTCTTCAGCCGAGGGAGGATTGAGGTCGTGTCCTCCATGGACAACTGAAATGAAGGAAGGCATTCAAGAGAGAAAAATGGGACAGAAAACAGGAAAGGTGAAGAAATAGATGGTTTCGGTGGAGCAGGAGGCGGCCAGAGCAGAAATGAAATGCAAAATTTTGAGTGTGGCATTTTATGGGAAGGGGAAGAGGTGACAAGAGAAGTTGGGTAGAAAGTTAACAGTGGTTGCTAGAGGTTGTGAAACTACATTTCCCAACAGCCGTGATCTTTGTCAATTTGCATGGTGGGAAGTGTAGTCTTTTATCAGTTGCATCCGCAATAAACTACTGAAAGCACACCAACGGTCATCGGAAGAGAGAGACAGATCCAACGAGGCAATGGGGTGTGAGATAGAAGACATCTACTGTGATTCGGAGGAAATAACAAAAGGAAAGGAATGGAGGAATGATATTCACAACACTTACATTGATTCCTTCCCATGAAAAGTCTGTTCGGCCATGCTGAGAGAGAGAGGAAGGAGGGATGGGGAAGAGAGGGATGGGGATAGACAGAGAGAAAGAGGAGAAAGAGCAAGAGAGACGGCCACAGAGAAAGGAGGAGAGAGAGGGATCGTGACAGAACAAGGCATTTTAAAAACATGTGAAGTTGAAGGAGAAGTAGAGAAATTAAAAAAAGAACGGAGAGAAAATTAAATTGAGGCCAATTTGTGGTCGAACTAACAGTGAGGTGGAATAAAGCTGTGATTAAAGGAATAGTACAGACAAAAAAATATATTCTGTTATTATTTACTCATCTTCAGTTTGATCCAAACATTCATAAGAATGCACTGCACTGTAAAAATTAATACACTTTATCTAATCAATAAAATTGTGGCAACAGATTACAAGCAATATTATTAATTAAATTGAACAAATTAGAATTGAGTAATAATTAATCAAATTAATTCCTTAAAAGTTAACCATTTAAAATGAGTAAAGTTTACACCCAAAAATGTAACAAAAATATCTGAATAACAGACAGACATCAAAGATTAATTAAGAACTATTTATATTATATTGCCAACATTGAAGACACATGGGGCCTCATGTATAAAATTTGCGTAGATTTCATCCTTCAAGTGTGCGTTGGGCAATATGCTCCATTTCCATATCGTCCTATCGTCAGCCTGTGAGATCGGCGATACACCGATATTATCGTGAGGGGCGGGGCTTACTTATTTGATTATTAACTTGATTATTTACTTATTAATTTGCTTGTTTTATTACTTCGTTTTATATACAAGTATCTTTTTTTCTATTTTGCTAGCAAAGGTGGAGTGTTTATTTAGTTAGGTTATTTCCTGGTATAGTGAGGTAAAAAAAGATCCTAATCATTTGTTGTATTTCAACATGTCAACGGGAAATTTATGGACACATAGCCTATCCTCATGCCGTTACATGCAGCATTTGACTTTCTGCACGAGATGAAAACACGTTTAAATAATTTATTGGGTCAGAATGATTCGGAGTTCGCGATATTTGTCCTCCTACCAGTGCTCTGTCTGTTTGGATGCACTTCACATGCGCACTTAGTAAGCACGAAGTACGCGGGTTAATGTGTTTGTATGCTGGGAGAAATCAGAGCAAGGGGCAAACATCTAGCTGAGTCTGATCGGTGTATATCCTTATGACTTGACTCTGATAAAGGAAAACGGGTTGATGCGTTTACATGACCACATGCATTGTCAGTAAGTATATTCAACATAACCAGGTTAAGAACGTGCATGTAAACGCGCTCATTCCCTGAAAGTGAAAGTAAAAACGGACTGCTTTCGGCATCTGCATTAACGCTCGTTCGAGACGACGATGATAACGGTAGCTATAATAGGCCTACTATTTTAGTGATATTATTATTATTAATAATATTTAGTAATTGTATTGTTTTTAGTCATTAAACGTTTTTTTATGTGCTATATGGAAACAAAATACTGACAAACATCAGTGCCGTTTTTATCTTGGATTTATATAAGAATGATGCGTCTGTTAAAACAAGCACTCTTGATAATTTGTGAATGGATCACCTTGCAATTAAATTTTGATGTGGGATGTAGTTTTTTAGTCTGTTTTAAAAACATTCTCCTCATAAGAAGAATGTCGGTGTGTCGCAAGTGCACATGTGGTGATGAATTATGTTCATTCACGTTATGAATTTAGGCAAGGCAAATTAATTGTAGTTCCTTATATTAATTTAATAACAATACTAGCTTTATAATAATAATAATAATAGGCCAAATAATTTAATACATTAATGGTAAAACGAGCTAATTATCGTATCTGATATCGTCAAAGGCATCTGCCATCGGCGATATCTCAGACTAATTCGCGATACACCATACTCATCGATCTATCGGCACAAACCCTCACGCAGAATTCACTTTATAAATCCCAGTCAGCGGAAGATTGTGCGCAAGTGCGTTCTCCTACCCGAAATAACCATATGGAGATTACAACGGATAGTTAAAATATGCCTACGCACATACGCTAATCTGCATATCATTTGCATATGATTATTCATCCACGTGATACCAAGTTTAACGGTACAAGACGTTAGGAAAATATGAAATGAATGTGCCAGTCACATTATTACAAACATTTTTTAGTAGCCTATATCCTTGCCTTGTTTTTGAATGAATAAATCAAATAGTGTTAAATACATTTCAGAGAAAGTTTTTCTCAATCTTTTCCACTGGCCAAATAGTAATTGAGTTATATTTTAATGGAAATAGATAGACATGGTTATGCATTATTTGCACGAAACAATTTTCCCAGACAATCTGCTATCATCATGATTAGCAATTATCTCTAGAAGAAAAGTGTTCAAAGGCATCCACAACAAAAAGGTCTATTTCTATTTATTGAATATATTTTTTTGTAACTTCTCAGTAATGATTTCATGTAGTTGGGGAGAGCGGGGCACAAAGTAACACTTTTTGACTTTGTCAATTTGTGTAAATCTACTTAGGGTTTAGAGTTTTTTTTCACCCACATTAATTTCCCACATGTCTAGCACAATTATGTGGTTTTGTTTTATTAATACAGTGTATACTTTTTTCTTGATTTACCCTGAAAGAATGGAAGTGAAATGTGACAACATGCCCCATAGGTGGGGTGAATTGTAACATGTGAGGGGCACATTGTAACATCACCATATGACAGCTTAAAATGCTATCTGATCTGATCAAAAACATATGCAAGTCAAACCAAAATATTTTTTTAATAAAATACAATTATTAACTTTTTCATATAAAAATAACGGCATTTTTTACACAGCTATACAGCATAATTTCAAAAACAAAATAATACTTAATAATTTCTGAGCATTGACTCTCAGTCTTTATTTACATGTTTCTCAAGTTTTCTCAATATAATTCATAAAAGTATAGAATATAATATCATATTTCTAATAGGGGCACATTGTAACACAGTGTTACAACATGCCCCAACTGCACAACTGCGATTTAAACCCTGCTAGTGTCTTCTGCTAGTTCAGCGAAGCATGAAAGAACTAAATCAGCAGTTAAACAACAGATTGGAGATTAAAATAATATCAGATTTGTCTAATTTTAAATAAACACAAAAAATAGAGACGAAAAATTAACTTAAGTAAGAAATGCACTTTTGCTATGGTTAAATAAATGTTCAGTGATATCTTACAAAGATTTTGGAATTTTGGCGCATTTTTTTCTCTATAAAGTTTTTTTCTCTATAATTGAAATGGCAACTAGTATACATGTGTGGATATATTTAAAACAAGCGTGTTACAACTAGCCCGGAGTTACGTCTGTGCCCGCGCTCCCTTTAAGTGTTTAACTCCATTAATGAGAATGGCATATTTAATCTAAATGTTTATATCAGAAGTAAAACATTGTTTTAATAATTCTTTTGTTTATTTAAACAGTTATTGTGAACATGCACTCCCATAATGAAGATTTACGGCTTTACTCCATCTGCTGTTAGATAGGCTATGTGCGTCAGTTTCACTAAACGGCCCAACACACGTGCTGCCACGCGACGTCATTTAAGAAGGGATGGATGTTTGCTTCAAGTGATGGTAGGTTTGTGAAATTTTATTTAAATTATTTATTTAGATGTATAATTTTCTTTAGATCCTCTGTCTAATAGTGAGCAAAAAGACATTTGACTCCAGCTCACCATAGATCTGACCAAAACACACAACTTACTCTTCTAAAAAGAGTGCGTACGCACGATCAAGAGCATCCTTGCGGTGCGCACTTATTTCCGGCAAGTTTATTTTTTATAAATCCCGATATGTGCGTTGTGGAAAATGCGTGCGACATATTTCTATGCCCATTTTGTGTGTACGCAGACGTCTATACATCAGGCCCCTGATGTTAACAAGCAAAATTAGCTGAAGGAGAAAAACGTAATTTTAAAACAATCCTAAAACAAACACCGAATCACCATAATGGTGACTTAAATGTACGTTTTTGTTTGTTTGTTGGTGTAGTTTTACTCATTTTAAATGGTTAACTTTTAAGGAATTTTTTTGATTCAATTATTACTTCAACTCTAATCTTGTTACATTTAATTAATAATATTGCTTGTAATCAGTTACCACATTTTTTTGTTAATAGATAAAGTATATTATGGTTTTACAGTGTGGTTGCTGTACTTACAATGAACTGAAACTGAAGCTTTCAGCCACCATGAAAATATATCATAAAAGCTGATACAACAGTCTATTAAAGTCTTACTGGATGATACACCCAAATTTATTTACTGATAAACTTCCTTTCCAGTGACCAGTTCACTGAGATGGAACAAGAACTCGGACCAGTCTCATTCAAAATGGGTTTATCAATTGATTCATTAAAAAGATAAGTATTGGACATTACTGAACGTTTCATGATATTTTATGGAAGCTATAGTGGATGTCAAGACTTTTCAGTGAATCATAACAAATATTTGGTTTGTTCACACAAAGATGATACATAATTGAAAGCTTCAGTCCAAGTTTATTGTCAAAGAATGAGAAGAGCAACCGAGGGATTTATTTAATAATTTCTCAATTTTCGTTAGAAAGGGAGGCTTTTGGAATATGAGGGTGAGTAAAAGATACATTTTTGTTTTTGGGTTTAATGTTTCATTTAATTTTGTTTGTTTGGTAACACTTTACAAACACGGGTGCACTAATAAGCATTAATTCATGCTTAACTATTGCACAGATAATACTGAATTAATGTGTAACTAATGATTATTTAAGCTATTAATTAATGATTACCACATTAGGAAGCTAATTAAGAGTCTGTAAGGTTAATGTATTAGTTCATACGTGAATTGTTATTAATTAAATATGTAATTGTGGATTAATTCCATAATAACTCAATTTTTAACATCTAATAATGTTAATTACTAGAATGAGCCAAAACCTTGTATTTCAACTTCCAGATAATGACAGGTACACTAATTTGCATTAATACATGATTAATTACTTAATTGTTAGTGCAAATTCATGTGAAGTACTACAATTACTAAATGACTAGTTAATAATGATGTGCCCCAACAAGTAAAGTCATAACATAATGATACCTTTGCAAATGATTAGCTAATGATTAATTAAAGCAGACAACTGGAGTTGAAGTGCATAGCTTTGACTAATTGTGGTAATTAATACATTAATTTACACTATTAGTTAATAAAATATGTTATATAAGGAATTAATACACATAATTAGAAGCATTATGTAATTACTTAATCTATTAACCATATAGACTCTTTATTAGTTGCTGATGCAGTAAGTCATTAATTAATGGTTTAGTTCTTCATGATAGTTATACATTAGACTCATGATTATCTGTGTATTAATTAAGTATGAATTAATACATGTTAATGACAATAAGTTTGATAGTGGCAAAGGAATAACTGGATTTTAACATTTGTGAAAAAAATATGACAAATATGATAAAATATATATCAAAAATGTGATGGCTGGGTTTATATGTAGTTTTCATCAAATTGGTATGGAGTTAGTAGCATGTTCTGAAAGGTTGTTAGGTGGTTAGGTAGTCAGAAAAGCATGTCTTTAAAGTCTTTATGACATCCTGGTCCCTAGATCAGTCAATGAAAAGTTAAATCAGTTTCATTATCTGTGAAAAAAAAGAATCTCACACATCTGATTGTTTAAGAAAGTAATAGCACATCTCTCCTCAACAAGCCAACAAGATTTGACATCTCATTCAGTGTCTGCAGCAGAAACGGTGCAGGATGAGTTACATGCCAAATTCGAATACTTAAGGTTTAGGGTTTGTTCAAATCCCTTGACCGTAAGTATGAGCAATAGGAATATGAAGTTTGCTTTTGGCAGACAGACAGGAGCATTCTAGAAAAAAGCAATTCTACATGAAAAACTAAGGCCTCACGCTCATATTGCACAGATAAAAGCAAAAGCTTATGCTGAGAGCAAGCACTATTCCTATATAGCCTATACAAAAGACACTGTTGTATGGTTGTTTTAACAACATTGACAGTAATAAAGAAAGCGAACATCCGTAGTCAGTCTGTGTTGGCAGTCATGGTGGGCAGAGAGTTAATGCTGTAATGGACTGTCGAGTACAGTCAACTTACTATTTTTACCAGTGTCAATGGTCAAAGCGATACACTGGGGTTCAGAGGCTGAAATCACTCCCAGAGAGCTGTGCTTACTTGCTACACAGATGAGGTTTTTTTGTATTTCTAACACAAAAGCCGGAGGATATTTAGTCGTTTTCGACAGAAGCTTATTTGTAGTGCTTAAGGGGTGATTTGCTGTCAGTGCTTTCATGGTATTTTGTGGATTGAATTAGATGCTGTTAGTAATATGAAGTCAGAGTAATGTTAAAATGATTTGAGAACGGTTCAGAACTTCCTGAAGAACGGAAATATTAATAAATAATCAAAATGAACACAATTTTCTTATTTTAACAATTAGCTTTCTCCAAAACGTATCTCGATACGGACACATCTTTTGGTGTACCAGAATTTATAATTATTTATAATAATTTATTTATAAGTCAGTCATTTGAATCATTGTAGGTGCATTCCAATTGACAGGGTCCCTACACAGTGTTCACTTCTCCCTACTCCCGGAGAATGGGATATCTGTTGATCAATCAAAGAAAGGCAACGTTGAGGTCACGCAGATTATGATATAGCATAAATATTGTAATTACTTTACTCTCAAATTTACCAGGCCTATACAAATACAAAACATTCAGTACTGTGCAGAAGTCTTAGGCACACTAGTATTTTCGCCTCAAAGAAATTGCATTAAGCCAGTTATTTATATATTTTGTTGTAGTGTCTCAGTAGGAAATATCAGTTTACATTTCTAGACATTAATTGTAATAATCCAAAGTTTTGAATGCACAAGGATTCTGACAACAGCCAATGCTCCACGCGGAGGTCGGATCTCACCATCATCGAGTGCATCTGAAATTATATGAAGAAACAGAAAAAAACAGAGACTAAGACCAGAAGAACTGCAGCAACGTTTCCAAAGACGCTTAAAAAACCTGCAAAACTAAAAACTATGTGCAATACCTGGACAAAAGCTGTTTTAAACGTAAAGGGTACTAAACACCTATTGATTTGATTTAGTTAACTGTTAAAAGTTAATAACAGTTAATAATAGTTAACTAATAAAAGTGAATTGATAAATAAAATCTATTTATGATTATGACATTATTTTTGAAAACATTCTCATTTACAGCATTTTTACACAAGTGCCTTAAACTTTTTCACAGAGCTTTGCAGGCAGGCAGGCACTACCTTTGAGACGTTGCCGCAGTTCTTCTGGTCTTAGTCTCTGTTTTTTCTGTTTCTTCATATAATTTCAGATGCACTTAATGATGGTGAGATCTGACCTTCGTGCTGGAGCATTGGCTGTTGTCAGAATCCTTGTGCATTCAAAAATTTCACTGGATTATTACAATTAATGGCACAATTAATGTCTGGAAATGTAAACTGATATTTCCTACTCAGACACTACAACAAAATATATAAATAACTGGCTTAAAATCATTTCTTTGAGGCGAAAATACTAGTGTGCCTAAGACTTCTGCACAGTATTGTACATTATAATAAATATAATCCAAACATTGAATTAAGGCCCGTTCACACAAAAAACGATAATTCAATTGTAGTAAATTTAAAAGAATAGCAGAGTTCACACCACAACTATAATGACAACAGCACATAGAAACAATAGAGATGGAATCACTTTCAGAACGATTTTATCCAGCTTATAAACGAAAAAAAACATTGACAGTCAATCAATAATCCATCTCGCTTTAAAGAGCCAGAGCATTTAAAGGGACAGACGATAAAACTGCACCACTGTGCTTGGAATAATAGACTGATATCTTCAGCTGGTGTGGATGCAAATATAGTTATCTTTATAATTATATAGTTTTATAACCAATTCGCAGTCCACTTACGGTTAAATGAACACACTTTGGGTGTGTTCCAACTTGAAGAGGCGCTGTGCAAACTGATTAAAGTACAGCGTAGAGCGATTATGAGCAGTATTGCTCATACACCAATTGGTTCTTATTTTCATTGAAGGAACAAAAATAGACAAAGTAACGGCCAATATAATGTATATAAATTAAGTATTTAAAGGGACGGTTTCACCCAAAAATGAAAATTCTGTCAGTAATTACGCACCTTCAGGTGGCTCCAACCCCGTAAGACTTTTGTTCATCTTCGAAAACAACCTTTTGTGGTTGCACACAAAGTATTCTTGTCTCTTGATTAACTTAAGGATGAGCCACTGGACTAGTCACTAGGACTATTTTAACGATGATTTTACTAACTTTTCTGGGCTGGCAGATGCAATTACCTAGCAGCCTATGAAGGAGTGAAATATATTCATTTGTGTTCTGAAGATCTTACGGGGTTGGAGCAGAGCTGGACAGTATTGGAGTACATTTACTTGAGTACAGTACTTAAGTACAATTTTGAGGGATCTGTACTTTACTCTAAGATATTCATTTTTGGGGAGTACTCATGAGAGGGAAATATTGTACTCTTTACTCCACTACATTTCTATTCATAACCGTGAGTAAAAAGTAACTACTTTAAAAAAAAAATGGAAATAAGAAAAATATCGGAAACCTCTCAATTTGTTGTTTCGCTCTCAAACGAATGTCATGTAACGGAGGCCAGCTAGTAGTTGCTGTGTGAGTAAACCTCACTCCCCTGATCTCAATAGGTGCTCTAGCGACAGACGCTAGCGGCTGCAGCCTTTGTCCTTCTTGTAAGTGCGACTGACTCATGCCGGAGACCCGGGTTCGAGGCCCTCGGAGCGGGTCAAGTAGGACCCGGGTGGAAGGGTTACATTGGTGCCGTGACCCGGATGAGAGTGAGGTTAAGGGGAGTGAGTGTAACAGAGGCCAGCTAGCAGTTGCTGTGCGAGTAAACCTCACTCCCCTTATCTCTATAGGCGCTCTAGCGACAGATGTTGCTAAAAATCCCACACTGCACCTTTAAGTAAAGCAACATGGTAAAAAGGTAAATATATGACTTGATTTTACTTTAAATTCCTTTTACATTCTCCAAGGTATTGACATTAACATTTTTCATAACTCCATGTAGGACGTTTCTGTTCATAAATGTAAGCACTGTGGCAGTAGTATTGCAATATTTAGAAAATGTACTCTTGTACTCTTGATACTCAAGTACTTTTAAAAACACGTACTTCAGTACTTTTACTCAAGTAGACATCTGACTGTAGTACTTTTACTTGTACTTGAGTAAAATTTAGCAAGGGGTATCTGTACTTTTACTCAAGTAATAAAGCTGTGGACCTCTGTCCACCTCTGGGTTGGAGGAACATGAGGATGAGTAATTACAGACAGAATCTTCATTTTTGGGTGAACAAACCCTTCAACTATAATCGTAGATATTAAATTAATATCATGTTTCATTCAGAAATAAGTTACATTATGTATCTAAAGTCGTTTGTTTGTTGTCGTTTGGACTCTACATAAAATAAAATTTACCTCAAATCTTGTCGCACTGAATATCACTTGTTTTCTTATTTTTATATTCAGTCAGGTACTTCAGAACCAGAAAGGGGTGACGCAGATGGCGGAAGCGTATGCATTTAGCCTACTTATTGATAAGAACACACTCATGAAGAGACCTTTATAATTTCATATTTTCTGTCTTCATGTAGCAAACCCTGTGTCTGATAATGGAATCAGCTTCAAAGCTTAGAAAAAAGAGAGAGGGAGGAAATCTCATATGTATGCTTTGTGTGAGATAAAATGAATGTGCTTACTCTCTCAGATTTAGCAACAGTATATGTGAAGACAGAGATGAGAGTAGGCGAAGAAATAAAAGCAAGCAATGTGATGTGTCATTTGTAAAACTGAGCATCTATTGAACAAAATCATCATCTTACCCTTAAGCACAGACCCAGAATCAGTCAGTGTCACTGCAGCTGAAGGCAAATACTATAAGCCTGCTTTCTGGGTCAGTTCTTAAGAATGTGAGGCATTGGAACACAAACTTAACCAAAAATAAATGCTAACGACTAGAACAGCCAAACTACAAGCCAGTTCCGTATAAGCACTAAGCTACATGCGGTTAACTAGGTGTGCTAGCAATGTTTTCCTGCGGTTACGGAGGAGAGCTGGCTCACTTCCATAACTGAGGTAATCTCTTCCTGTTCTGGACACCTTAGCCTCCATCTTGGTGCAGAATGCTGTTTCCCCCCAAAAATTATGTAGGTGTAATCAGCAGCTTCCTTACCTGTTCCCCATCCTTCTGCACGGGAACTCCATCTGCTGCTGGAGAGAGAAGGAGATACAAAGAAATTATAGCAGGGGGTGCTTTGAGAGTCAAATAGAAAAGTAAAAAGTTCTTATAGACCATTTTGCAAGATGTAAACAACACTGGTCCAGAAGCACATCCTGTTTCAGTTTTTTTAACACTACATAAAAGCTGGGATAAAATACAACCAACAGAACATTTAAAACTGAATCAGAAAGTTAAACAGACATCTTTACATGTTGGCCATTCCACCGAATGGGTGACATTTGCTTCTTGTAACTCTTCAAAAATAAACTTTATTTTTGATCTTTTTCAACACTGAATCTAATACTACATATATTTACCTATTCAAAATGTGTATTGGTCAATCTCAGGCAACTTTATTTATTTTTTTACAAGGTTTAAGCAGAATATGAATGCATGTTTTCTCGAATCCTGTTACCGAAAATCATGTGTCGTTTAGAAGCATGTCAATTAATTCCTTTGTTTTCAAAAAATGATATTTGTGCCAATAAAATCACTATTAAAGCAAGGTGTATTTTGATAAAAAAACAAACAAATTAGCATTTAATCAGAATTAATCAGAAACAGAATTTTTTAGAATTAATTCATTAAGTAATTGTATAAATTATGAGCCAAACATAACTGATAAAATTAGTGGTTTAATTTAATTTTATTTATTTATTTATTTTAAAAAAAAAAAAATAGTAACAGGACTGAAAGTAACAGGATTGAGTTTTTAAGCAAAAAGTTATCAAATATATGGCATATGGCCACATAGCATTAATGCTAATAGCGTGAGGACACAGAGCCATTTCTAGTGCCTTACCAAAAGTTGATATTGTTTTAAATAAAATAAAAATCTAAAAATAGTTTAGGTAACAGGGACTGTATGTTGAGATTGACCTTCTCATTCATAGTTACAATTTCATCAAATATACAGAAATGAAAATGAGTGGAGTGACTAGTCACCCCATTGCCTTCAGAAGATCCAGATGATGCAACTTACTGTTACATGTGTCTTGTGGAATATTCTACGTTTTTCAGAGGGGGGATGTAATAGTCTAACAGGACTGAGTGAAAACCCGGGGACATGACTAAAATGTGTATTTTATCTAAAATATTAGATCAAATGTTTTGTTCTTTTTTCATTTTAAAGCAGTTTGGATATAAAGTCTTACAACAATACAGAATTCTGAAGGATTTTAATCATAATATTTCATGGTAAAGTTTAGAGATGGAGAGTGGGGACATGCAAAAAATGCTATTTTTTAGTGTTCTGTGACGTTTTTAATTATACGTTTTAAATTTGTAGTTAGCTTAATGTGCGTGCACATTTTGCTTAATAATAAAATGTATTTTGAAGTTAATTTTCATGCAATTTTATACATTTAATGTCCTAAGGACAGAAATGTCACCCTTTCGGTGGAATGGCTCACATGTGAAATAAAGAAAACAGTTACAAACTGAAACAGGAAGTATTTCTGGACCAGTGTTGTTTACATCTTGCAAAATGGTCTATATGTTGTTATTGAAGAGTATGGCTGCGAATATATAAAAAAAAATTAAAAATGAGGAATTTACTTATTTAATCAATGCAGCCTTTGTCAACTTCTTTCTAAATTACTGGAGGGAAAAAATATTGAACATCACCATTATGGTGATAAGTGTTGCTTTTGGCTGAGAATCTGGATCTTTTTGTGTTACAGAACATAATTAGTTGCTCTGTGTTTTCTATGAAAAACTAATCTAAGCGTTAGATTGACTAAAGATGATCATGACTTGCAATCTGAAACTGCATGTGTCAGTATTTCTGGGGCCTAATGGTTAAGAGTCAGACTGGTAATGCATGTGACTAACTTGGATGGGTTAAATGCAGATGACAAATTTTGAGATTGGGTTACTATCCTTGGTCTTCACAAAACTCTGACTTCTGACCAGAATGGGGAAGTAAATTAATCTATAAATGTCACCTATCATAGCATTTGAATATGTTCCGTATTGATATGTTTTGGGAGTTCCCAAAAACCAGTTTAGGTGGGCATGCTAGGATGAAACACTTTATTTGTCTTACAATATGACATTTATTTTCAATACGGATGCTGTATGTAAGAAAATGTATTTAATTGTATAATCAGAAAATGGCCCTGAAATATATACAGCTAGAACATTAATGCAAAATCATGTTCGATGTATGCAAAAGTACGTAGTATCATTGACACACAGTAGAGCAGCCAGAGATATTGTCATTTAAAACAGTAGAATTGCAGCCCTCAACTGATGTTGATGTTGTCATGTTGTGTTTTGGTATAATGCTCCACCCTCGAGCCTATCTACCTGTCAGCAACTACAAATGTGTCAGTAAAACAGATGTTGCGATCATGCCAGCTCAAGCTGGATTCAACCAGAATGGGGGAAAGGTGATTACACTGCATCTATCATAGTAATTTGAAATGTTCCTATTTTTGTTTGCAGTACCAGTTTTGGCCAGATCTTACGACAGCTCCTTTAACTGATTTGCTCAACGACTCCCAAATGATTCGTTCGACGATTCAGTTTCCCAAACACCTCCTTTGAGTGACGCGAATCTGCAGCGATTGGTCAAATGACCCAGTCAGTTGTTATTGGTAAACCGTAGGCAGAGTTGTCGAAACGGAACACCCATAACCAGGATTATAGCTTGTCAAGTGTTGAAAATTGTATAGTGTTTGAACAAACGTGTCAGAAAAAGTGCACTTTCCACACGGTCCCTTACTCGCATCTCCGTCAAGAGCGAGCTCTCCTGGCGAAACTCACATTGCGGCGGCTTTTGAGGGGCAGTGCTTATTAGTATAGAGCGAAGTCATATTTGGCTAAGTCGTTTAGGAGGTAATTGCCATTTTTCAATGAATGTCTGGTGAACATCAAAAACAAAGCTAACTTTACCCTGCTTAGAAGCTGCAGCGGAGTGTACACAACACACACAACAGAATATAACTATATTGTGCATGCTACCCCAGGTGAAAAAGACGTGCAATTAAGTGTATTAAAAATGTACTTAAATATGTTTTTAGTACAATACAAATATAATGTAATGCATTTTTAATACACTTAATTGTACGTTCTTTTCACCTGGGCAGAAAACATAACAGCAAACATTATTAATAATACTTACAGATTGTGATTCAGGAGGACGAACCTGATCCATATATTTTAATGATTCGTCATTAGAATGATGAGAACACAAGGTTCGGGCTGTACTGTTGTGGTATCGTTGCAAATATGAGACTCTAACCACTGATTCTTCACATGCTCGTCCCTGGACAATGAAAACAAGTGGCTGAACTGTCTTTGCAATGTAGAACACAGCTGTTTTCTCGACATGATGCTATTCACCTGAAGTATTTGAATGTGTTCTAGACTTCAAGTTTACACTTCCGTCTGCGTGCGCGCAGTTGTTGGGAGCGGCCAATGAGCTAATGTTCTGTATCTCACGATCACGACGAAACAGCTAATGAGTAATGACTCGTTTCGCATAGACGCTTTCATCAGACGCGTTGCCATGGTGATGAACTGGCCCAAACTGAACTTCCGTTCTGTAGTTTAAAGTACTGTTTACTGGATAATACGATTGACTGTATTGGTACTATATCAGAAATAGCTAGGCTTTATCCGAGTATCCGGTACAGTGTTTCCCATGCATTTATCAGTGGCAGTCCACCACATTATCAGCGTTGACCGCCACATATCGATTTCTGTGTTTTTTACAATTTAAGATGGGAAAAGTTGTATTTGACTGCAGAGTTGCGTGTAGCCGCACATCTCACACCGCTCTCTCTCTCTCTCTCTCTCTCACACACAAACACATTGACAGCGGAGCAGAATGTATCATAAGAACGCTGCACATATCCATCCAACATGTGTCATGTGGATACCCGCCTTAAAAAAGGTTAGCAAGCACTGTAAGAAGCTGATAAGGAAAGATATGTTCACCTAATAAAGCCCCGTCGCCGCGCTCGCCACAGTTTTTTAACACTCGCGGTAAATCAAACACATCGGATAGAACATCTTGTTCCTATTTTGTTCAACGAGGTCTGGTAGTGTCACATTTCAGTTTGGCCAGGTAACATTTATTTTCTTTGACTGGCAAGAAATACCAGCTATATGGTTATTTACTTGTTATGGATTGTCTGCGCAAGTTTGCTGGAAGTTAAGTTTGGGCCAGTTTTATGCACATGCGCAGTACCTGTTCTGTCAATGTTGTCACTGCTGAAAGCGTCTATAGACTCAGAGTTGACTCTCACTTTTGAAAGACAATAACTTTATACGGTGCACTTTCAGATATAAATCTTTGCAGGATGTTTTCATTCCCTTAGAGCTATATTCCACACCATATGTACACAGTCATTTTCAAAAATCCATGATAGGTGCTCTTTAAGTGACTTTGAACATGGCATGGTTTTTGGTGACAGACGGGCTGGTCTAAGTATTTGCACAACCATCTCTAGGATTTAGAGAGAACAAGCCAAAAAAGAGAAAACATCCAGTGAGCGGCAGTTGTGTGGGCAAAAATGCCTTGATGCCAAAGGTGAGAGCAGAATGGACGGACTGTTTCGAGCTGAAAGGCCACAATAACTGAAATAAACACTTGTTACAACAGAGGTCTGCAGAAGAGAATCTCTGAATGCACAACACGTCAAACCTTGAAGCAGATGGACAGCAGCAGTACACACACCGGGTGCCACTCCTGTCAGATAAGAACTGAGGGTACAATTCACAAAATTGGACAATAGATGATTGGGAAAAACGTTGCCTGGTCTGTGCTGTGACATTCAGATGGTAGGGTCAGAATTTGGTGTAAATAACATGAAAGCAATGATCCATTCTGCCAAACCATATAAATGGTTCGGGCTGGTGATAATGGTGTGGGGAATATTTTCTTGGCACATTTTGGGTCAAATTGAGCATCGTTTAAACACCACAGCCAACCTCTGTATTGTTACTGACCATGTCTATTCCTTTATGACCAGTGTACCCATCTTCTGATGGCTATTTTCATAACACGCCATGTCAGAAAGTTCAAATCAACTAAAACTGGTTTGTTGAACGTGACAATGAGCTCACTAGACTCAAATGGCCTCCACAGTCACCAATTTCAATCCAATAGAGCACCTTTGGGATGTGCTGGAACTGGAGATTCAAAACTTAGATGTGCAGCTGACAAATCTGCAGTGACTGCGTGATGTTATCATGCTGAGGACCTAAACACATGTCACTGGACATTACCTAATTAGGTAATGTATACATATACAAGACATTATGCTCCATCAGAGTCATTTCCTGCCACTGTTTACTGTTAAAGGGGTGATGAACTGAGAAATCAAATTTTCCTTGAGCTTTTGACATCTAAGAGGTCATCACATTATAAGAATATCCTGTACGTTTCAGAACTGAAAACGACCTTGTTAGTCCAATAAATAGGGCTGTCAACTTTATTCGTTTAGTCGACTAATCAGTCAATGCCGTCTTGGTCGACTGAAATTCTTATTGGTTCGACCAGTCGCATTTTTTTCTTTTTGCCAATAGAAATACATTTTCAATGATTTACTCCTTGATATTTATTCCTTTTATAAAGCAGTTATTTATTACTGTATTCTAAATATAATTAGCCTATGTTTTATCCCCATCTTTAAATGCTTTAATTTAGGCTATTTCTTGTAACTGCGCCACAGTTTAGCGCCCACACATAACACACTCGGGAACCGCACCTACTGGCTGCGCTGCTGCTCGCGCTCAGTAAGGGATGTACCGGTAGGTAGTTTTGCTGTATTCATTCAGTTCACGCTACTTTAGTCGACAGAATGTCCAAGAAATCTAAATCTTTTGTCTGGCTACATTTTTGTGGAGGTAGGCGACGGTGGCGACCGCGTTGCTCCATTATGAGCGCGCACATCGCGTGCCTATTTGAAATCAAACTTGAGCGCGCAAAAGACGTGAGCAGCTCTTTTAACGGCTTTATCATACTGACTCAATAGATTGTTTTCTTAATAGGTTTTTATTTGTACACTTGACTCATTTGAAAGTAGCCTAAATAATGTAACAAAATGAAATTAAACTTATATGCTATCTTACAACAGAGCCTAGATTTCAGATTGTTTTTTAGGCTATTTTGTCTGTTGTTTTAAAACGCCTAACAGATCGGCTGGACAAAAGTTAACCCATAGCTTTGTAAGTAAAGAAGAATACAGCCTGTATAAACGAGAGCTTTTGTTAGGATTTTTCATTATGCGTCAGATCGCAGTTATATTTTTTGTAGCGTGTGGTGTGATCAGGTTGTGACTGTCACTATAGACCAAGGACAGAGCTCCTCACTTGCAGTTAAAAAAAATCACTTAATTTTCAAAGAATTGTATTATTATTATAGTTTTATTTATTTTCGATGCTTTTTCGTTGTTGTTTTATAAATGCTCTATGACAGGATTTCTTTGGTTGATTACAGCCCTACCAATAAAAGCTTTTATTGACACCAGCCTCAACAAACGTCTCGTTTTTGAAAGTGTGGAAGTATGACGTTCGAATGACGCTAAAACCCCACCCGCTCATCAACGCCTACTTCAACACGGCCGGTTTAGCCCCGCCCACCGATTCACGCATTCACGCATAGGTAAACAAAAGCATACCTCGTGATGACAACCGGAGCGAGCTACCAGCAATAAACATTCCGTTGACAAAATGTTGTGCCGTGCCTGGCTGTGGAAGAAGACAGTTGCTGCAGTAAGCTTCCTCTGGATTCCAATATTAGGAATGCCTGGTTAAAATTTGTTTTTAATGACGTTCCAGCAGATGAGTGTAAAACATTATCCGTATGTTCGCTTCATCACCGAGGATTGTTTCGAGGAGACACAGTTCGAGGCTGGATTTGCAGACCGATCAAGAGAAAAGAACGGTGATGTGCCGTCTATATTGGATCTGACAGGAATTGTGCAACACACGGACTCTGGGTTGAACATGTATGGGCGAATCCGGTTGCCATTTGACAACAGTGGTTTTCAAAACAATCCCCCACGTGCACCGAGCGAAACCAACGAACAGAAGTTGAAGCTCATTATAATATGCAAAACTGTTATCCACTCACAGCAGTGGTCGTTTACTTCCTAGTCTTCAATGCGAAACGCCCATAAAATCCGAGCATTTTTCAAGTAGGCTGAAATCTAGGGAAGAAAATAGCCCATAACTTATTCATTTTTATGTTTTTGAATGTAAAAACCAAGCAAACGTCATAAGTTGACCTCAGACAACAAAACAAAAACATTTAAAAAGCCAGTTCATGACCCCTTTAAGATTATTGTGAACGAAAGGGAAACACTATCAATAAGAGCAAATGGTTAATGCCATCAACAACAGAAAATTACTGCATTGAAAGGATAATTGAATCAGATCCCAACACCATTCACCTGCCTACGATCATGCTGTTCTTTCATTATAAGCACAGCTTGACCTACTGATAAAACACTACAACAATAGAGAGAGGGAGACTACATGTGGAGGTGACAAAAGAGAGTTAAACTGGAATTCAAGTAAACAGAAAAGAGAGTGACTAACTAATTTTTCTGTCCCCCAGTCACGGTAGCGTAACGTTGTTATAGGTTCCATTAGTTCTCATGCAGTGGCCCACTTCATAAGTCCCCTAATATCATAATTTAAATAATTATGCAGTCCATCACCTAAAAAATGATGGGATAAATGGGATACTGTGGAAAACAGGTCACCTGCATTCAGGCCTCTCTCTGAATGATTAACGAAGCCTATCCTTTTATTTATTTATTTTGCTCCTTCCTTACACAGACTAATCCTGATTCCACAAAAACTTAATTAAAGAAGGCCCTGTGCTAATTAAGCTTAAATACAGCTTTGGTCTCAGGGTGATTTCTCACATTATTAATGAGTAATATTCTTTCATAGTCAGCCCTGACATGGGCTCGGGTGAGTAGCCTTACACTGTGCTAATTATGTGGGATATTTAGAAAGGATTTTGGTGTTGGTGACCTTTCTTTTTTGGAATTGGTAATGGTTTTAGATAAACGTGTTGCACTAAATGCACTGTTTTAATTAATTACACAATATTGATATAGATGAGATTGAAAATAAGTGCTGTTAAACTGATTTCAGAGCAGATTTAGTCTTTTTTATTTTTATTATTGAGATTCATGTCTGCTTTGAGGCCTTTTATATGTTATCTAATGTTCTTCTAAAACTTAATGAGGACCTATTATGCCCTTAAACATAGCCTTGATTTTTGTTTTGAGGTCTACAATAGATTATTCCCAGTGGAGCATAAATTGCTGTAATTTCTTGATGAATTTGGAATGGTCAGTTTACTGAAATGTGGCAGCCTCAATGATGTAACATAATTGTAGGGGTTGTAATGGCACAGTGTATAAGACACATGCCTTTGGTGTGAGAGACCCGGGTTCGAATCCACTGTGAGACACCAATGTGTCCCTGAGCAAGACACTATAACCCCTAATTGCTCCAGAGGCATGCGACCTCTGATATATAGCAATTGTAAGTCGCTTTGGATAAAAGCGTCAGCTAAATGAATAAATGTAATTGAAGATATTTTTGATGAAATCTGAGAGCTTTCTGTTCCTCCATTGACAGCTATGCAACTACCACTTTAAAGCCCTGAAAAGTGAGCCTTGAAAGTGGTAGTTGCGTAGGCCGTCAGTCTTCCTGGTTTGAAATGTACATGAGGGTGAGTATTTAACCCTCAGGTGCTCTTTCTTTTCGGAGTCACACTTGTTATTTTCCCGGTCAAAAGTGACCGGACACCTAAAAATGAAACTTTCTCCATCCCAGTAAAACCAATGCAATTTATTTTTGTTCTATAATATTTATTTTTTTTAATTTAGTATTTTGAGACAATTTAATTGAATTTATTAATATTTATGCAATATTTATGGTTTATTTTTGCCATGGAAATATATATATATATATATATATATATATATATATGATATATATATATATATATATATATATATATATATATATATATTATATATATATATTTATATATAATTATTCAGAAAAAAAAAATTTAATGCAGTATTTTAGTTTAATATAGAGTCTAGGCCTTCAGAAAAAAATAGAGAAAAAGCGTAGAATCATGGTGTAACCACTAGATATCATGTACAGCTCTCTATGGAGAGGCATGTGAATTCCCCAGCTGTTTATGAACACATTTTTTTGTTGTTGGTGGATTTGAATATATAGTTGAAACAATCTCAAAAACTATTTCTTAAAAAAAATTGACAAAAAACAAAAATTCACTTTTTTTTCTTTTTTTTTACAATTTCCCATTCATTTCCTATGGGGTCATTTTTGACCAAAGACCACAAGTGTGACTATTTTTTTAAGACCACTTAGCATGCTCAGATCATGACCTAAATTTTTTTTGTGTTCACATACATAATGCCATAAAAGTCACCAAGTTTCGTAACATTGCGATGAAGCTGTGATTTTTAAAAATTCAAAACATACTTTTTGTAATCAAAATTTATTGGTGTGTACGTGTATAAAAGTGTGTTTGTATGTGTGTGTGTGTTGGTGGGTGTGTCTGTTTTGCACTCTGGATGTTGTAGAGTGTCACCCCTTTCCTGCGGTGTACATTTTTTTAGAATTGTGGCCGATTTGTAGATTGTACATACAAAAATTCAGAGAATTTTTTGTGTGTGTGTCAATTTCCCATTCATTTCCTATGGGTTGTCATTTTTGACAGAAGAGCAAAAGTGTGACTCATTTTTTTACGACCACTTAAATTGCTCGAATCATGACCTCAGTTTTTTTTTGTGTTCACATACCCAATGCTATAAAAGTCACAGAGTTTTAGTAATTTTCTGAAGAAGCTGTAATTTTTAAATATTCAAAACAGATTTCTCTAATCACAATTTATTGGTGTTTTTGTGTATAAAAGTGTGTATGTGTGTGTAGGGGTGGGTATGTCTGTTTTGCACTCTTGATGTTTTAGAGTGTCACCCCTTCAATGCTGAGCACTTTTTTTCTGCATTGTGGCCGATTTGTAGATTGTACACACAAAAATTCTCAAAGTGTTTTGTCAATTTCCCATTCATTTCCTATGGCCGGTCATTTTTGACCGAAGAGCACGAAGTGTGACTATTTTTTTTACGACCACTTAGCCTGCTCGGATCATGACCTCAATTTTTTTTTTTTTTGCGTTCACATACCCAATGCCATAAAAGTCACCAAGTTTCATAACATTCCGATGAAGCTGTGATTTTTCAAATTTCAAAACACAAAATTTTTCGGTTCAGAAATGACCGAAGAGCACCTGAGGGTTAATGACAGAATTTTCATTTTTGGGTGAACTATCCCTTTAAGAAAGTTAAAAATACAATAAAAAACATAATAGGACCCCTTTAACTTAGCAAATAGCAAATCATGTTTCATGACTGTGATGTTATTTAAAAATAAAATAACTATTTAAAAAGGTGATGAGCCTTTTGATATGTCTAACTCCAACTTCCTATACACAGATAACATAAAAAAAGTTAAAAATGACAGTTTTATTTATTAAGTAATTACATTTACTTGTGTATGATGGCTCTCCTGCATTACTAGAAAAATTAGTGCAACCCAATATATGCCTGATGTTTGTGTTGTACAACGAGGATAAAGAAAGAAAAAGCAGTGCAGATATTTGAGCGGGGAACTGTTAGTTGATCTGTCTGTCTGGATGACAGAGTATCTCTGTGGTCTCTGGAGTGATGGCTAACATTGTGACATACTGACCTACTGATACACTAATGTCAGCCATTTTATTCTGTCCCTTTTGAGATTACTCTCTGTCTGTCAAGATCAGGAGCCAGACATTATGAAGATATATATCTGTCTGTCTGGTATATGGTTTAAAGGGACACTTCACCCCATTTGCATTAAGCTTTGTATCTTTAGAAACCCAGTCACATTTTTGAATGGTCATGCTTTATTCCCTTATTTTCCCTGAGATGGGAGAAATAAGGATTTAAGTGTTTTACTTCCTGCTTATCATGACGTAAAAATCATCATTTTGCGTCAGCGAATAAGCAGGAAGTCATATTTCATTAAAATCTGTATAGACTACAAACATAGTCTCATTATCATTCAATGGTGTAGGACCCACTTACCCTACAAGCCTATTACAGATCAGTGGGTGGGACTTCACTTGCAGATACTGAATCAATATCCGCCATCTTGTTTGTAAGCTAAGCTAACAAGCGCTGTGGAGATTAGTTATGACAATGACGGAAGAAACTAAACATGATATGAAAGAAGAGGATTTTGAAGTTCTGCTGCTCAAATCTGATGTTCGTTGCTATCTTTAAAAGTCGCAGTATAGTTTAGAGCAGCTGAGGCTGATGGAGGAACAGGAGGCGGCTGCCTGTCGCGGTCGAGAAGCCCTGACTTATAAATTTGCTCATGGTTTGTCTTAAAGCGCATTAAAAACACCACATATGGATAAACATATAGCGCAAAACAACGCATTCTCTTCCCAAGGTGTCATATACGACGCTTTTGCCAAAGCGTCAGACATCCAACACACATGGCACCCTTTAGCGTCAATGTAACACGCACGAGTATGGTAGGTTTAAGTCTGTTAGTGTTCGACCACTAGGTGGCGCCTTCTGCCCCATATACTGTATATCTGCGTCTCATATTAACGCTAAAGGTGCCATGTGTGTTGGATGTCTACGCTTTGGAAAAAGCGTCATTTAAAACATCATAAAAACGCCTTGGGATGAGAACGGGCTGAACTGTGAGGAATAAGGCCACAACTGTGAGAGATAAAGTAACAATAAAAAATCCACAATTCTGAGATACAGTCACATGCAAGAAGTAAATATGTAATTCCCAGAAAGTTGCAATTTAAAGCCGCTTTTGTTAGAGACAATGCACACTGGGAGATATGAATCACAATTTTGATAAATAAAGTCCCAACTGTGAGAAATAGTCACCATTCTGTTTTTTTAAGCTCTGAGACAGAATGGACTTGCGTGTAGGGATGCGTGTACTAGATCAAAGAGAGACATACAGGAAATGTAATAAATTGATTGAAAATTGATTTTTTTTCTTTTTTAGAATATAATTTAACCCCTGATGATATGCCATTAATGGTCTGATCTAACTCAAATGCTATTTGGAGATAAACGCACTAAACAACTCGGACCATATGACTGATTTGATAATGACGGGCAATTATTATTAAACGTCACTAAAGTTGAAGAAATGATAATAGGGTACTGCAGCGTCTAATGGTCTTTATTCACTCAGTTTCCTAGAATCCAGCAGCCAATTCAGTTGAAGCTGTGAATGTGTCTGTCAGATGCCCTTAAAGACCTTGGATGAACTCAGCTAACCTGCACTGAACCAGGTTGATGATTCTATCCCTTTTCGTCCCATTGTTTTCGCAACCTGGATGTCTGACAGAAAAATAACTAAACACCCATGGTACAGTCCTGATGACTCTTTATAATTCACCACAACAACAGAAATGTAGGCCTAAGCATTAATATTCATTGGGAGCCTGTTGACTCTGCAAGGCTCTCTCTTCTTCTCCTCACAGCACTTAATCCCTATGTCTTCCTCATTACATAGTGATTGTGATTTTCTGGTTCCTCCTTGACTTCTGACTTTTGACCTTTCACCTGTCCATTGAATTAATCACCTCTTTCAGATAAAACATGTTTTCTTGATGTAAATCTTAAGGTCCCCAAGGGAGTGTGTGCCCTGGATAACAATACACGGACACACACGCAGTAACACAGGATTAACACTTCATACATACACATATTTCTCTCACACTGTAATTATGGCCCTAGAGCTCCGCTATCTAGATAAAGACTAAACAAAATTGACTACATTTACGCTTTTGATTTGAGAGCATTGCAAACTGGGATTTGAATTACTCACAATAACATGTGCCATACATTTGTACAATGCCTCCCCGATAACATCCATCGGTTGCATGAAACATTCTGTTTTGTTTTCACTGTGTTTAGGTTAAGGTTTTGTAAATCTCTCTAAGCTACCGTGTTTGATTTTTTTTTTTAATCATGCCAAACAGAGTTGGAACTTGCAGCTTACTGAGCAATTTTCAGGTTTTCTGGCACAATGTGTATTTTAGTAAGCTGCTTTACTGAAGGTTGGCGCTGGATGGAGAATCCTGAAATAGGATAACAAAGGTACAAATTATACAATCATATAAACAGTATAAAGAACCATGCCTCCACTCTCTTTTATAATGTATGGCTAAAACAATTTAAATCATTCTATCTCTTCTATCAAATTCCGTCTTATTCCATTAAATCACGGTAATGAACCCTGAGTGGTGTTTGCAAAGGTTTTCTGGAGGGATTTTTTTGTATGGTTGGTTGCTTGGACATTCTGAGTGGTTGTAAAAGAGTTGCGAGTGGTTGATTTCAATTGTTCAAGACTATGGGAACTTTTTGCACATTTTATCATTAACCTGGTGAAAAGTATAAGCCGTCTGCTATATTTCAGCCAAAACTGGAAAGAAATGTCTTCATCTGGCAGGCTCTAATCTCATTGGCTTACTTTATGCAACCTCTGAGGTCATGTTTACAAGGTTATACAGCTGGATTTGCCAGGTTAGTGGGTTCACCGGTTGTCCTTGCTTGCACCACTTACTGGAAACACCCCACAAGACTTGCTTCTAGCCAATTACAGTCTAAGACAAACCAGAGAGCTCTCATAAAAAATAATCGCAGGTAAAACACCTGTATATGTAACAATATTATGAATATGTTGCTACTTCTATATGTTACAATTAGTTTGACTTTCTGTAATTCCGTATATTGTGAAAAATCTCATTAGGGCTAAGCGGTCTGACAATATATCTCAGGGTGATGATATAAAGTGTCTATCCTTAGAGATTTTGCTATATCGTTTATAATCGCAGTATATTTATCTGTGTTGCACAGTGACCATAAAATCATAATTTACTATTTTTTTATGGAATATTGCTTTGTTAATTATAAATCATTTCTCTAATTCATGCATCTATAATATTTAATCTATAGTATTTTGTTCAAAAATATCGTCACACACTGAGATCACAGCAATAGCAAACCACGATCCAGTCAATTCCTGATTGACAAAATCAAGTCCTGCCCTACATTTTTTTCTCGAGAAGCTGTTTATTTGAATATACATCACAACAGACAACAAAATACTAGCACACTGTTTTTATAGCAACTTTAAAGTTATTGACATGTTAGAGTGACAATGAAACATGCATTAATAAATAGGGCATCATGCTGGACATGCATGCTGTTAAAAGAGTTAAGCACAAATAGGCCATAAAAAGAAATCAATGATGTCAAAATGGCCATTGTGTGAAATATTGCGCAAACAGTTGGTGGAAAATTGGATGTGTATCAGTTTACAGATCTTAAAGTGACAGCAGCCTAATAAACCCACTGCTGTCTGTGTCATTAAAGTTATGGCCGTGTGTCCCCCAAATCGTTTTTCCTGGCGTATGTTTTCAATAGGAAAATTTGAAAGAAAATCCAAATTTGAACATTTTTCAACTCTCGCGACCAGTAAAAAGTGCTAGGCACTCGGCGCTTCAGCATGAGAAAAAAAAACGCTCAGCGCCTCGTCGCTTCATGGCGTTTAAAAAACGTGGCACTGAGCGTTTTTTTTTTCCTGCTGAAGCGCCGAGTGCCCAGCACTTTTAACTGGTCGCGAGAGTTGAAAAATGTTCAAATTTGGATAAAACACAGCACTCATCACTGTCACTTCTTATCCAGCTGTCTAATCACAGTGGAGGAGGGGCGGGACTAATACCACACCGACCAACTGTCACAACATTCTTTCTGTACAACGACATTAACAGAGCTAACCGAACAAAATGGATGAAAAATAAATTTTTAGTATGAAACACATTATCTGCGAAATCAGTTACAAGTAAACTGTGCTGTGGATATTCTGTATCATAGCAACGAAACGTCTCAACGGAAAAAAACTCTCAAGTGCGCAAAGCGCGGCCTAGCAGAAAATCTGCCGTTTCAGCTGGATAAAAACGCTTTGGTGGACACACGGCCTAAAGGTATGCCATGTCGGAATCCCCATAATTACAAGATTCTTTTAAACAGCATTCACATCTTTGTAGATCTAGTAATAACTAGGGATGTGCACGAATATTTGCAATATTCGATATGTAATTATTATTCGGAAAATAAATACTATTCTGAATTTTGAATACGTTGCTTTGCTGGCCGTAAATGCAGTGAGTCCATGATAAATCCTAAAGAACTAACTCGCAGTTACAATTAAATGCACTGGATGGCGCTGTGGAGTGTGTTAACAAGTTGTCTGTATTTGATCACATAATGTTGTCGTCTGCCTCGCGAAGTTTGGAATTAACGTTACTTGAAAAGGATCTTGCTAAATGGAATTACTTTTGATCAAATTAATTAATTAATCTGAGTTATATCATCACCATGAGAAATCACATGAAATCCAAACAGTCGAGTGAGGAAAGACAGCTGTTCATCATTGCATCACATCTGTAGGTAAGCGCAGCTGGACCCTGTGTGATCAAAGATGTTAACTTATCTAATAGCAAAATGATTTTGAGATGCACTTATTTTAAGTTTCATTAGGGGAGACCGGTTTAAGAACAGAAAATGCAAAGTGCTTTTAGAAACACCGTTCTCTTTGTGTCTCTGAAACGTCTGTCAGCGCGGCGTCTTTTCTCACTCGAGCATAAAGTGCTGGTGGCGCCCCTGCATGTAACGTTAGATATTATTGTTTTTCTCAACATAAACGTGAAACAATATAAACACGATAATCAGTCATTTGCTGACTCGTGTGTATATATCTGTACGATATCTGACGCAATCTGCTTTATTAGGGTTTTTTTTCCGCTCGCGCTGCTTGAGCATGCTTTTAATAATGCTTTTTTATATATATATTTTGTCTACTCATAGGCCTACTGTTTAATGTTTTCAACTAAAAGAAAACTTTAATTACTATTGTAAGCTTGTTGTGTATTGCCTAATTGTAAGCTTGTCCAGAAATGGTGACAAAAACGTAAAAAAAAATTAAAAATAACGTCGTTTTCGTTAAACATAATTTAAATAAACGAATATTCGAATATTCGATTTTTATGAGCCCGAATATTCGAATGCAATATTTTTGAAAAATGCCCATCCCTAGTAATAACCAGCCCGTTCTCATCCTTTAGCGTCACATAGAACGCTTTATGACAAAACGGCGCTATACTACGCACATGGCACCCTTCGTTAATATAACATGCGAACCCAACTCGTCATAAATCCTTTAGCGTAATATGAGACTACCCTACCCTACCCCACACCTTGACATTTTCTGAGAGCTCTGACTAGTGACCACTGTAGACAACTGTGGCTGCATTTTGGCTTTGATAGTGTTGCCAAAGAAACTCATAATTCTAATAAAATCATAATAAAAGTAATTATAAATGTTAAATATTCTACACTTTTCCACAACAGTACACAATACTGTACTAAATTTGTTTTCTTTTGCATTGAGCCAAGAAATCAATCTTATGTTTACATCCTTCTCAATGCTCACCTACTGTATAACTTCTGTACACACAGCGAAAGAAGAAGCTTCTCATGCACTTGTATTTATTGCTCTTCTGTATTAGAAAGACCACATCTACAGTATACATAACAGGATAATTGTCTTCCATAACAACCATAGTCAGACCTTAAACAAATCAATTAAACTGGTAATATGCTT
This sequence comes from Hybognathus amarus, assembly GCA_030378365.1. Lineage (NCBI taxonomy): Eukaryota > Metazoa > Chordata > Actinopteri > Cypriniformes > Leuciscidae > Hybognathus > Hybognathus amarus. The sequence continues at coordinate 493,153 of JAQIUQ010003360.1, forward strand.
TCTATATTCTCAGTTTACAAACCTCCACTGGGATTCCTGGTATTACCAACAACACCATTGCTTGAGGTCTGCCATTGCTAATGACATCCAATCAAAAACATTCCCTGCATTATTACTTCAACAAATTCCCACTCATGCATTAACTGAAATACAAAACTCATTCCCCTTTATTTCTTAATTTCTCGTCTAAGATACATTTAGGTGTTATTTAAATCTGTCAATGAAATCTGCACATATGAAGCAATAATATGTGAGCACATTATCCTGTAGCCTACGATGAGACAACTTGTTTTCCCCAATGGTTTTCAGTTCCCTGATACCTCCCCTGTCCCCTGCGGTCAAACCATGGAGCAGCTCTGCTAGTAACAACACAAAGCTGAAGAGAAGAGGAAGGAGTAGAGAGAGAGAGAAGCGCGGCCGTGCGGAACGTGCCACAACGCGTCTCCTGCAGCTGTAGTTATTATGACAACCGCAGCAAAGAAAGACGCTATCCGGCCCCTGCCTATCTATGAATATCCCCTAATGGAAGAAAGACTGAGGAATTCCTTCAACATGGGACTGTCGGCTCATTTGAGCATAAGTGCGTGTTTGAGAGGAAAGCGTTGGTTCCAGCTACTGTATGCTGTGTTTGTGCACTGCATGTTACTGATGATGCATTATCAGCTTTCTCACCGCGACCCGTGCGAGCCGGAGGGTGTGTGTGTGACCCTGTGTAATTAGTCTGTTCCGTCTGTTGCAGAAGGCTCTGTTTCTGCAGATACTAGCACAACGATTCATTTTAACAACATATTGCAGTCGATTCACGCGATGCATGATGTGTGACTGCAGAAGAGCACTGCAGCTCGCCCCTAATGGGGCTGTTTACACCTGGCCTAAAGGCCCTCCGGGAGACGGATTTGGAATCCTCTCGCTAAATCACTTCAGGAAGAGGGCTGGGCAACATTGGTCAGGGTATATCTTGGCAAACCGTCTTGCCAAACACGTTTAGCAATCGGCAAAGCAATCTGTGTTACACGCCATTTACCAACATGTGATGGATAATTCGCAAAGCACAATGCTACGTGCTGTGATAACAGAAAATAGCATTGTGCTTTGCAAATTACCCATCACTTGTTGGTAAATGGCTTTTGCCAATTGCTGCAGACGTCATCAGCCAGAATATGCCCTGACCCACATTCCAGGCGAAAGCGGGACAAGTGTATGCGTCTGGTTGTTGAAAACATACAGTATATGTAAATTTTAGGAAACACTTTACAATACAGGGTGAATACGTGTGAGCAATAAAAATAAACGTGTAGAGCGTGTTATTATGATGGATAGATTCACTTTTATGATGGATAGATTCACTTTTATGATGGATAGATGCACTTTTATGATGGATATATGCACTTTTATGATGGATAGATGCACTTTTATGATGGATAGATGCACTTTTATGATGGATAGATGCACTTTTATGATGGATAGATGCACTTTTATGATGGGTTGATGCACTTTTATGATAGATAGATTCACTTTGATGATGGTTAGATGCACTTTTATGATGGTTAGATGCACTTTTATGATGGGTAGATGCACTTTTATGATGGATAGATTCACTTTTATGATGGATAGATGGACTTTTATGATGGATAGATGCACTTTGATGATGGATAGATGCACTTTTATGATGGATAGATTCACTTTTATGATGGGTTGATGCACTTTTATGATGGATATATGTACTTTTATGATGGATAGATTCACTTTTATGATTCACTTTTATGATGGATAGATTCACTTTTATGATGGATAGATGCACTTTTATGATGGATAGATGCACTTTTATGATGGATAGATGCACTTTTATGATGGATAGATGGAGTTTTATGATGGATAGATTCACTTTTATGATGGATAGATGGACTTTTATGATGGGTTAATACACTTTTATGATGGATAGATGCACTTTTATGATTCACTTTTATGATGGATAGATGCACTTTTATGATGGATAGATTCACTTTTATGATTCACTTTTATGATGGATAGATTCACTTTTATGATTGATAGATGCACTTTTTATGATAGATCACTTATGTCCCTTTATGATGGATAGATTCACTTTTATGATGGATAGATTCACTTTTATGATTCACTTTTATGATCGAGATAGATTCACTTTTATTATTGATAGATGCACTTTTATGTTGGATAGATGCACTTTTATGATGGATAGATGCACTTTTATGATGGATTGATTCACTTTTATGATTCACTTTTATGTTGGATAGATTCACTTTTATGATGGATAGATTCACTTTTATGATGGATAGATTCACTTTTATGATGGATAGATGCACTTTTATTTACATAAAAAAAATTTTTTTAATATAACTCTGATTGTACTCGTCTGAAAGAAGAATGCCATATATGCCTATGATGACTTAGGCTAATTTTCATTATTGCGTGAACTATCCCTTTAAGTCCTGCTTCTTTTGTAAGGGCATTGTTATTCAATGCTGACAACAGTAAAAAAAGTTGGGCTAGTTTTGTGCGTCTATGAGAGAGATATCATAAAATCATATATCATAAGGTGGCTGTCCCTTAATAACATCACAGATACCAATGCCATAACAGCCAACACTGTTTTAAATTAACTAACCATGACTTCCTGGGGCCAACTGCTTTAGTTTACAATTGTTGCGCTAAATATTTGTGGTTGGTTGACCCTTAAGGTGATGGGTATGTTGAGATCACTGTAATGTTAACAAATTAGACCTTATTGTAAAGTGTTAGCAGAATAACTTTTATATTGTTAATACTATTTATTATGAAAACTTACTGGACCAAAGCAACTACACAATTTTCAATCACCATTGTATTGCATTATATGTTTATGTATGCATTTTTATTGTAAATAGCTCAATTTTACTCAGAGAACCAAAATAAGCAAAAATATAGCTGTGTTTTTCTTCACTATTCTCACACAAATAACTTTATAGATTAAAACATATTTGACAATTATTTCAAGTCAGACTTTACAGGGTTAATATAATATTATGCTCGTTACGCAAACAAATCCAGTCAAGAGTCATAACACTCCCCGAGGAACAATCCCACTCTTGCAGAGAGTTTAGTCCTGGGAATAAACCACACTCTGCATGTCAAGTATGACATTACTACATGACCAGTGTCACACTTATTTACTATAGTGAAAATTTTAATACAATGCATATATATAGTTTTTTAATGTGTGCGTGTGTTATTTGCTGAGTCAGGCAGCTGGAGACACAGCAGCAAGGGGATCATTATGAAGCTCTCGCTGCAGACTCGTGCCAAAGCCCATGGCATGCTGCACTGAGTTCATAAACTGCTGTGGGAGCGTACCTGCCAGATAACAGCCCTCGCTCACTCAGCCCTGCTCATCCATACATTAAAATCACAGGTATCTCATGGTTAAAACGTATTGGTTCTGTGCAGGCTTCGGTTTAAACTGATATAAGCCAAAATGTTCACTATTTATTTCTTAAAGGTGCCATATGGAATAATTGAGGTAAAAATATCCAAAAAATGAGCTACACGCATCAAAAGAATGAGAAGAAATAAGTGCAATGATGTCATTAAAAAACTGAAAAGTTATAGTGCTGCCGAGATATAAACCTAAATTAGCATGCTAAATTACTAGCCCCGGGCCGTCAGGTGTCGTAATACCAGTTTCGGCCATGGGAGGCGGTATGCGGGCGCGTACATTACCACCAGCCAAACTGCAGTACACGAGTAAGTCGCGCCGGCTTGTGTGTGTGTGTACTTGAACCTGATGTGATGTCAGTCGTGTGGAAAAACAGCCCACTACTACATTTCAGTTCAAGGAAGAGTTCAAAAAATGATTGGTCGAACATTATGCATAAGGAATACATTTTTGTAAGTTGTAGCATACTGTATCTTTTAACAGTGTTCATGTTCTTTTACCATTAGCTAGTAGAGATGATCGAGTTCACGTGCGCTAGGGATCTGTGGTGTAACATGTACAAGTGCCAAAATTGCGTTTGAATTGAATGTTTGAATTGCGTAATAAAACTGACAGAATCTGAGAGCTTAACTAACCTGCTTGCTAAGTGTCAATTGCATGTGTCTCACGGTGAATTCGTGAGAGTTGTCAGCTCTTGAATGACGCTAGCTTAAACAACATCAGTGAATGCTGTCTGTCAAATTAATTCAATCTAACAATAAAAGTGTAATATGAACAAAACGAATACCATAAACTTCAAATAATTGGCCAGGCTATTATTTTCCCATATGGTCGAAATGCACCAGCTTGTTTTTGAGACAGGCGTCTATGAGACGGTCTTCATCATTTAGTGCTCAGATGTTGTTCATTGAGTCTATGATCTCTAAAAATCTCCAAATGCTCCACGTGAAACTGCGGTTTTCCAACCTTTTACTATCGTGTCAAATGATTTGAATAATATGTGCGAGAAAGACAGAGCAAAACAGCACTCGTTTGTGTTGTTTGAAGACGTGAGAGTGCGCGCGGCCGCGGCACAACTCAATTTCTGGAGGTATACTGCCCCCATCTGTTATGGAATATGGAATATGATTAGATTTTATATGCAAGATGGCACCTTTAATGATATTATGTGATTCTTTGATCCATCTTCCTCTGAAATAACTTTCCTTTTCCACTGATGTCACTTGCACAGACTACTAGACATGATCTAGATAGACTACAGACTACTAGAGGATCTACTAGGATACTAGATAGTTCACCCCAAAAATAAAAATTTCCTCACACTCATTGTTCTAAACTTGTATGACTTACTTTCCTCTGTCGCACACAAAATACTTGTTGTCCATACAATGAAATTCAATGGTTTCATTGGATTTTAACCATATCTATAACTTTAACCAAAAACCAAAGCTCTGCTTTATCAAACCCATGTTCTAACTCTGAATTGATTCTGAATCGGTACCTCATAAATAAAACCTTTTTTGCTAAATACCCTGTTTCACTCCACATTAGATGTAAAATCGGTTGCGAATTATATGTCCGAAAATCACATACTCTCTCTCGAGTAGGTACTTGTTTGGAATAAGTAATTACTTCACGGCTGCTAAAAATGTGTTCTAATCTATAGTATGAGTGTGTGTAGTGCTGTATGAATTAGGGATGTGCAAATATTTGAATTTTCGATATGTAATTATTATTCGAAAATAAAATACTATTCGAATTTTGAATACGTTGCTTTGCTGGCCGGTAAATGCAGTGAGTCCATGATAAATCCTAAAGAACTAACTCGCAGTTATAATTAAATGCACTGGATGGCGCTGTGGAGTGTGTTAACAAGTTGTCTGTATTTGATCACATAATGTTGTCGTCTGCCTCACGAAGTTTGGAATTAACGTTACTTGAAAAGGATCTTACTAAACAGAATTACTTTTGATCAAATTAATTAATTAATCAAAGTTTAATTAATTAATTAAAGTTATGATATCATCACCATGAGAAATCACATGAAATCCAAACAGTCGAGTGAGGAAAGACAGCTGTTCATCATTGCATCACAACTGCAGGTAAGCGCAGCTGGACCGCCGTGATCAAAGATGTTAACTTATCTAATAGCAAAATGATTTTGAGACACACTTATTTTAAGTTTCGTTGGAGGAGACCGGTTTAAGAACAGAAAATGCAAAGTGCTGTTAAAAACACCGTCTCTGAAACGTCTGTCAGCGCAGCGTCTTTCTCATTTCGAGTATAAAGTGCTGCACGGCGCCCCTGCATGTAACGTTAGATATTATTGTTTTCTCAACATAAACGTGAAACAATATAAACACGATAATCAGTCATTTGCTTACTCGTGTGTATGTATGTACGTTTCTGTACGATATCTGACGCAATCTGCTTTATTAGGGTTTTTTTCGCTCGCGCTGCTTGAGCATGCTTTTAATAATGCTTTTATATGTATATGTATATATATATATTTTGTTTACTCATAGGCCTACTGTTTAATGTTTTCAACTAAAAGAAAACTTGAATTACTTTTGTAAGCTTGTTGTGTATTGCCTAATTGTAAGCTTGTCCAGAAATGGTGACAAAAATGTAAAAAAAAAAAACGTAAAAATAACGTCTTTTTCGTTAAACATAATTTAAATAAACGAATATTCGATTTTTATGAGGCCGAATATTTCGAATGCAATATTTTAGAAAAATGCCCATCCCTAGTATGAATGTAATCCAGACGTACTACATTTGCCATGCTGTCATTATCCTGTGACCTACCATTGTCAGTTACGTCACTTCATTTCCAGTCACAAATTCTCCCTTGGCCTCATGGGATAGTAAAGTGTCAATCTTATGCACACTTTAGAATCTCACCGAAAGTAGGTGGTCATCTGGGTCCTTTTTGCCAACTCTTATATGAGTACTTTGTATTCAGACACACTTCTTTTGTCACATACTGTTTTTCGCCTACTACTGTATATAGTAGGGAAGTATGCAATTTCAGACATAGATATTCACAATAAAGGCTAGATGTCTTACGGCGGAGTCTCTATCGTCATCACCGGAGGCCATCTTGTCACAGGCAAGCTTTCTGGCGGGCTCTGTGGTTCCTGATGTCAGATGAGTGATCAGCACAAACACAAATACCCGTATCTCGTTGAAATCTTGATGGATTTACAAACGGCTTGGTTTATTAAAAATGTTTTTAACGTGGCTATAATTCTGGATGATCATTTATTTATACACTTAATGGGTCTCATTCATGAAACACGAGCAGAACGAATTTTTGTGTAAATCGTGTGTAAAGTTGTTCTGGCAGTAAATTTTCGGATTCATTAAAATGTTCGTATTTTCCAAATGTTAGTTGGTACGCAAGAAATCTACACCTGCTCCCAGCCTCAGCGTAAATGGAGCGCTTAACATCCGAACGTTTTACTCATTAATAAGGCTGCATTTTAATTCACCTTAGAATCGGTTAGGCTACATATTTTAAACAGCATTTTGAAAAAAATATTTTATATAGTAGCCTATATTATAGTATAGTATTTTATATATTTTATAAATAAAAAATGTTTTTTTTTTTGTTTTTTTACTTCTATTATGAGAGCCAGTAGGCTAATTTATGGAAGCTTGTTTCCGCCACTGAAAAAAATAAAAATAAAATAAATGCGGCTTTTTATCACACAATTGCGTGTTATAATTGCAAGATATAAAGTCAGAATTGCAAGTTATCCCTAAGGGGGAAAAAATCCTAACTTTCCCCTAACCCTCAGAATAGTTTAAATCTCACAATTCTTACTTTATAGCCTATCATTTCTGACTTTATATCACGCAATTGCGACTATGTCACGCAATTCTGAATTTATATCTCGCAATTGCAAGTTTACATCTCGCAATTTCTGAATTTATATCTCGCAATTGCAAGTTTACATTTCGCAATTCTGAATTTATATCTCCAATTGCGAGTTTACATCTTCGCAATTCTGAGAAATAAAGTCAGAATTACGAATGTAAACTCGCAATTGTGAGAAAAAAAGTCAAAATTGAGAGATAAAAAGTCGCAATTACCTTTTTTATTTTTCGTTCTATGGCGGAAACAAGCTTTCATAAGTAATAGCAGATCTGGTGATCGATGGTGGTCCTTCTCCAGTTTGAATACGATTTTTTAACTCTTTTGTTTTTTGCTGTCAAGCTTAATGTCGAACCATTTTCTTCTCACTTCTGGGACTGTTCGATTAACAGAAGAAACTCCATTAACTGCATCTGTAATATGCTGCCAAGCTTTCTTTTTTAGGACCTGATTGGCCACTATATACGCTTGAAAATAAAAGTGGCGTTTTGAATGAACTTCTGATAATAAAACTTCAATTTCTGCATCCGAGAAATCTTTCTTTTTCATTCGCATTCATGTTATTATATGCCTATATATAGTTGTCAGTCGAATATAATGGGCGGGATTTATGGTAATTAAGAATGAACGTGCACGCGCATCCCATTTACGACTGGTTGGAATTCACTAACACACACACACATTTCACGATCACATCTGACGTTTACGAAGTATTTGTGAATCAGGAGGAGAGTTTTCGGGAAGATCTCTTTACGCGCAAATCACTCTCATATTTACTCGTATATTTACGAATGTTTCATGAATGAGACCCATTATTCATAAATATGCAGTGTCATAACTACATCTCAGATGTTTATAACAAACCAAACCATTTAAAAATCAGTCGAAAATTGAGCAAATTATGGTTTTTTAAAAAATACATGCACTATTAAAACACAATGTTACAAGTGAGCGAGCTGCCTGTGATAATATGGCCGCCAGTTACGGACGTCGACCTCCATTGTCCAGCAGCTTGGACGACACATCTAGCCTTTATTATGAATATCTTTGATTTTAGATGCAGCCAATGGTTCTATGTTACTTTGATGGTGCACTACTACAAAACTTAGGCCACTCTATCGCCATCTGTGGATGAAACCAAAAAATTCCAAGTTTGCAGAATTGTTTTTTCCCCATTTATGCCTTGAACCAATTGGTGATGAATGGATCTGACACACTACTCTATGAACCCCTGAAATTAAAGCCTAGTTCACACTGCCAGCATTACACAGCGACAAAACAACATGATCTTATTCGTTTCAATGGAGAGCTGGTGATTTCCGGCGACATTGAACGTTGGAGACAAGATGTAGGCGTGTCCAGCAACACGACTTTCGGGAGCGACAGTCTGACATCTGGGTCACAACTGAGGACGAGTGCAGAATTATTTAGCGGATATCGGAGAAAGTATAAGCAAACACACTTATTTGATGCCAAAGAGCAAACCAGACTGTAATGGGGTGTGGTGGCTGTGGGTGATTTCAGGAATATCAATAAACTAGAGAAAGAGATTATGCAGAAACTAATGCAAAAAAGTCACTGAACAAGCTTTCAAAGTAATGAAAAGTTATTGCTCTCTGTTACAAGGATAATTGCATGTTTGAAATGCAGCTGTGCCATTAAATTATGAAATCAATGAGCACCTAGGACAACTGCATGAAACCCTAATTTATTGGTACCATGATGAATAGTGATTGTTGCTTTTAAAGCCTTTGTGGTGAGATAATGGATGTAAAAAAATAAAATAAAAATGCATTTCAAGGCAGCTCATAAGCCCACACATTTCTACACCAAATCTGTAACTGCAACAAAACCGTGAAGCTTTATTTGCATTATCGCAGTACTAAAGCTCAATGTGCTTGTTTGTTTTGAATCATTCACTACATTGATCACAGCAGGATCCAGGATGAGAGTGTGTCCAGTCTTTTATAGCGTTCCACCGGCTTCATATCACAAGGCTTCACTTTACAAATCGATATTGGGCTACAGAGCTGGACAGAGAAAGTGGTAAACACCCAGAATCCTACACTGCACACTCTGATACAGATGATGATGTCTCATAGTATACTGTCTGCTTTACTCTACCTAATAATCGTGTATAAAGAGCCACACACACTCGGTCAACTGATTTTACCTCGTTATGACTAAAGCACCTGTGTAAACATTCATGTAATTATTATACTCAATGCCTTTGTATGAAGATCTAATCCAATACAAAACCAAACATAAAATGCTTCTACATCCACAATAACTCAAATACTGCACACAACTCAAATCACATTACCACTCAAGGATGTTTACTACTTATTGTCAGGGTCCTGTCACTTTGATTGGTCTTGATTCTTAGTTTGGTAATAGGATCCTGACACTGTCTTGTCTGTGTACGCATGCAGCTTTAAGTGGTTTTCAGGCAGTGCGCGCTCTCGTCCATGTGGTGTGTTCCGTCTTTGGAGAATGGTGTCTGGATCCTGACAATGCTGTCTGATAGACGTAAATTTTTTGTTTTTTGTTGACGTCACTTTGCACAGGCCCCTCCTACGACTATTGACGGACACTGCAGTTTTAGCATAGACCCATGCTGAGTGAACTGTGCGCAGTCCGCCATTGTGTCGAATGCTGGAGCAGGTGTAGCGAGCAAGAATGTCTGATAAGCAATAGAGCCCGACCGATAAAGGATTTTGAAGGCCGATACCGATACAAATATTTTTTTGGTTTTAAAATCAGATATGCCGATATATCGGCCGATAATTTTTATTTTTAATTTTTCCCGAAATGCGCAACCAAACATTAACAGATTTCCCTAACATTAGTTATTTGTAGTTATTTATGAGTTTTAACTAAAATAACATGATAATGCATTTTAAAAAGAAACTTTTTTCTTTTATTGTCACAACAGAACAGACTGATGATAGTGGCATTAGCTAGCTTTGTGGTTAGCTAGTCTATGATGAGCCATAATTTAGCAATGGATGACGTCATACTGCAAAGTGTAAAACATACATTTTCAATATAACAGGCCAAGGAGAGATGATAGGTCTCATTGCTATAACTGTCACACGCTATTAAAGAAATACTTCAGTCACATTGTCAAAAGTTAAAAGGACAGTTAGCCAACCAGAGGTGTAGTGGTAAAAAAGAGGTGGTTAAACTATAAATTCTGGTGGACCACCACGACGTGGTCACCTGGTAAGGTGGGCCACTGCCTACCGGTGTATGTGTATCTCCTGATAACACTGCTATATAGGGAGGGCTCGACATCAAGCCTTTTCATACGCTCAAGTAAATCTGCCATTCACTTGTCCGAGTAAAAAAGTTGCTTGTCCGGATTTTTTATTTTTATTTTGTGTCTGTAAATTTATTCTGAAACAATATTCTCATCAGTGTTCAATCAGCTTTGATATTTAAATCACCATATTAATAATATCTGCACCTTTAAAGGGCATCCCCTCCCCCAATATAATTAAATGTATGCTTCATCTTTCATTTTAAATTCCTACATTTGATCAATAAATTCTAATAAGACACTCTAGTGCTGTTACCCTAGGGGCTGATCAAATTAAATAATTTACACTGAAAAAATACAATTGCATAAAATAATGTTATGAAATTGTTTTAAATTTATTTATAAGAAAAGTTGGAAAGAATGATACTACTTTTAAACATTTAACACTAAACCTCCAGTAGGTGGCGGCAGGCGACCGTCTTAATGAGTGAGTCATTGATTCATTCATTCAAACGATTCGTTCAAATGGCTGAATCATTCAGTAATGAAAACAAGTTGAGTGTTCCTGTGAGATGCGCCGTGGTTCTGCTGTGATTTTTGTTTGGAACTATTTTCGCTGCTGAAACAGAACAAAAACAGCCAATATTGCAACTAAAATGTAAGTGATTTAATTTTAACTGTTTATTGAACTGTTGTAGGAAATCAATGTCACATTTTCAATCGTGATGGTGTTCAGGAAAAATAAATGAGGTTGCTTAACATATGTTAAACATATAAAAACTCCACATTTAGATTTCATAGGCATTATGTTGTTAACTAGAGTGTGTGTGAGTGTGTCCTGCGCTCGTGTAGATTTCTGCTCGAGAGGCTGCGCGAGCGTCAACAACAAGCTACCGTCAGTAATAGTCAACAACACTGACAGTGATGCGGCGCAATGTGAAAGAGTTCGTCTTAGGTTCAACAACCTATGAAACTAATAATGAACAATATGAAACTAAAACGACATAAGCTTAATTTAAAATGTCTTAGGAACTACAGGACATTTGCAAGGTGGATAAACTGCAATTGATAGTTGGATAAACACACTTTGGAGGTGGGTCAACACTATTTTCGAATATGGGAGGTGCGTAAACGGCGTTTACGTGCGTTTAGCCTCCACTACATGCCTGCAGCCAACCACACTGTAACAATGTAACGTGAATTATTACAAACTAATTCCGCTTCACTCTCGGCTTATTTAACAGCAGCAAAACTGGACATAATGTATGTCTCGTGACCAACTCAACTAGTGTTGCCAACAGAGACAGTGTAGAGTACCCTCTGGTGGACAAATTATACAACTCCAACACTCATGGCATGGTTCAAGCGTGTTTCGTTTCGTTTTTATTTTTTTATTTTTGAAATATTCGTTTATTGGCCATTATAACTGCCGATACCGATAGTTTGGAAAATGCCTAATATCGGCCTGCCGATATATTGATCTGGCTCTAGTAAGCAACTCAGGTGTTTCGTTGTTGGATGTGAGAGTGAGTCGTCATGTACTCCTGACAACAGAGCCGCTGAAGATGACACAGTGGATTAGTTTTATTTTTGAAGTAAATTTGCTGCCAAAACGTGTTTATCTTTGACCGAATCGCTTTACACCAGACTTCTTTGTGAACGAGGGCAATAAAAAACAGGATTTACTAAAAAGTTCTACCCAAGGATGGATCAGTAGCTACCAACCGTTTGAGGTCAAGCTTAGTCCCTGCATCGATACTGGTCACGGCAGTGAAAAAGGCACACTTTATTAAGCCCCATTCACACTACAAGTGTCAAAGTGATACGATTAGGGTTGGGTATTGAGAATCGAGTATCGATTGAAACCGGGACTAACTTTTTCCCGGAATCGTTCAAAAGTTAAAATTTCGATTCCTAGTTTCGATATTCACAGTCCGTCGACCGAAAGAAGAAACTGCTGAACAACACCAATGAAGAAGCGTCTACCGGAAGTGTTGGCATAACCTCGCGAGTCGAACATGAATAGCTTACGTCTGCGGTCCAAAGTGTGGCTTCACTTTTCTAAAAATAACAAAATCTGGCAAAATGCAGAATTTGTGACAAAAGGAGTATTTGTGACAGAAGGAGTATTTCCTTCATAAAGACCGTTGGTTAGCAAGGTTAGCTAAACTTTTTTTGACCCTGCCTCTTAAAAGAATTGGAAATCGAAAATCGTTAGGAACCGAAATCTAAAACAAGGAATCGGAATCAGAATCGATTCAGAATTCAAACGATACCCAACCCTAGATACTATACCATTCATTTCAATCTATGACTTCAATGGAGAGCAGGGGCGTGTCTGGCGATGCGACAAAGTTGAGATACTGTTTAAATTTATGCAAATGATGAGTGACTTTTGGGAGCGACAACCAATAGGAGTGAAGTCAGTGGAGCGCTGTTCACTCTTCAGTGTGAAGTCTGACCAGGCAAATTGAGCAAGAAGCTCAATTTAGCAGTCTGGAAACGGTCCTATAATGGATGATATATCTCCGTGTAAATACAGTGGTGTTCACGGTACTGACTCCGTGACTGAATGGTTTCGGGAACCCAGATAGACTGGTATTTGCCCGTTGCTGCAGTTAAATAGCCGCGATGGCAAAGAGCACTCACTGTTTCTCCTTCATCTTTAATGTTATGCATTTTATGTACTGATTCCATTTCATTTAGACTTTTCCCTTCCAAAATATTTGTTTGTAGCGGCAAGAAAACGTATTTGTTGTCTAACATAGAGTAACATCCGTGAATGTCACACAAACATCACTCAGGCAACCAGTAGTGGGAACGCCTGCAGCGAAAAAGTTGCTTGTAGTGTGAATGGGGCTTTACAGTTCATCAGAGATGTTTTACGAAAATAAAGTTTACCCTGAAAAGGCATAAGGTTGATATTTTACTGTTAGTTGTAATGAGTGCTTTAGTGTAATTTACTGTGTATGTTGATAATTAATAGGGAGAGAGAGAGTTTATGGATAAGAATTTAATGCACACTTCTTGTATTATCCGGCTCAGCCTTGAAAACGGATGCTTCATCTTTTGAGTGATGTACAATAAACTTCCTAAAACTCATTAGTAAAGTTTTGGCCATCATTCGACGAAACAACATGGTTTGTAGTGGATAAAAGCAAGGTGACAACATAAATTAGTAACCATGATTAAATTAGATCTATGTTCTATCTCCATGCAGCATAATTCTCTCGCTCTGTAGGCATATTGTCCAAGACTCTGGTTCGAATTGAACACCACTGACATTTCAGTGCATGAGATTATCCTGTTTGCTTGTTGCATGAGCTATACATAGTTCCCACAGGCGAATTAATGTCACGTGACCTCCCCGAGACGCCATCTTTGAGGGCAAAACCGCTGTGTTTACCATAGGTGTTTACAAAGTTTTATCAGAGAATGTCGTTTTACAAACAAATATTTTTTTCTGTTTATATTGTTATGCAAATCATGAAAAGACAAAGTGAAATAGATTATAAAGAGACTATTAAAACAAGACAGAGAGAGGTACAATGCGAAAATTTCATTCATAAATGGTGTGGATCCGTATGCAGTAACGAAGGAAGCACTGAGCAATGATTATGCAGCTTTGCCTCAGATACAGTATTTTCATGTGTACCATTATCTGGTATTGGTGAGGAGTTTTTACACATGTGAGCATTTTCCGAGCCTGGAAATCACTGGAGGCGTACGATCAGATTGACGTGGGGTTGGTTTGGTGATGTTTGCTCAAGTGCAATCAATGGAAATGTAACTTAACTTAGTCATCATAGCGAAGTAGCATGATGCTAATCTGTCTATTAAAAAGCCATAGCCTGCACAACTTAATTCCTATGTTCCCATTAAAACAGTCACCGGTGCTTTCTGTGATATGCATGTACTTGCGGGCGTCATGGTTCGGTGCATGAATATTAAAATAAATAACTTGCGTGCAATTTAATTAATGTAATGCGGAACTACATTATATGCGGGTTCTTTAGGGACATAATCTAGAGATTTTGTACTTTTTAAATACCTCGTCATTTTGTTCATACGGACATTATTCAAACTGCAATGTGTTAACTTATATTTGTTTACACTCGCAATAAAACACAACATTGTGCTTTTGTCAAACAAATTCTTGCGTGTTTTAGTAGTGAGTTTCTTCCTGTTTATCCTCGCCAGCCATATTCTCCGTCTTTGTTCGGACAAAAGCTTAGTCTTCTCACATCCATGAGTCTAATGACGGGTATAGTGTAAAATCCCGATTTAACTGAACCTCCGAACACGATTTTAACATGCATTGACCCAGCAGGAGATGACCATTTTCACTTTATAGCACGAAACTCATTTCACTTAGTTCAACTCGTATTGTTTCTTCTAATGTTTTGCCCTCAGCAATGGCCCCGGGTGGGCAATTGCCCGTATGTTGTGACGTCATGTGGGAACTATGTATTGAAGCCCCTCCATCTTCTTGAAAGGGGGCAGGGAGCAGTAACTAATTTGCATTTAAAGGGACACACAAAAAAGCAATGTTTTTTTGCTCAAAAAGTGCCCATTTTAAGCTATAACTTCACACACTCTGGGGACATCAGATACTTATTTTGCATCTTGAAAAAGAGGATTAATAAGCCCCCTTTAAAGGGATAGTTCACTTTGAGGACATCAGATACTTATTTTGCATCTTGAAAAAGAGGATTAATAAGTCCCCTTTAAAGGGATAGTTCACTTTGAAATTATTTTTTGGTATGCTTTAGCTTTACCTCAAGGGTTTCCAAGTATGGTGTGTCTGATTATTGTTGTTGTGACTACTGAGGTCAGGCACACCTGGATTCATCAGTTTGTCCAATAATAGCAGACAGGAAATAAAGGAGCTTGCTCAAGTTCAGGAAGTAGTGCAGCTGTGCATAAAGCCAATTTTGATATTTCTAGGTCAAATGTAAGTACACATTGATGGCCTAAGACACAAAACAAGCGAGTTGTGTGTGAGAAAACAAAACAATATTTATTTTGTTTTTACCTCTTGTACCAGTGAGAGAGAGAGAGAGAGAGAGAGAGAGAGGCGGATAGAGACGTGATAGAACAGTGGAAACATAAAAACTGTTCTCATATTTGTGTAGGCTACACTCGCAATAAAACACAACATTGTGCTTTTGTCACACTGTAAACTCTTGACAAACTGTAACCTACAACTGTCATCCAACCAAATCACACACACACTGTTTTAAAAGCAAAACATAGGCTATTTATCCAACTCCATTTCAAAACAGTATGGGGTACCATCTTTTGGACATTCGATCATATTCCTCTGAGCACTAATCTTACACATTCTACATTGATTTAAAAAGAAAATCAAATGCGTTTTTAAAGGTAGTATTATGTTATACAGAAATTAATTATTTATTCAGATGAAAATAATATCACATTGTTAATTAATAATGTTAATTAAAATTAAGGAAAACAAATATATTGATCTGAAATATAGGAAAATAATTTTAAATAAATTCAGGTACAATTACCAAACATTTCGCAAGGTCTTTTTGTCTTTTTATTCATTTAATTAATAAACTAATTATATAAAACTATTGTCAGTGCACTACAAATAAACTGGTTCTATGCTTTTATAAAACTTTAAAAATACAATGCCTTCTGTATTTTTGTTTTGCTTTTTCCTCCATTGTACCAAACTCGTACCAACTACAAGTGAGGTCTGAACATGAAGGTATTGAACCAAATCCGTAACTTCTGTGTACCGTTCCACCCCTAATATATATATATATATTAGAGCTGTGATGAGCACTACTATTAACGGCGTTAACGCAGAACCCATTTGACGGCGTTAATTTTTTTATAGCCGCGATTAACGGTCTTTTGTCCTAGCAAACTTTGTAGTTTTTTCACATACTTTTGCAACAGGACGCGGCATGCGTCCTGATCCATTTCAGCGTCTCGCGCTCGTCATCCACTCAAAGCCGGCTCGCAAGCCCGAACGAGTGTGTGCGGCGTGCCTGTTGTTTTGTTTCCGGTCTAGCTAGATCCGCTTGCGCTTTGGTTCGAAGAAGCAACGAAACGTCCTCGCGCGCGCAAGCAATTGAAATGAATGGGTTTCAGAGCGCAGCACGAGGACGTTTTGTGCCGCACACACTCGTTTCAGCTTGCGAGCCGGCCAAATAGTAACGTTATGTTTGAGTGGATGGCGAGCGCGAGACGCCGAAATGAATGCCAATGAGATTCTGAATGTAAAGTTTACTTTTAAAAAGTTGCCAAATTGTCCCATTGACAAGACCAAAGCGATCTGTATGTTTTGTCATTATGAACTGAGCTATCATCATCGCAGCACGTCCAGCCTGAAACACCACTTGATGATGGCCAAGCAAACACACACACACAAACACAGATGATGCAAATTCTCCACCCCCTCGTCAATATCAGGACCTCGTCAGTATTTCTTTCACCCTTTTATTGATGGACAGTGTTGCATTGTGTGAGAGATTATTTAGGCTATATATGTTAGAGTGAAATTGAACACTATTCCAATGTTATTTTCAATAATAATAATTAAAAAAAAACATTTGCACTAAACAAGCCAATCCACTTTTCCATGTTGATAAGAGCATTAAAATGAGAAAAAAATGTAACAAAAAGAAATCAAAAGACATTAAGAATAGATAAAAATGTGCGATTAATTAAGAGTTAACTATGGCATTAATGCGATTAATCGCGATTAAATATTTTAATCGTTTGACAGCACTAATATATATATATATATATATATATATATATATATATATATATATATATATATATATATATATATATATATATATATATATATATAAATATATAAATATATATATATATATATATATATATATATACATTTATTTTAAAAGCAGTTATAGATAACAGATGTGTTATTAGATTATGTATGATGTTCTAAGTCAAATGTAATGGAGAAGCCCTCTTAAACCGTTGAGACCCATTATATGTTCATGGATAAAACACTTATACCAGTACATATATTTTAAATGAGGTTCACAGTATGTCATGAATAGTTTGACTGAATTGATTCCAGCTTTTGATTATGTACCTCCTCAACACAGAATCTGTACCGTTCCCGCACAGCGTGTTGACTCTCCATTTTAGTGCTGCGCTGTGTAATAAACACTATTTATCAAACCCTCCCTCCTCTCTTACGTTCCTCCCCTGACTCCCTCTCGCTCTCTCTTTCCTTCTCTCAGTGTGGATGTGAGGCAGGTGGCCCAGCAAGAGAAGTTTGACACAGTTTCTGCATCTGAGATTTAATGTGCTGTAGTGCTGATGTTGAATGTGTGCATGTTCTGGGACAAAGTCAGTTTGTTCTGCACCACATGATCCAGTGAATCTGAAACTATAACGGTATTCTAACCAACTACAGCTCCACCAATGAGGCTTAAGTATCCCTGCATAAATACGTAATAAGAAACATTTAAATCCTATTATATGGATATATTTAATCATTATCAGATTCATTTAATATCATTAATATGATACAATAAAATACAATAAAAATAATCTAAAATATAATATAATATTAATATTCAGTTTATTCATAAACAACATAGTTACGAGCATCCTCTTGCTTGTGCATACCCCCACATTAATGGAACCTAAAAAATAAATAATAATTAAATCAAATAAATTATATATAATTAATAATCAATTAATAAATAAAAATAAATAATAATTAAATACAATGTTATGTGTGTGTGTGTGTGATATATATATATATATATATATATATATATATATATATATATATATATACTATATATACTATATATACTATATATATATATATATATATATATATATATATATATATATATATATATATATATATATATATATGTGTCAATATTCTCTAATGTTATTTTGGACAAATTTTGGAGGAATTTAGTGGTCTATATTGCTTACTGTCTCTCATTAAGAAGTCTGACCAGGTCAAAGTATAAGTAATAACTTAGTAAATAACTAAATTAAAGTTGAGGTAATAAGCATATATTAAATTAGAAAATGGACAGCAAAACATTTTTTTAATAAAAAATAACAAATAAAAAAAGAATGGCTGCAGTTGAATCAGAACAATAGAATATAGAATTTGATGCCACAAACCTTTTAAGGAAAATCACCAAATCAATGCTGTGATCTGGTTTAAAAGCATATTTATTGCAGGCTGTAGAAGTGGAAAATAAATGATTCTATTAACGTAAAGCCTACATTTACCAACCATTCACCTCAGGGATGCCTTATCGCGATTTAAAGTGTATTTAAAGGCTTAGTTCACCAAAAATGTTTAATTCTGTCATCATTTACTCACCATCATGTTGTTCAAAACCTGCATGACTTTTTTACTTCTGCAGAACACAAAAGAAGATGGTTTGAAGCCAGTTTTGGTTACGTAGACTTCCATTGAATGGATTATTATACCCCTCTGTATTTTAGAGTATAAGATATTTCTCAAAAATACCATCTTTAATGTTATGGAACGACAAAGGAGTTAATAAATGACAGAATTTAAATTTCTTTGTAAACCATCCCTTTAAATGTACCACCGGGTCCAGCTAGGACTGATAATTGAGACTTACTTCATCAAGTGTGTTTCAGATTCAGGATGGTCCCAACCTGATTCCCTCTTCTCCCTCACACATTTCTCTCAGTTCTCCTGCATGTATCACCCCTCCCTTCATCCCTCTCTCCATCTCCCTCACACTGCAATGAAATTCAGCATGTTTCCTATCTCTCCCTCTCACTTTCAATCTGATTTCAATGTGCAACACGATACCATGAGAGCATCTCCAACAATAGAAATGTTCACTCTCTTTAATCGCCGTAAACAAGCTCTCTGCATTTCATCGCTCCATCATCTCTGCCTCCCACACACAGAGACCTTGCAGTAGCATAAATCAAAAGATGTGGTTGGAATCACACACACACACATGTAAGTCGCCACACGCCAGCGAAACGCACAATGTGTCGGCTCGGATGTTTAACGTTACCCTCCACCAGCCAAATTACGTTTCACACATCTCAAACGTGGAGCGAATATCGCCAGCCACACACCAGCAAACCCCCTTCCCGGCATGATGAGTTACCCCTCACACTTAGTACCCCCATTCACGTGCACCCTGCCAGAAAGTAGAAGAAAAGAAGAGGGTCTTACTGAGGGTTCGGGAAGCAGATACATCCCATGGTTTATTCACAAAGGCCCTGGATACAAGCAAGGAAGCGCTAGCCTTTCACCATACATTCTCTCCTCCTCTCTCTCCTTTCTCTTTTCTGACTGCTGATTCTCTCCACTCATGCTGCTCCCTCCCTCCCCTCTCTCTCTCTCCCTCCCTCTCACTCTCCCTTTCCTTCTCCCTCTCTCTTCTCTGTGCAGTTTTACCTGTTAGTCAATGTGTCGGAAATGAACAATATTATCACTTATTATGACTCTGATGTAGTTATAATCCCAGATTGTGGATGTCATAATCATTTTCTGAAATTAATTAGGCTTAAAAAAGTGTAAATATTTTATTAAGGTGTAAATATCACAAATAATCATTGAATTAAACATTGACATAAAAAGAAAGAGTATTTCTTCTAAAACGTATTGTCAAAATGATCTGTTTCATTGACAGCTTACACCCTTGCCTGATTTAATATACGCAGTTCTATGAATATGCAAATTAGCCCCACCTACACTCACAACAGCTAAGAGATCCACTCGTTGACGTGATTGGTTACAAGGTAGTTTGTGACATCGGAAACACCAGCGAAATATTGTTTCCAAAAAAAAAAGTGTTTTTGAGACTGTCTGGTTCACTGCAGTTTTAAAGGGGAGGGGGGGTTGATTGTGATTTCACTTTTTTTATTTTAAATAGTGTGTAATGTTGCTGTAAAGTTACAGCGCTGAAAGTTCAGTGTAAGCAGAGATACCTGCTGCGTCCAATTCGCATACTATCCGTCCTAAATAGTATTCGAAAATACACTCACCGGCCACTTTATTAGGTACCCCATGCTAGTAATGGGCTGGACCCCTTTTGCCTTCAGAACTGCATCAATTCTTCATGGCATAGATTCAACAAGGTGCTGGAAGCATTCCTCAGGGAGTTTGGTCCATATTGACATGATGGCATCACACAGTTGCCGCAGATTTGTCGGCTGCACATCCATGATGCGAATCTCCCGTTCCACCACATCCCAAAGATGCTCTATTGGATTGAGATCTGGTGACTGTGGAGGCCATTTGAGTACAGTGAACTCATTGTCATGTTCAAGAAACCAGTCTGAGATGATTCCAGCTTTATGACATGGCGCATTATCCTGCTGAAAGTAGCCATCAGAAGTTGGGTACATTGTGGTCATAAAGGGATGGACATGGTCAGCAACAATACTCAGGTAGGCTGTGGCGTTGCAACGATGCTCAATTGGTACCAAGGGGCCCAAAGAGTGCCAAGAAAATATTCCCCACACCATGACACCGCCACCACCAGCCTGAACCGTTGATACAAGGCAGGATGGATCCATGCTTTCATGTTGTAGACGCCAAATTCTGACCCTACCATCCGAATGTCGCAGCAGAAATCGAGACTCATCAGACCAGGCAACGTTTTTCCAATCTTCTATTGTCCAATTTCGATGAGCTTGTGCAAATTGTAGCCTCAGTTTCCTGTTCTTAGCTGAAAGGAGTGGCACCCGGTGTGGTCTTCTGCTGCTGTAGCCCATCTGCCTCAAAGTTCGACGTACTGTGCGTTCAGAGATGCTCTTCTGCCCACCTTGGTTGTAACGGGTAGTTATTTGAGTCACTGTTGCCCTTCTATCAGCTCGAACCAGTCTGGCCATTCTCCTCTGACCTCTGGCATCAACAAGGCATTTCCGCCCACAGAACTGCCGCTCACTAGATGTTTTTTTCTTTCGGACCATTCTCTGTAAACCCTAGAGATGGTTGTGCGTGAAAATCCCAGTAGATTAGCAGTTTCTGAAATACTCAGACCAGCCCTTCTGGCACCAACAATCATGCCACGTTCAAAGTCACTCAAATCACCTTTCTTCCCCATACTGACGCTCGGTTTGAACTGCAGGAGATTGTCTTGACCATGTCTACATGCCTAAATGCACTGAGTTGCCGCCATGTGATTGGCTGCTTAGAAATTAAGTGTTAACGAGCAGTTGGACAGGTGTACCTAATAAAGTGGCCGGTGAGTGTAGAATTAGTACATCCCAAACCGTAGTATGTTGAAATGAGTGTTCCAAAGATACCCGGATGGTCTACTATTTCGGTTCAGAATCCGAAGTGTAGATCGGTGCACACTCTAACGGCTGATATATTGACCACAAACCATTGCGCGGTGGACGAGGATTCGGTTAGAACTACAAACACGAGTAAAAAGTGTTAAAAAACTACAGACACGGAAGGGCGAGCGAGTTCCGCGTTGGTCCCGCGGCTGTGTAGAGAGGTTTAGATAAACAGGTTTAAGTGATTAATTATCATTATCTAACCGGACGAAAATGAATTTATTCAATGTTGTCCACATTATATTGCATATGCAGCAGCATTGTGACCTTTTTGTAAAGACTACGTTTAGCCATTACTTTTTAAATGCATCATTGTATTCAAATTGCAAACACGAGGAGAGTATCTGCATGAAAGACCCACGACTGGCAGATGAACGTGCTCTGAAAACGGTAGGGAAATAAAATTCAGATAGAATGGAGGATTTTAGCTGTGACGAGATGATTGACAGGGCAGTTTACGGTGACAGGAAGCACGCAGCACGCGACAGAGCTGTCGTTGGAAGATGACGTGATAGTATGTCCCAAAGCTTGCCTACTTCTTTTGCTGCACACTCAAAAGTACATACTTTTCACAAAAAGATTACATACTTTCAGGCGTAGTATGAGTAGGCGAATTGGACGCAGCAATCGTCTTTTAAAAATCAGGAAGTTTGATGCCTACAAAAACGACTCGAATTGGGACTACAGCTGGGTTTTAGACGTCACTAACCCACACATTTACATTATCCCTCCCTCCGGAATATGCAGAAAAGGGCATGATCATATTTCTGCGGCTCGTAAGAGTGAGTTGTGTTCATCCAGCTGTCAGGTCTTCTGTGTTCGAACTTCCCACGGATGCTGTACTTCGTTAACAATGGATACAATTTATGTTTGATTATGTTCCTGAAAGTGACGATCGTAATCTAGCTCTCTGTGTTGCGCATTTACCGGAAGACAGCTTCCAGAATCTCCACGAGTTCAACACCGGATTCGAAAAGAAACTGTTACTAAAACATGAAGCAGATCCGAACTTCAGCAGTTGGTCCGAAAACCAGAGTCAGCAGTTGTTGGGCCACAACCTGTAAGTAGGCTAAGACTTCATCATTTTAAATGTATTTGCATGTATAATTCCCGATGTAGCGTTGTGTTTTATTTTTTCAAATGCCAGCGCTGGCTTTATAGCCACTATAGGCTACTAGTTATGCTATTTGTGTTGTCTACGACAAACGCGTACAAACATTATGGACCTGAATTTTGTATAAGTGCTAATGTTTAAACGTATTTTCATGTATATAATATGCTTTATTACTTTATTTTCAGATTTGATCAAGAACGTAAACTAATGCCAACGCTGTTTGAGTATAACATTAGTAGCCAGTTGCTATTGTTGCCAGTCAGATGCTATTGTGTAAAACAAACGTGTATAAAGTTAATGTAGCAAATTATCATTCAGAAACGTTTAGTAAGAGCCGGGTGTGGTGAGGTTCTGCTTGCCTCTCGTCATCGCTGCTTTCTCGGTCTGATTCTACCTCAAACTGATACTGCAGTTCGACATCATTATTTACATGATTGGACAGAAGCGCAGCACGTTTCCCCGTAAAAGTAATGGGCATTAACCTTTCGGACAAAGTGAGCGACAGTTTAGCCAATCACAACACACCAGCCCAAACTAACCAATCTGAGCCCACTGCCTGTTTCTGAGGGAGTGTTTTCAAAGAATCAGAATGTAAACCGGTCGTTCAAATGGACAGAGGAGAAGCGGCTGACAATAAAGGTGAAATTTATGAAAAATAAGACTTAACACCATAAACACAATCATGCAAAGACAAAAAGCAGTAAACCTCCCTTTAAGAAGAAAATACTCAGCAATTGTGTTGACTTTACATATGGTTCTCAAAGCATATAAAAACAACACATAGACATATAAACAATATAAAACTTGATTTTCACCACAGGGGGGCTTTAATATGACCTCACAGAGAATTGGAAAAGAAATAGTTTTTTTGTATTGTACTATATGCATGTCGCACAGGTTTCCATTGCCGCAAATGTGCACTCCTGCGTGTGGTTTGGATCGTCTCAGCCTATATTACTAGAGCTCTCACAATGCAGTACAGATGTCTTCTCTCTCTCTCTCTTTCTCTCTCTCGCTCGCTCGCTCTCTTTCACTGCCCTGACCACTGAACCAAACTCGCACAAACACTCATTACCGCAATACTGGAAAATCTTAGGATCTCGCCACAGGATATTCCTGTGAGTCTCTCAAAACTTGAAAGCTCTCTCTCTCCTGTCAGTCCTGGTCCCTCCTTCTGTCTTGGTGACAAAAACACACACAGGAGGAGTGGCTTTGTTATCTGGAGATCACTGCCTCCCACTCTCTTTATCTTTCACTGTGCTTTTCCTAACCTTCTTTACATCCTGACCTGCATATTTGTTTAATTACCATGAGGTGATATCTTTATCTTGTCTCTCTCTTTTACTCATGTATAATACATGCACTGGGCTGTTTCTATATGTATTTGTCCTAAGCTCAGTGATGCAGACAGGGTATAAAGAGAGGGAGGTCAGTTGTTTTTTGCCTTGAGTTCAGCCAGGGAGAGATTGAGGGATTGAGGATTTCAAACAGAACTGTTTAATGATGAGATGATAAATTAGTATTTTGAGAGAGAGAGGAAGAAGAGAGAGAGATGGAGGGAAGGGGATGGTTAATTCTCTATGTACACAAAAAGACGGCTAGACGCAGCAGTCCAGCTGTAATCTACCCAATCCTGGAGAGTCTTACAGTGCCCTGGCTATTTATAGATTAGCATCTCTCATACTGTGTGTGTGTGTGTGTGCTAATGTGATGCAGTATGGCTTTGTCAATCGGCATGCCCTATTGTATGAGACAATGAATTTGTTCCTGATCTAATTAATTTGAATTTTCTATTTGATCTGTAGGCAATAATACATGTTAATTGCTAGACTGCAAAGGAGCTCTTCAACCACCCCCCTCTCTTTCTCTCTCTCTCTCGTGTGTGTGTGTCAGATGTTACCTACATTGTGAGGACCAAATGCCCCCTGAAAATAAGAAAACAAATTTAAACATATCTAAGCCAATATCTAAAATGTAAAATAATTGCACAATGAAAGTCTGAAAATTTACTGAAGTTAGAGGACCCAACAAGTCAACGTATACAAAAATAATGTAGATTTTTTTAAATAAAATATACTTATAAATACGCTAAAAAAGCTTCTGGAGTCGTTTTTGTGAAAAAATTTTACTTCCGAATCTGAAAATGGGCGTGGCGGGAGAGCGGTCGATTCAAACAACAGGAAAACAATGGATTGATTTCAGGCGCTGAGAAACTACTAAAAGGGATACTCCAGTTTTTTTTTTGGAAATAGGCTCATTTTACAGCTCCCCAGAGTTAAACAGTAGAGTTTTACCATTTTCAAATCCATTCAGCCGATTTTCTGATATTTAGAAGAATATCAGTTTACCAGAGAGTTTCTGGTCTCATTGACTTCCATAGTAGGAAAAAAAAACTAAAGAAACTTCCATACTATGGAAGTCAATGGAGACCCAGAAACTTGTCTGGTTACTGATATTCTTCTAAATATCAAAAAATCGGCTGAATACATTTGAAAACGGTAAAACCCAGACTTTTAAAATTTTCAAAAAAAGTGGAGATATCCCTTTAAGCCTAGTTCGCACTACATGATTTTAAAAACTTCAGGCTTAACTATGTGGTTCACACTACATGACTTGCTCTCTGTAAAATCAGGAGTGTTCAAGTTGTTGAGCTGTTCACACCACACAACACAACGTGATTGAGCCGCAACAGGAGGTAACGCATTACACGAGTTAGACAACAACTCGTTTCTATCTTTTCTACAAACCACGTTTTGTCGTAAAAATATCACGCAGATAAATGAACCGGAAATGATGCGAAACAGCACGCGCGCCATTACCCAGTGAAGAAGATGAAGAACACAACACGCGAATATGGAGGTCAGACAGAAACTAGTGCTGCACACTGTTTGTGCAGATGATTTGCTCTGAGAGAAAAACACAAAAAGCAAAAATAAGATTTACCTGGTGACCTCATCCCATGCCTTGCTCTGATTGGCTATAGCTCATGACATCACGTGAGGTTGAGTCGTGCCGACAGCTCTGGATAACTAGCATGCTAGATATTTTTCTCGGGCTCGACGATGCGTCATGCGAGGCATACTGCGAGTGTCTTTGATGCATTGTTGGCTCTTTCATTCTAACAGATTGGTAAGCGTTGAAAATCTCAAATAACTTCCGCGTCAGCGTCTTTTTATGTGTGAAACCACCGTCAATCAAAAGGAGATACAGTCCTTTAAACATCACGCAGACCCCCAGACTCCACAAAATGTTATGAATGTCCAAAATGTTAGCACAATACTGCACTTTTAATCATTAATTTTGACATTATAGGAGAAGTTGAGCTTCCCTTGCAGTCTTAAAGAAATCGCCACTGTATAGCACCATCCTTTTTCTTGTTAGGAAACCTGTGGATTCGATGTCCTAAAAGGCGGAATTTTGCAACCTCCACAAACACAATCATTTACCATGATTATGATAAATTGAAATTAGAGCCCAACCGATAAAGGATTTTGAAGGCCGATACCGATACAAATATTTTGGGGTTTTAAAATTCGATATTCTGATATATTGGCCAATATTTTTATTTAATTTTTTCAGAAACGCGCAACAAAACATTAAAAATTTTCCCTAACATTAGTTGTTTGTAATTATTTAAGAGTTTTAACTAAAATAATATGATAATGCATTTTAAAAGAAACTTTCTTTTTATTGTCACAACAGAACAGACTGATGATAGTGGCATTAGCTAGCTTTGTGGTTCGCTAGTCTATGTTGAGCCATAATTTAGCAATGGATAACGTCATACTGCAAATTGTAAAACATACATTTTCAATATAACAGGCCAAGGAGAGATGATACGACTCATTGCTATAACTGTCACGCGCTATTAAATTAATACTTCAGTCACATTGTCAAAAGTTAAAAGGACAGTCAGTCAACTACGCTGTAAGCAAACGTAACGTAACTATTACTAGCTGATTCCACTTCACTCTCGGCTTATTTAACAGCAGCAAAACTGGACATAATAGTCACAAATGTTGTCATGCTTATTTGAGTTTAAGAGAACTGATGAGGATGTTCTTTTAATTGTTATTCAAGCAATGTATGTCTTAGTAACCAACTCAACGAGTGTAGGTGACAGGAACAGTGTAGAGTGCCCTCTAGTGGACAAACTTATACAACTCCAACACTCATGACATGGTTCAAGCGGTGTTTTCATCCGTTTTTATTTTATATTTTGAAATATTCATTTCATCTGCAATGTATAACTGCCGATATCCGATATTTTGGAAAATGCCTACATATCGGCCGATAACTGGTATCTGCGATATTGTGTATGGCTTAATTGAAGATAAAAACTACCGAAAACATACTGACTACGGCCGCTCTCACTGAATACCAGCCTACTCTGCACTGAGCAAGGCTGAGGCTCCTTGACGTTGACGTAAAATGACGCGATGTTGAAAAATAAAAGCCATTTTTAATGAGATGGTCCTCTACAGAACATGAAATCCATGGGGAGTAGTTCAGATCCAGATTCCAGACTCCTCCCACCTTACTTATAGATACAGTCGGTTGGTCTGGGAACGCCCCGGAACGCCCCGCCACGTGATGTGAATTTAGCCCGTGGGGGAAAACATTGGCTAGGCGCTCATTGAAATACATGGGACAATCATGCCGAAGAGTTGCTGTGTCGTTTTTTGTACCACCAATAAACTAACAAATTATAAATTGAAGTTCTACATCCTTTCTAATAAACATACAGAACCGGATAGGAGAACAAAATGGCAAAATTAATCTTAACTTATTAGATTACTGTGTGAGTAGATCCCTGTGTGATATAGTAGTGGATGTTAAACTCGTATTAGGCAGTGGGCCAGATTTGTCTGACGTTACATCCCTTACGAAAAAGAACTATAGTAATCCTATGGCTATAAGTATTCTATAATAATGCATAATACTTCTGTGATGTTCTGTAATACCTCTGTACTTTTAGGCTATGTCCCAAAATACTATAGTATTCCTATAGGATTAACGTTACTATAATATTTTGTCCTAAAATACTACAAGATTCCTATAGTTGTTTTTCATAAGGGATGTCTCATTCACATTAGCGTTATCAGCTGAAGGTTATCAGCTCAGTACAGACTGCAGTCTGTGAGAATTCGGATAACTGTCAGCAAAGTCCCTCTGCAACTTCGTAGCTACTACTACTTATCACAGTTTTACAAAAGCATTAATAGTTTGGAGTGAAGCATACGTACAATTGGTCAGTGACAAGGTTTTATGGACTTATAGTAACTTATACGCAAGTTGATTGAGTTATGCGACCGTAGCTAACCGCTATGTTTTACCTGGAGATTCAACCAGATAACAATAGTCTGGAAACGACACCTCCGGCCATTTGGTTGGGTCATTGACCCAGTTTTTAATTAAATAAGGGCAATCAGTAACCTATTACAGTTCATTTTGCAATGTACCGTTGCCGAGTCGGCAGGCGTCAATGACTCCTAATTTGACCTTTTTTGACCATTCAAATACATACGGTAGTCGCGCTGCTTTCCCCACGCCGACCACGCCCCCCAACTATGATGCGTTGCCGGCTGTATCCCTAAACCTACCCAGCTCCACCCCCTGATCCCTAACCCCACCCCTAAACCTACCCATCTGTGCTACTGTTTTATGAGCAGTCAAAGAAGAGCTCACTTTATCTACTAAACTAGTGCCCTTATGTCGTTTTAAAACATTTTAAATTCGGCATTAACTTTTCATATTATATTTTAATACAAGGTTATAAAGTCATTTAGATTTTATTTTCCCTGCAATATGCTCTTTAAAATCGTGAAGCAATGACCTAACAATGAACACATTTTTACAGCATTTGTTAATCTAAGTAAATGTTGATTAATAAATATTATAAAACATTATTAACTAAATAATCATAAATGTAATCATTATTAAAAATATTGTTTATAGTTCATTTGTTTTTCCCACAGGTAAAATGTATATAGATAACCAAGTTATTAGGAAGTCCGTACCATGACAGCACAACAAATGTGTTTCACATGTGTTATGTAGTGCATGTTCACTTGATACTGTGAATGACATTTTTAAAACGGACATGTTCGCACACAGATTTACGACCTTCATCACACAGGTCTAGGAGAGTACACACTGACCTTGAAGGCCTCAATCTACAAGGATAGTTAACAAATCACCTACTGTACATTGTGGGATCTAGCCACGAGTCCCCATAATGTATGAGGGTTTCTGCAAGCGTTAGGTTGGGGGTTGAGAATAGCTCAGTATAACATCATAGAAATGTCCACATATATGCTTAGAATATGTAATACCATGTTTGTATCACAGCATTAAAGAGTAAATTGCAGGTTAACCACCACAACCAATTAATGTGTTTAAGCTAAAGTGCTCAATATGTATATATTTATATATTGTGTCTTAAAATGTGTTAAAATAACATTTATTGGGGTTTCTTTAAAAAGGTAGCATGTTTTTTTACAGAAACTGGGTGATGACGTCATAAGAGGGAGCGCGGGCGGTAATGCATTCACTGTGTCTGAAATCGCTCCCTATCTACTATATAGTGCACTATATCGGATGTTGGCCATTTTGTTGTGGTGTCCGAATTCTGAGTGAACGACATCATTCCCTACATTCATTCACTACTTTTACCCACAATCCTCTCTGAATTTGAGTGTACATTCGATGTACACTTGCTGAAGCCCTATTTCCCACAATCCAATGCGGAGAGAACTGAGCACGCATTAAAGTGCGGCGCGAGCAAGTTTAAACCAGAGATTACATTACATCCAGTGGAGGATTTGAAAAATATCCGTTAATCGTCGTTAGGAAGCGTATTCATTTGGATATAATAACAGTCGCCGGAGGGTGCTCGACGACACGTCATCTGTGAAAGAGTTACAATTTCTGTCGATGAAACTACAAAGCTGGCACAGAGGTCTATATAATTACAAAATAAAGTCATTATGATTGCTATTGTTGTTAATATTATTTTATAAAGTAGGTAATGTAAAATAAAAGGAGTTTTATCAGTACGCGTGACAAAGCCTTTTCTGCGACAGCTCCAACTCTCCGACGCACAGAAACGTCAGCGTCCGAATTCACTCACTTCATCTTGTACACTCCTTGCAGATATAGTGCACTCAAATGCCATACATTATATAGGGATTAGTGAATGAGTGAACGAGTGAGCGGTTTCAGACACAGCCTCTGTGTGTTCGAGGTTAAAGGGAGAATAAAACGATTCGTGGTACTCCCGCAAACTAGAACTATCTATGAATAAAACAAAAAAAACTAACATATTTTTACTCATTGGTTGCAGAAAAGCAACAAGAACAACTAAAACAAAATAGAAACCATTTAAAAGGCCAGAGTTTCTATTTATAACATGTTTGCAGCGTTGAGCGATTTAGCCAATCACAGACATATGTGCTGTTTTCTAGGAACGCAATGGCAAATCAGAAGCATTTACGATAGACTTCCCTCACCGCTCAGAACTCACTGTTTGTTCAGTGATGAATTCTGTATGCAGGCAAATCCTTAAATTATAACAAACAAAGTGTAGATATTATGAAAGATTCATTGTTAATAACAGAGATGTGTGAGATCGCGATGAATTGATGTCAGTTTTTTAGGAATTATTATGGGAGCGCACTTTGCGCGCAGTCATGCCAAACCATGCATGACTGTAAGTTAGCCTGCTTGTTTTTTGTTATAACAGTGTGGTTTGTGTGTTAATGCTTAAATAACAAATCATTTATCAGGAGCATTTATGCTGATGTGTATGGTGGCGACACGTGGGCTAACTTGAAAGTATTTGGAGGTACAGAAAAAAGTATTTTGCGGGCGGGAGCGGGACAAAACATAAATGTTGCGGGCGGGAGAAAGTAACATAGAAAGTAGTTGAGAACGCCAGTTATAACAATGACCCACTTATTAAAAATTGGTCAGGTTTAAATCGGGCTGGGGCTCATAAGTACAGTTAAAGTCCCTGTAAAGTCAAAATTAAGTATGTGTTCTGAGTTTGTCACACCACAGACAAATGTGTAATTAGCCACCCAGCCAAATTTGAATGAAAAAAAAGCCGGCAAGTACATAATCTTGAAAAAATGAGCAGTATTCTCTGCACTCAAACTTTGGGGGCGTGTCCACTGACTGTGCTGAAACCACACCCACTCGCAGGAAAGCTGCCGACGGTGATTAGCTGATGCTGCTTTCTGGACGGGAGGATGAAGGCTAAGGCAGGGCAGCGGGAGATAGTCGGTTCGGCCCCGTTCACCAGTAACAGCGGATTATCAGTGAATCCCAGTTGTCTCTGAGGAAAGTTTATAAAACTATCCCATGTAAAATGATCACTACAGAGGCGGGTGTTGGCGGTGATCCTCAGCTCTCCATCAAGGTTGGCTCTCCTCAAATGAATCCACCTCTTCTTGATGTGATCGTTTTTAGGAAATTTAAATAAAGACACGATCTGTTTAGTACATGATCGCATCCAGGTAGTAGATTTCCGTGTCGAAGGCATAGCTAGCTAGAAAACTGTAGGCTGTAGTAACTGACAGCAACTCGCGATTGAGCGCCGAACTGATGCGAATGTGCTCTATTGTGAGGGAGTGGGGGCGTAGTGGGGGGGGATGGCTGACGCACTGAGCCTCAGTGGCCTCAGTACATCATCAAGTGGGGCGTGTCCTTAGAGCTCAGGGGCGCCAGTGCGTCATCGAGCCCTGTTTTAGCCCCGCCAAAAAAAATCCGGAAAATAGCAATGGTGAAAAACTGTTTAACGGTCTAACTCCACATTTCAGTACTTTATAGTTCACAGAATTTGTAATATGTTTTAGCAATACATTTGTAATTTATAATGTGCTTAGAATTTTTTTGTAGAATTGCCTTAGAAGGGACTTTAATGTGTCGGGCCGGGCTGGGCTCGGACACAGCGTGCTCGGGTAGGGTCGGGCTTGCTAACACTTATAGGTACAAATCAGTCGTTTGTCCTTGGGGAACTTGTGGAGCCTCTCCCCATTTTTGATTCATACATCCTGCACAAACAGAATATTTGGTTACACTTTATTTTGATAGTCACTTTAGACGTTCTACTAGTTATAAGTAACTTTTCAACTACGTGTCAAAGAACTCTCATTAGAGTATTAGTATATTATAGTAGACTGTTAGGTTATGGTTAGGTGTTAGGCTTTGGGTTAGGAGAATAAGTTAACTTGTAGTCGCCAAGTTACTTATAGTCAGTTGAATGTCTGTTGGGGATCAACAAAATAAAGTGTTAGCAGATATTAAGCTGACAATCTACTAATCCTCTAATGGTAGTTAGTTGACATGTAGTTAAAAAGTTACTTATAGTTAGTAGAATGTCTAAAGTGGACTATCAAAATAAAGTGTTACCAAATATTTAACCATTTTTGCTAGCTAGGTCATAGACCAGGCATAGAGAGTAAAAGCTTGGAGTCCCTTTTGATGACATCACGCCCAGCCTAGTGGAAGGGAAAGGGCGTGCCTAAAACCACTGTAAAATGTACCAACATTTCATATTATATGCAGCATTTTGGTACAAAAAAACAAAAAACAATTGTGGGCGGTTCTTATTTTTATGTTTAGTTAGACTATTGCATTATTATTGTGAAAAATGTAACCTGCAATTTACATTTTAAAGAATCATGGTGATAGACATATAACAGGTGAAATGGATTTCAAAACCAGTTTGGTTTTTCTCACTCTCTCACATAAAAACAAACACATACTCCCTCTTCAATGTTTCCCTGTCATTTGTTATCTGCTTGTGTTCTTTACAAATTTCCCAGTGCCCCTCATAAAGTACAAATATATAATATGTCAACTCCCTAACACACAATCTATCAGAGAGCTTTTATTAACTTCTGTTCTCTGTCAGAGTCCAGAAAAGGAATTACCTCAGGGCAGAGATTGGGAGACCCACACTGTGTGTAAACTTGATATGGCAACAGTCAAATCACCCTGTAGCCCAAGACTGATTGCCCACTGAAGCCAAGTAGGGTTGAGTCTGGTCAGGTTGCTGCTGGAAGAGGTGTTAGTAAGGCCAGCAGGCTGTGCTCACCTGGTGCTCTTTGTGCATCCTAATGCCCCAGTATAGTAATGAAGCCATTATACCGTAACAAGCACCATCCTTAGGATGAGATGTTAAAATGAGGTCCTGACTCTCTATGGTCATTAAAAAATCCAATTGTACTTCTCGTAAAGACAAGGCAAAATCCATTGAGCCTTATCAGTCATGGCCTACAAATACATTTTTAATACTTTTTTAAAATCTGCATGCATGTTGATTTTGAGCATTTGCCTGTGCTTCTTTGTTTAAGGGGGAATTAGGGGGGCTTTTGTTGGACTCAAATAACTCTTATTGTGATGAGCCTAGGGATAAGGGGAAAAGGGGTGGTCATTTTGAAAAGTGTGTGTTTTGGTGAGGTGGCATGGTTTGGGCTAACCTAGCTCAGAGTAAATTGCGCAAAATGATCTCTGGGAAGATCATTGTATCTTGGATGTTGGAGATGTTTCATAATATGAACGCTCTGGTCTGGGATGTACGTGGTGGACTATACTCTGGGGACTATTTTCCAGCTTGAGGATAAGCTGTTTTGTGTGGGGCCTTGAACCAGTGGATTAATACTTTTTTCTCTTTTTGGGACACTTGTTTTTTCATCAGGACTTCATCAGGACCCCAAAGCAGAAAAGGACTGCGGACAGGACTGTTGAGTATTATCTTTGTTATTTCTATTTTGATTGGATGGATTTACTAAGTCACAAACTTTCTCTATATGGACTACTTTGGTAGAGTTTTATTTGCTTGTGCCTGACAAGTTGCCTTTATACTTTCAATTCAATGTTGTTGGGGTCTTTGCTATCATGTTTTTGTGTAGTACTTTTGACAAAGAGTAAAAGGAAACAATAGTCAACTCCCTGAGATAATGATGCAACCCTTTTAAAAGAGTTGAAGTTGTTATAACTCTCTCAATCTTCTCCACCTAAAGCTGGTGTGTAGTGAACGCACTGGCGCTGTTGTTCTTTGGCTGCCGTCACATCATCCAAGTGGATGCTGCATACTGTTGGTGTTTCAGAAGAGAACCATGATATGATTGTAAAGCGCATTGGGTGTACAGTAGTACATAGTAAAGTGCTATATAAATGCCTCATTCATTCATTCATTCATTCATTCATTCATTCATTCATTCATTCATTCATTCATTCATTCATTCATTCATTC
This sequence comes from Hybognathus amarus, assembly GCA_030378365.1. Taxonomy (NCBI): domain Eukaryota; kingdom Metazoa; phylum Chordata; class Actinopteri; order Cypriniformes; family Leuciscidae; genus Hybognathus; species Hybognathus amarus. The sequence goes on from JAQIUQ010003360.1 coordinate 527,457, forward strand.
ATTATCTTGTGCTAACATGGCCATCCAATGGCCTCCATATAGAGACCTCCATATATGAGCTTTGTAGGACCTTCAAGTAGGATCCTATCCTATTAATATTCTTAAAATCAGTTTTATTCAGTGGTGTCACCCAGCAGACATTGCACAGAACTGCATGGCCAAAAATATGTGGCCACACCTATTCAAGTATGTTTAAGTTAAAAATTTTCTTTGGATAGAGATGAAACTTAATACAAAAATATCCCTATGCATGTATGTGATCTCAAATCTTTAATCTTTAAACAACAGGGTCCTTTTAATTCACAAATGAGGTCCATATTGAAATAGTTTACTGAGTCCAGTGTGGAAGAACTTGATCTGACACCAGTTGAACACCTATTGAATTAATTTTACGCTGAGCTTGGAGCCAAGCCGCATTACTCAACAATAGTGCCTGACCTCCCTGATGTTCACGTGTCTGAATGGGAGCAAGTCTCCACAACCGCCATGTTCCAACATCTAGTAGAAACCATTCACAGAGGAATGGAAGCAGTTATAGCAGCGAAAAGGGTGGATTAATGCTTTCGCGCGCTTTCGTGTTACATGTTACAAAATTAAATGTTACAAAAGACTCAAAGCATCAGTGAGGTCTGACAGTGACCTCACAAGTTGGTTGTTCCAATTCATTCCAACGATCTCCAGTAAAGGCTTGCCTGGTCAGTCATGTTTTTCCACATCAGGCATAGTAAACCATTTATTTAATTTTATTTATTAGTAAACCCAGTTGCACAAAAGGCCCACCACAAACTAATTCAGTACATTTTAAAGCACTCAGTTCTCTAGAATGGCATTTGATCAAGCTTTCTTTTTTTTACTGAAATGACTGTAATTGCAAAACCTATTAATTAGGAAAGGGTGTCTAGCCTACATTATTTTGACCATATAGTGCTGGTTTGGGTATCTTGAGAGGTGAGTAGTGTCTGTCACATCAACCTGTAACCAGAGTACCACAGGGTTCACTCCCAGGACCTCTTCTCTTCCCAATATACACAGCATTGCTAGGTTTTATTATCCAGGTAATTCATTTCCTCCATATAACTGTTACGACAATAACACAGAGCTGTACTCTCATTCAGGCTTACAACCCCACAGTAGCTAATTTGACCTCAGCCTGCCTGGTAGACAATCTGGCCTAAATGATCAATATACCCAACTCAATCTAGCAAAGACAGAGTACTCTTATCAGCCAGTTCAGCAATGCATCAATATTTCCCCATTCAGCTAGGCTCATGTACAATAAAGCCATGCAGAACACCTGAACTACAGACCACAGTGCGAAGACAGCCAGGTCATGCAGATTTGCATCGTTTAACAACCGAAAGATCTGTCCATTCCTATCTGAGCAATGTTGCATAGCACATTGTCCAGGGTCTTGTAATCTCTAGACTGTTTAACTGCAGTGCTCTTCTAACTCAGCCTTCCTTCACAGCACGATCAAACCTCAGCAAATGATGCAGAGAGTACAGAGGTGCATTTGGTCTTCAATGAGCTAACGAGAGTGCATGTTACACCTCTCTTTGTCTTGCTTCAGTGGCTGCCAGTTTCCTCTCATATCAAGTTCAAGACACTAATACTTGGATACAGAAAAATCCTTAAAATATTATTTTAATGTAATGTCTCGCTTTCATCTGTACTCTAGTCTGTACTTATATGACTAATCTAGGAATTTGCACTGCCTCTTTAGGATAAATCACTTACTGTATGCTGTCTTCCCAGTCACTTTGGATAAAAGCGCCTGCCAATAAATAAATAGAAATGGAAGTGCTTGTGTGTAGGCTATGTGCAACCCAAGTTTGTTTCCATCTTGACCCCCAAAAATAAATAAAAAAAATGCAGTCACAAAACACCATCATTGCTCAAGCTGGTTTGCATATATGTGTGTGTGTGTGTGTATATATATATATATATGTGTGTGTGTGTGTGTGTGTATATATATATGAAGAGTTCAGATGCAAAAGCCTCTAAATGCCATTTGAAATTTTCTTCTAAAATGATCATTTTTATCAAGCTTGTATATTTAAGTTCAGTAATTTCACTTAAATGGCAATGAGGATTACCTATTAATTGTCATTTAAGTGAAATTACTGAACTTAAATATACAAGCTTGATAAAAATTGTCATTTTAAAAGAAATATATATATATATATATATATATATATATATATATATATATATATATATATATATATATATATATATATATATATATATATATATATATATTGTGTGTGTCAGGACTTGTATTTGAATGGTGTGTGTATGTAAATGTATATTCCCTTATGCCTCGTTTCCACTGGGCAGTACAGGACAGTACAGTTTAGTGCGATTCAGGACAGTAAACTTGTATGCCGGAAAGTAGCGATCAATGTCATTCTCGCTAGTAAGCGATACAGTAAACAACAATGGAGGACATACAGCAGATCTTGTTTTTGCTTCTCGGCATGTGGCTGTTTTTCAAAAGAAGAAACAGTCCTGTGTTTCAACTGTATTAAAAAATGGCGCCTCTTGTGTTGTCACTCCCCCTTGTAGCATTCGGACGACGTACATGTATTATGTACAGACTTACATGATGAAATAGCAATTTATTTAGGCAAAAAACGAAATGTAACAAAATTCAAGGTTATTTTGACTAGAAGTGGGTTACTTAAAGCTGGACTATATCAGGTATATAGTTAACCTAGATAGTGAAATGATGGCTAAAACCCAGGTTCAAAATTGGTGTACTAGCAATATATATAGAGGGGAATGCATTCACGTGACTTTCCCGCCGGAACAACCCCCTCTCAGCCTGACCGAGTGGCAAAAGATCTGCTGCGTGACTGGATTTAATAGGGGAAACTGCGAAAATGTGACTAAAACGAACAATTTTATCAATTTAAATTAAATGTTGGACTCAACATAGTGTTCTTTACAACTTACTAAAGATCGTGATCCATGGATATTGACATGCAGCCAGGAATCGTGTTGCTGACATTTATGTTTGCCTGATTTCAACACCGGGGAAATAAAAGCAAAATAGACCTAAACATAAAACAAATTTGCCTGTGAATGTTTTATATAAATACAATATAGGTTTAAATCTGGGTGATTACTATCAGTGTTGTTATATATAGCCTATATATAATCATATTGATCCAGCCATAAAACTTTAGTTTTTTTTAGTCAGTGTTTATTAAAAAAACATCCAATGATGCAGAATATGGAATGATACATATTTATTTAATAGTTGTTAATATATATATATATATATATACTGTATATAACAATACAAAATATATGGGTATGGTTTTACAGCTAAATTCAGCATATTGACACAAAATAAAAACTGCAAATCCACCTTTTGCTGACTGGAGTCCAGTTGTTTCTGTGAATTGCAGTGATCCATTTGCTCCTCTTTCTATCGCAGTCTGTAAAAATATACCTCAGATTTTTTTGTCAAATCTAGTTGTAGAGTCAATCGCAAAGCTCTTTCCCATTTTATATGTGTTGTGTTTGTTTTTCGCGGCATTCACGCTGAAAACATATACAGCCGCTCAGTCTTTTTGCCACTCACTGTGAGGAACTGCAGGCACAGGAGGTGACGTCACGCGCATTCCCTCTATAGTCTCATCATATTGTACCTCACATGGCCTTGTCTTCGTACACTGGCACCAACAAGAAAAGTAATTGACAAAATATAATTAAAAATCTCTTTTTTGATAATCTATATTACAGTGAACCTGTAAAGTCATTTCTTCCATATTACAAAATAAATCCAAGTGAAACATCAGAAAAAAAAATGTAGGCCAGTTTCAAATTAATCGGTAGTTGAATGGATGGAGGCACATCTTAATACGAGCTTGCAGTTGTTTTATAGGCAGGGTATATTGTGGACTGAAATGAAGTCCGGCATACGTAACCTGAAAGAGGTCTGTGTTACGGCCCTTTATTTGCTATAAATACGCTGTGTAAAATTGCCAGATCGAGTTTCTGTAGTTCTAATGGAGACATAAGAAAACTACAAATTTGACTTGCTTTACATCAAGCATTACAATAGTCATTATTTTGTTTTTCTTCGTTTCTGATCATACTTTCATGAAATCATGCAACATACTCCACCTTGTCTGTGGACATCGTTCATTCAAAAGCCGGTGCTGGATAAACATCGAGCATGCCTGTGACAATAGGCTGCGGTAGGCGAAATTATTTACGACAGCGGTAATAGACAATTCCGCTTCCAACCAGTAGGGCGACCGCAGAGGAAAAGTTACTTGGTGTTGCTTTAAGTATTCCGAGCACTTAAAAAAATGACAAGCAATTTTATTACAATCTGAATCTCCCTTAATTAGGCTTGGATGTGGAATACACAACGGGTGGTCATTACCTCAGTGTTGCTGCCCTGTGAATGATCTTTCTGTGAACTCTGCTGTACTTGGGTCTTCACACAAATGTGGTTGGATAATGAGACTGAGATAATTAGGTCCACCTGTCATCTCTCTCACATGGACACACACCTTTGTGGGTAATAATGTAGGACTCTGAACTCTATAACCTCAATTTTCTTTCTCACGCACATGTGCATGCTCAAAAGCAAATGGAAAAGGATCTCTGTATCAATACACATTTGTTATTTTGTTTGTCCTTTTGAAGGCTCTCTCCGACAGTGCTCATTCAATTCTACTTACTTTAAAATCGAGCAAAGGAGGAGGCTGATTTGATACATAGGCAACTCTAGGGCATTGATTTATATCTTTAATGGTGGGTACAGCTGTGATAAGCATAAGGTGTCGTTTATCTCACTCATGCAAGCATACTTAAGAACATGCATGCAAAGCAAATCCCCATACATGGATTAATCTAAAGGTGAAATCTTGTGTTTGAAACAGGATTTAGATGAATTCGACAGGCACATGTCTGTTTCAAATGAAGTTTGACTCATTATTTACCTAATCATGAGGACATGGGTCTAGGTGTTTTTTCGAAACCTCTTTTAAATTGATGTCTCAGTGTCACTAACTTGGAAAGCACAAGGAACTCCCATCCCTCCTCTATAATTTAGATGTTCCCTCTCTCAGGTTAACCTACATTCCCTTCCATTTTGTCTAGTCTTCCGTCTATCTGTTCTCTCTTCCATGTTTCTGTCTAAACTACTTCATGTATAAGACTTGTCAACTGTCCATATTATAAACGTTATTGTCCATCAAACGCTGCATGTAGTGTATCTGTTTTAACTAAACACCAACAATCCCAACGGCAAAACCACATTTACATCTTTCTTTTCTGTTTCTTCTTGTCCTAGTGAAAAAAACTGAACTTTAAGCAGAGACTATGTGCTGGCATCTGGTGGAGAGTGATGGTAATACAACCATGTTTAACTATGATTTAAAGCAGGAATAGGTCAACTCGAGATCTATTATACCACACAGAGCGATCCATATCTGTTATTCGTCAGCTGAATCTTAAAGGGACAATGAGTGCATTTTTATGTATTTTATTATTTTAAAAAATCTATATTTTTATTAATATGTCCTTGATGCTGTACAAATACCTCTGCCAATTATCTGACTTATCCTAGTAAACAAGAAATTTATTATCTATGTATACGTGGGACGGGTAGATCCACGGAGGCTTCCATGTAGTTCCACCATCTTGAAAAACAAAAAGTACTAGGCCAACGCGTTTCTACAAAGCATTTTCATTCAAAGCCAGCGTGAGTAACTGAAAGCAGCAGAAACGGAGGAGCAGAGCATTGAGAGGCGCTTGTCACCGCCTCGGCAAGTTTAAAAGGCTGCTTTAGCCTTTATATGCTTTAGCTTAAATGTTTAAAGGGACTGTGTGTAACTTATGTAATTTGTTATCTAAAATCAATATTTTTATACATAAATATGTTCTCAGTGGTGTACAAATACCTCTGGCAAACTGACTTATCCTCATAAATGAAGAATTTGTTATCTTTATATACATGGGACGGGTAAGTCCACAGAGGCTTCCATGTCATTCCGCCATCTTGAAAAACTTAAATAGCAGAGAGGATCAAAAAGTACTAGGCAAACGTGTTTCCACAGTATATTTTTATTCAGAGCCAGCATCACGTGACTGAGGCAGCAGAACCGCAGTGCAGTGAGAGGCGCTTGTCTAAACCATAGGCGGTCTGACCCTAAACCCGGCAATTTAAAAAATGTTTCAAAAATGTAGGTGCTATGATTTAGGTGAACGTTACCAGTTGATGTTATTGCCGTTGTGACGGCAATAGAAGGCTCCAACCAACACACACCTCCATTGTTGCAGACTGCAGACAATACACAAATCACTAACCTGAAAGTAAATCAAAGCATACTTAAAAATCGTGTTTAAAAACCTCACTTAAACAAGGGTTTCGTCTTAAATTCGTCTAAATTCGTAAATTTGCGTTTCGTTATTGTTATCGTTTTAACTAAAGATATTTCGGATAATATAGGTGAACTTAGCTTACTTACCAATTAATATTGGTAAGTACGGAAAATCCGGGCCTGTCGGGAAAAAAAAGGCACCAAAACCATTCAGACGAAACAAAAGACAAATCATGTTAGTTTACTGTTAACATAAATGAAAACATTTGCAAATGTGTTTTACATAAAATATAAATAATATACTAACCTTTTTGGAGTTACCGGTACATCCCTTGTCCACATTAACTGCTACTTCAACCATACAGTCAAAAAAATTCAAAAGAAATCTCTCTTGCCTCTCTTGCCATTGGAAAACAAGACAGGCATATGGCATTAAACAAGAAACACGAAGGAACATGGACAATGAACCCTCACGGGACTGCAAACACAGGGAGATTAGGGGAACAAACATAGGTAACGAGGCAGGCAGGTGGGGAAAATTAAACAATAACGAGATAACAAGATGGGTGGGGTTTGACAATTGAGAGCACATGGCACAAGGAAATAACTTGAAAGCGTGTGCTCACTCACAACAGACCAGACACAAACACATGACAAACCGGGAGTTTCACAGCTCTGTCATTAAACCTAAAGAAAACCCAGACAAGGGTGATGCCGCCGTCAGTCCGGATTCCTGGCTGAGGACCAGGGTAGTTCTGGCAGGACAGACCAGGGAGACTCAGGTGGGTCCAGACTCCTGGCTGAGGACCAGGGTGGTATTGGTGGGACAGACCAGAAAGGCTCAGGTGGGTCCAAACTCCCAGCTGCGAGACAGAGAGGTGCAGGCTGGGAGGCATCCTGGGCGGAGCAGGCCGTCCAGGCGGCCAGGGTGGAGCGGGTTGTGCAGGCCCTTTGGGAAGCCACGGCGGAGACCACCCTTCAGGTGGCCATGGTGGAGACGACCAGGGCGGCGCAGGCGACCGGGACGGGGCAGGTTCTTCGGGCAGCCATGGTGGAGGTGCCGACCACTAGGGTGGCCACGGCAGACCAACCTTCAGATGGCCATGGCGGAGATGACCGACGCAGAGATGATCCCTCAGTCAGCCATGGTGGAGACGACCCTGTGGAAGGCCATGGCACAGGAACAGACACCAGCTCAGAAACAGAAACCGGGAACAGGAACAGAAACTGGAACAGAAACAGACACCAGCGGCCATCTTGTCTGGAGACACTGGCTCTGCAGACGTGACATGAACAATCTCTAGCTCGGCAGACGTGACACGGACAGTCTTCTGGCTCAGCAGATGTGACTTGAACAGTCTCTGGCTCAGCAGTCGGCATCGGCAGGGCAAGGATCTCAGGTGGTGCCGACAGGGCAAGGAGCTTGGTCGGTACCAGCAGAACAAGGAAACTGGGCGGCGCCGGCAGGGTGAGAGGCTTGGAGATGGCTTCCAGACCCTGTGGGATCGCAGACTCCTCCTCTGCCCGTCGCCTCCTCCTCCGTTTGCAAGATCTCGGCGGAACTGCAGCCTCTCTGATCACCACTGGCAGTGCATTAGGGAGAGTGGGCATCTTTAGGACAATCAAAGTCAGGTCCTCCGGGGCTACAGCAGGCTGCTCGGTAACAGCCTCCGGGACAACAGCTGGCTGCTCAGGGACGGCCTCCGGGATGGCAGTGGACTGCTCGGGAACGGCCTCCGGGATGGCAGTGGACTGCTCGGGAATGGCCTCCGGGATGGCAGTGGACTGCTCGGGAACAGCCTCTGGGACAACAGCTGGCTGCTCGGGGATGGCTACCGGGATGGCAGTGGACCGCTCGGGAACGGCCTCCGGGACTTGAGGGGCAGTTGGCTCCTGCGTCCTCCGCCGTGTCTGATGGCGAGTTGGTGGCGCCAAGCTTTCCTCCTCTGGAACCCCTGCAAGCTCTCCGAGGTCCACTGGGACCGCTGCAGTTTGCCTCACTAGAGGGTTTTCTCATTGGTCCTGTCCTCTCCTACGGCCTTCACAAGTCCCAGAAAATCTGGCCAGGCAGATTCCCTCAAAGGGTTGTTGGTGACTAGGAATTTTAGGGGAGTTGTCAGTAGCAGTACTGGGCTTACCTCCTCCAACCTGCCAGCTGGCTGCTATCTTCTCCTCAGGCCTACGTGCACACATAGCAAAATAGTCGAACAAAGATATCTGAGACTCTTTCTCCACTCCAGACTAAAAAACCTCACTCTGCTGTATCCACATATAGCTGGTTCGTTCTGTCAGGGAAGGTCAAAAAGTGAAGTGAGGATTCAAGTGCGGATAGGATATTTATTAAATAAATAAAAACAAAAACAAAACCACAAAACAAAATCACAAATTGTACATTTTGGGTTTAGTTCAAGTAGACTTGAAAAGAACATTACCTCACTTAATGAAATATATGGCTATAAGCTGTAAAATATACAGGCACCAATTTGTCATCCCGTAATATCGGAAACATTTTCAATGTAGTTTTTAATGGTGAATTTCTGGCAACCACCGCTCCCATTTTTTCCAGTTAATTTAACATGATGTTTTTACTGTGTATATTAGAAAAGTTTGCTTATTTATATTTTAACGCACAAGTATGGGACAGGTTATGCAGTTTAATACTTATGATTAGGGGACTGGAATTCCCCTAACTGTGAACAATAGCAACAGTGAAGCTTGCCATGGCATGCAAAATTAAATTTAAGTTTTGGATATGTGAAGCAAGTTTTCATCTACTTAAGTGATGGGAATTGAATTGTGTGTTTGTTGTATACAGTAGATTGTGTGATTATGCACATTTCTTTGAAAGAATGTTTTTTTAATGTATAGTCTCTCTGCCTAAAAGAAAAGGCAGTACAATGAGGACAAAGAGTAATATGACTCTTCTGTTTCCAGTAAATTAGGCTGAGTATGTCACCGAATGTGCATGCTAGTTTTGCTGTACAGTACACGCACATTGTGACTCATAGAGAAGGGAGGGAGAGAGGGATTGTTCCATGCTAAGTCTTGGCTAAATTCCAGGCTCCACTTTGATGCCAGAGGGTCTCCTTCTGTGCAAACTTCACACTGAGGGATCCGAAGACTTGCAGAAAGCAGCCAGCGCGTTTACCTCTCCCAACCTCATAATCTACAGATATTACACGTTGTCTTTGTTTTTTTTAAATACTTAGTTTTTTTCTCCAAAACCAAGAAACCAAACCAGATGTTGACTCGGATTTGGATCTGTGTTGAAGTATCAAAACAAGTACTGTTTAATGACCGTGTTTTCCATAGTAACAAAATCCTGTTGTTGTTTTGGAGCGCTGATTTTCAATGACGGCCATATATTCCCCTGATAGTTTCTTTGGCATCTAAGCTAAAGAGAGCCTGCGATGGAGAGTCGTGCAGTCAGAATGAACAGCAGATATTTTCCAGGCCGCTGTGTGAAAAAGAAAAAACACAATGCACCTGAATCATTAATAGGCCTCAGGAGGATATTGAGTGTTAGAGAGAAAGAGATTGAACGAGAGAGAGTGAGAGAGAGATTAAAACAAAGATGTGCAGGATGGGTGGAATTGGCTTCCTGAAGAGTGTTGAAAGAACAGCCACATCTTTACATGAGCGGTATTCTCTATAACAAAACCTGAGTATACTACACAAATTCCCTGTTAAAATGTTCAGTAGTGCTAGTCAACAGCATTATGCTGTGTTTTGGAGGGGATGCTGGTGTGTCTACCTGTCTTTTAACTAGCTTGAACCAGCTCCAGCAGCAGAAATAGTGAAAATTTATATTAAAAAATAATGAAATAAATATGGTGTGCTGCCATATGTATGTAAGTATGTATATATATATATATATATATATATATATATATATATATATATATATATATATATTTCCAATATATATGTATTTAACTGAAATATATATTAATGTCATTTTGATTGAAACCTGCCTGTTGTCACAATGCGCTCCACAACACCCTCTCCTGGTCTCTCAAGATCTCTCTCTCCTGAGTTCTAGGGCTGTGTTCCAGTCCACTTTTAGACACGTACTTGCGAACTTCCCTAAGCACTTCCCCTCGGGGGAATCCCTGCCGCCATTTTGAAGTGCTTTCCACTTCGTAAAGTGAACGAGGGAAGTTTAAATGGACAGAGACTTGTTTCCTCGATTTAGACCGAGGGAGCGAGTCTACATCATATGTACACTTCAGGCATCTATATATCCCACAATGCAGTACGATTGTGACCACAGATCGTCTAATCACAGATTGTCTAATCGTCATCGTAACCACAGATCTTCTAATTCCCACCACAACAAACACTTTTTGATATATGAATTATGATTTCTTTATTTATTTTAAAATAACCCAAACACACCTATATACATGTGGATGCTGCATTAAACAAATTCGTAAAGGGGAAAAAAGAAAATAATAAATCAACTCATAGCTGAGTCAAAGTGGTCAAGGGCCTAGGACGTTCCAGTTCAGCTCATTGCGGTTTCTGCCAGTAGTGGGCACTCGTGCAATGTAAGCAATGACTTACATCCGAGTGAACGTGACAGAGGGAAGTTAGCGAGTGAAGGGCATGGCAATTTTGGACTTGAACGCAGCATTGGACTTCACCTCCCATCACTGCCAGTAAAAACCACCTTCCATCCCTGTCTCATCTCCATCACTGTTCCCATTCAGCTCCTATTTATCTGGATCTCTCTCCCTGTTGTTCCCTGCGAAGTCTTGTTTCTGCCACGGAGTGCAACTCTGAGCATTATTCCTAGTTTCTGTGAATTCCTGGTTCCTCGACACTAGCCTGGTACCCTGACCACTCCATGAACGTTTGCTGCCTGCCTATGACCCCTGCCTGGTAACCACTCCAAGTTTGGACTGCCCTTGCATTATTCTAAGTTTTGTACTTTTTCTGTTTCTCTCTGTTTGAAGACTTCATTAAAGTTATTGCACATGGATCCAAACGCCTCTGACTCTTCATCACAGAAGACTTCGCCATCTCAGGATCCAGCAACCTTACAGCGTCTAACCACAGAAGTCACCAATCAAGACTGCATACTGATCATTCATAAACAGCAGCTTGAGAAATTAACTTCACTTACCGAGGAACTGGTGAGATCCATGCGGTCCCTTACAAAACAACCCGGATCAGAACACAACTGCACCTCTTGCTCAACTACCGTCCAGTGTGAGTAACATTTATACCTCCAATAATCCTTGTTTATTACCCGACAAATACGACGGCTCATCAGCAACTTGTAAGGGTTTCCTCCTGCAAAGCACTCTGTATATTAACCAGCAATCTCACCTTTTCCCAAACGACAACAGCCGGGTCTCTTTTATATGTTCACTGCTGACAAGGAAGGCCGTGGAGTGGGTGACAGCGCTTTGGGAAGGCGGTAATCTCCGTTTCCCTCTTATGATGATTTTCTAACCCAATTCAGAGAGGTTTCGTGCATCCCGCCGGTGGAAAGGAACCAGGGACGCTGCTATTGTCTCTTCATCAAGAAGGATCTTCCATGATGGATTACACCCTCACCTTTCGCACTCTCGCTGCACAGACAGGCTGGGGAGAGGATCCTCTGAAACTGCTTTATCGGTAAGGGTCTGAACTCTAGTTGACAGGGAGCTTCTGGCCATGAAGACAGCCTTTGAGGAGTGGAGACATTGGCTGGAGGGTGCTCGACTGCCTTTTACAGTTCTCACCGACCATCGCAATCTCGAGTACATCAAGTCAGCAAAGCGCCTGAATGCCCGACAAGCCAGGTGGTCTCTTTTCTTCTCGAGGTTCAACTTTAAGATCACGTATAGCCCAGGGTCCAAGAACGGCATTTTCCCGCCAATTTGACGGTAAAATCGACCATCCCAAGCCTGAGTACATTTTGCCATCTACCCTCATAGTAGCCCCAGTACAATGGGATATCATGACTGAGATCTCAGCAGCACAAGATAATTATTCTACTCCCCTGGAGTGCCCTCCCTGACCGAGTTTTCATGCCACAGGATCTTCGCACTCGAGTGCTTCAGTGGGTACATTGCACACCCAGCGCTGGTCACCCCGGGATTGCAGCCACATAACTTCCCTGCAAAGTCTTGTTTCTGCCACGGCGTGCAACTCTGAGCATTATTCCTAGTTTCTGTGAATTCCTGGTTCCTCGACCCTTGCCTGTTACCCTGACCACTCCATGAACGCTTGCTGCCTGCCTACGACCCCTGCCTGGTAACCACTCCGAGTTTGGAATGCCCTTGTATTATTCTCAGTTTTGTGCTTTCTCTGTTTCTCTCTGTTTGAAGACTTCATTAAAGTTATTGTACATGGATCCGAATGCCTTCATCACACCTGTCAACGATATTTCCATACTTCCGCGTACCCTGCTCGCGCAGACATAACATGCCATTCACACGTTGCATAATGGTTAGGATAACTAAAGGTCTAGGGTTAAAGGGGTCATATAATGCAATTTTTGTACAAGTTAATATGAATCTTTAGGGTCTAAATGAAAACTTTGTAATATACTTTTACTTTTATTAAAAAATGTCATTAGTATTTTAATAAAACACACATTTTACCAGCTCAAAACAGCTCTGTTTTCAGCATGCCGTTTCAGTGCACATGCCTTTAAATGATAATGAGCTTTGGTCACCGCCCCTCTGCGTACACAGTTTTACACAATAACCATCGCGAGTTGTTCATTATAAACATGGGATTATGAATTATATTGAGAACATTGTAACGTTACATAGAATACATGTTAGTATTGGTAGTAAAAAATATTGTGGAGGTAGTAAAAAGGTAGTAAATTCATCTCTATGATTCCTGCATAAACCCTGTATAAATATATAATTATAAATTATAAATACATTATAAATTGCATTTATATCTGATCTGGTGTTTTACGGCTACATAATGGGTGCGATGTAGGTCTTAATTTTCAATAAAGTGCTCTTAAAAAGGTCTTAAAAAGGTCTTAAATTTCGGACTGATCAAACCTGGGGGAACCCTGAAAGTAACGAATTACAGTAACAATATTACTTTTTTGGGTAACAAAGTAAAGTAACGCATTACACTAAAAATATTGGTAACTACACTACTTTACTATACTACAGGAACACGCCTTCCTGTCGTTACCCAATCCGCGTTTGCCTGTGTGGAAAGTTCCGATTTTAGTCTGTGCGTGCGCAGCATTGCCATAGAGACTGATTTGAGTGACATAGCTGCCGGTTTGAAGAGAGGGAAGTGTAGGACGGAGACAGGGGGTTTCGGCAAGCGGCAATATTCACATTACTTTCAGTTTATTGCTCGAAAGTACAAAAATATTTGTGTGAAATATAGGCTACTCTAGTAAACCCTAAGATTATTACTTGTGACATTAGAAAAAAATATGTGGATATAAAAACATGTATATAGGCTATAGAACTAAATGAACGATCTCTATTTTCTAATTTCACTAAACATTTCATTAAGTTTCGTGGACATTTTACAAAAAATGGATCTTGTAGGCTCATTTTGTAAACATAAATAACTGATTTAGATGCGCAAACTGGGTGCCGTTGCCGAGATGTAGGCTACATGCTCTGGCAGATTCGAGCTTCTTGAGGTCGTTGATCCTCCGATGCGGCACCGCAAAAAAGCTGTGCGTTTCAATGGGTCTTGCGCGACCGCCTACACCACAATGACTTTTTTTTTGCCACGCGCACATTCGCGCTCGTGCGGATATGTTGCAGGGTTATTGTAGAAGACATGCTTCCCCTGTCGCACCATTAATCCCCCAGGTTTAGAAAAATTACTTTTAAATTACGATTAAGAATTTTAAGGGATAAAGTGACCTTTATTTTTTTATTTTTCATGGACCTCTTCATTTTGTGTTTTTTTATTGCCAAATAAAAAGTCAAATAAAAAGCTGGTTTTGTTCTCAGGAGAAAGAGTTTTATTCTCCAAAGCCTGTGTTTTGAAACTTGTGTGTTGAACCCAATTTAAAATGACCCCAGCATAGCCTCCTTTATCCTGTTGTTTGTGAATTTTACAGTGCGGCATATTTATTTGTGCAGACAAGGATATTGTTTGTTCATGCTATTTTGTATAAATTTGTACAATAAAGTGGTGATAGGGCAAAAAGTGATGATAGGCTATGATGTTTGTCCATGGATCTACACGGTAAATTAAGAAACAGGAAGTAAAGTAATAAGTAAAGTTACTTTTCCAATGCAGTAGTAAAGTAATCTTATTACAATTTACAGAAGTAACTAGTAACTAATTCATTTTTTAAGTAACTACCCCAACACTGGATTTGCACCATTTGAGACATGAGATAATTTAACTCTGTTGCGTTCTTGTGTTTTGAAGAAGGCCAGCTTTGGAGACGTTCTGAAAGGAGGGTGGGATCTCATGCTTTCAAAGCTAACTTGCTATTGCTAGCTCCTCCGGAAATTGCCTACCCTGCCTTTAAGCACACTTCACAATGGGACCATGGCTGTCCTGCAAGATTTTCTACAGACAAAGATCTAATATGGCTTCCTTCAGATGTCTCTGTATATAATGCACAAATTGTTTTGACTACTACTATGAAACTTTATGCTTTAGTCTCTTTTGGAGCTTGACAACACCTGGTGCCTATTCACTTTCATTGAATGGAAGAGAGTAGCTCAGTTCATACATTGTGCTAAACTTCTCCTTTTGTGTTGTACGGAAGACAGTCATGGGCTTTAAATGACGTTAAGTAAATGATTGAATGTTCACTCTTTTTAGGTGAACTATATCTTTAATGCCTTTCTGATGACCCAGTTTGCTTTGAATTAAACTGGAACCAGCAGTGGAAAATAGTATGTGCAGCAATAGTGCTTGACTACAACTATAAAAACTAACTTGAATTTGTAAGTGTTGTTTTTGAGAGTTGCTCAAGGTTTTGTGTCAGTTTAATTTGTCTGACTGAGCACTGCGAGTTCTTGTCTCTTTCTTTCTGTGTCCTGCCAACCATTCCATGTGTCTGTATCTAACCTCCTTTATCTCTCTCTCTTCCCTCCCTCCCTCTCTCTTTCTCAGTCACTCACTCACCCCACTCTGCCCCTTACAAGGAAAGGCAGGCAGGGTTGATGTCATAGTTTGAAGAATTTTCAAAGAATCCAAGGGGGAGAGACGAGAGAGAGGTGTTTGGACTGTAATACGCATGACCTGTGCGAAAGACAAGCGAGAGAGAACTTGTTTAGACGGAGGGATGGTGTCATTCCTTTAAGAGACATGTAGGGGAGGGTTCAACAGCTGGGATTCAGAAAGAAACAGGAGTAGAGACTGCAGAAAAAGTTATCATTGAAATCATTTACGGAGAGAGAAACAAGAAGAGAAGGAGGAGGCAGACAAAGAGGTAAGTCAAAGCTGTTTTCAATATAAAAAGACTGATAGCTTGTTAGGGTGTTTTATTTAATAACCATCCGGCGTATGTTCATGTTGAGGTAACTAACTTGTTTTAACCTGTATTTTACCTCTTCATCTATAGCACTGTTAAACACAAAGAATAAATCCAAGCTGCATCCATCGAAAGAGAAATTGAAAATCAATTTTCACATCATATTTATAGTAACATGTAATAACAAAACCTAACAAATGTTTGTTTGAAACGTATATTTGAACTATATTTGCTATATTTGTGCTATTTGCTATTATTTTATGACCCGTATAGGCCTCTAGTTGATAAGAAGAAACATGTAATATTTATGTTAAAATTAATTTGTCACAGTATTAAAAATAGCTTATACACTATAAAACGGTAAAAACTTGAATACTGTGCAGATCTCTAACAGCAGTGCAGTCATCATTGGCCGCAGATGTTGTCCCACCTCCAGCGGCCAGGAGAATGCGGAAGTGTGAACCGGAAGTGTGTCTAGAGTCGGTACATTTGGAAAAAGTTCATGCTGGCAGATTAGATTCGCTGATGATCGTCCCCACGAGATCTTGTCAGTACTTACAGAATGGTGCCTGACGCTAACATATCACCGTGAAGTGATATACATTAAGAAAGGATACTCATAAAGGGCTGTAGGGATAGAAATTAGACGCGTTGTCTCTTTGTACTGACATAACTGCACCTTTCCGGAGGAAAACGAACAGTAAGTGGCTTGTTTCACCTTTTCTATAATGTGTTTTTGCTATAATTGTAATGACAGAGGTTTGTGACACAGTGAACCGGTAACGTTATCTATCCGCATCAAAACCACAAGCCATGTGCATTTCACAGTGGTTTTTATTAATGTATAACTACTGAAATATTATTTCGGTCATAATGTTTTTTTATGTTGTTTTGTTTTTTCTGAATGATTTTAATTTATTTTGACTATAAAAAATATATGCTTTTTATAATCGCTTTGGAATTCCGTCCTCCTTGAAACATGTTTAATGAGATAACCTAACCTAAATAAAGTGAGGGGTGGGGCTCGTGTACAATGTTAACTATGTTAAATCTTAATAATGCTTTCAACTAAACATTGCGAGCTAGAATCCTAATTTTATTTGGGAGCTTCTCTTGTTACTGTCTGTTTTCAATCAGATATCCATATAAGGTTAAAGCAACTTGTTTTAACTCATACTGCTCTTGCGTCTGATAAGCTAGTTAACTTAACGTTACCTCCAGGAATAGCTAACGGTACACAAACCTTTCCGCGTCTGAATAAGAGACCGCAATATTTGTCAATTCAGTATAATTTAAGGCGATAGTGTCGTAATGAATGAACCCGGTATTTATCTGGGTGGAGTCCATAAAGATGACAAAAAGGTTTACTGGCCTTTAGGCGACGCCAGAATGATGGATGGATGTTCCTCTTCAAAATAAGATGTGCTGAATTCGGACTGAAATGACAACATGATACCACCACAAATGCTCTGATCATGTTAATAAAGCTATTTATCCCCCGTTATAACATACAACAATAATATTCAATGCAACAGTTTGTAATGAGGAGTGCAGCTTTTTCGTTAATTTCGTTAGAGAAAGTATCGTTCTGATTGGATGAGCAGCAGTTAAAGGAGTAGTTCACTTAAAAAAAAAAAAACCTTTTGCTGATAATTTACTCACCCCCATGTCATCCAAGATGTCCATGCCTTTCTTTCATCAGTCGAAAAGAAATTAAGGTTTTTGATGAAAATATTCCAGGATTTTCTCCATATAATGGACTTCAAATGGGAACCAAACGGTTCAATTCTCAAATGAGAGTAGCCTCGAAGGGCTTTAAGACGACACCAGATGATGAATAAGGGTCTTATCTTGCGAAATGATCTGTCATTTAAAAATAAATAAAAAAAGTTAAAGTATTTATAAGCACAAATGCTCGCCTTGCTCTGTTCTTTAATGAGCGTTCGTGACTCTCCTGTTCAAACTCGTTCATCAAAATGAACAAATCTTTTTTCGAGTCATGACCTTGCTAAGACCCTTATTCACCGTCTGGTGTTGTTTAAAGCCCTTTGAAACTGCACTGAAACTCTCATTTGAACCTTTGAACCGTTTGGTTCCCAATGAAGTCCAATATATGGAGAAAATCCTGGAATGTTTTCATCAAAAACCTTAATTTCTTTTCGAACTGAAGAAAGAAAGACCTGGACATCTTGGATGACATGGGGTGAGTAAATTATCAGCAAAAGTTTTTTAAAAGTGAACTACTGCTTTATAGGGACAAGGGTAGGCTTTTTTTATGAACACTTTTTGTTGTACTGGTTGAAACTGTCTTCACATCCTGATATAGCAATAGAAAATGTACATATATCTATTGCGGAAGTCTCTGAACCAAAAATGTTTGTCCAATCATTGCATTCTTTCTGAATGATACAATGTCCTATCTGCCTGTCAACCTGTATTTCCAAACCTCCTCACACCCTACTCGCGCAGACATCTCAGTGTTCCAGCGAATCTGTGCAGAGTTGTAGACAACAAACAGTCAGCTGTTCATAGACACACAAGCTTATGCTGTTCACGCCATGGCATAAGCAAAATTGCGAGATGGTAACCAGTGACGCTGTACCTGGAGCTGTTCAATGGCTACATCAGCAGTCAGGTGGTACAGTAAGAGCTCTCTAAATTGTTTGCGTTCTTTATTATTGTAATGTTATGTGCTTTGAGAGATGAGGTAGTTTAACATGCTCTCGTGACGCTTTGCAGACTCTGGTGCGTGTGTTCATGTGTTTTGGGTGAGGCGTGGCTTTGAAGATGTTCTGAAAGGAGGGTGGCATCTCATTTCTTTCAAAGCTAGCTTGCTATTGTTAGCATCTCTGAAATTCCCTACCCTACCTTTAATAGATTTGCAACACAACCACCCAAACAGACAAGGACACAAAGCATTGGTGAAAAACATGACATTAAAGACCTTTTATTTTATTATGAGAAGTTTAAATATTTTTAATGGTTAATGAATGGGAAGCACTGAAATCTATTCATGGCCGTCACAGATATATCAATGTATGGGAAACACTGCTCACGTGAAATTCCTGATTGTGTGGATTCTGAATGAAATGACTGGTGAAATCGCCCTTGACAGTTTGCCAAACAACTGTAAAGGTGTGGTCACTTTAGCAATATTTCAGCAAAATTTTGCATGCAAGCATTTTCCATTGTCATTAGTGTAGCGACGTACAGGGGTGGTGTAATGATTAAGATGACTCCAGAGGCCCGAATGACCCCCATCTGGCAATGTGAGTTCAACAGGGGCCCGGGGCAATAAACAGTCCAGGGGGCCCAGAAAGCACTGCTCACACAATTCACTTTCAAACCAAACGGTTTTGGTCAGCGTGGTGAATTTGTAAGAACAACTTGGTGCTGTAAGCGATTTCTGAGAAGCGCTGTTGATATTTGAAATCGCCAAAACAAACACGCACCCACATACCCAAAAGGATCACATCCCTATATAGCTTGTTTTCATATGATGTCACGCCACTGCGTTGCCATGGCGCAATGTAAATGGAGGGCAGGAAGGGATTTGCTGTATTTAGAAAGCACTCAAAATGCCTGTGTTTTGAGTCATGTATGGTTACTCTGAGTCGATCAAACCATAAGGAGTTTTTATCGTTTACCAAAAGTTGTTGTTCATAAGGGAGGAAAATGCAAGAATGGGACAATGCTCATGTGTGTAACGCTAGTGATCACTTCGTCAAAGGTGAGTTAATACAATTTATGTGACTGTGTGACGTGTAATGTTTCCAAACTTTGTAAAGTCAAAGTATGTCTATAGGACGAGGAGGTAGTTGCTGATATCTATACAGCCTCAATGGCAGGAAAATATTTCAATTCAGTTGAAAAATCGCTTCTCTTCATAACGTAAGGATCACGTCCAACATATGTTTGATTTTTTTATTATTTTTTATTATTTTTTTCTCTTGTAATAGCGTGTAAAGTAGTACAGTACGGACTTTCCTCCATCTAATCCATTGCGCTCTTCACTCCCTGCCCTCCATCTGAATTCCGCGGTCATTATAATCATGTGACTGAAACCCAACTATTGATTGCTCCGCCCCTAAATTCACGAACTTAGCACAGGCACTTTCCCCATCATGAGTGTATTTAAGGGTCTAACTGTTGATTGGCTATAAGTGTTCACTTTCTGCATCTTTAAACATTAGTGAAATCTGCTTTGGGAACTTTATCATCCTCTCGAGTCCTATTGAAATGACTGGATTTCGCTGAGAAGTGGTAAATGCACTTGCACCTAAGTATTAAAACTATGGCCGTCAACCATTAATCGTGATTAATCGCATCCGAAATAAAAGTTTGTGTTTAATATATGTGGGTGCACTGTGTACAATTATTTTATATATATATATATATATATATATATATATATATATATAACACACATGCATGTATATTTAAGAAAAAATATTATTTATATATTTAAATATTTATATATAATATAAATTATATAAATATATACAGTATATACATGAAAATATTTCTTATATATACAAGCATGTGTGTGTATTATATATAAAATAATTATACACAGTGCACCCACATATATTATGTAAACACAAACTTTTATTTTGGATGCGATTAATCGTGATTAAGTCGTTTGACAGCCCTAATTAAAACATTTATTCCTTGAACTACTTTTAGGTGTCTTTATCGCCATTTTACTTTATGCACTAGAAAGCAAGCATGTAATTGACAGACTTTATGACGTAATGACCCACATTATACGCACTCCCCATGACGTAATTATGCGATCCGTCTGAGCTGTATTGGAGCGCAGTGTAACCCAGACAGATTGTGGGCGAGCCAGGCTTTTCACCACAGTCACCTAGAACAATAGGATCCTGCTGCTTCTGGACTGTACCAAATTCTTTGAGCTGGATTTGGGAAAGGAAATGATTCTCATATTAGTCACTGTCAAGCATTGTGACAGGATTCGTTTATGATGTGATGTCATGAGTGACGTTATCGTTTGAAACATACTGCTGTTGTGGTGTCATGCTGTGTGGTAAGTTGACAGTTCAATGTTTGTCATTGCTTCCCAAAACTACAAGTTATCAAGATCAGTGCTATTCCACACAACAGTCTTAATATAGTTGTGAAGTGAACTCTTATCTCACACTGTTAGTTGCAGCTTCTCTGTCACTTGTTGGGCGTGAAGATAAAATCTTTAGAGGTAGCCAGAAAACTGCATTGCTGAAAAATACTGCGTGTTTGCAGCCAGAGAGGTACTATGACACATTTGCTTTGGTCTGTTGTTGATGAGATTGACTCCTTATAAAGAGCTATTTGCCAATCTGAGTCAGAGTAGAACATCACTCACTGTAATTTCAACATGTCCTGTTATTTATTTCTCAATATCACCAATGTGGCAAACTACATTTTAAAGTATTTGCATATCTCATGCAATGATCCTCAAAAGTTCTCATTGTTTTCCTCTGAGGGTTACGTTTGCTGGCCGAATTATCCATCAAGGCTGTGCTAGGAGGTCTCATGGAGCCAGATCAGCTGTTTCTCCTTTCCGCAAAAAAAGAGACCGACTCCAAATCACGTAGTCATTCTAATCTAGTGATGAAAT
Source organism: Hybognathus amarus (assembly GCA_030378365.1). Lineage (NCBI taxonomy): Eukaryota > Metazoa > Chordata > Actinopteri > Cypriniformes > Leuciscidae > Hybognathus > Hybognathus amarus. The sequence goes on from JAQIUQ010003360.1 coordinate 548,851, forward strand.
GGAGACACATACGTAAGGCCACTGGAATCTTTATATTGCAGCTGTTTCTCTTTCCATTGTGCACAAACACTGTGAGAAGGTCCTAGTTCGATGAGATCTAATCCTTTGCTGGATCTCCATAGCGAGTAATGAAAGTCACAGAGTGTTTTCCCTGGATAGTGTTTAAGGGGTGGTTTACTGCTTTTTGTCTTGTGATTGTGTTTATGGGGTGCAATATAACATGTATTCGTGTTTTTTCTTTTTTTAAAAGTCTTATTTTTCATAAATTTCACCTTTATTATAAGCCGCTTTCTCCTCTGTCATTTGAACGACCGGTTTACATCCTGAGTCTATGAAACACTTCCTCAGAAACAGGCAATGGGCTCAGATTGGTTTCGTTTGGGCCGGTGTGTTGTGATTGGCTAAATTGTAGTGCACGTTGTCCGGATCCTTCACGCCCATCACCTTTACGGGTGGAAGTAGCATATGTGTTCCTGTCAAATGTACATAATGGTGTTGATACTGCAGCATCAGTATGAGCCAGAATCAGACCCAGAAAACGGTGATGAAGAGAGGCAAGCAGAACCTCACCACACATGGCTCTTACAAAATGTTTGTGATTGGTAATTTGCCTATATATTTTTTTTTTACTTTATACACATTTGTTTTACACAATAGCATCGAACTGACTGGCTACTACATACAAAAATATTTCAATATACATGAAAAATACATTTACAAAATTAGTACATATACAAATTCAGGTCCAAAATGTTTGTACGCGTTTGTTGTAGACATGAAATAGCATAACTTAGTGGCTATAAAGCCAGCGCTGACATTTGATAACTAAAACATTACGTCTGAAATTATACATACAAATACATTTTAGGGCTGCAACAAACGATTATTTTGATAATCGATTAATGTAACGATTATTAGAACGATTAATCGACTAATCATCGATAATTTTGCCAGCTAATTATTAAGTTTGGAATGATTATTCAGCTTTTTCAATTAGTTAAAACATTGAGTTATACATATTCTTACTATAATATAAAAAGAAAATCAGTTCGGCTTTTGAAATAGTAGTTTTAATGAGCTTAGAGCCAACTAAACGGGTCATTCTCTTTAGGTTTAACTCAAATCACACACAAATGCTTTCTAAGAACTGAAATTCTAAGAACAAATGCTTCTCATAGAACTGAAACAGAAAAAGGGTCATTACTTCAGGACACAAAAAGGGTAAGATATTAATCTGCAAACCATTATTAAAGATATAAAATTATAATAGTTTTTTTTTTACATGAGAATTGAGCTGACGGAGATGTTCTCATTCACCTTTTAATTTACAGAATGAAAAAGAAAAAGTAACTGCCATGATATTATTCCTAAAATCGCCTTTTGTAAGTCTTCATGAGTTATGGAACAAAATACAGGCGAGTGATACGACTGTAATACCTAAGTGTTACAATAATAAAAACATCCCTGACTTCTAAGCTCAATCAAGCTTTATTCTATGCAAAATAAATCATCACATTACTGTAATTATATTATTATTGATGATATTATTACTATTAGTAGTATTGCATGATCTAATAAAGAGATTTACCACTAGTTTAGTTATCTCCAGCTGGAGAACACTTGATTCTCACCGGCTCCTCTTTTGGCCGGATGTTTCTTTAAGTGCTCCAACATGCATGTGGTGCTCCCGTGAAAAGCAAGTTCTACCTTGCATGTATTGCACAGACAGCATTGTTGGTTTTAAGTTTTGTAAAACTTTGCCAAACCTTGCTAGTTCGGATTCGTTTGCACTCATCATATTTCGCGCTGTTTTTTCTTTTACCGCACTTGCATTTATAAAGGGCTGCATTACACTCTAGCGCCAAAGCGCCGTAGCGGTCAAATCGCGATATTGCACGCCCTTACATTAGGTCACGTGAGATCAAACGACTACTCGACAACAAAGATATTTGTCGACAATTTTTTATTGTTCGACGTTGTCGACAATTTTTTATTGTCGACTAATCGTTGCAGCCATAATACATTTAAAATTATTTAGCTTACTTACAGGTTGTGGCCCAACAACTGCTGCGTCTGGTTTTAAAGTTGGAACTGCTTCATGTTTTAGTAAAACAGCTTGTTGAATCCGGCATTGAATTCGTGGAGATTCTGGAAACTGTCTTTCGTAAAATGCGCAGCACAGAGAGCTTAATTATGATTGTAATTTTTTAGGAACATAATCAAACAGAAATTGTATCCATTGTTGACGAACTACAACGTCCGTGGGAAGCTCGAACACAGAAGACCTGACAGCTGCGTGAACACAACACTTTACGAGCCGCAGAAATATGGCCATATTTTGCATATTCCGGAGGGAGGGTTGATGCAAATGTATGGGTTAGTTACGTATAAAACCCGTTGTAGTCCCATTCAAGTCATTTTTGTAGGCATTAAACTGTCTGTTTTTTAAAAGACGAAATCTCTGTTTACACTGAACTTTCTAGACTCTAACTTTGCAGATAATGTTCATGCACCAACAACAACATTACACACTATTTAAAATAAAAAAAGTGAAATCGCACTCAACCACCCCTTTTATGTAGACCGGAGACCGCATTGTTTTTCATGATGGATCTCCTTTCACTAATGTATTGTCTACCTTCTCACATTATCAGAATTTCTAGCAGTGTATACGGACCATTACAGTATCCATAAAGACCAAACACACCAGCCAAACTGGCAGCTGGTGACCTCAACAAGCAGGAAACGTCCTAGTTTGAACTGGGGCTGGGTTTAATAAATATTCACACATTCACAGTGGTTTTGTTAGTGAGATAAAATTAGGCAACATTAATATTTTGTTGTTTTTATAATGTGCTTTTTAAGTTTCTGTTTTTAAGGCACATAACGATAGTTATTATAACGATAGTTCACACCAAGAATGAAAACTATAACTATGTCATCTGCACGTCAAATGCTCAAGCCAAGTTGTGTGGATTCTGATTGGCTGTTCGATTGTTTTTATCATTCATCTGCTGGATAAAAAAGTCAGAACACAGAAGACCTGACAGCAGGGTGAAATAACACACTTTCAACGAACTGCAGAAATATGGCCATGCCCTTATATTCCGGAGGGAGGGTTCAGATGCAAATCCCGTTGTAGTCCCAATTCGAGTCGTTTTTGTAGGCATTAAACTTCTGATTTTTAAAAGACGATATCTCTGCTTACATTGACCTTTCAACGCTGCAACTGTGCAGGTAATGTTCATTCACCAAAAGCTACATTACACACTATTTAAAATGAAAAAGTGAAATCGCAATCAACCACCTCTTTTATGTAGACTCGGAGACATTATTTTTCATGATGGATCTCCTCTCACTAATATATTGTCTACCTTCTCACATTATCAGAATGTCTAGCAGTGTATACGAACCATTATAGTATCCATAAAGACCGAACAAATGCTCAAGCCAAGTTCTGTGGATTCTGATTGGCTGTCGATTGTTTTGTTTTTATCATTCATCTGCTGGATAAAAAATTGTATAGTCTCTAATAGGGCTGGGTAATCGCTTAAAAAATGTCAATACTCGACACCTTGATTTCAATACCAGATCCTGAATCGACTTTTTTCGTTACCAATTTTATGAAATCCATTTTAACAAGATTAATATTTACACATTACCTCAGAAAACCTTTGGTTTTATTTTTTTTCAGTTTGACTCATGCTCATTAGCCAGTGCATAAAGGAACATTTTTTTTTTATTTGTATTTTTTGTCGTTGTGCTTTTCATATGTATTTGTTTGAGTACTGATTTAACGAGTTAACCCCTAAGGTATCAAAATCTGGTACCGAACAAGTCATTTTTTATAGTATTATAGTAATAATAGTATACTATATAATAGTATAGTAGTAATTATAGTAATACTATATTATAGTATCGAGGCAATTTGGTCTGTACCTAAAAGTATTGAATCTCGGTACCCAGCCCTAGTCTCTAATTTAAACTTAAGTAGCAAAATCACAATCAACATAAACAAGGCTCAAAATTGGCCTTAAAATCTTCAAGTGTGTCTAACAGGCATTGTTTGTCAAAGAATGATGGATGGTAATTGTCTCTTGTTCTTTATGGTTTGCTTGAACGGGAACTTAGAATTAAGGATGTGATCATCTTTTCCATTTTGTGGCAGAGGACGCTCTCAAAAATAAGTCATTGCTGTTTGTTTTCATTGCTGTTTGTTTGTCTGCTGTGGATCAGTTACTGGAACAGCTCAATGGAACGTTTCATGCAAGTTCATTTTAAGTACCCGCAAGTTTATATTGAACTGGAGATGGAGGCCATCTTTTAAACCTCTGTGTGTAATGTGTATGACAGGTTTTCTGTCCTTTGTGAATATTTCATCAGAGCATGCCCCTCTGCATTATTAAACTCTACATCTGAACCAAAAGAGAAAGGTGAAGAATTTGCACTTTACATGTCACTGCCTCTCATGGCGCTCTCAGAACTGGGCACTAAAAATACTTCTCTTTTTGGCCTTAAATTGTGCTTCCACTTATGGTTATGCAGAATCCGCTGAAGAGCTTTTCAGATTTTGAGATGGTTTGGTGGACCACATCAAAGTATCTTTAACTCTTAGCGTTTTAAATAATGGAAGGTAAGGGCAGAAGGGATCATTATCTCTTGTCAGACATTTAGGGGAATTGTGTGAGCTGGAGCTCTTCCGTTCATGCCAGAACTTGGAATCTGCTGGAGCTTGCGGTTGTGGTTAAAATGTGTGGGAGTCAACTGCTAAACGATTCACAATTACTCTTGATGAAAATCATGACCGATGTAGATTTGTATGGCTGTCATTGGACCGAATTGCTTTTCAGTATTTACATTTGTGTGATGATGAGAGAAACAGAGTTGGACGCGGCTCAAACAAGGTGAAAGAGGAACTTGCTTATTAAAGGGTGTTTGGTGGCACAGCATGAAGTGTGAAGTTATTTAGGGATGCCAAGAAATGTGCCATTATGGCTCATGTAGCGTTCAATTGATGTGCGGTAACAGTTTTGTATAATTTTACAATGGCTTTGAATGTGGCTCATCATCATGTGAGAAGAATTTGCAGTCAGATATAGGGCTGCATGATTAATTGAAATAAATTCAAAATCGGGATATGGCTTAGTGTGATTGTTAAATTGCAAAAGCTGGGATTTAATTAAATATATACACTGTGTGTTTAAGAGTGAAGCACGTCACTGTGTTCTTACATGTGTGCAGCTCATTATCTGCCAGTGTTTGCATGCCAGTTTTTTTGTTTGTTTTTTAAATGAAATTTCAGAAAAAATTGCAGTTAGATTTTTTTTTTTTTTTTAATTGTGCACTCCTAGTCAGAACTATTGATAAGTTGTAAAAATGTAGGGTGGTTCTATCGATAATTTGTTGTTTGGATTGAGATAGATCAACAGATAATGTAGATTAGATTTTAGGGTTTCCAAAGTTATTCGCTGACATTAAAGCAGCATTATGTTATTTTTATATTTGCTCTCGGGGTCCCCCTACAGTTGGGAAACAGTATTGTCTTCTACTACTGTCGTAAAATCTGTCATGATTAGACTAGGGAATACACGTGTGCATTTGTTGACGAGCGATACCCTCGAACTCTGCAAAAGGAAGAAATTCTCACATCTTGGGCAGACTCCAGTGTTGCATGTGAAAAGTCTTCATCCCAGGTACATTGGCATATACACTCTTCGGCCACTTTATTTGGTACCCCATGCTAGTAATGGGTTGACACCCCTTTTGCCTTCAGAACTGCCTCAATTCTTCGTGGCATAGATTCAACAAGGTGCTGGAAGCATTCCTCAGGGAGTTTGGTCCATATTGACATGATGGCATCACACAGTTGCCGCAGATTTTGTCGGCTGCACATCCATGATGCGAATCTCCCGTTCCACCACATCCCAAAGATGCTCTATTGGATTGAGATCTGGTGACTGTGGAGGCCATTTGAGTACAGCGAACTCATTGTCATGTTCAAGAAACCAGTCTGAGATGATTCCAGCTTTATGACATGGCGCATTATCCTGCTGAAAGTAGCCGTCAGAAGTTGGGTACATTGTGGTCATAAAGGGATGGACATGGTCAGCAACAATACTTGGGTAGGCTGTGGCGTTGCAACGATGCTCAATTGGTACCAAGGGACCCAAAGAGTGCCAAGAAAATATTTCCCACACCATGACACCACCACCACCAGCCTGAACCGTTGATACAAGGCAGGATGGATCCATGCTTTCATGTTGTAGACACCAAGTTCTGACCCTACCATCCGAATGTCGCAGCAGAAATCGAGACTCATCAGACCAGGCAACGTTTTTCCAATCTTCTATTGTCCAATTTCGAATGAGCTTGTGCAAATTGTAGCCTCAGTTTCCTGTTCTTAGCTGAAAGGAGTGGCACCCGGTGTGGTCTTCTGCTGCTGTAGCCCATCTGCCTCAAAGTTCGACGTACTGTGCGTTCAGAGATGCTCTTCTGCCCACCTTGGTTGTAACGGGTGGTTATTTGAGTCACTGTTGCCCTTCTATCAGCTTCGAACCAGTCTGGCCATTCTCCTCTGACCTCTGGCATCAACAAGGCATTTCCGCCCACAGAACTGCCGCTCACTGGATGTTTTTTCTTTTTCGGACCATTCTCTGTAAACCCTAGAGATGGTTGTGCTGTGAAAATCCCAGTAGATTAGCAGTTTCTGAAATACTCAGACCAGCCCTTCTGGCACCAACAATCATGCCACGTTCAAAGTCACTCAAATCACCTTTCTTCCCCATACTGATGCTCGGTTTGAACTGCAGGAGATTGTCTTGACCATGTCTACATGCCTAAATGCACTGAGTTGCCGCCATGTGATTGGCTGCTTAGAAATTAAGTGTTAACGAGCAGTTGGACAGGTGTACCTAATAAAGTGGCCGGTGAGTGTATTTCAGCATTTCATGTGAACATAGTTTCATGGGTTTTATTTTTTTTCAAACGTCAAAAGATTGCGATTTGAATTTATTCATTTGAATATTTACTTTAATTCCTGTTATACTTGTGCTACAGAGACACATTTCTGGTGAGACTGCGTCAGTTCATTTTGAGACGCTGAATCGAAACTATGTGAATGAGAAAGGACTGCCATGCATTGCATGTTTCTTTCCTAACTGATTTAGTATAACATGATTTGACTGGACAAAATATGGTAATTAGGGTAGAAAAACAAAAATGTGGCTCCAATTATTAAACCTAGAAATGAAAGATGTTCTTTTTTCATGAAATCCATGTATACATCATCTGCATCAGAAGGCAACAGTGGGATGAATTAGAGAGCGTTATTTGGTTAGGACAGACCAGGCTGCATTTGATGCCTTTAAAGTGTTTGCCATCATCTGTTCCTAATACTTTCAAAAAGTAGCTATGGTTCACTGGCTGTATTACGAGAACTATAGAGGAAAAAAAGTTTTGACTTAAGTCATTGGGTCAAATGAGACTTGGCTCAGCTGCAGCAGCAGGAGGAGGGGAATGAGGTAATGTCGTCGTTTTTAATGGCAAACATGCTTGAGGTAAATATTTGCACATAGCTCATGCCATGAGAGCACTTCTGTGGTATATCACATCCACATGTCTCAAGCACTTTTAACTGTTTCTAGATGAAGCTCGGTTGACCGTACCCTGAGGCCTCATAAAGGGGAAGTCATGGTATGACTTCAGCCCTGATAACCTCAGTTTGGAGAGCTTGCTTCCTTGCAAGCAAAATCAAAACAGAAATTATATCCTCCAACAAGAGAAGGTTGTATATTTTTCTGTTTCTGCTGTGTCCTGTTAGTGCATAATTTTAAGGGGTCCTATCATGACAAATGATCTTATGAGATAAAATGACTTGTATGCTATGAAAACGTAACATAACTTTCAGAACTCAAAACATCCTGTTTCCAAAAGAGCATCTTTTGAAACTAAGCTGCAAAAATGGCTCATTCTCAACTTTGTGACCTCACGCTGATGGATGCATGAACACATGATGATTCAAGGTTCATGTCAGTGATGCCTATTGTGTCATCAGAAACTTGACACTCCCATTCACAGTGAGATAACATCGAGAATGCAGGATAGATTAGTGTTGTTACAATAATACACTTTCAGTAGTACCTACAAAACCAGTAAAATTCATATTGCGACATACATTTGAGTGAAATGGATTATGGAAAAATAAATAAATGTTGGTACTTGTAGGTTCTATCCATCGATTTTTGACTGAATGCTAAAAATTTTTACAAAATAAGATTTTAAGGCTGCCAGAGTTAACATTAACTTTAGATAATAGCCTAATTGATAGTATTCAAAGCATCACCGATACTACCGGTACTGCAGAATGGCTAGTATTGTTGTTGTGTTTTTTTGTTTATTCTTTTTTTGTATCAACTTGTTACCTATACCCCAGTACTTTTGACCACACTTGAATAGATAATATTATTCCTCAACACCAGTTGAACTAATGAAATAAAATGTGTGAATGTTTGCCTTACTTGCTCTATTACTGGTTGTGTATGAAGGATCTACAGTAAATGGTAGGGATGGTTTAGGAGGTTTATTTTAAAAAGGTTCCTGTTAATTGTGGTTACATAGGGGCTTTTGCACCGTAGCAAACCTTTTCATATAGTTCCCATAACTAATGGTGGAAGTACTTGCTTTTTGGCATGTTTGCACAGCAGGAACTGGGAACGATTTTAGTTCTAGGAACGCCTTTTGGGGGAACTTAATTATCTCTAATTAAGTCTAACCCAGCTCAATGTGAACTTCCATTGATGCAAATGTACTATAATTGGCCGGAAGCATGAAAAACACTGTTACCAGTGTGCAAACACCGTTTATAGCTGGTATATTTTCTCAACATAGAAGTTTAGGCACTTCTCAACATTTACGCTAACACCGTGTCCTAACTACACGCGACGCGATAAAGTTCCAATAATGGCAAGTGTGTCTGTCCACACTAGATGTGACGCGACTGTGAGATGCCGCACGTCAATCAAAAATCACAGCCATTCAGAACAGCGTGTGGTGCTAAATGCTACATTTATTAATTCATTCGCTGTATATGAAAGTCTAAACTCAACTTAACTTAACTTACCATGTGTATTCAATTCTTCAGCTATACTTCTCCAGACGGAATCTTTTTTCCTGAGGTCTTTGTGGAATTTGTGGGATTTATCGTAGAGAATTGAATGCCTTTGAACTTCAACAATCAGTTCCTCGTTGTCCATGTTTGATTAAATATTCATGACACGCAGAACTTCCATCCAATGAGATCTCTGTGTGGGCAGATCTGTCAGCCACGACGTTGCAGAAATAGGAACCGTTTCTAAATTAGAAACTTTGCGTGTCGCCGTCGCGTCTGGTTAGGACAAAAACTCTGATTAACATGGAAAATATACCTTTTATCGCGTGTTCGCGCAATCGCGTCGCATGTAGTTAGGACATAGTGTAAGGAGGAAATCCAACGTGACTTTGAAGGGACCAATCGAAACATGATTGTGTTTCTGCTCAGCTAGAGACATTGAGCATCAACCACACGGTATAATACTTATACCGTTTACTTTCTTATTTAACAGTTCTATCTAATAATGTATAAGATTGTAAAACATTATAAACTAATAAAAACGAAGCATGGGAGCAATGTGTTCAGGCTCTGGTTAAGTCATTCTCATCTGCGTCTTAATTAAATTCCTGCATAACAACCTGACCGGCAGGGCGTCTTGGTTTTTCGTCACTTCAAAGTTCCAACTGGTGGTGCGAATGCTATCAGGAAAAGGGTTCAAGAGGAACATTTAGTTCACAGGGGACTGGTGGCTAGTTCCTAGATCTACCCAGTGCAAAAGCACCTATAATTTGCAAAGAGGCTGTTATTGAAGAATGGGGCAGTAAAAAATGTATTGCCCATTCACAATTGAAGACTGTTAAACTGACTGTTTGAAGCTTAGATAAAGGGTGAAAACACTCGAAAATTACATAAGAATTGGACTTTAACCCTTTAGCTGTCACCCCCCTCTTTGAGAATGGGGGTTAAAATGCACTATTCAAACTTAAATTACCCAAACTTTATATACCCAAGTTTGGTCTTCTTTTAAAGGAAATATTTAGCAGATTATTGCTGAAGTGAAAACGCTTCAAAAAATGAAAGTATGAAAAAGTTATGGAAGTTAAATTTACAGTAAATAAAATGTATATAAAATATATATTTTACTAAATATTTTTACTCTAAAATTACTATAAAATCAAAGCCATAAATATTACCAAGTTATGTTCCAAATTTGAACACAGGACAAGAAATAACTAATAATGGGTCCTGTTGTAAGCGGATTTCTGACAGTGAGACTTTTCTCTAGTTAAAGAGTGGATCTGAAACAAGTGAAAATGGACAACATGGAAGTACCTGATGCTGTATGTACATAACAGGAAGTGAAATGCTTGGCAACTAATTCATGGAATTCCCTTATCCAATAATTTGGTGAATGATTTCCTTGTTCTACCAACCTCACCCAAATCATACAAACTAGTTAAGGTACACATAACTTTTTTGTGTTAGTTTACAGATTAAAAAACTTTTCTTAAAACCAATTATGTTTTTTAGTTATGACAAAACAGGGAACAACTTTGTTCACAAAGATGCATTAACTTCCCTGTAATTACTGAAATGCTCACCACATCTTGTTTTTAAACAATTGTATAATGCTAAAAATATTAAAGGAACATTTCCTACTCATGTTCTGGGTGTTTCAAAGTTGTAGATGGAGAAGTCATTCAAATTTAACCCAGATGGTTGACTAACCTTCATACAGGTTGGCGGCTCTCTTGAGAACCGATTCTGCATGAATAAAGCAGTTTCAGGAACCAAAGCTGCAGACCACTTACTAAACGTTAAGATTTTCCATATGCTGTTCTGCCAAACTATGCAGCCAAGTGGTCTTGGATTAGTTTGTATTGGAAAATGTTGTGCAGAAATGGTGATCTGAACTGTAACACTTCTTTGACTACATGCATGCTGTTGTATTTTTCAGATCAAGATGTCTGACTCTAGTAGCGGCAAGCCCATTGTGGTCACCTCCTCGGTCTCCCTCAAAGTTACCGCTCCTTCTTTCTACAACCAACCCAAAAAGTTTGCATCAGTCGCTCCTCCACGTCCCAAAATACAGATGGCCCCATCGCAGCCCTCTCCATTTGTAAGCACTGGTGTAATTGGACGAGTTGGAGAGATGCCCCGCCTCCTTCAGCTGTTTGTGAGGGTAAGGCAATTTCCATGAAAAAACAATATAGGTCTATATATAAAGTCTACATAAAGTCTAATATAAGACCAATCTGTGATTAAAGAAAAAGAAAAGTCTTTAAAAAATCTAGTTTAGAACATGTGGCAAATTCTTAAAAATGTCATCTTTGTATAAAGATTGTTTTATATGTATTGATTTATATTGATGCATAAATATTTCAAAGGGTTAGTTCACCCAAAAATGAAAATTATGTAATTAACGACTCGCCCTCTTGTTGTCCCAAGCCCGTAAGACCTCCGTTCATCTTTGTAACACAGTTTAACCCTTTACCTGTCACCCCCCTTTTTGATAATTGACATAAAAATGCACTATACAAACTTAAATGGTTGTAATTCAAGAATGCTTTGGAATATAGACTTAAGACTAGGGCTGTGAATCTTTGGGTAGACAGCGAATCGATTCGATTCACGATTCATAGGTTTTCGATTCGATTCAAGAACGATTTGTGCAAATTCAGAACGATTCAATTCAATGCGATTCACATCCAAATTCGATGCGATTCGATTAATACGATTCTTAATTTTTTATATGCATTATAGTATTATTTCAATGCTTCACCCAATGGGTCTTTGTCTGGGTTTGAATTACACAGCGGCCTTCAGGGGTCAGATAGTGGGGATTTTGTCCATTGTTAATGTTAGTTCATGTTGGTTTTTAATTTTAATAAATATATTATTATAAAAAAAATTAAATGGCCTACGAATTAGCATTTGTAGAAACCACAATTTTTTAAAAAGGCTTTTAAAGTATTGCATTAAATGACTACATGCACAAATTAATGGAGACGTTTTCATCAGTTTCATTTTGCATCCTCTCAGTGCACTCGTTAACATCTTTTCACTGGATTTTGCTCGCGCTCGGTCCCGCATAGCTCTCATGTACAGATTTTTGAGCAGTCCATGATTGAGCTCTCCAGCTCTCTATCAAGAAAGCAATAGTTTTAAGGGCAAACCGCTCAAGCCATTGATAAAGCTGCCATGCCATTGCGTGGTCACTATGAATAAAACGCTTTCATTGCGTGGAAACGTCGCAGTAATTTTCTTTGAGATAAGATTATACTAAAATGGGCCATACCATTGACATTACCAGTCCTGAGCTGTGAAGTAAAAGCCCACTTTATTTAAGGGCGGGCATTTATAACATGGAAAGACTCTCCGTACACGCAAGTGGTCTCTCGCTCACTTTCCCTCTCTGCCGAGTGCGTGCACGCGCGATACGCGGTTTGGAGCACAACCTCTGTCTCGTATGCACGCTCGCTCTAGATTCCGGGAGATTTTAACTAATTTGCGGTATAACTCAGCCGATCACGACACAGAGTTGCTCAACAGGTAAAAAGATAAACTCATCTTTCAGGCATTTGACCGACCAGGCTTCAGCGTGAGAAATTAGGGGTGTGTGAGCGCGTGAAACCAATCAAATGCGGATGTCTCACGGCCAATGCGTGAGGCAGCTTGTACCAGGAACACTTTAAGGTTGTGTTTATATATTTTTAACCACTGAATCGCTATAGAATCGCGATTAATTCGATTCTTAGCCTTTTAAATCGATGTTTCACGTAAATAAACGATTCACGATTCAAAATACATGTTTCAGGATCGATGCATATGCATCGTCAGGATTTGTAATCGATAGCATGAGAAAACGAGTGAATCGTTACACCCCTACTTAAGACTTAAGGTCTTGTTTTAAAGAAAACAATCAGGAGATTATTACTAAAGTGAAAGCACTTCAAAAAATTAAAGTATGAAAATGTTATGGAAGTTATAATTTACAGTAAATAAAATATACTTTATTAATATATTATTTTTAATATGAAATAAATATTTTACAAAATATTTTTCACTATAAAATTACTATAAAATGAAAGCTATATATCTGACCAAGTTGTGTTCCAAATTTGAAGTTGATATCACAAAAATTGAAGTTCCCATGAGATTTTGTTTAGTCGTAGTACCAAAAATAGCCACCGGGTGCCATTGAATTCCATTGAATTTAATTGTATGCATTTTGCCATAACAAATTAATAAATTTCTATCCAAATATTACTTCTGTCACTAAATATGGAACCTTGAGACTCAGACCTTTCTGACAATATGTGTTTTGTCAAGATTAGAAAAGATTTTCATAATAAATTATGAAAGATGATGCCCAAAAGGGGAGGGGCCTAATAAAAAGTACCGTTTCTATGGTAACACAACGTCCAATTTCAAAACGGTTTTCACAGGATGAATTCTGAGTTTGTAAGCTTTCAAATGATACCTAATTTATGACAACTACTAAAATATGTGATATAATAATAATTAAAAAATCATATTTATATATATATAATATATTATACTTTTTAGAGGACTTCTTACCTTACTTTTAAAATATAATTTTATCTTTTTTATTGACAAATACTAATTATGTTTTATTATGAACTTTTAGCACTAAAAAACAAAGTTTTAATAATTAAAAGTGTGTGCGTCAACTTTTTGTGACAAAGGTCAGAAACTCCTGTAATGACGGCGTTTTTTTTTAGTACGCACTCTTGTCATAAATTCATATATTACTCTTCATTCCTAATTTGTAAGAAAAAAACAGACCTAAAATATCTATTTAGGAGTCTTAGACCTTTCCAACGATATATAGTTTGTCTTGACTAGATTAGGATTTAATAGTAATATAGTGAAGAAAAGTTAGGTTGCCCGTATACGGGCAAGTGACAGTTAAGGGGTTAATATTTTTTTTAGATTTAGTCAGAGAGTTTTCTGTCCCTCCATTGAAAATGTGTATGGTATACTGTCCTTGTCCAGAAAGGAAATAAAGACATCATCAAAGTAGTCCATGAGACATCAGTGGGTTAGTTAGAATGTTTTGAATCGTCGAAAATACATTTTGGTCCAAAAATAACAAACTACGACTTTATTGAGAATTGTATTGTCTTCTGGTTCTGTTGATATGACAGTTAAAGAAGTGTTGAAAGTGTTTTGCTGATAAACTGCTGAATATGACTTTAAGGATTAAACTGAACTGCATTTCTGTCTTTACTTGTGTTTGGCATATTCAATATCTGCATAGTCCTGATGATCTAAAGAGTTGTTTTTCACATGTGAGAGAAGCATTGAATGCTAATGTAGATAAGCTATGCTATCAGGTGAAAGGACAATAAAGAAAAGGATTGTTTTGTCATTGTGAGGTTCTGCGAGTGTAATGAAGTTCACTGCCTTCGTTCATTAGACTTCCCGCCCCCTCCTCCTCCTCCGCTGGATGATGCCGAGCTCCCAGCCCCTCCTCCAGAATGCCAAATCACACCCCCTGCATCTGATGCCCTTCCTCCTGCATTCCCAGCCCCGCCCCCAGTTGCAGAAGACCTGCACCTCCCTGCACCTCCTGAAGAGTTTATCTCTGTACCTTCTGCCTCCTTCCCCCCACCACCACCACCACCTCCACCTCCTCCTCCCCCTCAGACCGGTGCAGGTGTCAACTCTCAGGTAGGTTACCAAATATTTGATTTGATTTCAATTTGATTTTAATCTTAACAAGTCTTTACGTGCCCATTCCCAGCCTTTCTTATTTCTGGTCCTTTAAGATTAAAAAGCTTTCACACTATACTATCGACCACAATTGTATGCCTTTTTATATATATATTTTTTATAGCTAACTAATGAGCTATAGGCATTCTTGTAAACTGAGGTAAATGCAACGATATGTGACATTTTTACAAGCTGATGTCATCTTTCTAAGGTTGAAACGCTACACAAAACAAAACCACACTGAAACACTAAGAGAAAGAGTTTAAAGGGCCCCTATTATGGATTTTTGAAAATGACCTTTCATGTAGTGTGTAACATAGCTCCAAGTGAATGAAAACATCTTGCAAATTTTTAAATCTGAAAGGGCACCGTATATTAAGTTATTGTCTTTCAAAAGTAAGAGTCGACTCTGAGTCAGTCAAATGACAAACAAGACTACTAGAACGCCTCAGGACAAGCAGAGCTGTCGTTGTTATGACAGTGGGCGTTTTTGTTTTCGGTAGGCCAATCATAACAGGCAGCTTTCTGGCCAATCAGAGTAAAGCAGCTCGTGGAAAAGTTGGATTTAGAGAGATTGATTCATTTGATGAGTCGTTTTAGAATCATTGAAAATGTGATTATGTGTATTATGAGGAAATTAAACAGTTTTTTTAACCTTTGATGCATGTAAACATGTTGTAGGAGACTCCACAACAACCAGTGTTGGGTGTAACTAATTACTAAGTAATTAGTTACTGTAATTTAATTACTTTTCCCTTGAAAATGTAAAGTAAGGGATTACTCTTAATTTATCTGTAATTTAATTACAGTTACTTCTGATGTAATCGAGGTAAATACTGTGCATAGATCAATCCGATCTCACAGCGATTCGTATGCATTTTATGAGGTGTCTAAATAGTACGACCGCACGGAACAAATTCGTATGAATTATTGTAAAATATGTATGAAAAAAGTGTGAAATGTCATGAGATCAGACATAAAACAATAGTGGGTTTAACATCAAAATGTTTTGTCTGATGCTAAAAAGTATGTTTTTATAATGTAACCTTCTCCACCTTGGTCAGTTTAAGGATAATTCATGCAATTTTATAGTATTTATTTGAAAGAATTAAAACAGATTCATGTCTATCCTTGTATTATTCAGCTGGTTGAGATTGATATGGGATTTTTAAATTAATTAGTAATTAAAAGTAATTAAATACGTTTTAGAGAGAGTAATTAGTACAGTAATCTAATTACACTGTTGAAGAGGTAATTAGTTACTAGTAATTAATTACTTTTTTTAGAGTAGCTTACCCAACACTGACAAAAACATTAGGAAACTTTAAAATGGCATAATAGGGGCCCTTTAATGAAGAACTGTCTCTTCTTCTGTCCAAACAGACATCAGGTGACCTGTAAATGTGCAAAAATTGTTTCCATTGCAGTTTTGCGAAATATTCCTTTTTCGAATTGTAATACGTTTTTTACAATATATGGGAGTTTTTTTTACTAAATTTCAAATTATTTACATTTTGGTGCATCATTAATGCTCACTCTTTATGGCCTGATATGACTGTCTTTTGTAATTCTAGTGACTCTTTTTGCAAATGGAGAAGATGGGACAGTTGAATTGAGCAGTTTGCTGCAGTAAAACTCTGCTGTCCTGTGAGACTCTGTTATATGTGCTGTCTGCTGACTTTTCCATAAATAGAGTCAGGGCTTATATGGATGTGTTATTGTGGTGAGTGCAATTCAATTGGGCTACATCATCACTCACAGAGCCTCATTCAATCAAACAAGACCTGCTGTTGCTACTGAGAGCAATAAAAATACGTTTTTCGTCAAACATTTCCTTACTATAGAAGATTTTAGGGATGAACAAAAATTAACTTTTGCTGACCAATTAAATTGACTAAATTAATTAAACAACTAGTTAACTAATTTGTCTTCAGATAGCTATGTGGTCACCTGACCTGACTCCAAACAGATGCTTCACATAGCACATGTTCTTGTGGTCCAAAACAGCTGGACAGAGCATGCTGGAATGAAGGGGTCTTGATGCGTCTAGTCGAACAGTTTTTAAACTATTATAAAAATGTTGTAAAGATACCAGTAAATGTTAAATATGAACCTTTTTCCTAAATTAAAATAGTCTTTTTATGTGCTACAAGTGATTTTAAGCATAAGCAATATTTATTTTGAGATTTGTTAAAGATTGTTAAACAGCCAGATTTACTAACAGCTTGCACTAGCACAAACCCTCTTTTGCCATTAAAAAAACTACAGTCAGCACTTACTAAAGATACACAGTGAAAAATTAGCGCTGAAAAGGCGTTGGACAGGGTTATTTTTGCAGGCGGTCAGGGGCCTGGATTTTGGATAAGGGCGCTAGTACAAAAAGCTTGAGAACCACTGAATTAAATGAATCATGCAAGGTGATTTACTAAGGTTTGTGCTAGTCGATTTACTGGTATTTGCACCATTATTTACAGCCCAAAAAAAGCATGTCTTGAACTAGATGCTAATTTGCTCTGCTCTTGGTGGATTGTTGGTCATTATGGAAATGATTCGGCTGTTCTTTAATTTGCGCATCGTCAGATCACATCCCATCTGTTTCTCTTTCTCCCAGTCCACTCCCATCTCTTTTTTTATTATTGCGCTCTCACGCTAATTTGCCCTGCTTAGTAAATCTGGCCCTTCGTATTAAGTATATAAATGTAAAAAAGGGGAAAATTAGCATTTACTAAACAATTAACAATTAAATCCAAAATCCCAGTATTAATATTAGCCTCATAAAAATGCGATTCATGCTATTTAGCTATTCACCTATTTTTATGTGATTTGGGAGTTATCGCATGGAAAAAAATGCTGGATGGAAACGCAAAGATGCACAAATTCTAAAAATGGACAAAAATGTATGCACTTAATTGAGGCACATAATTGTTTTTTAGTCGATAAGAAGACATGCACACAAACTATGACAGAATCACATTTCCAGAATAAATCCTTTGATGCACAATAATAAACTTTGCCCCAACAGATGTTGTGATTGGATAACTGGACAACCCGGGGGTTGATAAAATGACATCGTTTGTAGGGTTTTGTCTGCGCTCAGAGCTGCAAGTCATTTAATGTTTGAAAAAAGAGCCGCAGTGGCTTCTTTTCTTTTATTACAGATCATCTGTGCCAAAGTAACAATTGTTCTCTTGAACACATGGGATGGAAACGGTGCTACAAATTTATGTGGTATGCCAATTTAGTTCAATTCACAATTTTGGATGGGAACAGCTACAGAAAGTACATGTTTCTTCTCTGAAGATTGTGTAGTGATTAAACAGTGCTGTGGTTTTCTGAGAGCAAGACTGTCATTTGTTTGTGTCTTTCTAAGCTCTTCCAAATTTCTTTGTGGATTCATTTAATTGTCGGTGCGGATTCACACGCACATTCTGCCCTTTTATTATCTCTTATAATCTGCTCAAATAACTAACTAGGCATGAATTATAATCTAGGAACACCAAGGCACCATTTTGTTTATCCTTTTTTATATCTGTTCTTCACACATTTAATGTTCTTGGATTGTTTTTCAGCTTTGACCCTGTCATTTTCTTTTTCACATATTCCTTTTTTCTTTGTTTGTATTCCACCCTTTTATTGCCCAACATTTATATACTCTTGCACTCTTTCCAACACCTCAGATTTCTTGTCTGATTCACCCTTTCTTGTTATATGTTTTTTAGCTATATCTAGTTTTTAACTCTAGTTTAGGTTTAGCTACATGTTTAAAGGGGTGATGAACTGAGAAATAAAATTTTCCTTGAGCTTTTTTGACATCTAAGAGGTCATCATGTTGTAAGAATATCCTGTAAGTTTCAGAACTGAAAACGTCCTTGTTAGTCCAATAAAAGCTTTTATTGACACCAGCCTCAGCAAACGACTCGTTTTTCAAAGTGGGGAACTATGATGTCAAAGAGGATAAAACACCACCCCGCAGAAGAAGATCAACTACGTCAACATGGCCGGTTCAGACACCCACCCACCGCCCTCATGCATTACATGCATAGCTAAATAACATAGATGCCTAACTCGTGATGACAAACTATATTGGATCTAACAGGAATTGTGCAAACGCACAGACTCTGGGTCAAGCATGTTTTGGAAGAATGATTCCAGTTGGCATTTTACAACATTCAATGTTTTCAAAACAATTTCCCCCAAGTGCACTGACGGTATCGAGAATCAATTATCGATTGGAACCGGGACTAACATTTCGCTTTCCCCGGAATCGTTGAAAAGTTAATTTCGATTCCTAGTTTCGATATTCACAGTCCGTCGACTGGAAGAAGAAACCGCTGAACAACACCAACGAAGAAGCGTCTACCGGAAGTGTTGGCATAACTGCGCGAGTCGAACATGAGTAGCTTGCGTCGGCGGTCCAAAGCGTGGCTTCACTTTTCTAAAAATAACGAAATCTCGGCAAAATGCAACATTTGTGACAAAAGGAGTATTTGTGACAGAAGGAGTATTTCCTTCAGAAAGACCGTTGGTTAGCAAGGTTAACTAAACTTTTTTGACCCTGCCTCTTAAAAGAATCGGAATTGAGAATCGTTAGGAACCGGAATCGAAACAAGGAATCGGAATCAGAATCGTTCAAATTCAAACGATACCCAACCCTACTGACGAGGGAGTTGAAACTCATTATAATATGCAAAACTGTTATCCACTCACAGCAGTGGGCGTTTACTTCCAAGTCTTCAGTGCGAGCGTTTTCAGCTAGGCTCAAAACTAGAGTAGAAAATAGCCAATTACTTATTAATTTTGATGTTTTTGAATGCAATAACCAAGCAAACGTCATAAGTCGACCTCAGACAACAATATAATAAAATTTTAAAAGCCAGTTCATGACGCCTTTAACTAATTTTGTTTATCTCTGTCTTCACCGTGGGATGGAAGGAAACGTAATTTCGATTACTTGATTGCCAGTGTTGGGGAGTAGTTAACTACAAGTAGCGTAGCTACTAACTTAACTACATTTTTCAGTAGCTTGGCAGTAGCTCAGTTGCTTTTTAAACAGTGTAGCTTTTCCAGTAGCTAACTACTTTTTGCAGCAAGTAGCGATGTAGCGCGAGCAAAAGCTACATTGCTACGTAGTCGAGCCAGGATGCAAGGATATTCTTTTTCTTGTTCGATTACAAACTAATTTTTTGCCATTACCGCCACCTGTTGTTTAATCACGAATCTTGCGGCTAACAGTTCACTGACGTACAGAAGTGGGTTGGCACACCCATATTATGACTATATAGCAAGACGTGACGGCAGATTTGGAGGATGGAGAAACAACTAACGTTAATTACCCATGGCCTTATTTGTCCAAGTTCAATCAGTATTTTTGAGAAAATGTTCTACATGCAATTTACGTTGGATGTATATTTCGTTCTTGCAATGTTGTAGGCTATTTGTTGCACTTTTGACAAACAGTCAGAGATATTTTAGTGTTGTGTGTAATAAAACAATACTCTTTGAAATCGTAATTGCATTGCCTTGTTTTAAACACTAAACATTTTACTTAAAACTTTCCTCAGACATATATTCAGTTATTTATGATATACGTTGTTCAAAAAGCAAACATAGTTTCAATGTAGCTAGCTACTTTTTGATTGTAACTTGTAGTGTAGCTAACTACTTTTCTAAACGGGTAGCTTGACTGTAGTTAAACTACTTTAACTTACGAGTAGCTTGTAGCTTGTCAAACTACAGTTTCAGAGTAGCTTCCCCAACACTGTTGATTGCCTGGAACATGTAAAGAATCAACATTAAAGCTGACAAACTTCTCGTCGTTCTCCTCTCTCCTAATCCACATCCTTTCCAACCTCTCCTACACCCCACACACATCTTGCTTCTTTTCTCGCTCTCATATCGTCTTTTGTTTTGTTCTCCATAGAGGCTGATTGAGAAACAGACGAGTTTTGACAGGCAGCTGGGCTCTTTGACCGATATGTTATCAGAGATGGAGACTAGTGGACCTTTCAACCCAAAGGTAATCGCACAACTTTTAACCTCTGACGTTCTAATCTTGACCTTCAGGGTTCAGTTTATTTCCCTTTCATTTTTCAACCTTAATGGAATAGTGGCAAGATTTACTCAGTCTAAGGCCATTCCAAGGCTTACTTTGTGTTGAGAACACAAAAGGAGATGTTTTGACGAATGTCCGTGCTGCTCTGTTTATTATTTTTTTGTTGAGGTCAACAGATATGAAATTGATTGCAGATGCTGATATTTTAGGGATTTTTAGGGTGGCCAATGACTGATATAAAGATATATCACACAAAAAAAAACACTTAAAATAATATTCTGCAATAAAATGCATATTTATTTTACATAGTATTTACCGTATTTTCCGCACTATAAGGCGCACTTAAAAGCCTTTAATTTTTCCAAAAACGAAGTGCGCCTTATAATCCGGAGCACCTTATATATGGATCAATTGGTTTACAACGCTCCATGTTATTAAATTTGCCCGCGATCTCGCGCTCGTGTCCATCTTATACCCGCTTTGTCACACGGCCAGTTTAACCTTTTATAAATCAGGTTATGTGTGTAAGTCACGTGCTCGCTCACGAGCGCTCACTCTTAACAGACACACTGTCCCCGGCGCTGCTCGCACATCACAGAATGTTCATAAAGCGCTCCCCGTTCACAGTAACCGGGTCCGTCTCATTCAAAACAGCCAGCTGTTGCTGTCAGCGAGCCGCCGCACATTGAATACTCATATGAGTCAGGCTGCGAATGTAAGTTACGTGCCCGCCCCAGCGCGCTCACGCTTACTAAATAAACACATCACCTCCGGCACCGCGCACTCGCTACATTCACTTTAGCATTTAGCACATCTAGTGGATGCATAACGCAAACCCAGTCAAACGTTTGACTGCAGTGTCTTATGTGCCTCATAATCCGGTGCGCCCTATATATGAAAAATGTTCTAAAATAGGTCATTCATTGAAGGTGCGCCTTATAATCCAGTGCGCCTTATACTGTGGAAAATATGGTACTAAATTAGGAATAAATAATTTGTAAATGAATCAACATGAAAACAAACAATTTGAACTTGATGCAGCCATTCTTATTGATTCTGCAATCCTATTATAGTGTTTCACAAATAGAGCAATTGTGAAAAAATAATTGTTCCTCATTTATATTGTTACTTCCTTTATTTAACAATCTTAATCTTGCAACATTCTGATGCCACAATTTAGAGATTTTGTAAGGCTTTAAAGTTCCTCTTCCCCTTCCTGATATGTGACATAATTCTGTGTGTGTGTTTGTTTGTTTGTTTGCTCAGTTGCCTAGCCAGTTTTCATCAGCACCAGCGCCAAAGCCAGTAGCACCACCACCAAAAGCCCCTAAGCCCACCCTCTCCTTTCTGCCCCCTCCTGAGCTGGCGCGATCGTCCTCCCCTGCCCCTTGGGCCGAGGAGCTACGTGCTCGAACACGACCGGCCAAGCAGAGCACAGCCCCTGCCCCTGCCACTGCCCCTGCCCCTGTACAGTCATTGGTTAAAGGCCCAGCTGTTGCTCCAAAAACCAACTTCGCTCCCAGTCAGCTGAATTCAAATTTTGGTTCCAAAACAGTTAGTCCTGCACCTTCTGGAGGTGCAAGAGGGTTTAACCATGCCGTCAAAACCCCCGCCCAAAGCTCTTTCCCACCGCCTCCTCCTGCGGCTCCTCCTCCTGCCCCTCCTGCCCCTGTTGCTCCACCAGTGAATATTCCCGCCCCCACACCTGCTTTCAATCCCTCTGAAACATCTCCCATTGGCAGTCAGCAAGGCTTTGCTCCACCTTCTCCTGCTGCACCTAAGAAATCACCCAACGCATCATTCAGCAGACCAGCAGGAAACACTGTTACACCAAAGGTGGGTGTGCCTTAGATTGTAACTTGAAATAGTAATTTAAATAAAGGTAAGGTGAGATAACAAGGTAACAATAATATATTATTATTATTATTATTTTACTGTATTTTGTATTGAAAATATTACCGCTACCCCTGACTTTTGAATGGCACTGTAAGTCGAAAGATAAATAAAACCATAAATAAAAATAAAGCACACACGGCTTTTGGGAAAGCTTAGGTTTTGCGTATGCATATATTCTGCATAAATGAAATGTCGCATCGGAGTCATGAATTTTGCTGATGTCATGAGAGTCAAGACAAATAGCTCTTTTTTTCTGTGAGCTTTAAGCAAACAATGTAATGCAACATCGTCTGTGTGGAGTAAAGGCAACTATAGATGTTGAATAGATAAGAAAAAACAGTTGCATTTCAAGATGCAAATAGATGCGAGAAAAAGGTCAATCGCAGTTCATATGCTGACATCACAGTGATTAATTTACTATTCAAAATGTAACCAGTGTGAATCAATACAAGTTTTTCAGATGTTTACATTACTTAAAATTAGGGATGCATTAGGGATTTTTTTTAATATTTGAAAGCCGATAAATCTAAATTACATTTTTTATATAATATTTGAGAGCCTGATTAAAACAAAAACAAAAATCTCACCAATAAAATGTATGTGGCCTATATGACAGACTTGAGCTCCACATGTTGCACTTAAAGGTGCCTTAGAATTGTTTTTTAATTATTTTATAATAGGGCTGGGCGATAAAACGATAACGATATGTATCGCGATAGACATGTGATCGATATCAATAAAAAATGTGTTCGATATAACGTTCGATATTTTTTTTCGATGGAAGAAATCACTTCTTCCGGGTTAATTCAAATTCAGGTACAATTACAAAACATATCTCAAGGTCTTTTTATTAATTTAATAAACTAATTACATAAAACTATTATCAGTGCACTATAGATAAACTGGTTATATGTCTTTATTAATAAAACTTATTTAAAAAATACAAGGCTTAAGACATTTATAAAAATGCCTTCTATATTTCTGTTTTGCTTTCCACTCCCTTGTACCAAAATAGTACCGAACCGTGATGTCTGAACCGAACCGTGACTTCTGTGTACATTTCAAGGCTGAATCCAGCTTCTTATCCGCAGCTTCTTATTGACGCTATCCGTTCAGAAGCAGCAAATAAGAAGCAGCGAATAAGAAGCTGGATTCAGCCTCGTTTTTAATTATTTGAGTTTTTCATGGTTGTGTTGACATTTCTGTCTTGGGATTATAATCAGAGGAAGGTTAAGTTTAAAATAAAAATGTTTAATTGTAATAGATTTTTTCTCCTGGTCCTTATTTTAAATGGGTCATAAAAAATTCAATAATTATCGAATATCGACCGATATGAAACACTGATATCATGATAAAGTTTTCAGCCATATCGCCCAGCCCTATTTTATAATGTTTCCTGGGTTTCCCTTATAATGTGAGTATGCTTTTTAGATCAAAAATAGTTATAATTTAGAAATAAACGGCATTTTTCCTAGCCTGATTTTAGCCTCTGATTTGAACACTCTGTTTGAAGGGGCTTGTCTGCTGTGTGTAACCGGCCTCTGCTGTGATTGGCTGACATGCTTGCATATGAAATAGCTATGTATTACATGTGAAACTCTCTTGAATTAATTTTACTACAGCTATTACAGGTTTTTACTATTACAGCTATCGAGATTAACGAATCGTGAGATGTTTTTGAAGTATTTAGATCTATTCCCATCACATAAAATGTTGCTGTGATGAGCATTGAGCGAGCAGAGGACAGTCTGTTGATCGCGATAAGAAGATATTATCATTGCAACGCAGTTTCTGCCTTTTCTGCTTTCACTAATGCAGACACGTTCATGTACATACAGTAAGAGCTTTGTTGTGCAGTGTAACGTGCGTCATTAAATTCGGTAGTCGGCATCACAGTCGGTATTATGTGGAGATTCGCCTACTTAAAATGTGTATATAGTTGCCTAACACAATGACAATGACAATTTCTGTCATTTCTGAAAAATGGCAAACATATGCTGTTGTTTTTTAGGTGTCTGGTTCTGGTGGAGCTCCTCTCACTATGAGGGAAGTAGAAGAGCTGGAGAAAATGACTAAGGACTTTATTAAAGACATGGACAAACATCCTCCTGTGATCACCTCTCCAGCTACAGGTACACCTAACCTTGTGTACACACACACACCCTTAGAATTGATTGACTTTTTAATTTGAGACATCCGTATGGGTCTTGTTTAACACACGGCAGACAAGCTGTGATAAACACTGACTGTGTAATGGTTTCTCTTGCTCCTTTTCTGTCTTCCTCTCTCTTTATCTGTCTGTGTAGGTGTTTAGCTTGATGTAGTTTCTCTATCTCAGTTTATTACTTCATTATCAGTGTCTAAACAGCACAGTGCTTCACCTCTCCCATGTCTGGATCTTTCTGGATGAGTGTTGTAATGATCTCACTCCGTCTTTGTCAGCACTGGAGGGTTTTTTTGGTTGCTTAGTAGCTTAGATGTGTGTGCAGGTGAAAACTAAAAATACGTTTTGATCCGTTTTTGATTAGATCAACCTACTTTCACATGCAACTGAAATAAACAATTTGTGTAGTCATGTTCTGTTTATGGTTTATTTTTAAGTCTTGATTTTCTTCTTTTATGGCCCATCTTGTTGTCATGGCCCTTTGCTAAGATGACAACTCGGCTTTATCACAAGAATAAATACACTTTTAAAATATATTAAAATACAAAATAATTATTTAAAATTGAAAAAAAAATATTTCACAATGTTACTGTTTTACTGTGTGTGTATATATATATATATATATATATATATATATATATATATATATATATATATATTTTTTTTTATTTTTTTTTAAATACTGGTAGCCTGGTTCCCATGGCACACTTGTTGTTTCTTTCACTTTGTTTTTGGACTCGGATAAGGTATGATTGTAAATCACAAAAATGCCTTGAGCATATTAAATATGTCTTATCATATGGATCTCGCTTTATTCGGCATCAGAAATGGTTTGAATGCAGTTATCGAATAAGTAGAAATGTGGGCTGCAAAACAAAGTGAACTTCAATAAAACTCTAGTATAAAAATCCCAAAAAATAAATACTGGTAGCCTGTAAGGCGTTATATGAACAAACAAACGAATGAACGAAATAAATGCAGCAATGGTGAGCATAATTATGCGTTCACACCAGACGCGAATAGCGTGTCAGGCGCAAGTGATTTCAATGTTAAGTCAAAGCAAAGACCCGTTACACAGGAAAAAGATTCCTGCGGCGCGAATGAGGCGTAGAGTGCGCGCGGTTATACACAAATACGCATCAAGTTTGCGCGAATGAATTTAGTGGTAACACTTTACAATAAGGTTCATATATTAAACATTAGTTCATGCATTAACTAACATGAACTAACCATTTGTTACTGTATTTGTTATTTTTTGTTAACGTTAGTTAATACAAATCTAGCTGTTCATTGTTGTTCATGTTAGTTCACAGTGCATTAACTAATGTTAACAAGATTTTAATAAAGTATTAGTAAATGTTTAAATTAACATTAACAAAGATTAACAAATGGTGAAGTAGCATTGTTCATTCTTTGTTAATGTTAACTAATGTAGTTAACTAATGAACCTTATTGTAAAGTGTTACCGATTTAGTTAGTGCTATTTGTGCATTCACGCGTTTGACGTGAATTTGCGCTGTGCTGCCCGAGTTGAAAAATCTGAACTTTGGTGTCAGATTCATACCGCGTTAACCAATCAGGAGCCAAGCTCGGCATCTGATGAGTTTTGTCGAGTACCATCCTGACCACCTGTACCAAACTCAGATAAATATACACTAACTTGAAGCTATCCTAACTGTACTGTGGTACTAACTAGGCTACACAAAATATTCGAAATAACTATATAAATGCCATGCCAAATAGATGCTACAATACTCTATCCTGATCGTTTTCAATACTCGTAATTCCAACTCTTGACTCGCAGTGGTTTTGACGAAACAAGATGTTTTTAAGTAGCCACTGTTCAAACTGAAGAGGGCAGCACTAGACGTTTTTACACCATATATTGTAGAATTAAAACACTTTATACCCACATGTCAAAAAAGTTACTCGAATCAATGATAAGCACTAATAAATTAATAGATAAGCACCCCATTCTTACAGATCATTTACTAAAAAAAGTTGGTTTAGGGTTTAGTTAGCCTTTAATAACTTTCGGAGGCCGGAGCTATTTATCATCAAAACCAAAATAAATGACCGATTGGGTGGATGAGGGCGAGGGTGATACGATTCGGGACAACAGGTCATCAAAACTGGACGCGGGACAGGCAGAAGTACCGCTGAGGGCGGCCGTCCATCCAGGCGCAGCTCCTGGAGCGAACAAATGGTGAAACTCGCCAAAACTGGGTTCTGCCTCCGAAGGCGACGCACAAATACGACGCCGATGATCCCCACGCCACTGTTCTGCTCTCCAGAGCAAATACGCGGTGACTCTCTCGATGAATGCTCGATCAACATAAAAAAGACGGCTGCCAATGGGTTTCGATTCCGACGCGCGTAAATTTAGCTTCAAGCTTTTGTTTTTACACGCGTCAATTTCACTCTTGATGCGCGAATGGATTCAAAGTGTTCAAGCATACAGACTAGACGCGCTGCAGGCGCGGAATTTGAGCGCTGATTCACGTCTGGTGTAAACGCACAGTGAGAGACCATTTCTTTCAAATACTTCTTTTCATGTTTACAAACTTTTGACCGGCATTGTATGCGTAACTATTTAATAGTTTGAAAGCGTAGGAAGATTGAATACATTACGTCATTCACCGTGCTCAATGGGAGTGAACTGGCAGTAGAGAGTTTACTTGTTGCGATTCTCTGATTGGTGGAGGATTTTGTAGAATCATGGGTATTGTGGTCTTTCACCAAGAATTCCACAGTTAAAGAGGATTGTTTTCAAAATGTCGAAATAATCCTGGCTGATGGCTTCAACAAAAGCATATAGCATCAATTAACCCTATAGCTCATAGATCTGTCTTTAAAGGTTTAAAAGTCATCATTTAAGAATCAGTAAATGGGATTTTTACTTCTATAATCCTGACTGTTGCACTCTATATGGAGAATGGCAACAGTTGCTAAGGTAGGATTGGTCAGGAATGCTTTTAAGGAGGGTGGTGCTGTTGAACTGAGGCCCTGTTGACATGTAGTATTAAGATGCGTTTTGATCGATAGGATCACACGCCTACTGGTCTAAAGCATTAACATTTATGGGAGCTATTTGAACCAAAATTTGGTTTTAGGATGAAAAATGTATCAAGCACATTGTTCTCTCACCATTCCTGATTTCTAACACTTGCAGCTTTCGGCAAGGTCTTGCTCTCCATGTTCTTTCATTTCGTCTCCTAGTGCGTTAACATATGTAAATTGAGTGAACTTATTTTGTCAATTAGATCAAAAGATCTGAGGTAAAAACCATACGTTTACCCGCCCATAGACCCTCCGCTCAAAGAAATCAAGACAGAAGTGGTTGAAAGTGGACAAAAGAGACGGATTTAAATACCAGAAGTAAACGGGAATGTGCCTCCCTCGTCTACTTTTGATAAAGCGCATCATAATTCCAGGTGTAAACATGAACCCGAGACCTCTAGAGTACAATAGTACTTTAGTACAACCTCTAGTAACCCAATTATCATCCTGGAGATTAATCTCTGTGTTTGCTGCTACACAATGAACTTTCTCTTTATCTCATAAATCTCTCATTATCCTCAAGCTTCTATTTTTCTTTGCTAAAATAAACATATTTTTCCTTTCAGAAGTGTGTGGTAAATGTGGAGAGAAGCTCTGTCTCGATCTCAGCCAGCAGTGAGAGCAATGGAGAAGCTTCTTCCACTCCCATTGTTTCTGCTGCATGAGCTGCCAGCGCCCCCTGCAGGGCATGCAGTTCTATGACCACGATGGGACGCCTCAGTGCGAGGACTGCTACACGGTGAGACAAACCCATTTAGATGCAAGACATTTCATATTCACCATTCTTTAATTGACACATCAATTTTTCAATGTTATCCCATATTACAGACTTTTATGAACGTGGGGAATTTTTTCAGAGACTTAAGTTACCCACTCTGTTTGTTGCGTTGGATTTTCTTCACCGTTTGTGTTTGGGTTTGATTTGTGTTTCCAGAAATCTCTGACTGTGTGTTCCCTCTGTGGGGAGCGGATCACAGACCGTGTCCTGAAGGCGGTGGGTCAGTGTTTCCATGCCCACTGTTTCCGCTGCACTACCTGCAGCTGCACCCTGGAGGCGCTCCATTCATCACAGACGATGACAACAACCCCTACTGCGTCAAAGATTACCATCGGTGAGCCATCTCACTAATCACAGACCAATCAAAACACTCCGTTATACGCTGATGTGCTTTAGAACATTTGAACTAATTATCCCATTCAATCAGGTATCAGTATAATGAACAAAATAGTGTTTTTAAATGGGGTTTTCTCTAACTAAGGGACACTTAGTTAAATTAACTTCAAAGTTAATTTGCTTTATTGGGGGTTAAATTAGGAATATTAATTGCATACACTTTTTTTCTTGCTAATGAATTTCTTAGTTAGCTTTTAATGTATCCTAATAACACCTAATTAAATGCATACTTTTTTTGTAATTGAATTACAGCTTGATTAGAAAATGAGGCACAAAAATGTTGTTAACCAGCAATATTACCTTGTATTTTATTTAACATGCTTTTCACGTCCTTATAAAGTAAACCACTTTTAAGAGAACTTTACCTGGGGCAAATTTGTTAATTGTGTAGGATTCTACAACTTGAGCATTGTTGTAATTTGTATAAAACGTTTCTATAAATCATTCCCACACAATATATATTGAATTGGTTTATTATAATTCCACTGTGTTATTGTCATTTTTATTGTCATGTTTTTTATGGTGGATTTTCATATTTTAAGAACGAAAGTCTGACTAGGACGAGAGAAAATATATCTATTTTTAAAAATTTAAAATTAAAATTTAAAATAAAAAAATAATAATAATTAATGTAGTGTAAAAAAATGAATAGTATTTTAATGTTATCATATATTTAAATAGAAATTAACACTTAAAAATGAAGGTGCTTGAAGTTGAATAAACACCCATATAAAATGTTATATAGTATTAAAAATATTGGTAACACTATAGGTTTATTAGTTAACATGAACTTACAATGAACAATACTTCTACAGCCTTTATTAAGCTTAGTTAAAGGGAGAGTTCACCCAAAAATTCTGTCATCATTTACTCACCCTCAAGTTATTCCAAACCTGTATGAGTTTCTTTCTGATGAACACAAAATAAGATATTTTGAAGAATGATGGTAACCAAACAGTTGATGGGCTTCCATAGCATTTTTTTTTTTTTTCATATTATAGAAGTATGGAATCAACTGTTTGGTTAGTCATTCATCAAAATACCTTTTGTGTTCAGCAGAAACAGCTTTGGAACAACTAAGAGTGAGTAATTGAATACATATTTTTCATGTTTGGGTGAACTATCCCTTTACTGTTAATTTCAACATTTAAGGATACATTATTAAAATCAAAAGCTGTTAATGCACTGTGAACTAACATGAATAAACAATGAAGTACTGTATTTTTATTAACTAAAATGAACAGAGATGAATAATTTAGGGCTGTAGTCAACCAAAGAAATCCTTGGTCGACCAAAGTCTTGTCCTGCGCGACGATTAGTCGACCAAAAAAAAAAAAGACGATGTTTTGATTGAACATTTTTGAGCAATTTTCATAGAGCATTTATAAAACAACAACGAAAAAACATCAAAAATATATAAAACTATAATAATAATACAATTCTTTGCAAATTAAGTGATTTTTTTAACTGCAAAGTGAGGAGCACTGTCCTGACAGTCACAATCGCGCACCTGATCACACCACACATAGCTACAAAAAAAAATAACTGCTCTGCCACATAATGAAAAGTCCAAACAAAAGCTCTCGTTTATACAGAGGCCGTATATTCTTTACTTTCAAAGCTATGGGTTAACTTTCGTTCAGCCAATCTAGGCGTTTTAAAACAAACACACAAAAAAAACAAATAGCCTAAAAAACAATCCTTTCTTCTTCTTCGTTCTGTTACATTATTTAGGCTATTTTCAAATGCGTAAAGTAAAATAAAAACAAAAACATATCAAGAAAACACAATCTATTGAGTCAGCATGATAAAGCTGTTAAAAGGGACTGCTCACGTCTTTTGCGCGCTCAAGTTCGTTTTCAAATGTCAGGCGCGCATAATGGAAACGTGGTCACGGTTCGACGCACTCTTTTTTCCAAGTGCGTCCACGCCACATCAGAGATAGAAACATATAGTGGATAAAAACAAAAACCAAAACAAGTAGCGTTCTAATTGAATGAATACAGCTATATCCCTTACTGAGCGCGCAGCAGCAGCGCAGCCAGCCACAGGTGCGGACAGAGTGTTATGTGTGTGCGCTAAACTGTGGCGCTGTTAAAATATAGCCTAAATTAAAGCATTTAAAGTTGGGGATAAACATAGGCTAATTATATTTAGAATACAGTAATATATAACTGCTTATAACGGAATAAATATCAAGGAGTAAATCATTGAAAATTTCTTTCTATTGGTAAAAAAAAAAATGCAACTGGTCAACCAATAAGAATGTCATCGAACCGATTAGTCGACTAAACGACTAAAGTTGACAGCCCTAGAATAATTCTGAAACAAATGTATTGCTCATTGTTAGTTCATGTTAGTTAATACATTAACTAATGTTAATGGGATAGTTCACTTTTAGTTAAAATTATTTTTTGATATGTTTTAGTTTACCTCAAGGGCATTCAAGATGTAGGTGTCTTTGTTTCCACAGTATTTTCAACTTTGATATTTTTCGGTCAAATCGTTCTTGTCTGTCAGTCATATAATGGAGGTCTATGGTCACCACCTCAAAGAGCATGCACAGAGAAGTCCAAATTAAACATGATTTAATGACTCGTAAATGTAAGTACACATTGATGGCCTAAGACGTGAAACGAGCGGTTTGTGTGAGAAAACGAACAGTATTTATATCGTTTTTACCTCTTGTAATCACAGTCACGTCCAAGTGATCTGAGGGCACGGGGCCTTCTCTCTGCGCAAGCGCCGGAAAGCGCCAGAAGTGATCTCTTGCGTGTGTACGTCACTCATTGTTTACACAGATTTCAGAAGTGTTATCCTTCACTGTGAAGATCTAAGCATATTTAGATATACAGGAAATTGCAATGGAAGACTGATTTCGATATATCAACAGACAACGTTGATTTTTTTTCGCAACCGTGGGAAGAGATCACTTCCGGCGCTTCGCAGAGCCAAAGCGTCCGTGCCTTCAGATCACTTGGACGTGGCTGTGGTTACAAGAGGTAAAAACGATATATAAATACTGTACGTTTTCTCACACAAACCGCTTGTTTTGTGTCTTAAGCCATGAATGTGTACTTACATTTACGAGTCATTAAATCATGTTTAATTTGGACTTCTCTGTGCATGCTCTTTGAGGTGGTGACCATAGACCTCCATTATATGACTGACAGACAAGAACGGGTTTGACCTGAAAATATCAAAATTGAAAATACTGCAGAAAAAAAGACACCTACATCTTGGATGCACTTAAGCTAAAACATATCAAAAATTAATTTCAAAATGAACTATCCCTTTAACAATTGACATTGTCAAATGTTACCAACATGTTTCATCTTATCCTCTCCTCCTTTTTCTGTTTCTCAGCCGTTTCTCTCCACTCTGCGTGAGCTGCAATGAGCCGATTATTCCCGACCCTGGAAGTGAAGAGACCATCAGGGTTGTTGCGTTAGAGAAGAACTTTCACCTGAAGTGCTACCGATGTGAGGTACGAACGCTCTTTCTTTATTTATCTTTGTTCCAGCCTCAAATTAGAAGTCATGTTTTAAAATGAAACATCGCTCGTTGATTGCAGGATTGTGCCCGTCCCCTTTCCATCGAGGCGGACGCTGACGGCTGCTACCCATTGGATGGCAGGATTCTGTGCATGAAATGCCACACCCAACGTGCCAAGCAGGCCAAACAGTGATTGGTGAAAACTCACACATACCTAAACCAAATTTAAGACACATAATTGGCTTAGTGTTATAAATCTCTCTTCCGTTTCACATTCTCATTTTCCTCATGTTTGCTCAATGTCGGTTTTGCCTTTTCTCAACGAAGCTCTACTGCTTTTTCTGAATGGCCTTATTCAGAGCCCAGCCCATAGCTTGCCCTGTTTGGCCTGGCGTCTTCTGCCAGGGCCTGATGTGTGCGAGCGCAATGTTAGTGCCTCCATTTTGAATGTTATATACGACACAATTTCTACCCCTAGATTGTTTAATATGTAGAGTAGTGATTTTAGGACCCTTTTTGTGGCTTGAATTTTTACTGTAGTGGCTGACTCTGTGCAGAGGTAATGTACTGCACTGCCGTTTGAACCTGCACAGACGCGACTCCCAGCATGCCTTTACAAAAAAAACATCCATAAATTGTACCACAGCTGACTACTGAGGCAAGACGTATAGTTTGTATATCATTACGTGCATCCATGCACTTTCAATAAGGCTTTTCCGAAACATGTTTACATGGATGAGAAGGGCTCTTTGTGAAATTGTAGTCACAACAAATAGTACAATAAGCAAAAACAAAGGCGAGAGAAGATGCGATTTGACATGCATGCTTCACTTATCTAACTGTTTACCTGTATATGAACAAAAACTATTTTAAAAAGCACATACGAAAACATGTCGAACAAAACACGTGATACACTCGAGTAAGTTTGCATTGGTTATCGTGTCAGTACCAGTTCAATTATTTTCCATTCCATATATTGCCAGAGGTATTTAGCGAATTGTAGGTCTGTTTGACGATTTAAGTATTTCCAAAGAAAAGCACATCAATCACTGAGCCTCTTGTAATATTTACATAGACTACTGTATTAAATCTATGACATCGTAGTTTTGGATTATGGATCAAATAGTATTATCTGCACAAAAGCTCTGGTTATATATACAGCCAGATTCAACATCACAAAACTCAACGACCATTTTTATCATTTTTGGTAAAAGTAACAGTGTTACCGTAGACAAACTAGCATGATTCTTGAACTCTTAAATGTTTCTCCGAAATATTTAGTTTTAACAGTCACCATTCCCGATGATTAATGCACAGAATCCCAACTTTTGACATTTTCTAGTTCATTTGTTGCGTTTACGATTACAACTATTGTCTAAGACCACTCATTTTGGCTTTAAGGTAGCGCTGATGTCATTTTGAAAATTGTATCCGTTTTACATAGCTCATTTTTTTTATCTATGCACCTCTTTGTGTTTCTCTTCTTGGATTTGTCCCATGACCATTATATCCAAGAAATTCTAGTATTTGATGCAATCAAATAAAACAATGGCTCCAATTAAAAAAAAATAAATGTTATGCATGATTGTTGTTATTGTTATTAGTGTTTTATACATCATGTTTCACGGCCTCATTTTCATGCTGGTATCACAATACTGCTGAATTCAGTAAGGCATTATGGACCATTTGAACACTTGTGGTTTAGCCTTCATGTATTTACCATTTAACTTTTTTTTGTAAACTCAACATCTATTTTCCTCTCTTAATATGTGAATGTGTGTATGTTTACGGTTGAAAGTATGCCATTGTGTTATTTTTGCTATCATTGTTTTTCTTCCGTATTTGTACTGTATTCTGAATTAATAAAACTATAAAATTGACAAAGTTAAGTAATTTTTTGTTTTATCTTTCATTGGATTTACTAGAAAATGTTACATTTTCTTATAGTGATGTGTATTTTTGAAGCGCTGTATGTTTACGTTTTCGCCATGTGATGGCTTTCGAACGTGTTCGTTCCCACGCAATGTATGACATGATCTTTTGTGGTTTGGCTCCTCTTGCACCCCCTCAGTTCTTATCAGCCCGAACCAGCTTCACATACGTCACTGATAGTCAGGACTGTCGACGTCTGTATGTAAAAATGTGAATATGTATGAATATATACCACTTCCTGCACTGATGAAGCTTTAAAATTGCATGTGCAGCTTTTTTTTTTATTTTGTCAATTGGTGTTTGTGTTTTCCATGTTTAACTTGGTTGATATGATTCAATTGATGGTTTTTGGAGTTCATCAAAATCATCTTCTGGCCCTCATACATTTAAGAAGTGGTGAAGTTCAGGAAATGCATCCAGAAATGCCCCATTTATGTATGAGTAAGTGAGGGGTCTTGTGGAAAGCCAGCTCATACGTGTTTATCAGTCGGTGAAAGAGTGAACAGAGAGTGTGATGAGGGAAGATAGTCGTTGGATGACTTGTTGCTGACGGAGGGAGAGATAGAAAGAGGAAGATATATGTAGGAAGAATCCTGGTCAAACGACCACACAAGAAGAACAAGATGGACCAGAACCCAGCTGTTTCATCAGGTGAGGCTTTAAATATATTTACAATTTTTCATTTTTGGGCTTTTGCCAGTGTTAATATGACAGTGGTAGTGGTAGTCACAGGAAATGACACATGAAGTTGGGTTGGGATCAGGGAATGCAATACCAGATTCAAAATCCAGTCACCCATAGGCCTATTGCACCGAAGTTTTGCTTTATATCAGAAAGGTCTCTATATGCCTACTAATGTGTTGTGTGTGATGTAGTTAAGACTTCTGATTCACTGTCCTCTATTCACATGCCCTTGCGAAAGCTAACGTTACTTCTCGGTTTGTTCATAGACAGTATAGGCTTTGTTGCTGACTGTTCTATTACACGGCTCACTGGAATACTTGATTCTGATTGGTCAATCTGCGAAATATTTCGCACCGTTGTTTATGGCATATCGCACACCTAGGTAAATCTGGAAATCGGCGCTTCTTAAATGTATTTAATATGCGGTCATATTTACCGTTTCTTTGCGGAATTTCACGGGTGAAATGCAGTCCTTTCCATTTAGTGCGACCCATGCTGAAAAAATTCGCAGGCGCAGCTCACGTGAATTTTGAGTTTACCACCACAAAGCTGTTTGAAAGTAACTTTAACCAGCTGTGCTTCATATAACTTACTATTTACAACAGAAAAAATCGACTCCCACCCCGCAAAATCTCCACCAATTTTCGCTGAACGTGACACTCTTCCGCATCTCTTACGTAACTGCCGCCATTGCTGTAGTAACATTAGCAGGTAGGCTACTGAGAAATACCTCAGTGACATTTATAGTTTTTATATTGCTGTAATATTATTGTCGAGTTTGTCTTATTGTTTGGCCGATTGTACATAATGAACTGTTTTTCTTCGCGAATGTTTGAAATTGTTTGTTCACCAAAATAATAATAATATATCCCATTATTTACTCAGCCTAAACCCAAATGACTTTCAGCCAAACACAATCGGAGCTATTCAAAATCCTGGCTCTTCCAAGCTTATAAAATGGGAGTGAATACCTGAGATTTTGAAGCCTAAAGAGCATCCATCCATCATAAAGCTTTAGTGATGATAGCACGCCTATTCTTGGAGATGTCTGTTGGATTACATTTACATCTGCAAGATGTATTTTTAGTATATTTTCTCATCTGCAATACGTCTCTAGGAACGTTTTCTGTTAGATGTCAGAAGATGTCTTTAAAATGTTTAAGATTTAAAATGTATGTAAAACTGCCTTTTCTATTATGTTTATACGATGTTCCAGATAGCACAAGCCTATTTGATGTGATTTTTACATCTGGAAGACGTTTTTTTAAGAGTGTTTGCTCATCGGCAATACGTCTATAGGACGTCTCCTGTCAGATGTCAAATAGACGTTTAGAAGATGTCAGATTAACATGCATTCTAAATCATTACATCTTAAAGACATCTTCTAAACGTCTATTTGACACCTGACAGAATTGCAGATGAGCAAACACTCTATAAAATACGTCTTCCAGATGTAAATATTACATCAAATAGACTTGTGCTATCTGGGGTTTTTACACAGTGCTTTCCAGTCTTCAGATTAACAAGATCTTTTTGTAAGAAAGATTTTATTTAGTTTTTCTCTATCCTCTGCGCTTCCACGTTTGTCAATACTCAAGACACCTGTCCTCACGTATGCATTTCTATAGCACGCATTGTGTATTGTCATGTAATTTATACGTGAAAATGAGTTTTTACGTGCATATGAGACGCAGTTTTTCACGTGCATTTGATACGCAGTTCATTTGCGTGTAAGACGCAAGCACCCCACACCACTAATTCACACCACTAAGAGTTTTTTTCATTTTCATTGTTCTCTAGTGAACATACCTTAGACTTGCTCTCATTGTGGTTGGATGATTGACTGCTAATGTAAATCCAATCCATCATATAGTCAACTTTTTCCCAAATGTCCTTTTAACTTGACATTAATCTCAATATGTACCAACAGGAAATGGTCACGACACCAGAGGAACAGCCTTGTTCTGATGATTCCAATCCAGTGGACTGCAACAAGTACCGCAGGTGCTTATTTGTTCTCTTTGCCTTCTCTCTCTTCGCAACTACATTAGGTTTGAGCATCTATTCCCACCTGCAGAAGGATTCACAATTGAAATCAGGTACAAAACTAGGAACTAGGCCTTATTCTGGTATAGTTTAATATCATTGGTAACAGTGGTGGTGATTTCTACCTCTTGTCTTTCAGCTGCTCCTCCTTGCCTTTCTCCTGCCTGTCTAAAAGCATCAGAACATTTTTCTTTAGCCATGGATCCTTTTTCTCATCCCTGTGACTACTTCCTATTTGCCTGTGGAGCAGGTGGATCTTCCACCAACAAGGAGAGAAAGAGAGTCAAAGGGCCCTCCAATAAGGACAGTGGAGAAATGGACAAAAAAAGACAAGTGAGGACAGGAGGACTAGAGAGGATGAAGAGAGGCAGATGTTCAAGGAAAAAGTGATGGACAGCTAAATACATTTCCAGACAGACAGAATGCTTTACTGAAAGCCATTAAAGAAATACTAGGTGAGTGAAATTCCACTATGTCTTTTGTACACTGTAAAAAAATATTTTCATGATTTGTAATCACAACATTTTTTCTTTTGTTAAATCAACTTAAATAATTTATGTAGTTCAGATAACATAATATTTTGAGTTTCTGATGCTTATATTAATCTCCTTCATTGTATTAACTCAATTTTTCCAGTTCAATGAAATTAAAATTTTAAGGCAACCAGGTTACTTCATTTTTTAAGTTAAACCAACAATATTATTTTACAGTGAGTGAAATGGTTTAATAGTGTCTTCAGTCTGCTTCTATCTATCTGACATCCTGAGCCTAGGCTGGTTTGCT
The DNA here is from genome assembly GCA_030378365.1 of Hybognathus amarus. Taxonomy (NCBI): domain Eukaryota; kingdom Metazoa; phylum Chordata; class Actinopteri; order Cypriniformes; family Leuciscidae; genus Hybognathus; species Hybognathus amarus. The sequence goes on from JAQIUQ010003360.1 coordinate 586,964, forward strand.
GGTCTTCTAGTCAATCAGACTGGTCAGTTTTAAAGCGGTTTTGGGCACTCATCACCTGATTGGGTCAACTTGGGTCTATACTACAATGGTGTTTAATTGAATGGAGGCTCTGTCATTTCAAAGGAAGATCAAGTGATTTTATTCAAAATTAGAAAAAGTAATTAATTAGTCTCCAAAATTAGAAACAGTATTTCCTGATTTTCCAGTATTTCCTAAACTATAGCTGTCAAGTTATCTGGGAATTTTGTGCATCAGTGTCTGCTTCTAACCCGCAAAGAGCATCAATCAACCACAGGGGGCACAGGGAACAACTCCAAATACTTTTCAGAAGAATTTATTAAGGTTGATAACCTTAAAAGAAGAAAACAAAGAAAAAGAAAAGGTCACATCATTACATCTAATATTACTTTCAATTTTGAACAAATACAATGTAAATAAAGATTTTAACACATAAAACTGTCCAAATATTTGTTCATTCACATATTTAAGCTTTCTTTCTTTATTCAATATACACATTATGAATTTCCACAAACTAGTTTAAAAATGTGGTATTTGTCAATTTCATTTCTCCTTAAGAACACATGAGGAATGCGCACCATACACTTGTTTAACAACCAAACATGACATTCACTGTTCTCCTCTATATTGTACATTAAAATAGGCAAAATAAACACAGACTTAAGTGATGATCAGTTCTTCACGCAAATAAAGAGAGATGTTGACATACCATCAGTGTCCCTGAGATGACCGATTGCTGATGCGTTTCCCGTCTTACATTCCTCAGCCTTTTATCTTTTTAGCATGCATCATCTTCACGCAGAAATTACTCATGCATTGAATTCGCGTCGTTTATGCACTGAAACGATCACGTCCGTCACTATCTCTGCACTCTCGTTCAGCGTGCATGCATCTGCATGTGTGTTTTACTTCCTTCCGCCTCACTCGGCATTTTCCGCCCCACTTCGTCACTCAATTTTTTTATTTCTGATTCTCAGATTCGCCGTTTTATTTTAACAGTGCATCGATCTCAGACACAAATCAGCTCTTTAGCGTCACAATAGCAGTGGTTTTAATGACAATGATTGAAATGCACACTTGATCTGTGTAGCATGTATACATTTCCCGGTACGGGACACAAATTATCATCCACGTCGCATAACTTCCCTTGCAATGCAGCATGGAAAAAATCTAACGATTCACACATTCCCCTTCAATGGTGAAAGTCAAGATTCCCTAAGAGCATTTCAGGACACATTAAAAAAAAAAGTCAAACATAAATGTATTGAAAATATGCTTGACCGTTATTATGACAACCTTTTTGTATTTAATGCCTGCTACAGACTGTGTGATTTTCGGCAATCCTATAAGATCATTACAAATCACACTGTACCGACATGGATCTAATACACTTGGATATGACATGTAGACTGATGATGACACCTATTGAATTCGTAGGCTACGATGCAAGTTACACATGCGCAATTGTTACAATAGAGTAAGATGAATCGCACTTTGGCAGTGGAAGTTTTTATGTGCGCTGAAAGAAAAAGAAGAGTAGGCTCAGCGCGAGAGGAGAATATGGTCATGGCTAAGACCGTGACAATGACTGTTTTTTGAACCTCTCTTACTGTGTGATGTAGGACCACCGTTTCAGAGCCACGGCCACAAAAATCTTTCATCTGAGACAACCCAAAATTGTACAATGTGCACCAGGCCACGTGTCAAATTTAGCTCCTAGAGGACCGCTGTCCTCAAACGTTTAGTCTTAACCCTGATCAAACTAACATGTCTTTTGCTTTCTAGTATCCTGTAGAGCTTGACTAGCTGGTTCAGGTGAGTTTGATTTGGGTTGGAGCTAATCTCCGCAGGAAAGTGGATCTTTGAGGGACAGATAACCCCTGATCCAAAACCAAAGAATATTTGAACTTATTTTGATCAACATGACATTATGTATTGCAAGGCATTGGCTGAGGGATGCACAGATATGAAAATTTTGGCCGATACCGATAACCGATAATTCTTTATATTTGAAAGCCAATAACCGATATATTGGCCGATAAACTTAAATCCAAATTTTTTATCTAAATTTGAGAGCCTGATTACAAAAACAAAAGTGTCACAATTAAATCCATGTCCCAAGCGCACAATTATAATGATGTTCTCATTATGGTGTTGTACAGCCGATATGACAGATTTCCGCTGCACATGTTGTACCGAACCGTATTTAAATTTTTTTAAGAAATTTGAATCATATTTCAAGAAATGCAAAAACATAAATAGTGCTCAACAAGTGTCTCAGCTGAAGGGAAATAATACATTATTTATCGGCTTTAATATATCGGCCACATTTTCTTACCAGGCCGATAACGATAACATTAAAAATTAACATATATCGGCCGATACCGATATGCTGGCCGATATTCGTGCATCCCTAGCATTGGCCATTTCAATCTGTATGGTATCTGTGTGATCAGAGTCTCCTGAGGAGGGTGTTTCAATGAGTGCTGCAGAACAGAAAGCAAAGAAGTTCTTCAAGACCTGCATGGATGCAGAATCTCCAGAGAAAGTGGGTTCAGGACCCTTCCTCACACTACTCCAGCAGGTACACAGCCTTTTTAGGATAAGAGAAAGTAAAATGGAAAAAAGTACACTTATGTTGCATCATGTATTTTGCTCCAGTGTTCTGTTTTTTTTATCTCTTTCTCTCTCTCTCTCTCTCTCTCTCTCTCTCTCTCTCTCTGTGTGTGTGTGTGTGTGTGTGTGTGTGTGTGTAGTTAGGTGGATGGGCAGTATCAGGTGAATGGAATCAGAAAGATTTTAACACCACCCTCACCCTGCTGATGAGCCAGTACTCCACATTTCCTTTCTTCAGTGTGTATGTAGGGCCAGACTCTGGTGAAGGGCAAATTACTTCCAATCAACACTACATACAGGTGATCACTAATACTAATTAATTATATATTTATTTATATTAGCTAGGACCCATTTCTCAATGCCTGGATCACTTTTTCAAAACTATTTTTAAAAATTAAATTAAGGAGTCTATTTGGGCTAAACAGTGGATCATTTTCCATTTCTTTGAAACAAAATGATTTCACTGACTAGGCTACATCTTTCAAATGACATGAATTGTTTTCTCACTCTGATTTAACCACCGCCAAAATGATATGTGCCTACAGGTCAATTTGCACATTTACATTCTCTAGGGATGCACTGATCATGCTTTTTCATTGCCGATTCTGATTTATTTCACAAGCAAATTGTCCAATTTCGATAACAGTTGCCTTCCCATTTATTTGTTGTATATTTGCTCTATAACAGGCCAAGCTGACCTTAGATAAAAATCGGTAGTCATTTGAAATAGAAGCAACACTAATTAAGATTCCAAAAAAGATGCTATTCAGGTAGCATTAGGTGTTTTTAATTTAATTTAGATTTGTATAATTTCATGTTTTAAAACAAAAACAGAATGGTCTGACTCGATTTGTGAAATTATGCTACATAAGACAGATTCTGCAAGACCTGCATGAAATAAAAACAGCAGACAGACTGAATGAAAATGCTAATTCACTCTTTGGCAGTAGGTGGCGCTTATAGAACAGCAGCAATATAGCATTTTCTTCGTTACCGCTGTACACAAACCAGTGCTGCGCTTATAAACTGCCATTACATAGAGGTAAGAGCATTGGGTAAGAGGAAAGAACATGGCTGCGTCCGAAATCACGTACTATGTGAGTAGGTACTATTATTTAAATAACGTACTTCACAACCACTAAAAAAAGTACGTTATACGGGTAGTATGAATGAGTCCGGACATACTACATGCGCCATTTTGTTGTCACGTGACATACGCTGTCACAACAGTGCAAAAATTTTAAGAACCCATTGCACCAACTTGCTGTTTTCAGTTCTGCTTTTTGTTTTCATCTGCGCTTTTACGTCGTCCGAGCCGACAATCAAGAAGAGGCGTCGGTCAGCTGCTCGCAGATCACGCCTTTTGCAGAATTTCTCAAATAATAGTTATTTAACTAATAAATTTTACCTCATAAAACACACACTCAACCACTACTCTGCTCGCGTACTGTTTTTCGCGTACTATATAGTAGGGAAGTATTAGAGCAAAAATATAAGTATATAGAGCAAAAAACACCTGGTGCATCTCTGTCATACTCTTTTCAAAACATTTTTTATTATGTTTCTTGAGGTGAATAATGTTAGTAATTTTTACATAAGAAATTTTAATAATTTAGAAATAAAGGGTCATTTCTACCCTGATTTTAGCCCTCTCATTTGAAAGCACTGTTTGGAGTGGCGTGTCGGCTATGAGATTTCAGTGTAAACGCCCACTGCTGTGATCGCGTCTGTTTCTGTCGCGTCTGTTTCTGTTTATTTGGTAGTTACAGGACATCTTTACATCACATTTAGAAAGAATGATAATTTCTACAAATATATGCTACCAAAAATAGCTTTAGCACTCTCTCGACTCCCAGTAGACTACAGACATTTTTAGTCAGAGAAAGAGGAAAAAAAGTTTCTTTATTTTATGATAGTGCGGTTTTAAAAAAACGAGACGTACACGTAGGCTACTGACAGATAAATTTAAAACATGATTGTGATAGCCTTTATGATTAGTCTGATTTATTCAAGCGTTCACCATGTTTTTTTTACTATGCGTTTCTCCGTACTATGTTTACTATTTTTAGCGCAGTCTTTTGCATCGCGTAAAAAAAATTCTACCTTATACAGTGATCAGAATCCACAGCGGATCACAAACAGAAGGCATTCAAACATGAAAGTGAGTTAAATTATTTTAAATGTCTTTAATGCTGACAGAATCATCCGCCGCTGTTCGTCTCCAGACTCGGGTAACCCCCGCCTCTGTTCGTAACCACTCCTCTAGCCCGAGCTGGCCCGTTTTGGCCCAAGATATTCAACTGTCCAGAAATCCTGACCGCTGGCCCAGAGTAAGCCCCGATCAAGCACTGGAGGTGACAGTGGAAATGTGACTGGCCCTGTGGCACTACTGTCAGGTCTATATCTTACAGTGAAAGTCTGCACAGCCTGTGCTGAAATTGTGACTGATTTACCAAATAATCCACAGTAAAATGTACCAAACAAGCAAATAATGCTCTACTGAGACATTCACATAGTTGAAAATAAATAACCACTTTCCTAGCATTAGGATCCTTTGGAAGGTAATGTTATTTCTAGACCAGTGATCGCTCTACCGCTTTCCAGTGATCGCTTTCCAGTGATTTTAGTCCAGTGAACACACCAAGCCGACGCCAACGCTATGCCAACGCTAGCGCTGATGAAAGCCGACTGTGTTGTCGCCTCTCGTCAAGGTAAAAAGCTGCACTTTAACACACCGAGAGAACTGCAGGCGACTGTCAGCTGGAATGTGTGTTCTGCGCCTGCGTTTAATGAGCCAACTGTCTATTTCTGCAGATATATTAGTCTATATTCGTCATTCTAAAAGGAAAACTGACGCTGCCGGCTGCAGAATACACATACCATAAACAAAGCAGCGTGTGGTTACCGTTTTGAATATCAATCCTGCTAAACACTTTCTGTATTCCACTCCGCTCATGTTAATATTGAAATATTCACCAAGGAACACTCAGGTAAGATGAAGTAACATAAGAACAGCCTTCTATCTTTACCGTTTTGACTTCTTTGCTTGCTGTTTTGCTTTTATTCTCATGCACTGACTCTTTCACTAAGCTGAACAGCCAATCAGAGTTCTCTTTTCCCCCAACGGCCCGAAACAAAGCCGACGAGGACTATTTTCAGCCGACAGCACGGAACCGTGTGCATCACACCGAGGAAACTTATTTGGCCGACGCAAAAATCTGCCAGACGGCCGACGTCGGCTTGGTGTGTTCTTGGCTTAACATGCCAGTGGGCGGGGCCAAAGATACGATGATGTAGAAGTAGGCGTCGGTCTGATTCTTGCAGAGGCATTCTTTCGTCGCACTATTATGTCATAATTAGGGCTGTCAGTTTAACGCGTTATTATCGGCGTTAATGCAAACCCGTTTTAACGGCGTTAATTTTTTTATCGCGCGATTAACAGTCTTTTTGTCCTAGCAAACTTTGTAGTGTTTTCACATGCTTTTGCAACAGGACGGCATGCGTCCTGATCCATTTCGGCATCTCGCACTCGTCATCCACTCAAAGCCGGCTCGCAAGCCCAGAACGAGTGTGTGCCTTGTACCTGTTGTTTTGTTTATGGTCTAACTAGATCCGCTTGAGCTTTGGTTGGAGAAGCTCACAAATTGGACATTTGCACTAAACAAGCCAATCCACTTTTCCATGTTGATAAGAGCATTAAAATGAGAAAAATAATGTAACAAAAAGAAATCAAAAGACATTTAGAAAATGTGCGATTAATCGCGAGTTAACTATGAAATTAATGTCGATTAATCGCGATTAAATATTTTAATCGTTTGACAGCACTAGTCATAATGTGACAATCCCAAATGAGTCGTTTTCTGAGCTTGGATAAATAAATAAAAGCTGTTTTTGGACTAACAAGGAAGTTTTAAAATTCTGAAACTTACAGGATGTTTTTATAGTAAAACGACATTTCAGCATGTGAAAAGGAAACTATTATTTCTCAATTCATGACCCCTTTAAACTTAAGTTCAAATCCTAACATAACACCAAACTGAACAAGAAAGCAATTTCACAAATTTCTACAACCATGGCATATTGAGATATATTCCAAATCTAAAAAAATTTAATGCTATCACAACAATTAGATGTAGCTGAACATTTACACAGGTGTTAATCTTTCAATTTCATTACCATCTATACAAAAGAGGACAATTTATTAATTGTAATTAAGTAATTAATTTAGGGATTTTGTACTGTAATTTAAAAATAAACCATGTAAAATACATGGTAGTGAATTCAAAACATTTTTTACAAAAGAAAACATTGTATAAAGCTACCTCTTGTTAGAGTTTTTTAAGTGTTTTAAGTTTTAAGCGAGTTTGTTGGGTGTCAATGACTTGATTTTAGTGTTTATGTAGATTTATGTAGTTTTGGGAAGTAAATTGTATTACACCCCTCAGTACATGAATCCACAATATTTTGATCCATTTTCTTTGTTTTTGAGATTGTTTTGTCCTCTATGTTGTATGTCTGATTACATTTCCATAGATTGATGAGCCTCATTTTCAGTTCCCTATTGACTGGAACAGCAAGACCCATAAATCCAAAGCTAGTACCCGGGTAGGTATTTTATGTTCAATTTAACACCAGATTTGACAAATAACTAGTGTGGCTAATGCTCATGAAGCATTATTATACAGGATTGTTTGGTATTTTGGTAACATCTCTTTTGTTGTCTGTCTCTGGTCCTCTTTCAGTATTTGCGCCCATCTCTTTTTGTCCTGTGGTCAGTATTTGGCTCTCTTGGGTGTTCCCTCAAATAAAACCACTCAGCACTGTGGTCTTTACGTATCTCTGTCCACAACTCTCGCTGTGGCCACGTCCCTCTTCACTACCGCCTCAGTCAGAAGTTACTTTACCACAGAATTACCATCCAAGAGCTGCAGGTCTGTGTGTTTGTGCGGAAATTGGATTTCCTGTCTGATATATCAATAACAAATAAGAGTGTCCACGAAAGAAAAAAAGAAAAAATCAGAAGTAAAAGCACTGTAGTTGTAGAAGTTTACTGTAAAGCAAATGTACTGAACATTTTCCAAAATAATTTGGAGTCTAAACTTGCTAGAAAATCAAAGGCACATGTGATCCAAATTTGAAGTTGATACTCCAAAACTTTAGCCTGGTATTATTGTATACTTCTGCGTAGGGTGCGCGCAGTAGGTACCCAGATAGCAAACTGACATTGAATCAACGTGGAAACATAACATCGAAACAACGTTGATCTGGCATTGTTTTGCTCATCGAATTAACGTTGAACCAATCGTCAGACGCGCCATTCTTCAAAACTAACGGAAACTTGAAATCAACATCGTTTTAACGTTAGGAAAGTAAACCAATAGCGTCGATTTTCAGTTAGTTTTGAAGAATGGCGCGTCTGACGTTGGTTCAGTGTTAATTCGTTGAGCAAAACAATGCCAGATCAATGTTGTTGCAATGTCATGAGAAACGCTGTTTCCACGTCTGATTCAATGTCAGTTTGCTATCTGGGTATGGCGTAGAATACGCACAGCCGCGCACAATACCATACCGGCGTACCCTTCGCCGTAGCCTGACGCGCACCTCCTCAAAAATGTAACTACACGTCGTGACGACATGGACCGCAAGATCAGTGATTGGTCGGCTTGGTAGCATCGCATTTCCTGCGTGTTCTTCTGCACCGCCCGCCATTTTTAAATTCTAAGTTCAGCGAAAGACTAGGAGAGAAACATGGAAATGGAGCAAGTGACCGAGCGATTCCTCAATAAGCTCCAACTCCAACATGATCCGCTCTCTTTCAGTCGCCATTGCTTGTAGTAACCTAGCCGTGAGGAATCTAAACACAGTGGAACATTAAAACCCTCCGCCGCCAACTAGTGTTTCGGAGCTGTACTGCAGAGTAACCATGACCGGAACGCAGAAGTATAAATGCTCACGATGGCGTCGCCTACGCCGTACACTGATGGCGTACCCTCAACGCAGAAGTATAATTTGGCCTTAATTGGACTTAAGTCTTATTATTTGTATGCAATTATTTATTTTTTATTTATTTTATTTATTTATTTTTTTCTAAGAAATAATAATAATGTTTATGCCAAATGACTTAATAAGGTTTTCCTTTCAATAATTTCAGTCTTTTAATTAGGGTTTTTTTTTTCATTAGAAAATCAGGACAGTTTGGTTGGATCACACTGACATTTTCCCGAAATATGCACCCCCCAAACACACACACACACACATATGTGAATTCTATCATTTCAGATATTAAAAACATGCTCATCAAAAAAGATGTGTATTCAAGTTATTGTGTGAATAAATTGGATTTTAAGTATATTAATAGATCAAATAATATCTATTAATTGACTAAAGCCATTTTTCCTGTCCCTCACAGACTGTGGCTCCAGCCATTGATTGGCTTGCTTGCCTACAATCCATATTTCATCCCCTTCCCATCAGCCAATCAGATATTGTTTTAGTCCACAATCTCCGTACATTATCCACATGTCCCAGACAATCAGCCAATGGCAAGTCAAGAATGAGATAATGGGCGCGTAAGTCACTTTTTGGCATGTTTTCTTAAAATGTTATAGTATGGATTTTGATAAATGATACAAATGTTTTGTTTCTCCATTTGTGCCTATGTATAAATCTGCAGCATCCCTCTTCACACGTACATGATCTTCAGTCTTTTGCAAACACTCATACCTGCGCTGGACTCGAGGTTCTTCCAAACAATGAGAAACTATTCCATTGCGACTGGAGACACTCAGGAGGTGGGGTCGGCATTTGATTCATTCCCCACAAAGCCTATTTGTGTGAAGTGTATATTTGTGGATATTTATTTCATTCGCTTATACTGTCTGTGATTTTAGGAGATGCCACGCTGGTGGCGATGTGTTCAGCAGACAGAGCGAGGATTTGACGCCTTACTTAGTCATGCAATTAGAGAACGGCATGCACAGAAAGAGGTACATTTTAGATGGACCTCATAAACAAATAAAGGATTGATTATGCATGAACATGTACAGGGGTTGGACAATGAAACTGAAACACCTAGGTTTTCCAACAATTTGTTAGTATGGTGAGGGCCTCATTTTGCATCCAAATACAGCATCAGTTCATCTTGGGAATGACAGATAGAAGTCCTTCACCAGTGACCAGAGGGATTATGAGCCGTTCCTCTTCCAGAACAGTGTCCAGGTCATTATATGATGCTGGTGAGAGGAAAACGCTTTCTGACTCAACGTCCAAAACACCTCAGATAATATTCAGATCTGGTGACTGTGCGAGACCATGGGAGATGTTCAACGTCACTTTCATCTTCAGTCTGTGTTTGATGGACACAGACACTGCCGAGGATCATGATGCACCTGATGCTCAAACCGTGTATCAGCATGATCATGCACCAACACACACAGCAAGACTTGTGACAGAAAGGTTTGATGAAGATGAAAGTGACTTGCGACATCTTCCCATGGTCTTCACAGTCACCAGATCTGAATATTATTGAGGTATTTTGGACGTTGAGTACAGAAAACGTTCTTCCTCCACCAGCATCATATAATGACCTGGACACTGTTCTGGAAGAGGAACGGCTCATTATCCCTCTGGTCACTGTGAAGGACTTCTATCTGTCATTCCCAAGATGAACTGATGCTGTATTTGGATGCAAAAATGAGGCCCTCACCATACTAACAAATTGTTGAAAAACCAGGTGTTTCAGTTTCATCGTCCAACCCCTGTATTTAATAGAGCAATGACAAGTGTTTTTTCTCCTCTGCCAGGCTGAAGAGTTGATCCATGATGTTTATTCATCCCTCATGAAGAAACTAACAGGTCTGAGCTGGAGGGACAACAAATCATCAGACTTTATTTTGAATAGGGTATGTTGCGAATCATATACAAAATGAAACTGCGGATGAATTTCTTTCTGATAACTCTTGTGTTTTTCAGATAAAATCTCTTAATCCAAGAACTCTCCACTAAAACAAATAAGCTCAGTCATACTGAACTCAACCATCTCTCTATGCAGAGGTAGCTTCATTTGAAGATGAATAAATGAACAAGCAGTGTAGTCGGATGAGTGAATTAAATATTCTTCATTCGCTGTGTTTCTCATCCTCTTTGCACTAGGTGGTTTTGAAAGAGGAGGATTTTTTCTCCAACTATCTGCAGATGCTGGTACTGGAGCGAAAGAGCAGGAGCAGACTGCTCTCACACGGCACACGGGCTGAAGGGTGAGATGCTCGCATGTTAGCAATACAATTTAAGGTAACGTTTTGTCACAATTTGGATTTGTATATTATTTCTTGGTAATCTTCTTAAAATCATAGTTTAAATACACAGTACTATATTACGGAAGCGTATTGCATTCACTTTAGGAAAGAAAATCTACACTGTTTTTCTGAATTAACGAGTTAATTATCTCAGAATTACAAGATACTTTTTCATGGAAAAAAATTGCTCTTTTTTTGCTATTTTATCTCAAAAACTCATTAATTCCGAAAAACAGAGCAAAAACTTTTTTCCATGAAAAATTATTTCGTAATTCTGAGATAAATAACTCGTTTATTCAGAAAAACAGAGCAAAAACTTTTTTTCATGAAAAATTATCTCATAATGTTGAGATATTTTACTTGTTTATTCAGAAAAACAGAGCAAAAACTTTTTTCCATGAAAGATTATCTCATAATGTTGAGATATTTTACTCGTTTATTCAGAAAAACAGAGCAAAAAAAATTTCCATGAAAAACTATCTCATAATTCTGAGATAATTAACTCGTTTATTCAGAAAAACAGAGCAAAAACTATTTTCCATGAAAAATTATCTCATAATGTTGAGATATTTTACTTGTTTATTCAGAAAAAACAGAGCAAAAAAAATTTCCATGAAAAATTATCTCATAATTCTGAGATAATTAACTCGTTTATTCAGAAAAACAGAGCAAAAACTTTTTTTCATGAAAAATTATCTCATAATGTTGAGATATTTTACTTGTTTATTCAGAAAAACAGAGCAAAAACTTTTTTCCATGAAAGATTATCTCATAATGTTGAGATATTTTACTCGTTTATTCAGAAAAACAGAGCAAAAAAAATTTCCATGAAAAACTATCTCATAATTCTGAGATAATTAACTCGTTTATTCAGAAAAACAGAGCAAAAACTATTTTCCATGAAAAATTATCTCATAATGTTGAGATATTTTACTTGTTTATTCAGAAAAAACAGAGCAAAAAAAATTTCCATGAAAAATTATCTCATAATTCTGAGATAATTAACTCGTTTATTCAGAAAAACAGAGCAAAAACTTTTTTCCATGAAAAATGATCTCATAATGTTGAGATATTTTACTTGTTTATTCAGAAAAACAGAGCAAAAACTTTTTCCCATGAAAAATTATTATACAAATGGGGTTTAACCTTCAAAAGACTCAAATGTCATAAAACCTGAATGTCAAATTTTTATGTCTGAATGTCTTTTTTACTTGGGTTATCCCTATTCTGATATTAAAGTCTGATATTAACTGATGTTAAACTTAAAATCCTTCCATTGGTTGTTGGAGGGATGGAGGAAGCTTGGAATGAGAGATTGAGGTTTATTGCAGGTTTAGCGGACTGAAATGATTGGAAAAGTCTATCATTTCACTGGCAGTGACATTGTGATTGAAGAGTTTTTGTTTGGAAAGTGAAACGCATGCATTGATTATGCATGCATTTTGAAAATAGATAGGGTGAATATTCAATTTCATCCCATCATCATCCATTTTTCATTCCTGTCTTTCCTCTCCTCTAGTTTGTCTATCACTCCATCCATCTCTGGCAATGACATCATCATCCCTGTTGGAATGTTTGTTTTGCCTTTCTTCCATTCCTCATATCCCAGGTATCTTATTACAACATAAAAACACAATATTCATTCAACTGTACATTTTTTTACTTGTGTATATACTGATATACTTTGCACCGCTGTTAGAAAAATGTTAATATGTTATTTTATAATGTTACTCTAATTATTCCTCATTCTCCACTCCATTCTAGTTTTTATATGATGAAGTATGATGCATAAATATGAATGTATGTATGTTTGATAAAAATGTTTACATAAGGAATAATCCTCAGCTAGCTGTGCTTTAAATGATTTTAAAGCACAAAGTGGAGGCAAATAACTTTTTGAAAACTGAATTATAACATTTATTTGAATTAATTAAACTATCGAGAGAGAGAGAGAGAGAGAGAGAGAGAGAGAGAGAGAGAGAGAGAGAGAGAGATGCTTGTGAATTACCTGCAACTGTGAGTTTAATTACTTTAAAAACAGCAACATTAAAAACAAGTTTCTATGCCCCTGTTTCCGTGTGTGACGTATGTGTGTGTGCAAAGCAAAGCGTTAACATAGACCAGTGATTTAACTGACTTGGAACTACCTGTGCATTAAACAGTATTATTGCACACCTTCCAGCCAATCAGAATCAAGTATTCAGACAGACCATGTTATAAATGACAATATTCTCTAGGGCACTGAATTATGGGACACTGGGATCTCTGATGGCTAAAGATCTTCTTCACCTTCTGCTTCCTGATAGTAAGTCAGTATGGATTTCAATATGAATATGCATATGTGATGTGTTTTTGAGTTTTTTTTTATTCCCTCCTGTGTTTCTCATCACCAGTCCACACACAGGCCAAAAATCCAGAGTCAGAGAGTATGTGTGTGTTGTCTCATTATCTGAATGTGACCAAGTATCCGGGACAGGCTGGCATATTCTCCCTTCCCCCTCCAAACAGCAGGAGGTTTGGGTGCAGTACTCTGCTCTACAGGTGGCACTGGATGTAAGTTAACTCACTGTAGTCTAGGGGTTTTCAATCGACCCCTAAATACGACCCCATACTAAAATTTAACAAGCATCTTAAATGGTTTCAAAGACCCAATCTATTATTTGTAATTGTATTATTATTATTATTATTATATAAATATTATTTAATTAAATTATTATTACATAAAAAATATGATTTTTTTTCTGCCCAGCTAACAGGGAAGTTTGGGACTTGAAAAATGGAATATTCCAGTAATGTTTGCATAACAAAACAAAACAAAACAAAAAACAAAAAAAAAAAGGATTAAAAATCCTGGAAGTTTGAAAAATATTCAGAAATAATGTTTTCATAATTTAAAAAGAATGCTTGAAAAAATATAAAAGAAAATAACCTAGTTTTATTATCTGGGTATTAAGTACTATGTTGTTTTTCTACTTATTATAGTACTGTAGTCTTTTTATTTATTTATTCATTTATTTATTCATTCATTCAAATCTGGGTTTTAATTTTAATTTTTTTCCCACTGTTTTTCTTTAAGCTTTTTAACAGACCCCCTAGCACTTCCATAAGCCTATGTATTAGAAAATATCTGCTCTGGTAACCCAACATTTGTCTTTGTCAAACTTTTATATTCCATATTTGTTCATTACAGGCTTATGAGATGAGTTTCACAAGACATCCAACGGACTCATCTCTATCAGGCCTCTCTTACATTCACCTGTTCCTCTCATCCTTTACTAAGGTACAGAGAACATCTTAGAGAATTACATAGACACTCAAGCATGTGTGCTTATCAAACATTCAAATGTTACAGGTAACGTGTGATGCTGACCCCTACCGTGAGTTCATGCCCTTTGAACCTTCATTTCTGGTGACAGTCCTGTGTTCGGACTCAGGCTTGTGCCCCAAACTGCTGACCTGCCTGAATAAATCTCAGAGTTCTCCTCATGAGATGTGCCAGAGCTGAACGCTGCACTGAATCTGGGAGGACCTGTTGGAGCTGGTTTGGGACTATTGAACCATTGGAGCTGCTCAGTGTTTAGTGAAAATTGGAGAAAGTCAATCCAGAGATCACTAATCTTTTTATATTCACTGGATGGGTTTAAAAATGTCACGTATAGTACATCTATGCAATATTATTACGTTTGATAAGTGATGTACAGTGTGATGAACAGTTAAAAGCTGCTTGGTGGACAGGGCCAGCTCTGTAAATCTGGGGGCCCTGAAGCAGGATAATTTTGGGGCCCTGCCTTGCACTTAACAATGGAGTATTTCCACCACAAACCGGCAACTGTATACAATCTAACCCCAATATAAAAAAATCTTCAATAAAGTTGTTGCATATGATATAGGCTACTACAGGTGTTGCTGGAGTCTCAATCTTTGAACTTCTTTTCCCTTTTCTACACTTTAAAAAGAGGGAGAAGTTAGACCAGTAATTTCTTTGCTTCCTTATAAATTGATTTAAACAGTTTTTTTTTCTGCACCCGATGGATAGATAGGCACCCGTTTCATATACAAACTAACTATCTACATCAAATAACATACTAGCAAGTTTGTCACGATACTAGAATTTCTAACTTCGAATACGATACCTTGAAAAATATTGATATTCGATACCATTTTCGATACCACAGAGAAAAAAACTGCCACAATATTAAGGGGGAAGTTTTTTTTTTATTTAAAGCTAAATATAACAAATCTAGAACATGACAATGAGGTATATTTTACATGAACAAAAATGTCCTGAGTTCTATTTCTTAATATTTTTTAATTGGACCAGAGCTAACATGATCTGTTGTATTTTTATTATCACTCTTAAAAATGCTGGGTTGTTTTAACCCAATTTTGGATAAAATATGGACAAGCCCAGCCATTGGGTTACATTTTTAAATTATATTTTTAACCCAATGGCTGGGTTTGTCCATATTTACCCAAAATTGGGTTAAAACAACCCAGCATTTTTAAGAGTGCTCTGTTATCAAAGATTAAAATATACTTCAACATAAAAGCACTTAACAGTATCAAATTGGAGGATAGAGTGTCAGTAATGTATAATAATAAGATTAAACATTCAATTTTCAGTTAAAGGCATTTCATAATTGAATTCAGAGATGCCATTGTCTATTTAGTTTAGTTAGTATCTGTGTAATCAAATTGAAGATAATCGCTAATGAAGGCAAATTGCAGAATTAAATAATAAAGTTAAATAGGCAAGCTAATTTATATTTGACCACTACAATATCTACTTGTCTAAGATTCCTCAGTCAGATTATGTTAACTTTAAGAAAACGGTGAAAAACACAGACTCATATCAACAACAATATTAGGCAATCTTGGTTAATGTTTCAGAAAAGTTCAAATGAAAAGAGTTAGTGTAACTATGATCTTACTGTAAATACCACAGTTAAACTGGTTACTACAAGAACTATGTTAAGATTTAGCGAGGAATGAGCATATTTCACCTCTTAAAAGAAAATTCGTTTGTCATTTATTAATGATGAATGTACCTGTACTATCTCTAGTGTAAATACAGTTTGAGGTCTGAAGTCGGAATGTATCATAAATGTCTCTCTTAAATGAGAAACTTGCTAAATTTGGAAGAAACGTGGAATTGTGTTTTAGAATGTGTTCTTTTTAGGTGTGTATCATGAAAGTTCGAGGGTTTTTTATTATGGCACTAGCAAACATCGACGATTCTTGGTATTTTTGTTGTTTAAAATTGTGTTTATAAATGTATTATTGTTTTCATAATAACATTACCATTTATTAGTTGTTCAAGTGTAGTATTTTACAGCGTGATTTTTAATTATGTAGGGAGGCCGTCATCAGCGTGCGCCACTCTGTCTGAACAAACTCGTTGTTGTGACGTTCATTTGATGTGTCGTAGTTTTGTGTCAACATGGCTGCACGCGCTGGAGACAAGCGTGGTCTGAAGCATTTGGATGAATATGAACCAAAACCGGCAAAACACCTAAAAAGTCTGGCACGATCAGATGACGGAAAAGCGTCTTGTTGTTGTTTTAGAAGGAGCGACACTTGAAACCGTAAAGGTAAGGATGCTCGGTAGATAAATAAACTTTAGTGTTGTTCCTGGTCTTGTTCACTTGATATATAAGTTATAATATTTCTCATAGCCGTAATGTTTCATCATTTTAATGTGAACATGTTTTTGTTCAGGTTGGAAAGACATTTGAGTTGCTGAACTGTGATCAGCATAAGAGTGTGATTCTGAAGAGTGGAAGAGACCCCGGGAAGATTCGCCCTGATATCACACATCAGGTAAAGCTCCAGTGTTTGAAATGATTTGTTAGTTTTCACATACAATTTCTATCATTTTAGTAAAGCATAGTCTTTAAAGTTATTTAAGATATCCTTCTATTTTAATAGAGTTAACGTTACACCTTTTACGTTGTTGTCAATTTGGACCAGAGCATCAACCGAGGCTTTACACATGATGTCAGTTATGCAGCAGACTATATATATATATATATATATATATATATATATATATATATATATATATATATATACACTACCGGTCAAAAGTTATAGATCATTTAATGTTTTTATAAGAAGTCTCTTCTGCTCACCAAGGCTGCATTTTTTTTATTTATAAAAAAACAGTAATATTGTGAAATATTATGACAATTTAAAATCTTTGTTTTCTATTTTAATATATATTAATATGTCATAATTTATTCCTCTGAAAAAAAAATTTTCAGCATCATTACTCCAGTCTTCAGTGTCACATGATCCTTCACAAATCACTCTAATATGATGATTTTATGCTCAATAAAACATTCATTATTACTTTCAATGTTGAAACCAGTTGTGCACATTTTTTTTTTTTCAAAAATTCTTTGATGAATAGAAAGTTCAAAGAACGGCATTTATTCAAAATAAAATCTTTTCTAACATTATAAATGTCTTTACTGTAACTTTTGATTGATTTCTTACTTCCCCCCAAAAATAAAATACAAATTCTTACTGACCACAAACTTTTTAAAGGGTAGTGTTTAATGTTACAAAAGCTTTCCATTTCAGATAAAAGCTGTTCTTTTGAACTTTCTATTCATCAAAGAATCCTGAAATAAAAATATAAAAAACAGTTTTCAACATAATAATCACACGTTTCTTGAGCAGCAAATCATCATATTAGAATGATTTCTGAAGGATCATGTGACACTGAAGACTGGAGTAATGATGATGATAAATTCAGCTTTGATCACAGGAATAAATTACACTTTACTAAATATATTCACAAAGAAAACAGACGTTTTAAATTGTAATAATATTTTGCAATATTAATGTTTTTTTTTGTATTATTTAATCCTATAAATGCAGCCTTGGGGAGCAGAAGAGACTTCTTTTAAAAAACATTAAAAATCTTACCTGATCTAAAACTTTTGACTGGTAGTGTATAACAACACAACACACACAAAGTTAGAGTTTGTCTCAAAAATATATTTATCCCATTTTCTACATCTCACACACACTTTTGGGACTGAATTGTGTTGGTAAACATTGCCGCATGAAGTTGATACTGTTTCGTTTCTATTTTCTATCATCACTATTTTAATTTCATATGTAGGATAAATTTCTGCTTTTGTTTTTCTTGCATTAGTGTTTTTCTGTTGTTAAAGTAACAGTATCAAATTATAAAAAAAAATTTAAAAGGGCGTAAATGTATTTACATGGTAATATCACTCTCAGTCAAAACTGACATGTTTGCACATTTACTCATCATTAGTGAGAAGTTATCAGATACAATATGGTTTTAGTTGAAAATGCAAAGGTATGACTGTTTTAAAAAAAGTACATTCCACGGTGTCCAAATGGTATGCAGGTTTTGAATGCATCATGAAGGTTAAAAGAAGAAAACAAGCCATCTTCTGATGATTTTGACACTGAGATTTTTATTTGTACCACATCTGTCCTCTGAATGTCACGTCTGCTTACCCACAGTGCCTGCTGATGTTACTGGACAGTCCTTCGAATAGAGCTGGACTGCTGCAAGTGTACATTCACACAGAGAAGAATGTTTCGATTGAGATCAACCCACAGACAAGAATTCCTCTGCAGCCTTCCCAAGATTTTGTGGACTGATGGGTAGAATTAACATGGAGGCTCCATTTGCACATTGACTGTAATGTATTAGTAAGCGGGTTACACTATTTTAAGGTGATGTAGTTAGTGTAATTACACAACTTAGAACTGAGTAATATTATTATCTGCAATGATCTATTTACTATATGGTTAAGTTTAGGGTTAGTTACTTGTAACCAACATTTGGCGGGAAGGGGGAGTCTTTATTTAAATAAACAATTTAAAAGGGAATTAAAAAATTCTGGGTAAAAGCTCTAGTTCTAATTGTAGATGTGAGCTGATCAATTTACATTATTTGAAAATAGTATTTAGATATGCATACATTCACTTCTTATTATTATGCTGAATATGCAAAATGTTTCCTGCCTCTCATTAGAATCAGTTATCAATTGTGTATCATGTAAATGTTAGCATATTTTCATTTCAAAACGGCTAAATGTGATTATAACTAATAATATCCTACACTTCTACAGCATTTATTAATCTGAGTTAATTTCAGTATTTACTCATATATTATTAAAATCAAAAGTTATATTTTCTTAGCATTAGTTAAAGGGATAGTTCACTTTGAAATTAATTTTTGATATGTTCTAGCTTACCTCAAGGGCATCTTTGTTTCCACAGTATTTTCAATTTTGACATTTTTAGGTAAAACCGTTCTTGTCTGTTAGTCATATAATGGAGATAAATGGTCACCACCTCAAAGAGCATGCACACAGAAGTCCAAATTAAACATGATTTAATAAGCTTGGTAAATGTAAGTACACATTGATGGCCTAAGGAAGCAAAAGCAAGCGGTTTGTGTGAGAACCTCAGCGTACTTGGACAGTGACTGATTACAAGAGGTAAAAACAATATAAATACTGTTCGATTTCTCACACAAACCGCTCGATTCGATGTCATTAAATCATGTTTAATTAGATCGAGTCATTAAATAATGTTTAATTTGGACCCCATAGACCTCCATTATATGACTGACAGACATGAACAGTTTGACCTAAAAATATAAAAATTGAAAATACTGTGGAAACAAAGACACCTACATCTTGGATGCCTCTTGAGGTAAGCTAAAACATATCAAAAATTAATTTCAAAGTGAACTATCCCTTTGATGCACTGTTAACTGACATGAACAAACAATGAACGGCTATATTTTTGTATTAAATAACATTAACAAAGACGAATAATGGTGACAAATAACTCTGTGATGGTGGTTAGTATACACCCCTGGGCAAAAGAAAAATGGACCAAGCCAAAAATGGCAAAATATTTAGTGGTCTTTAAATGTTCTTAACCATTTTAATCACAAATAGTCAGGAAATGAGCAAGACTTGCACAAATACTGTAGATAATGTAACTTACACGGCATAGCCTTGCAGACAGCTTTTTACATGTTTCACTCAATGTTGATGGCTTCAAACAGTTAATAGGTTGTTGAAAAGTGTCTCCTAGTTAGTTTGTTTGATGTGAGACCAAATGTTCTCTTTTAGGGTTCAAATCTGGACTCTGACGAAGCCAAAACATGAGCCTGAAGGACTTCTTGGTGGTCTTTGAAATTTGTCATTCCTCTTTAGATAACAGTATTAATTGTGGGAAGCAAGCCATTCTGCAATATTCTCCTATATTTCTCAGCAGATTTTCAAAGAGGCTTCTCTGGAGCATCACCATGTTTCATTGTGATCATTTACACCACACACAACTTCCCATAGTCTGCCAAAACTTCATTCCGTCTTTGTTTTGCTGAGACAGCAGGGGCTTAAAGGGTTAGTTCACCAAAAATGATAATTAAAGTCATTAATTACTCACCCCCATGCTGTACCAACCCCGTAAGACCTTCGTTCATCTTCGGAACACAAATGAAGATATTTTTGATTAAATCTGAGAGCTGGATCACTCCTCCATAGACTGCCTAAGGGACTGGCTCTTGACGGCCCATAAAGTCATTAAAGAAATGTTGAAATATTCCATGTGCCTACAGTGGCTCAACTATAAGTTTATTCAAGCGACGAGACTACTTTTGTGCGAAAAACATAAATAACGTCTTTATTCGACTATTCCATTACTTCCTTATGGGCGCATGCGCAAGAACTGAGATGACGACGTTCTTCTTCCACTACTTCCTGTTACCGGCTGCTCACCGCTCTAGGAAGTATTACCGCCACCTACCGTATAAGATGATGTGCTGATATAGCTGGAAGCGCAAAACTTAGTTTACAAGCAGAGGAAGATGCGCGCTGTACATATGCTTTTCAATTACCGTATTTTCTGCACTATAAGGTGCACTTAAATGCGCCTTATAATCCGGAGCGCCTTATATATGGATCTATCATCTTATATGGTAGGTAGCGGTAATACTCCTAAGTGGTGAGCAGCCGGTAACAAGAAGTAGAAGAAGAACATCCTCATCTCAGTTCTCGCGCATGCGTTCTGGAAATCTCTTCAACTCTCGTCGTCAAGGCCCATAAGGAAGTAATGGAATAGTCGCATAAAGTCATTATTTATGGGGTTTTTTTTCGCACAAAAAGTAGTCTCGTCACTTGATAAACTTATAATTGAGCTGCTGTAGGCACATGGAATATTTAAACATTTTCTTTAATGACTTTATGGGCCCTCAAGAGCCAGTCCCTTAGGCAGTCTATGGAGGAGTGATCCAGCTCTCAGATTCAATCAAAAAATATATTCATTTGTGTTCGAAGATGAACGAAGGTCTTACGGGGTTGGTACAGCATGGGGGTGAGTAATTAATGACTTAATTTTCATTTTTGGGTGAACTAACCCTTTATGTAGTGCATTTGCTAGAAGTTTTGGTAATGAACCAATAATTTGTGGTTGAGACAATTAAGAGCTTAGTTTAGCCATTTTGGACTTGGCCCATGTTTTTGCCTAGGAGTGTACATTATTTACTATCATTACCATAGTAAGTACATGTACACCTTAAAATAAAGTATTACCTTGTAATGCAAAAAAAAAAAACTGTAAAGTTGTATGTAAATTGATTTAGTTTCCTACAATTTGTCGTCCTATAGTCCAGCTCCTGCACAAGTTGAGTGTGAGAGCAGCGGGACGGCTCTCAGCGTTTGTTGAGGCTCATTAAAAATCCAGTGTCGGACCACCTGCCACCTGGATGCCCCCGATTTTCCACATCATTCAAAGCAGGAGATGCTGTATGTCCCAGAACAATCGTCCCTAAAGATGGACCTGCCGCCATTGTCATTGGAGCATTTGCACATGGAGCAGTGAGTCTAAAATATACTCTCCATGCTTAGAAATGATGGTAACGCTTCCTTTTACAGTCCAGTTACCCATGTAAATACTATGTACTTATTTTAGTAACTACAATTACTGGGTAATAACTAGTACTAACCCTGAACCTACCCCTAAACCTAACCCTGTTCCATGTACTTACCTTATATTAGCCAGTACTTTCTAGGTAAGTATACTGTAAGTACTGTACTGTAAAAGGAAGCATTACCGAAATTATTTCATGAACATTAATTTTCATCACTTTTCAAGTAAATCAGCATACTAAATTCTGTTTCTCAATCCTGATGTAGGTGGACGTCGACTACACAGAGAAGACCTTGTCCATCAGTAACTATCCTCTATCTGCAGCTCTGACCTGTGCCAAGATGTGTTCAGCGTTTGAGGAGGTCTGGGGAGTCTTATGACAGAACCAATCTGATATGAACTGTCATGTTTCTGCCTGATGAGGGAACAGACCTTTGGACCGAATTCTGTGTGTATGCGTTTCATATGTGACGCCACAACAGAGGAGATTATTTCATGTATCTGTAACACGCTGAAGAAAACAGTACTCTGCTGCGGTATTAAACCTAAAGCTTTTTGTATAGGTTTAACACAGATTTGCCTTTAAATCTGTTCCTGATATGTAAAACAACACTTTTCCTGGGGTTCTCCTTGCAATAAAATAGATGTTCAAATTCTCTTTTACGAATCAGGCACCTCAGCTTTATTCTTATGTTCTTTAACTTTAAATGTTACTTGTATGTTTTTTTTTTTTTTTCCTCACTTGGATTGGTTCTTCTTTTTTTGTTTACACAGTTGGCATATTTCCTAACAGGTCTTTTTTTTTGTTTTTTCTTGCCTCAGATATGGTATGTTGGCCATCTATAGGTTTTGTCAAATTGCTTTTGTAGTTTTTCTATTATTTGACTTTTTCTCATGCAACACAGTTAGAACACCATTATTTCTATTTTCAAGAGGCTAAATGTTAGTATGTTCCCACAGGAAAATAATCTGAAGTAGTTCACTTTAAAAAAAAATTTTGCAGATACTTTCACTCACTCCATCCAAGATGTCCATGTCTTCTTTCTTCAGTCCAAAAGAAATTAAGGTTTTTGATATAACAATATAATGGACTTCAATGGGAACCAAATTATTCAAGGTCCAAAAGACAGTTTCAGTGCAAAACTGTTCAAAGGGCTTTAAAATCGACACACTAGACGACTGAATAAGGGTCTTATTTAGCGAAACGATCGCTCATTTAAAAAATAAATAGAAAAGTTTAAGTTTTATAAATGCTCACCCTGTTCTGTGATGAGCGTTCGTGTACTCCTGGTTTTAAAACTGGAAAATTAAAAAATCTTTTTTTGGGTCATGATTCGAAGGGTCCTTGATAAGACCCTTATTCATCGTCTGGTGTCATTTAAAGCCCTTTGAAGCTGCACTGAAACTCATTTGGACCTTGAACCCGTTTGGTTCCCAATGAAGTCCATTATATGGAGAAAATCCTGGAACATTTTCAAAAACCTTAATTTCTTTTCCAACTCGAAGAAAGAAAGATGTGGACATCTTGGATGACATGGGGGTGAGTAAATTATTAACAAATGTTTTTTTTTTTTTTAAGTGAACTACTCTTTAAAGGTCCCCTGACATGCAATTTTCCCTTTCTGAGGTTTTTTAACATTGATATTAGTTCCCCTAGCCTGTATTTGGTCCCCTCCTATATAGAAATTTCAGTCGGTGTAAACTTCTTTTACTGTCTATGGTGTAAACCGAGTTTTTGTTATCTTTCTCTGCCTGTGAGAAAAATGAGATCTAATTTTCTGACAGGCTGATCTTCAAACGCCCCATATAACGTCATACGGGGAAAGGTTACCTCCCCCTCTCTGCTTAGAGAATTTGACCCGCCCATGAGAAAACGAGCTAGGAAGTACTAATGCACGCGCAGTTTTTGTTTATCCTAGACTCCTAGAGAGATATCATGGCGTGTGACCGATCGAAGCACAAAAGTTGCTCAATAATCGACTGCACAAATGATCACAGAAGTGCTTTTTTACTTCCTTCATCCAATCCCCAGAAGGATCAATGGTTAAATTTCATTTACTCTGGGAATGCACCGACACAACACACCAAATATTTGTATGTCTGCGCCAAACATTTCACAGACGACTGTTTTCACAACATGGGTCAGTTCAGAGCTGGGCATGCTGAACGCCTGAAACTGAAGTCTGGATCAGTACCAACTCTCTTTGACTCACCTACAAACCGTGGACAAGTAAGTCAACTAATTATATAACAGTGTTGTTTTACTTTTTATGGTTTAGCTTGTTACACGTAGAATGTGGCTGTAACATTAGCTATGCAGCTAACAGCCGAGTTACTGTCGCTAATGTAAAGGTAGATAGCATCAGGTATATGTGTGAATACACACACTGTAAACGCAAGTGTTCTACACTTCTTTGTTATTTGGATATCCGTTCTCCTGTTAGTGATATGTTAACATAATTACAGAGGTTTCAGATCTTTGCGTTGCGTACTAACATCTTACGTTAGGCACACACACACACACACAAAAGTTTTCCCCATGCTATCTGCACACACTTGGCTAATGAAGCTCGTTCTGATGAAGCACTTTTCAAGATATACGAAAAATAAAATATGTAAAGAAAGATATTAGCTAATATTTTAATTTCATCTATCTATTTTTAAATATTAATGTCTCTCACTAAACATTCTGATCTTAGGACAAATTGCAATTGTACTAATACAAAGTAATACAATTGAGTACTAATTTGTTTCTCATGTAGGCCAGCACATCAAGTGCTTGCATTCAGCGGCCTCTCTCAAGGGATGTTGCCTGCCAGACAGACCACATGGAAACACGTACTGTAATACACACCGCTATCCAGAAAAACAATGAGGACAAAAATTAGAAGTGAAGGTACCTGCCACCTGCAAATGCATTTACTTTTGATGTAATTAGTAAGTATCTGGCATTTTTTCCTTTGCTTTCATTATGTGTTTTCATTAGACTTTCCGTAGTAAAAATTAATTTGGGCCGTAGGTGTCGGGCAACTGTCTCCTGCAAAGACTTTGGAGTTGGGACGTCCGATGTAGACCCTCTGTGCCTGTCATCAACACCTCTAAAGAGACCAGCCAAAAGACCTCGTCGTAGACCTTGATGAACCGCTCCAAGACAATCCATTAGGACATGATTCCACTTACTGATCCTGCAGACTCCATCACAGCATCGTTAATACTCTACACAACAGTCGTAAGTTACTGAGTGTTTATTCTCTTTGAGACTGTTGCTGTTTATATATGCATATATATATACATTTATATGCATAACAATTTGAAAAAAGGGTGATGGTTTACAGTACAGTCAACATGAAAGTTCAATTGGTTTAAATGAAAATGTGTTTTCCTTCTTTCTTTTGTGGTCCGATATAGAGAAAATTCAACCACTCCCACCCACAACAGCAAAAAGTACATAGTGTACGAGAACTGCATCATGGACTTGTTTAATTTATGTCCAGTCTGCACACGGGCATGTGATGTGAGGACCCAAAGGCTGGGGACGTTCCTGTCTGTGAAGCAGCGGTGCCCCCATTGCACATTTTCAAGACATTGGAATAGCCAACCTATCCATGGGAGCGTGCCGGCTGGAAATCTGCACCTTTCTGCCGCGTGTACCTGAGTGGGGCATCTTTCACACAAATTGAAAAGGTAAATGATGTGAACCTGCATTTTTTTTACTGACTTAATTCAATTTAGATCAACTTACATGTATTATTTATCCATCCACACTAACAGGTCTTCAATACAATGAAGCTACAGGTGTTTAAGTTTAGAACATTTCGCCGCCATGCCAGATCTTTCATTGAACCCGCAGTTTTTCACCACTGGAAAGTCACACAGGATGTGAATCTGCAGCGGCTAAGTCAGGAGGAAAAGTTATACTTGGTGGTGACATGAGAGCTGACTCTCCAGGTATTTATCCTTTACTGAAATAGTGTAGTAAAAAATGCCAGACATAATTCAAAAGTATAGAATAGTGATTACTAATGTCAATATTTTACCAAAAACAGGGCACTCTGCAAAATTTGGGAGTTATACAATGATGGATCTCAATACTAACACCGTTGTGGACATTCAGTTGGTTCAGGTGAGTTGTGAAAAAAGAGTGTTTAAAGTGGTTATTGACAGTAATTTGAAAATCAAAGTCTATAGTGCAGTCTATATTAATAGATTGTTTTTCTGTGTTAAAGGGAAAAACAATCTATAAATATAAACATTGAAATTAATTTTTGATGTTTTAGCTTACCTCAGGGGCGTCCAAGATGTAGGTGTCTTTGTTTCCACAGTATTTTCAATTTTGATATTTTTCGGTTAAACCGTTCTTGTCCGTCAGTCATATAATGGAGGTCTATGGTCACCACCTCAAAGAGCATGCACAGAGAAGTCCAAATTAAACATGATTCAATGACTCATAAATGTAAGTACACATTGATGGCCTAAGACATTCGAAATGAGCAAGTTTGTGTGAGAAAACAAACAGTATTTAGATCGCTTTTACCTCTTGTTAACAGCCATGTCGAACTGATCTGAATCAGAAGTCCAAGTGAACCGAACTGAACGTGTCCAAAGTTCCGCCGGAAGTGGTCGCCTTGCGCGTGTACGCACTCAGTGCCCACACAGATAGATTTTGCAAGTTTTACCTTTCACTGTGAAGATCTAAACATATTTACATTTTACAGGAAATCGCAATGGAAGACGATTTCGATATATATATATAAATATGTTTAGTGAAAAGGTAAAACTTCCGAAATCTCTTGTGTAAACACTGAGTGACGTCACACGCGTAAGCCGATCACTTCCGGCGGAGGGCTCTGACTAGGGTTGGGTAATCGTTTGAATTTGAACGATTCTGATTCCTTGTTCGATTCCGGTTCCTAACGATTCTTCGAGTTCCGATTCTTTTAAGAGGCAGGGTCAAAAAAGTTTAGCTAACCTTGCTAACCAACGGTCTTTCTGAAGGAAATACTCCTTTTGTCACAAATGTTGCATTTTTCAGAGATTTCGTTATTTTTTTAGAAAAGCTGAAGCCACACTTTGGACCGTCGACGCAAGCTACTCATGTTTGATTTGCGCGGTTATGCCAACACTTCCGGTAGACGCTTCTTCGTCGGTGTTGTTCCAGCGGTTTCTTCTTCCAGTCGAGCCGAACTGTGAATATCAAAACTAGGAATCGAAATTCTACGTTTCTAAACGATTCCGGAAAAACAAAAAGTTAGTCCCGGTTCCAATCGAGACTCCGATTCTCGATACCCAACCCTAGCTCTGACATGGTTCAGTTCGGTTCAGTTGGACATCTGATTCAGAGTATTTGGACGTGGCTGTTAACAAGAGGTAAAAACAATATAAATACTGTTTGTTTTCTCACACAAACCGCTCGTTTCAAGTCTTAGGCCATCAATGTGTACTTAAATTTACAAATCATTAAATCATGTTTAATTTGGACTTCTCTGTGCATGCTCTTTGAGGTGGTGACCATAGACCTCCATTATATGACTGACAGAAAACAACTATTTCACCGAAAAATATAAAAATTGAAAATACTGGAAACAAAGACACCTACATCTTGGATGCCCTTGAGGTAAACTAAAACATATCAAAAATAAACTATCCCTTTAACAGAGCAATGAGGTTGGTGGTAGCTGCTACATGGAAAAAGAGGGCCTGACGAGGAGTCTAGCATTACTGGAAGTCGCGTGGCATCAACCTTGATTGCATTGTCACTGATCGTCATCCACAAGTACAGAAGTTCCTCAGGGAGAGAAACGTAACCCATTACTATGATGTCTGGCACATGGCAAAAGGTATATTTTCAGTGCATATATGGAGCTGCTTGATGTCCATAGTCCATTATACTCATACAAAATCTGTCTGTTTTGCTCCAGCCTTTTCCATTCAATTATTAGTGATATATTTTTTTTTTGAGAAGGTCCCAATGTTATATGTTTTACTAAAACATTTGGTGAAAAGACTTGTCTTTTACTTTTGAAACTGAGACCCTATGAGTAAATGTTATCAAATGCGTTGCAATTGATTATGAAACACTATAATAGAGTAATTACTTGGTTTATGACAAGAGCCAGACCGATATATCGGCAGGCCGATATTATCAGCCGAATATTAGCCTTTTTTCAAACTATCGGTATCGGCAGTTATAATGACCGATAAATGAATATATAAAAAAAAAAAACGGACAACACGCTTGAAACATGTCATGAGTGTTGGAGTTGTATAGTTTGTTCACCAGAGGGCACTCTACTCAGTCCTGTTGGCAACACTCGTTGAGTTGGTCATGAGACATGCATTGCTTGAATAACAATTAAAAAAACATCCCCATCAGTTCTCTTAACTCACATAAGCATGACAAAATTTGTGACTATCATGTCCAGCTTTGCTGCTGTTAAATAAGCCGAGAGTGAAGCGGAATCAGCTAGTAATAGTAATGTTACATTGTTACAGTGTAGTTGACTGACTGTCCTTTTAACTTTTGACAATGTGACTGAAGTATTTCTTTAATAGTGTGTGACAGTTATAGCAATGAGTCGTATCATCTCTCCTTGGCCTGTTATATTGAAAATGTATATTTTACAATTTGCAGTATGACGTAATGCTAAATTATGGCTCATCATAGACTAGCTAACCACAAAGCTAGCTAATGCCACTATCATCAGTCTTTTCTGTTGTGACAATAAAAGAAACAAGTTTTTTTTTAAATGCATTATCATATTTTAGTTAAAAACTCATAAATAACTACAAATAACTTAGAGCTCGACTCGAAAAGGATTTTGAAGACTCTGATACAAATATTTTTGGGTTTTAAAATCTGATATTCCGATATATCGGCCGATATATTTTTTCAGAAACGCGCAACAAAACATTAACAGACTTCACTAACATTAGTTATTTGTAGTTATTTATGAGTTTTAAGTAAAATAATATGATAATGCATTTTAAAAAGAAACTTGTTTCTTTTATTGTCACAACAGAACAGACTGATGATAGTGGCATTAGCTAGCTTTGTGGTTAGCTAGTCTGTGATGAGCCATAATTTAACAATGGTATTACGTCATACTGCAAATTGTACATTGTACATTTTCAATATAACAGGCCAAGGAGAGATGATGCGTCTCATTGCTATAACTGTCACGTGCTATTAAAGAAATACTTCAGTCACATTGTCAAAAGTTAAAAGGACAGTCAGTCAACTACACTGTAACAACGTAACGTAATTATTACTAGCTAATTCCACTTCACTCTCGGCTTATTTAACAGCAGCAAACCTGGACATGATAGTCACAAATTTTGTCATGCTTATTTGAGTTAAGAGAACTGATGGGGATGTTCTTTTAATTGTTATTCAAGTAATGTATGTATCGTGACCAACTCAACGAGTGTTGCCAACAGGGACAGTGTAGAGTGCCCTCTGGTGGACAAACTATACAACTCCAACACTCATGACATGGTTCAAGCGTGTTTCGTCCGTTTATATATTATTTTTGAAATACTTATTTGTTGGCCATCATAACTGCCGATACCGATAGTTTGGAAAATGCCTAATATTGGCCAGATAATATCGGTCTGCCGATATGTCGGTCTGGCTCTACAAATAACTAATGTTAGGGAAATCTGTTAATGTTTTGTTGTGCGTTTCTGAAATAAAAAATAAAAAAAATATCGGCCAATATATCGGATTTTAAAACCAACAAATATTTGCATCGGTATCGGCCTTAAATCTTTTATCGGTCGGGCTCTATTTATGAGTATCTTAATTAAGTGCAATTTGTGTTTTCATTGTAGGACTTTCAAAAGAAACTCGAAGCAATTAGTAAGCAGAAAGATTGTGAGAAACTAAAAAAGTGGATGAAAAGCATCAAGAATCACATATACTGGACTGCAGCTAGTTCAACGTCCGAGCCAGAGAGAATTGCAAAGTGGAACTCAATCCTGAACCATGTTCAAGATATCCATACACATGAGGATCCTCTTTACCCCGAGTGCGAGCATGTAATCCGCAAGACAACTGATAAGAGTAAATGGCTAAAAGCAGGTATTTCATCAATATACAGGCTAAAAGTCAAAACAGTAAACATACAACTACACATAGTTATGTAGTCGCTTTCAAAAAATTACCAAAGATCATCGTTGTAATATTCTGTACTATGTTTTCTAATATATTTGTTATTGTCTGCAGATTCTCAAGCTTTCAACAAGTTAGAGAAGTTGCTAACAAACAAAAGAATGCTGAAGGATGTTGCAAAACTGAGCCCCCACCACCAAACCTCATCGTTGGAGGCTTTCCATGTCGGTCACCCTTCATTTTGCTCCCAAAAATGTTGTCTTTTCCTTTATTGGAATGCTGTGCAGGTACAAGAAAGATGGTTTACTGAGATATTTTATGATACAGTGTCCATAAGTATTGTTAATGTTAACACATTTCGTCTTGTATTTCCAGACTCTACCTGGCTGCTATGCATTATAATGAAAATGCAGACCGACCGCAGGAAGGTGTACCTAAAAGACAAAGCCGACCTTTGGTAAGGCTTAAAATCAACACATTTTGGAATTATCTAATGTATTAGTAATACATAAATTAAACACAGAAAAATAAATTAAAGCTACAATATGTAACTTTAGTGGCCACAAGAGGGCGCCGTTTCCAACAATAACAAAGGCGAATGTATATGACGCAGTAACGAGCTGAATGATGGGACTTGCTGTCAAGCTGATGGATCTAATAATGTTTAAGGATTAGTGAAAACACTCATGTTTTTTAACATTACAGTGGTATGAAGCAGGTCGCGATTGCTAATAAGATACATATATCACACGCGAGTCCCGCGAATATAAAGGAATAAGGAAATCTATTCAACTACACGCAAGTGCTGGATTACTCACACAGGTCAGTTTATTAGATGAATTAAACTTGTGAGGGAAACGCAGCGCTGTTCCACTTGGAATAACATTACACTATCACACTAAACAGCATTTAAATTTGTGTTGAAAGTCATAATGTTATTCTACGTGTTTATGTTTGCGATACGAAACTAGCAGCTTGATCAACATAAGAATAACATACTGACCATATTCTAACATTTTATCATGTCAAGCTAACAATATAACATTGATTTGTTTTTTATACTTTTGCTCACCTGTCTAATAAAGCTGTAGTCGTGACTCGTGAAGTTCTGTCAGTGTCAAGTCCAACTTAGTCTTGGACGCTAGCTCTCGGCATCTCAGAAACATCACGCTGATATTGATCCTCATTCTAGTTCTCCTTGTTTGTCCCAAAGTCTGCTTGCCATGGTCTATGATTGAACGAAACAAGAACTGGGTGCCGCCAAACGTTACTCACTATGCAGTTGTCCGCGTCTGTCGCCATGGTTAAGTCATGGCTATGGCAATACGAGCGGAAACGAAGATAGCCGAGGATAGCGCGGATATTGCGTCATTTACAGGCGACATTTTTTTTCCGGGGACGGCCACTTATTTAAAATTGGTATTTCTCTGAAATATAAGAACTTTGGGGACTTTTGGGATATTGTAATTACACAAATGCAGGAAATATCACACTGTGCAAGTGATTTTTGAATATTTTATTACAAAATCCTTACATATTGGACCTTTAAATAAAAAAAAAAAACAGGGTATATACAGCAATCCTTAAGTTAAATTTACTACTTTTTAATACCTTTTTTACTACCTTCACAATTTTTTTTTAAAACCATCACGAACACTTGCAAGTGTTAACCAGCGACCTTTCTATTTACACAGATTTTGACATTTATAACATACAAAAATGAATAGATTTAGAGCACGCATTCCATTTTTATGTTTCGTGGATTGCATTTGCGACCGAAGTGCATTAGCTCCCATCCAGTTGACATTGATGTTTTTTTACACACCAAACAATAGAGGGAATGCATTGACATCACTTTCCCGCCGGTACAACCCCTCAGCCTGACTGAGTGGCAAAAGATCTGCTGCGTGACTGGATTTAATAGGAGAAACTGCGAAAATGCGACTAAAACAAACAATTTGATCAATTAAAACTAAATGTTGGACTCAATATAGTGTTCCTTACAACTTACTAAAGATCCAGTGATCCAGTGATATTGACATGCAGCCAGGAATCGTGTTGCCTGACATTTATGTTTGCCTGATTTCCACACCGGGAAATAAAAGCAATATATAGACCTACATAGGCTAAAGCAAATTTGCCTTTGAACGCTTTATATAAATACAATATAGGTAGGTCTAAATCCGGGTGATCACTTACATCAGGGTTATTTAGCCTCTATATATCGTCCAGCCACTGAATATGACGTCAGCATCAATCATAGACAGAGATGAGAGATCTTTGATTGTGCCCAGATAAGCTAAAGCCCATATTTAAACAGACTAATGCAAACACAGAATAGGACACCTGATAGTCTGAAAAAAAATAATACCTAATTTTTCACAAAATAATACCGCTCAGACTAAATTTAACACTTTTAATGGCCTTAAATTTGACAATTTTGATTTGGCACTTTTTAATACTTTTTAAAACCCCGCGAACACCCTGTAAAAGCAAAATGCAACCAAGTAAACAAAAAAAATAATGTTTGTGCTTGTGTTTTATGATACAAGGTTATGTTGCTGACATGATGGACCTAATTTCTGAAAAAGTTCTTTGTCAACCCTACACCATAGAACGGTGCCGCTGTTGGCGATGCCTGTCCCAGAACCTATCAGCGCAGTATGAAAAGCCAGACAAGGAGGAGGTCATTGCCAGCTTTGTGTCAAGGTTCAAACGGGGGGCAGTTTAAACCCAACGTAGTGGTTTTCCTCATCAGGAAACACTGAACGGATGCGCAGGACCACACATGCTGGAATAATGACCCGAATTTTGCATTCCCAGGAGGCCCCAACACCAGCTCACAAATGAACGATAGGAGAGATACCTGTTGCGACTCACTGAATGAACATAATTGATATTTATCATTGTTTGTATTATTAAGTTTAGGTTTGCATCTTCAGTGCTTGCTGATGTAATTAAATTTTGACACTGTCGATACTATACGAATGAAAATTAGGCACAATGTTTTTAGGTGGAATAAAAAGTCAAAACTCAAGACAGGACTTTATTATTTTATTAACTTGTGTAACAAAGCACAACTTACTGGTGTATTTCTGTCAAATGTAGAGGACCATAGTCAGATCTGTATATTTGGCCAGTGTTCTGCAGAGAGTACACATTGAGGAAGACAGGCTCCAATCCAGGATGGTCATCCATACATGTGAGCTGTTCTTCGACCTTCCGTAGTCACCTGAATTAAAATTAGGAGAGGTAAGTGTAATTTTTATGCAGTTGTCAAACGAAGAGACAAAGTACTTTCCAACTTATTGGTGATAATGCTACCTGAGGTATCTCCAAGCAGCAAATATTCTCAGCTTCTATTGGCATGGTAGCAGAAAACCCAACTTTGCTCATTTCAAACAGCCTAAAATGTAGGCCTATTTTGAGTCTGTAAAATTTTTAAAAAATCAAAAAAGCCCAAAGATCTGTATCTCCATTAAAGGAATTTAATATACACTACTGGTTAAATGTTTAGGGTCTGTAAGATTTTTTTATGTTTTTAAAAGAAGTCTCTTCTGTCACCAAGGCTGCAATTTTTTGATTAAAAATACACAAAAAACACAGTAATATTGTAAAATATTATGACAATTTAAAATGACTTTTTTATGTTAATATATATTAAAATGTAATTTATTCCTCTGAAAAAAGCTGAATTTTCAGCATCTTTACTCCAGTCTTCAGTGTCACATGATCTTTCACAAATCACTCTAATATGATGATTTTATGCTCCATAAACATGTATGATTATTATCCATGTTGAAAACAGTTTTTTACATTTTATTTCAGGATTCTTTGATGAATAGAAAGTTCAAAGAACAGCATTTATTTAATTAGAATCTTTTCTAACATTATAAATGTCTTTACTGTAACTTTTCATCAATGTAACTCATCCTCTGATGAATAGAAGTATTGATTTCTTATTTATTTCCCCCAAAAATAAAATACAAATTCTTACTGACCCCAAACTTTTTAAAGGGTAGTGTTTAATGTAACAAAAGCTTTCCATTTCAGATAAAAGCTGTTCTTTTGAACTTTCTATTCATCAAAGAATCCTGAAATAAAAATGTAAAAAAACTGTTTTCAACATGGATAATAATCATACATGTTTTTGGAGCATAAAATCATCATATTAGAGTGATTTGTGAAGGATCATGTCACACTGAAGACTGTGGTAATAATGCTGAAAATTCAGCTTTTTTCAGAGGAATAAATTACATTTTAATATATATAACATAAAAAAGTCATTTTAAATTGTCATAATATTTCACAATATTACTGTGTTTTTTGTGTATTTTTTTTATCAAAAAATTGCAGCCTTGGTGAGGGTGAAGAGACTTCTTTTAAAAACAAACAATCTTACCGAACCTTAAACTTTTGACCGGTACTGTATGTCTGTGATGTTTTTTATTTTATTATTTTTATTTTTCAAATTATTGTTTCATGTTTTACTTATCAGATGTTATACTGGAAGGAAAGTTTGTTGTGGCTATAATTCTGTACAAAGGCTAAATTTTGTAAAAGAGATTAGAGACATACTAGGGACCACTGAGGCCTATATCAAAGCCTACAAAAAGAAGCATGTCAGGAGACCTTTAAAAGCCTTAAACAATGTGATTTAATATAAAGTAATTGGAAATGCTTAATTATTCCCTCAGTTATTACATTTTTCTTTCTGAGCTAGTCAATGTCTAGGTGTTGATTTGTGAGAAGCGTTAATTCGAGTCAGTTCTCTCCTTAAACCTGAATAATTCAAATTTACTAAATTCAGATAGAACGAAAGATAGATAGTATGGAACAATAGAATGTTTGTCGAATGATAGGTAGAAAGATTGAACAATAAATAGAATGATCGATAGATTGAAAGATCGATAAACAGACAGAACGATAGAAAGTTAGAACAGAAAGAATGGTCGAATCGATAGACAGACGGAGAGAACGACCAATAGAAAGATTGAATGATAGATAGAACGATTTATACGATATAAAGATTGATAGATGAATGAGAACAATTGATTGATAGAAAGATTCATAGAACGATGGAAAGATTGATTGAACTAAGATAGAACGATCGATTGAAGAAAGATATATGAAGTTTGAACAATCGATCGGTAGAATGATTGATTGACAGATAGATTGATAGAAAAATAAAACAATCGATAGAACGGTTGATTAAGAACGATAGAACAAACGATAGATGGATGGAACAATAGAGAACGATCGATATAATGATCGATAGATGGAACAATCGATAGTTAGAAAGATAAAATGATAGATATGTTTTTCATAGGACAGACATCCATCCATACTACAAAATACAAAACTTTTATTAACCAGAAAGCATAAATGTACATGACGCAGAATGTACATTGTCAGAAGTCAATCATTATTTCTAGAGCCATCGTCCTTTTCTTCTACATCCGCCAGTACAGAAGAACTGGCGTTCATCGGCTCCTCGGTGGAGTTCTCCAGAAGAGTCTCCTCCAGTTCATCTGCTGAAGCCTCACTCATCTCTGGGTCATTGCAATCTTTAGATTCGTCAAGCGCCGATTTCTCTGTGTCTATCGGATCCAGATAGTGACAAACTGCGCTCTTGCGTCCGAACTCCTCATCGTGGAGAGCCAGCACCTCTATGCGGTTAGAGACCGGCTCGTCCTCCTTCCTCTCGGAGAGAAACGTCCGCTGCAGCATCAGCTTCTTCATTGTGTGACATTTGTATTTAAGGGCTGGTTTAGAGCCTGCACCATCCTCTTCAAATAACACACATGTTCCGATGGCGTCCTCGTATTCTCCAGCGAACAGATACCGGCCCACCTGCATCATGGGCTGCTCGCTGTCGATGTCCACTATCTTACAGGTGCTCTGCCGACTGGACAGTAAATCAGAGGCGATCATTCCAGACAGTTCTGCCACAACCAACTGCTCCTCCTCCTCCCATTCGTCCTCCATGGCAGTTGTGTTCACTCAACCCTTGAGTTGAAGCTCTCTCCAACAACTTCAAGTAGCGAATTTCGTTCGCAGAATGTGCGCGACGGAAGTAGTAATGTGTGCGATTCATTTACGCGAATCGGTTCTTTCGAACAGTTCGGTTTAAGAACCGTTTCAAAGACGATAGTGTTTACATAACGTACGCTCGCTGCTGATATCTTATTTTAAAGCTTTTAAATAAAGGTCTTTGTTGCAGTTTCATGTGTCCCAGTTCATTTTGTTGCAACCAAGCTTGAACCGTTAATATAATTATCATTTTACGTCAGTAGCCTACTTAAATTATTTTGTCAAGAAACGTTCGTGTATATTTAAATACAATTTAAAACAGGGTTTAATATGTGTGTGTTTGTGATAAGTTTGTAAATTAATTTTACCTGAGAAAAAATGAGAAGGGGAAAAAAATCCACCGATTTAGAAAGATCCGACTCCAAAGAAAGAATCGTTCACGAATCGGGCATCGCTAACAACTTCCGGAAGTCCAACGTGTGCTGATGAAGTCACATGTGCGCTAGTTCACGGCAGCATGAGAGGCACATGGCAACTTTCGTAAATTAAATCTACAATTTCTGAGTGTTTTAGAGATTGGAATATTCGCAAGAACTTGTTTTTGTTGAACAGTAAGTATCTGTCGCGTTTACAGTTACTACTTTTGTATCTTAATCGGTTCACAGTAAACAAACGTTAGTCACGTAACGTTAGTGTGCAGCGTGCTAGTAAATTGTTGCCAACATGTTTTTTTTATCTAAACATGATATTGAATTTACTACAATAATAAACATATTTGGCATTTTATTGACAGAATTAATTGTAGCATTGACTTAGCACTGTTAAATTGTGGAAGCACTATCACGCTTCAATCTGTCAATCAAACTGCTGATTTTGCTTGTCAAAGTTGTATTTGTTCAGATTACAAGCCATACATCTATTTTATTACCATGAAAGCTTTGAATTTTGTAGATGTTTGTTTACATGAGAGTGAAATTATACAGATTGAAAGCCACATGGGACATGGCAACCCACATGCTGCTGTACTGGTTTTTATGTTTCTAACCTTATAATAATCATGTTTTTACTTCTGATCAAATATGTTGTATTTATTACTTGTTTTGTTACCCCAGAACAACTTTGTAGGTGTCAATCATGGGCAGGAAGTTGGATCCACCATTCAGGGCGAAAAGAGGACCTGGACGTAAATCTAGAAAACAGAAGGGAGCCGAAACTGAGCTTTCCAAGTTTTTGGTTGATGGTAAATCACACATACTTTTAATTGATAATTCCATTCATCATTCATTCATGATTGAGATATATAATGACTATATATACATGTATTCTAACCATTATAACGATGCATTAAATAAGTTATAACACTGCTTATCTTCTGTTCACAGATGAGGGGCCTAAAAAACTTTCAAGCAGAGGAAGAAAACGGTAAAATTTATTTGATTTATTGAGTTTTTTTGTCTTAGCTTTCTGATGATAACTTGACATGTATTATTATTTTGATTTCAACAGTGCTGTAAAGAGAACTCAAGTGACCAAAAAACCCAAACAAGAGGAAAAGCCTAAAAAGGGTATATAAAGGATTAAAAGAATAAACAAAAATAGAATAACTATTTATAAACCATTGAATTTGCAAATCAATTCATATTTATTGCAGGATTCTCAGATGAGAATAGTGAATGGCTCAAACCAGCACAGAGGAAACGAAAGATTGAACAATGCGAGGAAGATGAGGACAGTGACAGCCAGTGGGAAGATGAAGATGACGATGATGTAGTGAAGGGCGTAGATCACAAGGGAATGGCGGATGATGATGATGATGATGATGAAGAAATGGTGGATGACTATGGTGCTGATGAAGGGGATGAACAAGACAGTGATGGAGAAGAGGTATGAAACAAACATTTGAATAGAGAAAATCTTGACCTTTTGTGCAGTTTGTCAAATATCTCCATTAAACATCTGGTTGACCTACTACTTTTGATAAATGTGTAGTTTGGTAGCACAAAACACTTTATCCCACAATGGAGTGTGTTTGACTTTACGTTTCTATGCAAGATAACTGGAAGTGATATCAACAGCAATTTTAACATCTCTTATTTTAACATATCCCACAATGGAGTGTTTTTGACTTTACGTTTCTATGCAAGATAACTGGAAGTGATATCAACAGCAATTTTAACATCTCTTATCAAAATGTAAATCGTTACTGTACTATACTATATTTTAATTTAAGAGAAAGTCTGCATTGCACTGCAAAAGCACTGTGTTCCAAGTAGGGGTGTAACGGTACTAAAAATTCACGGTACGGTACGTACGTCGGTTTTAAAGTCACGGTTTGGTACTTTTTCGATACAGCAGAAAGAAAAAAATGCCAGAGAAATTTCATATTTGTTAAAAGAAAAAAATATTTTTAAATAAGTTTTGAGTTTTCCTTGAAATCTTGAAACTTTCAGGTACACTACTGGTCAAAAGTTTAGGGTCGATAAGATTTTTTATGTTTTTAAAAGAAGTCTCTTCTGCTCACCAAGGCTGCAATTTTTTGATAAAAAATACACAAAAAACACAGTAATATTGTGAAATATTATGACAATTTAAAATGACTTTTTTATGTTAATATATATTAAAATGTAATTTATTCCTCTGAAAAAAAGCTGAATTTTCAGCATCATTACTCCAGTCTTCAGTGTCACATGATCCTTCACAAATCACTCTAATATGATGATTTTATGCTCCATAAACATGTATGATTATTATCCATGTTGAAAACAGTTTTTTACATTTTTATTTCAGGATTCTTTGATGAATAGAAAGTTCAAAGAACAGCATT
Organism: Hybognathus amarus; assembly: GCA_030378365.1. Lineage (NCBI taxonomy): Eukaryota > Metazoa > Chordata > Actinopteri > Cypriniformes > Leuciscidae > Hybognathus > Hybognathus amarus. The sequence continues at coordinate 625,794 of JAQIUQ010003360.1, forward strand.
TATTTAATTCGAATCTTTTCTAACATTATAAATGTCTTTACTGTAACTTTTGATCAATGTAACTCATCCTTGATGAATAGAAGTATTGATTTCTTATTTATTTCCCACAAAAATAAAATACAAATTCTTACTGACCCCAAACTTTTTAAAGGGTAGTGTTTAATGTAACAAAAGCTTTCCATTTCAGATAAAAGCTGTTCTTTTGAACTTTCTATTCATCAAAGAATCCTGAAATAAAAATGTAAAAAACTGTTTTCAACATGGATAATAATCATACATGTTTTTGGAGCATAAAATCATTAGGGGTGGGGAAAGAATCGATTCTCGATGCATGGCGAATGCGGACGTGGACGATCCTGAATCGATTCACAAATATCCCAAAATCGATTTTCCAAAAAAAAAAAAAAAATAATTATATATATATTTATAAAAACGTAATATTGACGGAACGCGAAAGACGGAAGTGCAGTGACCGGACCGCCGTGACGCGTGCACATAAGCAGAGACGCGATGGCAGCGCAAGATCCAAACACCCTCCTCGTTAGGTTAAAAGCTGCACGTGTGGAAATATTTTGGCTTCTGAAGTTGAAGAGGAAAGGAACTGGGCAGGAGCCACGCTAGTTGTAAGCTTTGTAGAATAAAACTGCGACGGAAACACGACAAATATGACAAGCCATATGACACGTTTCCAGCCATAAGAGGAAAAACACTCAGGCTGTACCGGTCATTATAATATTAATTTACTACAAGTAAGTTAAAGTTATGCTCCTAGTTCAGGCACACGTTTATTTTCCTGTTGGTTCTTTGGAATGCTAATAAAATATATTGTTAATTCTTTATGGGTCATTACTTTGTACATTTAAAGGAAAGTATTTTTAGTCACACACACAAAAGATTCAGATAATCGATTTGTAACATTATAAATGTCTTCACTGTAACTTTTGATCAACTTAATTTAATTTATCCTTGATAAATAAAAGTATAGATTTCTTTTTTCTTTCTCCCAAAAATGTAAGAAAAATTCTTACCAACTCCAAACTTTTAAACTGTATTATTTAATGTTACAAAAGCTTTCTATTTCAGATAAATGCTGTTCTTTTGAATTTCTGGGTGATTCTCTGAATCGGGTGCCCTTCAAGCCCCACAAACTTGCTTCAAAGATTTTCAATTGAAGGAAATCACAAAATGCATTTTAATGCTGTCAATTAATAGAACCAGGTGCCTTTGCATTATAATGCAACACAATTGTTCAAAAAATTATTTAAAGATAATGGTTTGCCTAAGTAGTAGACAACAAGCATGTGTGCATGTCTTCACTAACCATCATTACATTTTCATTGAATTTCAAACAAATAAAAAGTGCAATTAATACCAAAATGATGCTGCTGTTAATATAATCATATGTTGGTCTAGTGTATTTTTGTTTACTGTTGTAAAATGGAAAATCAATAATCGCTAATCGAGAAATCGTTAATAATCGAAAATTGACTGTAATCGAACTCGGGACTTCAATAATCGTAATCGAATTCGGGAAATCAGACAGATTAACCACCCCTAAAAATCATCATATTAGAGTGATTTGTGAAGGATCATGTGACACTGAAGACTGGAGTAATGATGCTGAAAATTCAGCTTTTTTTCAGAGGAATAAATTACATTTTAATATATATTAACATAAAAAAGTCTTTTTAAATTATCATAATATTTCACAGTATTACTGTGTTTTTTTGTGTGTATTTTTTATCAAAAAATTGCAGCCTTGGTGAGCAGAAGAGACTTCTTTTAAAAACACAAAAAATATTACCGACCCTAAACTTTTGACCGGTAGTGTATATAAATGGGATTCATCTTTGAAGGATGAACAAATAATGTTTTGGGCAACACATTAAAAATATCATTTAAATATATATTTATTTATATAATATTTGAGTTTTAAAGTGCTGGCAAAAGATGTGTGAAGTACTTGAAAGCATTTCACCATTCCAGCCAAACTGGTTCCAGTTAGTGTTACTATATTAAATTCATGGTGAATGTTGCTGGTCTGTGGACGTAAAGTATTACTAGTTCATTCACGGCACAATGTTTCTCCTGGTTTCCACGTCAGCGCTGTTTGATCTAATAGAGATCTACGGTTAATAACAGAGAAATGTGAATGCATCTCACTAGATCTCGCAGCGATGTTATTACCTCAGTGGCGAATTCAAATGCTTTCTTCACTGGATCTCTAGTAGGGATGGGACGATAACCGGTTTCACGATAAACCACGATAAAATATACTGACGGTTAGTATTACTGTTTAAAATTGAATTATCATTAAAACCGTGTTTGATTATCGCGATTTTAATAACTCACTGTAAATCCCGTCGGCCAGTCTGACGCAGGCGCGCTGCACGCAATGTTTTTTAAAAAAAAAATTTTTTTATTACTATTCGAGAAGGAATGGCGGAAGGCAGTGACCGTGCTCAGGAGACTTTTCAGCCTTTTAAGAGGACCAAATCTGAGGTGTGGTCATATTTTGGCTTTTACAAAAGTCCTGAGGGAAACTTGATCGAGGATAGTCACCCTGTCTGCCGAACAAAAAGTCACTGTGCAAAAGAAACACTTCAAATCTGAGTCGTCTGACCATCACACACTGTTGTACAGCGAACGCAAGGCAAGTTAACTTCGACCTCAAACCAAAACTACTTCTGGGAAACAATTGGGCACAAAATGTTGTTTTGATCTTAAACATTTTATGTCACTCACTTGAAATAGACGTGAAGCTTCCGCGAAGAAAAGTTTGCAGCAAGTGGCTTTGAGCCAAAGATGAACGAACAACTTCAAATAAGGCGTATTAAGTGAGATTTTAGCGTATAGTAATGTATAGATACATCACGTATTACACCGATTTAATTTTTACCACATAATTACGGGGACATATTGAATTGATAATGAGATTAGCTAATGTTTTAAATCTTACCTGTTTATAAATACATTTTGTAAAACAATCGTCCAGACAAAATATATCACACCAATATTATCAAACTCTAAACAATAAACTCTGATTTCATTTTCAATACAATCAAAAACCAGAGACGCAAGACGGCAAGGTGTATTTGAATGAAACGAGAGCGCGCGTCCGTTTTGATATGGATGTGCGCTGTCTAATAATGCGTTGCTATTGACGACGGGCATTATAAAGAAGGAAATGCCATAGAATAGAATCTTGCTTAAAAAACTGCATATAGCTGCTTGTTTTATTTGTTGTTTGTTGATTTTCAATTATAAAACTTGCTGAAATGTTTTCAGTGTGAGTATCAGTTCTTTTTGAACACTATCATCTAATTTTAAGAAAACCGTGATAATATTGATAATCACGATAATTTTGGACACTATAATCGTGATATAAAATTTTCATACCGTCCCATCCCTATTGTGTAGTAACAGTGTCGCTTGATCGAGGCTCAGATGTTGCTGGTCTGAACTGATAAACGATCCATGAAGCACATAATCAGTAGCGCAGTTTCGCTCTGCTTTCATTACGCTTGCCATTTGATGTTGCGCAACGTTGTGGTGTCCGCACCAGTGCGAACTTTGTCAGCAGGAAAAATGGTCCAAGGTATCATTCAGTTTGTATTCGTACCGAACCGGAAGCCTCAAACCGAAACGGTTCAATATGAATACATGTACTGTTACACCACTAATTCCAAGCATAGCCAATCCCTAATTGTGTCCCATCATCCTTTGCTGTGTCAGCTTCTGCCAATAGAGAAAGCTGCAAGAAAACAGAAAAAACAAACAAGCATGAAACCAGAGAGTGATGATGATGATGACGACGATGATGATGATGATGATGATGATGAGGGAAAGAAAGATTTAAAGGAAGATGAGGAGGAAGAGGATACTGTGCAGGCAAATATTGACGAGACGGAACAATTCAAACTCCCTGCTGCGGCTGACAGAGCCAAAGAAGGTAAGTCCAACTTTTTTTTGTCATTAAACTACAGATTTCCACAGTCTCTCAGATTTAGTTTGATCTAGAGGTGTATTCCTCCGTTCTCACGTGTGTGTAGGTCTTTTACTGATGGACTTACAGACCATCCATCAGAGGATCAAAGATAATGTGGATGTGCTGTCTCACTTCAGTGAGAAGAGAGAGGAAGGCAAGGAGAGGTCAGAGTATCTCTCTCTGCTGCGCTCTGACCTCTGCACCTATTACAGCTACAACCTTTTCCTCATCAGCAAACTCATGGACCTGTTCTCTCTCTCTGAGGTGTGTGTGCTCTTGCTTTTTATTCTGTAATGAGTAAACTGGCATGACTGCATTTATTGCTGAAGTGTAGATGCTTCCTGTTTTTAGTACCACCCATCTGCTTCCTCACAAGGTGTGTGGCTATGCTAACAGGATAAAGCAAATGTCTGTCAAGATCTGAAGGGTTGGATGGCCACACCCCCTCCACCTCTATATGAATTGACAGTACATCTATATCGGAACAAAATTCTTTGTTAAACTTTGTTTGCGTTTATTAATATACAAATACAAATGTTCTGTTTCAGCTGATTGATTTTCTTGAGGCCAATGAAATTCAAAGGCCAGTCACCATCCGAACCAACACCCTGAAAACCAGAAGGAGAGACTTGGCTCAGGTCTGGAAAGTCTTCTTTTTTTGACTTCTTCCAAAGTGACTGTGGCATTTTGTATCAAGGCTCCATTTACGCTTAGGTTTTGATCGAATGGTGCTAAATGATGTGGGTTCCAAAACATGATCCAGTTGCTGAAACCTCATTAGAGCTAGTGAAAAACACATTACCACATCAAATCTGTTAAGTGCTAATGTATCCTGATCCACCTGGACATTGAAAAGTTAATGGCCATAATGCTGGTAAACAAACCAAAGAATTTTTTACATCTTAGAAGATTTTCAAAATGTGATAGAACAAGCGCATGAGGAGAAAAAATCCTAGATTTAACTGTTTTGCTCCTATAGTGTGTGGTGTGCCATGATGTGACAAAGACAGCACACCACACACAAAAAGTTTTTCAACCAGAGTCTAGACTGTGAACACAGGAAATCTCGCAGATGAGACTTCAGATAGTGTTTGGAGTGACCACAAATTAACCACAGTTTTGCTAAAAAAAAAATCGAAACTAGTATTTATTTGGTTATACAAATGTTCAATACGCCTATAATAAAACCATGGTTCATTTTCCGTCTCTCTCCGCTCACACACACATACACCTATCTTTATATGGAATGGTTTTTATACTGAGCTTATTATATTTTCTGAGCCACAAATCAACAAGCTGCATAACAGAAGCATAACAAACGCATCATGGCGCAGCACAACGTGAATCGATGTGGACAGCAGAGATGGAGGCATCGCTGCTGTCCACATCAATTTCTCGTTGTGCTGCGCCATGACTGCGTTTGTTATGCTTCCGTCTTCCAACATCTCACTTTCTGATTGGATATTGTTTCGTTTCACGTGATAATATCCAGAGCGCGCACGTGTTTGTCCTCGGTGTTCCCCTCCACACATCAGGATTTCTGATCGTAAATATTCAACATGTGATTCGCGATCGGAGCGGCTCCGATGTTCTTCCGAGCAGGTTCGTGCACTCTTAACACACCTCACACCAAGGGAGAATCTGATAAGATAATCTGTAGAACCATAATCCGGACATACCTTGGATTGTCGGAAAGGGGAAAATCGGCCCAAAATAAGCCCGTTTATCTTTTGGTGTGTACCCAGCATAAGGCAAACGCCCAGGTCTGTATGTTCCAACTAAGCCTAGTTTTGACGTAAACTAGCACAAGTTACTTTCAACTTGCGTGCAACTACATAATTTTGCTTTGCACCATTAGACTTAGTTGAAAATTTACTTTTTTTGATAAATATTTGCTTGGGCTGAGGCTGACACCTACTGCCGTGCGTGCAGCATCATGCAAAAGTAACGTTTTACAGAAATAGATGTGACTGTTAATGCGTTATTCATAGTGACCTATGATTTATTTCACTTTACTTCTTAGAATGACCAGTTTGCGACATTGCATGATAAACAGCAGCACTGGTATTACAAAACATTCAGCGGCACATGCCACTTAAACTCAGACGCGACACAAACTGACAACATGTTTGAAATAGTACAGACTTTAATGTGTTTAATTAATTTTTTTTAAGAATATCATTAAACCAGGCTTTTATTTAGGAATTTGTCACAGTTATGTCAGTCTAGCTGTCGCTACTGGAGTTGTCACAACATACGGCCACATATTTCGCGACTCGGTGTCAGTGTTTCACGACGTTGTCAGTGGCACATGCCACTATCCACTGGCACATGCCAATGAAGACTGGATGAGTCACTAAGTCTAGCGACGTGTCATTGGCTTCTGTGTGTCAGATGCCATGTCACTTAATGTTAAAGGGATACTCCACCGTTTTTTCATATTAAACTGTTATTCCCTTAACTAAGACGAGTTGATACAGTCCTCTTTCGTCTGCTGCACTAAATCGCTCTGTCTTGCGCTGAAACTTTGTTAGCACTTAGCTTAGCCCAGTTCAGTCATTAGGATCCAAGCAGAGAAGCGACCAAACACCTCCACGTTTTCCCTATTTAAATAGTTACATGAGTAGTGTAATAGGGTCGGGCTATGTCTACCAATTTGGCATCAGACGATGTCTACACTGAAACATTGCCATGGATCGATGATATAAACAATGTTTAGCTGATTCCATCTAAACATTGTGATGTCTGTAAGCCATCGGCCCAACCCTGTATTGTAACTCAACTAAGAACGGTGACACAAAATAAAACGTTGCGCTTTTTCGAAGCGTGTAAAGTGGATAACTATATTGTATGGCGGAATACCACAGCAAGTGCTCGGGAGCACTTTGACTCGGCGCAGTAATATCACTCCTGAAAAATCCTCCCCTCTCTGGAGTGATGATATTATTTGTAAATGTATTTGCAAGAAACTGCTTTATCAGCAGTGTGTGCACTTGCACGTGCCTTACGGCGACTTACAAGGACTTCCAAAGATACATAACAGCTACAAGTGTATGCATTATGCAAGCACTATATACAGGATTAACCCTATTATACTTCAACACATTAAGTCAAACAGCCAATAGCCACCCACAAATAGTCTATACATAGGCTGTCTTTGAGTTCACTTGAACAAGGGTTAAATTACTCGTCAATTAGGCCTAACGCACAGACCTAACAGCTCAGCCACAACACATAATTGGGAATAACATGCCTTACCTTAACACAGAATGGATTTCAAAGACTTCACAGATCAATGGCCTCCAACAATTATATTTTTTCTATGAATCTTTGAGTTAATGTACTAAATATGATTGGCATTTGCACCGCAGCGCCACCAGACCTTGAGGCTCATGACAAGAATAGCTTAGTTATCTTTATTGAAGTGAATTAGGTTTAAATTGCCATCATCCATGCATGAATGAATGATATTTTTGCTATTTTACACAGAATAATCCACGATCACATTACACAAAACTGAAAATGCACGTCAAAATAAAAGTCAATATTTTTTGAGAACCCCCAAAATTTCAGGAATCATGTTTTTTAGGGGAGCCCATGTCTTATTAAGGGGAGCTAATCTTCCCTGTAGTTCGCACCCTGCAAATAGTGAACTTTCATTTCATGCTGACTAACACTCATTTTGAGTACTGTAAAGTCACAAAATCTGAGACAAGTGGTTATATGAGATGCATATGAAATTCGTTTTTTTAAAGACTTGATCACAGAAAGGTGCTTTGGGGAACCAAAAATGGTTCTTCTTTAGCATCACTGCCAAAACCCCCTTTAGGAACCTTTTTTTAAGAGATTACCAAGCATCACGGACGTTAATAACAGGTGCAAACAAACCCAAAATGCCATTGACATGTCAGTCTGATTCACAAATGGATCCTGGTTCTTATGGCTTCTTTTTTTTAACACAGGCTTTGATTAACAGAGGAGTAAACCTGGATCCATTGGGGAAATGGTCCAAAACGGGTCTGGTTATCTATGACTCTTCTGTTCCCATAGGTCAGTTTCAGTGTCATTTCAAAATAACATTGTTTTTCTTCGTTCATTTACTGGTTATTGTAGGTGTTAATTGTAATTCTCTCTTTCATACAGGAGCAACTCCAGAATATTTGGCAGGCCAGTACATGCTGCAAGGTGCATCATCATTTCTTCCTGTAATGGCGCTGTCTCCTCAGGAGGGGAGTCAGTGTTAGACATGAGTGCCGCTCCAGGAGGCAAGACCACATATATGGGTGAGCATATGCTTCTCCATGGCAGTCACACCAACTGCTGTGTTTTCGTAAAGTGGCTCATCTCAGAGTCTTTTTGGCACAGTCGGCACCAAAAAATAAAAGAAATGTAGAAATAATGCACATGATTGTCTTTCTACAATGTTGTGTTAAAGTAAGCATCAGGAAATGATTCTGGAGTGTCTAAAGCCAAAATGTGTATAATTTGTGTGATGCAGCTCAGCTCATGAGGAACACGGGCATGATTGTGGCTAATGACGCAAATGCAGATAGACTGAAGAGTGTGGTGGGAAACATCCATCGTCTCGGTGTCACTAATGCGGTCATCTGCAACTATGACGGCAGACAATTCCCAAAGGTCCGCATTGTCCGGTTTTCGTTTTTTCTGCTTTGATTTTGGCATCATTCCCCTAAGCAGTGTCTAATCTGAGGTGTTTGATTTTGTGTTGTAGGTGATGGGAGGTTTCGACCGAGTGCTTTTGGATGCTCCTTGCTCCGGTACAGGAGTCATTGCCAAAGATCCAGCTGTTAAAACCAATAAGGTGTTTATCTTCTAAAAGTCACCTGTTTTCATTCTTTTGGCAGATTTTAAAGACTTCCTTCAGCCTTTATTCTGAAGGATTTTAGTTTTTGCATATCCTCCATTCAGAATTGTAAAGTATTCTCTCTTTCTCAGGATGAAGCTGATATTCTTCGCTCGGCTCACCTGCAGAAGGAGCTCATCCTGTCTGCTATCGACTCTGTCAATGCTGATTCTTCAACTGGCGGATACCTGGTTTATTCCACATGCTCTATTATGGTGAGTTGACCAATACAGATTCTTCTTATTTTAGTCTCTGACATTCAGAACCCCATTTACACCTGGTATTAAAATGTGATCTGTATCCAGATAAGTTATCCGGATAATAAAAAACGCATGTTAATGCAAGGTGTAAATACGTTGTGATCGGATCTGCCTGATCACATCTGGAGGTAGTCTGGCTCGCATTGTGTTCGGGTCTTTACTAGGTGTAAACGCAATCTGGTTGTTGAAATCACATATGTATATTTTACTCCTCCCAAAAATGCTAAAAAATAAACGAGAGCGTGTTATATAGGCTATATGTCATGTTTGTAGTCAGATATGATGGCGCTACTGTGACACGCATCACCTCAGATGAACAGCTGAGCATATTCATCAAGCCAACGTGCAAACATCGCAAATAAAAGTGATAGCAAGTCACAGACGCTTCACACATAATCATCTTCAAATAAAGAAACGAAATGATCTTACCAGGGCTGTTGCCACTCTCTCTTATTGATGTCTTTGATTTTGAAATTAGCCGTTGATCAATAAAATGCAGCTTATATGTGTTGCTTTTGGTGGTGTGCAATCCATTAAATCTGCATATTACGAGGGAGATGAAGATCGGATTTATATCGTTTTGCAAAAATGCATTTATGTGGCCAGGTGTAAATGGAATCAGTGACCCCGTTTACACCTGGTATTAAAATGCGATCTGTATCCAGATAAGTTATCGGATAATAAAAAACGCATGTTAATGCAAGGTGTAAATGCGTTGTGCTCAGATTGTGATCGGATCTGCCTGACCACATCTGGAGGTAGTCTGGCTCGCATTGTGTTTGGATCTTTACTAGGTGTAAACGCAATCTGGTTGTTGAAACCACATGTGGATATTTTACTCCTCCCAAAAATGCTAAAAAATAAACGAGTGAGAGCGTGTTATATAGGCTATATGTCATGTTATAGTCAGATATGACGGCGCTACTGCGACACGCATCACCTCAGATGAGCAGCTGAGCGTCTATTCATCAAGCCAGCGTGCAAACATCGCAAATAAAAGTGAAAGTAAGTCACAGACGCTTAACACGCAATCATCTTCAAATAAAGAAACGAAATGATCTTACCAGGGCTGTTGCCACTCTCTCTATTGATGTCTTTGATTTTGAAATTAGCCGATGATCAATAAAATGCAGCTCATCTGTTGCTTTTGGTGGAATGCAATCCATTAAATCTGCATATAACGTGGGAGTTGAAGATTGGATTTATATCCGTTTTGCAAAAACTCATTTTTGTGGCCAGGTGTAAATGGAATCAGTAAGATCAGAACACTTATTATCCGGATAGCTTATCTGGATACAGATTGCATTTTAATACTAGGTGTAAATGGGGTCCCAGTGTGCAGAACACATCTGATATTTACCCTTTACCTGTCACCCCCCTTTTTGATAATTGACATAAAAATGCACTATACAAGCTTAAATGGTTGTAATTCAAGAATGCTTTGGAATATAGACTTAAGTTTGGTCTTGTTTTAAAGAAAACAATCAGCAGATTATTACTAAAGTGAAAGCACTTAAAAAAATTAAAGTATGAAAAAGTTATGGAAGTTATAATTTACAGTAAATCAAATATACTTTATTAATATATATTTTTTTAATATGAAATAAATATTTTACAAATATGTTTTACTATAAAATTACTATAAAATGAAAGCTATATATCTAACCAAGTTGTGTTCCAAATTTGAAGTTGATATCACAAAAATTGAAGTTCCCATGAGATTTTGTTTAGTCGTAGTACCAAAAATAGCCACCGGGTGCCATTGAATTCCATTGAATTTAATTGTATGCATTTTGCCATAACAAATTAATACATTTCTATCCAAATATCACTTCTGTCACTAAATATGGAACCTTGAGACTCAGACCTTTCTGACAATGTGTTTTGTCAAGATTAGAAAAGGTTTTCATAATAAATTATGAAAGCTGATGCCCAAAAGGGGAGGGGCCTATTAAAAAAATACAGATTTCTATGGTAACGCAACGTCCAATTTCAAAACGGTTTTCACAGGATGAATTCTGAGTTTGTACGCTTTCAAATGATACCTAATTTATGACAACTACTAAAATATGTGATATAATAATAATTAAAAAATTATATATATATATATATATATATATATATATATATATAACATAATATACTTTTTAGAGGACTTCTTACCTTACGTTTTAAAATATAATTTTATCTTTTTTATTGACAAATACTAATTATGTTTTATTATGGACTTTTAGCACTAGAAAACAAAGTTTTAATCATTAAAAGTGTGTGCGTCGACTTTTTGTGACAAAGGTCAGAAACTCCTGTAATGATGTTGATTTTTTTAGGCACACCCTTGTCATAAATTCATATATTACTCTTCATTCCTAATTTGTAAGAAAAAAACAGACCTAAAATATCTATTTAGGAGTCTTAGACCTTTCCAACGATATATAGTTTGTCATGACTAGATTAGGATTTAATAGTAATATAGTGAAGAAAAGTTAGGTTGCCCGTATACGGGCAAGTGACAGTTAAGTCTTATTTGTTGCACTTTGGTAACTGAATGGTAATTTCAATAAAACTGCAATAAACTAATTTAGATTAAAGGGGAAAAAACTTTAAATATGTCATTTTGGTGATTAAAGATAAGTTTAAAAGGATAAAATTAACTACAAGGGGACTTCAAACCTAATTTTTTTCATATATAAAACTACAATTTAAAGTAGTAGCACGGCTAAAATGGATTTTTGGGGGATTGTATGCCGATTAAAAAAAAGCCAGATACCGATATAGATTGGCCGATATTATTTATTATAATACAGTAGCAATATTATGTATGTGTTTTATATTACAGTACCAGTCAAAAGTTTGGACACTTTCCTATTGGTGTGTACAAACTTTTGATGGGTACTGTATATAGAATACACCGTATAATCAGAATAAATATAAATGTTTTGCAATTATCTCTCAAATGTGGTGATTAAACGCTTGTGTGACAGAGATATGGAGGCAGGGTGAATGATAAAATGAGAATGATGCATTTGAGCTGTAACCAAACTATTTTGCATATTATATTATTAATACTGTTGCATAATCTTCACTAACGACATTGTCTTTTAATTTAGTCACGTTATATAAAACAGAATTTGAATCAATAAATATATCAAAAGTGTCACTGACAACCTTATTATCTTCTATTTTTAGTCTTAATTCACAACAGCTGTTTACCAAAGCAGAATGGGGCATCAGTTTAATGTCGGAGATTTTTCGCTCCGCGTACGCATTTTAATCAATGTTTTGTCAACCAATTGCCTGGATTTAATAAACAAGAAGTAAATATAGCAGACAATAGGTAATCTCAACACTGGTGCGTGAACTGCAACTTATCTCATGAATGAACTGAAAACTCAGCGTATAGACCTGAGAACAATTCAAAACAAAAGACAGACTGATGCCTGTAATCCGTATGAAATGTGCATTTCTCTCTGGTGTTTACTGAAGATCGTGAGTCAGCGTTGTCAACTTTGCAGCGACACTGACGGAAAACACTTGTTTATTAATAAACAATTAAAATGTCTCCTTGCTACATTTGATGTATTCACAATCATTACTTTTGCCAGTTCTTTGTGACGGCTTTTATGTGCTTTATTGGCAGCACCACCCTTACATGAATCACCATACCCAATTTTTTTTAAAATATTAATTTATCGGCCATTATAAATGCCGATACCGATAGTTAGGAAAATCCCTATTATCGGCCGATAATATCGGTCGGGCTCTACAAAAGTTGGGATTGGTATAATTATTTCATGCAAAATTAATCAAAGCGTTTTAAAATTAATTTTCAACAGCCATTACTCTTGTCTTAAGTGTCACATGATCAATCTAATTGTCAATGTTGAAAACAGTTGTGCTGTGTAATAACATTATATTGACCTCGAACTTTTGAACGGTAATGTGTGCCTTTTCAAGACTCTTCAATGTTAATATCTCACATTTTATGAAAATATTTGTGTCGGAGGAGACTGCAAGCCATTCGTGTTTGACGGGAACAAATGACCAATTCCTTAGTGGCCAGCAATCATAATACTTAAGAAATCATACCCTGAAAATAATGAATGCTTGAGGGACCTGAAAGTGTTAGAATCTGCAATAAATATTTGACTGACCTTTTTAGGTCACCAACAACAAATTAGCAACATATGAACTAAATCTTGTTGGAGTTGGTGCACCTTTTTTAATTGTCTGATTAAGGGATGGGCATGATTAATCGACGATCGATTATCGATCATTAGAATTCCGTCGATCACGTTAATTTGTTATCGATTATCATTTAACTAATGCTGCTGCGTTGCGTAGTGCGAGTGGAAAGTGAACGTGTTCCCCGGGCTGGTCATGATAGCGCGGAGGTACCTGTGCATCCCGGCAACGTCAGTCCCCTCATCAGAGCGTTTTCAGCGGCTGGACTGAAGCGATGTGTCCGCATCCGTTGGGGAGGTGCGCGCGCATTGATTGAGTTACGTTTTGATAAAACCTGTCAGATCTAATTATTAATATGTTTTTGGTTAAGTTATTTTTATTATTTTGGAACAAATGAGGGTCTCACGAGGGCCAACTCGCAGCTGCAGGTTCAGTTGCGTTAGAGCACCGCCGCACATATCTTCAAATTTAGCCTAACCGAACGCCCAGTTTAACTGCCACAAGTTGATCATCTTGTAATAAAGATCTAATCGAGGAAAAACACGCTGTATTTTTGTATTTTCATTGCATTTTTAATTTATAAAAAAAGTGAAATAAATAATAAATTTGAGTATAAAAATGTTAATGATCGTTAATTCTTCCGACGATCGACTAAGAAAATTTAATCGAATGCCCATCCCTAGTCTGATTATAGTGCAACGCTAACATTTAAAGGAAAGGTGGAAGAGATGGATGGACAGTAATAGCCTCTATGCACAAACCCTGCTGACGTGTGTCCGAAAGAATCTCAGTCGGCGTCTTTACTTCCAGAAGCGTGTTCTGCAGGCCAAGTGTATAGCGGCAAAACTTGAATAAAATCAATTTTCTCAGAAACGGAGGCAACGATTTTAGAAACGCTGATTCGCTAGTCGAATTTTGTACAATATGAGAGAATACTAACCCTCAAAGTTGTTGATGTAGCTCGAAATATATAATTTAAATAACTTCTCTTTTTCACTCTTGTGTGACAGCTAACTGCCTCACAGTGTTGTTAACATCATTCACGTTAACCGCAGGACGTTTTTATAAACAGCAAGTGTAATTTGACACTATCTACACCTAAAGCAAAACCGGCTTCTGACCATAGACTGACGCTGCACCGGAAGTAACTGGGCGTACTGAGAAACTCGGGACGCGATCGTGCATAGAGGCTATTGTATGAATACTTGTCTGAAAACCTACTGAAATGTCTGGATGATTGCATTTAATGTCCTCCTAAAATATTCTCATTTTTTAAGTGAATTTCTCATTGTTTTCCCCATAGGTGGAGGAGAATGAGTGGGTTGTGGACTATGCTCTGAAGAAGAGAAATGTTAAGCTGGTCCCTACTGGTTTGGACTTTGGAAAGGAGGGATTCACTAGGTAATGAGGTCTTACTTGAGATCCATCTACAATAATAAAGGCTGTACTCCCAGAAATTGAGTTACGCAAGTGAGTTTGCCAGAGAAAGCGTATTAATAATGCACATCTCTTTCCCACAGATTCAAAGAGAGACGTTTCCATCCCTCTCTCAAACTGTCTCGCCGATTCTATCCTCACTCCCACAACATGGATGGGTTTTTTGTGGCCAAGCTAAAGAAGGTGTCTAACACAATCCCTACTGCAGCAAAAGAAACAGGTGCGTAGTTATTTCCCATGGTTTCCACAATTCGTTTTTCTATCTGATGTTAATGTTTGAAGTCATTTTTCAGAAAATGAAGTAGAACCTACAAAAATGGAGACTGCAACCTCATCAGAGCAGATCCAAAAGCCAGAATCTAAAGAACAGAAGCCCGCTGCATCTAAAGCGAAAAGCAACATGGGCAAGAAGCAGAAATTAAAACAGAACAAATCTGAGACGCCCATCATTCGCAAAGAAAGCTGGAGTGAAATCTGAGAATAAGAAATCTGATGGTCCCAAAAAAGCCAAAATTGCCAAGTTGGATGGTAAAACTTCCCAAAAGGTTGGGAAACCTGTAAAGGAACTGAATGGAGATTCAACGAAAGAGGGAGTGAAGAAGAAAAAGGGCAGCCAGTTTGAGAAGAAAAACAACATGAAAAAGAAGAACTTGAAGAAAAGAATGGGGAAAAACAAATTTAAGAAGTTAAAAAATATCCTTGCACAAGACTAAAGTGGCCAGTGAGATTCATTGCTATGAATTGACATGGACCTGTATGCTCAGGACTGGGGTCAGTCAGTGGTTTGACACCAATCCCAGCCTGCTTTTGGGGACTCAAAGATCATCCTTCAGAAATGTACACAATTATTTAGTGTATTTATCTGGCTTCTCAATACTTTGGTCAACCTTTATTGCTTGACCGTGAGGTTTTCTTCAACCTTGTGGTATGTGTTATAAATGTACAACGTCTGTTTTAATGGATTTTGTTTTGAATAAGAAACATTTAACTGAAATGCTGCAAAGGAATGAGTATGTGGTCTGTTTTCTTCCCTCATTCCCAATTCAAGAGAAAGTTTCAAAATAGGTATGGTGTCTGAAAAAGCAAAGTCTGAAACCTCAATGTGCTTTGGTTATCGCCTTCCCTGGGGCAACATGACATCATGACTTTTGCGTAAACATACACGCCACTTTCAAGTCAAGTGGCGTGTTATCTCACGCATTTTGAGCTATCCCCGTGTATGTCTACGGCAATAATGTCCGAGTGATTCCGCGTGTCTGCACACATCGTCAAATGTCCGAGCGAAACGAAGCAAAATGTAGATCTACATCTGGGGAGCTATATTTTTCTTTCCTAGGATGGTAAGGGAACAGTCGTAAATCCCATTAACCCCAGTGACGGGTAGGTTTAGGGACTGGGTTGAGGTAAGTCATATATTTATATATACAGTAATAACGTTAAGTCAATGGCGTTCATAAACACGCTGAAAAGCAATTATACGTCTTGATAGCACGCCAAAATGAAAATACGAATTGGCGTGTCATACACGCGCTACTTCATGAGCTCAGTCAGCCTGGGAAGAGAATATTAACATGACCTTTCCTTTCAGCCTTTCAGAACATCACTGCAGAAATCAGATCAAAAACTGTTGAGGCAGAAGAGAAACTTTCCTTTGAGCCCGAGTGCGTCACGACTGCTACACAGCAAAGCCTATTGACTTCACTTTTCACTTCGCTTAGCTCCCGCCACAGAACATTTATCAATGTGCAAAGTTTTCTTCAGGTTCAAATGGCTAAAACGCTCAGTAGATGAACTTCAGCTATGTGCGATCTCTCTTCCCACCCTTTTGGCTCAGTGCCCGTGTAGTCATGGTGACGCACTTATCGTATTGTGCATCGTGAAGCCCTGAGCTCGTAACCTCTGAACTGCGATGTTTTCTCTGCTTGCATGAGATCTCCACAAAAGATGGCCCAAAACACCACAATTATCACCACTTGTTCCTCCCAGAGCTGTTAATTCTGTTGAAATGAAGCGCATGTGTAGGCAAAGCGTTCATTTTAATCACATTGCAGTGATTGCATGTGAGGAGATAATTTAAGGTTGTGCCTGAAGGGTAAACGAAGCCATTCAGCAGGCCTGTGGGTAAAGCGTTTTAGATCAGACTGGTTTGACACCCCACTGATTAAGTGGTATTGTAGAAGGATAATTATCATGATCACCTGAACATATGATTGCAGAGTGTCCAGTCTATCTTTAATAAGAACAACCACTCCTGTTTTGTACTCGATTGATGAGTTTTCGCTTCTTGTGCATCTGCAGTATTTAAGTGTTAAATGTGTGTATAAACTAAGCTATTAGGCTAATCTAATCAGGGTATCTGCATGCTGTGCTAGAACATAAGCTAACTAATACAGACATTAATGGTCATTATAACGTAGTTCAAACATTTATCATTACATGATTTTGTTGGAATAGTAATCAGGCGCTAAAGTACCATAGAGTTGTGCAGATATGACGTCACTTTGTCGACCCAATAGGATTTTCCCATAGGCTTTTGGATTATCTAGCTAAAAACAAGCTCTGTGATCATCAAAAGTGTATAATACTTGAGGGTTTTGTCCACTAAGATTATTGTCACAGATGATCACAAGTTCTATGAATTTTGAAGCCTAAATGCAGTCGCCAGAATTAAAAAGGGTACACCATGGTCCCACAAATTCAACGTTACCATAACCAAGCTTCCAACAACTCTTTCACTGTTTATCTAAAATCATTTTTTCCAGAATGTTTGAGTTAGAGTAGTTGCTAACAAGTAGTTTAACCACTTGTTAGCAACCGCCTGTTTCAAGACATGTAACAGCTTCAAAAAAACGCAAGTGGGGTTAAGTTTTTGTATTTTATGTCGTGGAATAAAATATCATCGACTGGAAGTTGAAGCCTCGCGGGAGCTACCATCTTGTAGCAGAACTTAACTTGCGTTACATTTCCATTGACTCCCATTCATTTTGACGTCACTTTGACAGCGAATAACTTTACATCTGAGGCGTTTGAAGACTCAATTTGTCCATTGTTTATTTCTAAAGAAACACCGACAATGTATACAATGCTCCATTACCTTGTAGCTTATGTTGTGGCCCCATAGAAGCAGTTTTTTGTAAAAGTAGGCTAACCATTGCATCATAACCAAGTGACTCTCTGTCTCTGGAGTTCCAATTTGAAGGCTCTGTCCACTTCTTATACTGTCTATGGGCATGGTCAAAGAAATTGCAACACACAATATGGCGGAATATGTTTCGGAGGTGTTGCAAATATTGTCTCCAAGTGGATAAACTTTCCTTGAATTGGAGTTTGCCCCAATTTGAGGGAGAACCAGACCAGCAAACCCATTAACGCCCTAGCATAGCATTATGCTAAAAACAAATCAAAAACCTTTGCAATAGCTTAGCAACACACTGGCAGTCACCCAAAACACCATAGTCTTTTGAATGTATAAGTAAACAGTTGTTTTGAAGTAAATACAGTAGCAGCAAAAACAATTTAGCACATGAAAAATAACATTTCCATGGTGCATGGGGGTGTTGCCTATATGTAAATGTGCCATCCCATCCCGCCCCTTTAATTTATGTTCCGTGATCGAATTCCATTGCCTCAGCCTCTCTGTAGTGCGTCTATGAGCATGTTTGTGTCTTGTCGTGACTGTCCAATTGGACCGTGTAGTTAATCCTTTTACAGCTGGGAAATGTGCCAGAGTCTTCATTATATCCACCAGCTACCTATATCAGGAATGACTGCAGAAATGTGTTAGGACTACGCTGAAGTCTGTACCTGGGAGACGTAGCTGTCAAACTCAACTATACCTTACCACTCAGTGTCAGCCAGGGAATAGTTAGGCCAAAAAGAAAAATCTACCATTCTGCTCACCCTTTTTTCAAAAATCTTAATATAAATGGCAAAATATTCAGGGTGCTCTTTTGTGTATAAGGATCGTGTTTTTGCATTCCACTGCGCTCACTTACGTTGTTTTTGTATATAAACGTGCATCTTGCATCTTGTTCAGCTTCTCGTGCATGAGCACTGAGTTTTTAAAAAACGCGTCCTCTAGACCTTGCATTTTTTTTTATTCCACCCATTTTAAACGTCCCTTAAGGGCTGTTCAAAAAGAACTTGTTTTTACATTCTACGGCCCAGCATTTGCATCTTGTGTCTCACTCTTGACACAATGTTCTAAAGATAGCAGCGGTCTAGAACTTTTTTCCCAATTTCACAACACTTATTTTTAAGGGCAAAAACACATGTGATGAAGGGGCTTTCTTAAAGAATGTGGTTTTGTATTCCACTGAACTGCTTTACATAGACGGTTATGTTTGGCAATTGAGCTTGTGTCTTGTGTCTTAGTACGCATGACACTCATTCTGAAAACACAGTTTTAAAAGAAGTGAAATTTATCAAAAACGCATCTCTAGCCCAGCGTTTTTAATTCCACTACTTTGCTTTTCGCTTTTAACACAAAAACAACTTTAAAGGCCACGAGACACAAAACAACGGTCAGTCGCCGAACTGCGTCGTTAAAGGTCTGTTGCCCAGTTTTTGCAGTGCGTTCCTCCGTTGGCATTAGTCGATATCACAGTTGGTGGCTTTTTGTCCGATTATGCAGGTTTAATTAGCGTTCAAGCCATCGGTGGAAAAGATCACTCTGATTGGCTGTTCAGCAAAGTAATGCATAAGAACATGGCCTCTAATGATGAAATCTGAAGGCCAGTTGACCAGTATAAAGGATAGCCTAGAAATCTAGACGCACCCTAGCGGCAGCAAAAATTATTTTGCTGCATAGTGTGATCTAGCAACTCTCCGTTGACTTTCGAAGTGGAAAATCCAAACTCTGGTCTGGCCAATCACATCGTGTGTAGAGTTGGTGGCGGGCTTAACTCAATGACGGCAGAGTTGTGACTGTTCTGCGTCGTGATTTCCATAGGTGATTTCCCTGCTACTTAAAAACAAACAGACACAGCGGTCTTTCAATTCGGCTTTGGCGTGACTTGGATGACTTGGGACGTTAAGAACGTAACTTAAGTGATTCTTAAAAAGGAAGATGTGTTCAGAGATTTTGACGACCGGATAAGGCAAAAGTTTAATATATCAACTTGCTCCGCTGGAGAGAAAACCATGGGGAAAACGCATGGGCTTCACTTGTCTCAATGGAGTTCCAATGAGATGGCTCTGTCCACTTCTTATACTGTATATGGTCACACATTCCACTTTTCTTGACAGTATTTCAGCAGTAAATATGTGTAGGCTACTGTCCAGTTCATTGGCTGCATGCTTAGAATCCTAACAAGTGATTTTTATAGTGAATCTTTTGAAAAAAGAAACTCTTGTCAAAAGGTTATTTTTAGTGATTCGATCCAAAGGGTCAAGTTATCAGTTTAAATTGATTGGAATGGCTTCAGACAGCATAAATGACACTCTATTTAATGCAAAATATCTGGAGTAACATGCTATAAATGATATTCCCATAAAATGTTTCTGCTTGCTGTCTGCATCCCTTAAAATGAACATCATAGTTTGTTGATCTGTCTTTGCTCAATTTTGTTTTGCACACAGGAAAGTCTTGGTCTTGGGGTCTGTCAGTCACATCTGGCTCTGACAGAATCTCTAATCTCAGGCCATCACATCCTCTTTCTTTCTTCATCTCACTCTAAACTTTCTGAACTCGAAAACCTTTATTTTGAAATGTGCTCTTCTCAGGGTCTGGTGTCCCTCTCACCCACCCACACGCCTACACAGATGAATCTGCCCACTCTTTCTTCTCACCATACAGTACATGCATACACACACTGCTAGATTCCCTGCCTACAGAATGGCAGAAAACACACATACTCGCATGTACCACCTTCGCCTCTTTCTCTCACTCAGAGGTGACACGCTGCTGGGTTCTAGCCGTATCCGACCATACCCTCATTTTTAATACTTGTCTCATCCCTCTCTTTCGCCTACCCATCCTCCTACACACCTTCTCTCTACGCTAGCGTTCTCTCTGTCTCGCTTTGGCTCTTTCTCTGTCTCTTAGTGACAGTCCAGAGAGGACTGTAGATGCCAATTACTCTTCTGCTGTTTTGGTGAGTGTGTTATATAAAATAAGAGCACCTTATGCTGTCTGCAAGGGGCAGACATGTCTACTTCTGTGTGCGAGTGTGCATTCACGTCCAGCTTCTGGGATAAACTTTTCGAATCACCTAGAATATTTCTTTGTATTAGTTTAGATTTCAAAGGGGCCTTATAATCGTTGATGTTCTGAGCTAAAGTTAATAGAATTTTTCAGAGAATAAACTCACACAGCCCAAAGTGTCCCTAGGGGTCCACAGAACCTTCTTCTTTTTTTTACAAATATATATATATAACGTTTGGCTCCGTCAAAGTTAGCATGCAAACAAAAATAAAAATTATGATCAAATGGATTAATTAAATATGCTATTTTTGTATCAAAGTCACTTCACTTCCAATTATCAGTAAATGTTTAAAAGACTTTCTTAAAAGTACAGTTCACCAAAAAACAGTCTCACAATTTTACTTACCGTCATGTTGTTTGGTAACAAACATTCTTCGCAAAAGTTTGTGAAATTCAATGTAGTATGCACTCCAGGCGGCTAGGTGGCGATGTGGAGCACTACCACACAACAACACCAAGTCTGCACGCCTGCGTACAAACTTCACTGTCTAGCAGAATGCGGCGGCTAAAGTATGGAAATACTTTACTGGAAGATTTCCAGTGTGGTTTCACTTTTTTGCGTTTTT
Organism: Hybognathus amarus; assembly: GCA_030378365.1. NCBI lineage: Eukaryota > Metazoa > Chordata > Actinopteri > Cypriniformes > Leuciscidae > Hybognathus > Hybognathus amarus. The sequence continues at coordinate 647,296 of JAQIUQ010003360.1, forward strand.
AAGCCTCAAAGACTTTGTCGTCGAGTAAACAAAAGGCACATTTGTCCAAAACGCCTTTGTCTTGTCTCCAATACTGATACACGACTTAAACCCATGCTCTACTTACCTTTGCTTTATTACCCTGAGAAGATTATAGTTCCTGTGTTCCAGTTCCAAATTCTGCTCTCCAGCTCCTGTCTCCAGAGTTCCTCGCCCTCTTCTCTGTGCACTTTCCACATCACAACTGAGGTGTGTGCTATCCATATTCCTGCCCTTTCTTCCCATCTGCTTCACTGGCTCTATGAAAGACAGAAATGGTCTGTGTTATATTCATCATAGATCACCTTTCTCCATTGCATTGCCATTCTCTATACTTACCTGCCTGCATTGCTCACTGTTGTTAAACAAACATGTTTTTTTCACTAACATCTATTCTATCTAAGTCTGCATATCGTTACAGAAGACGAGACCATAACAACTCATCAGCAGTGTAAGCAATCCAAATCCTGATCCTTTCCAGGACACTGTTGATGGTCCACCTCAGTTGGGCACACGCTCACCACTCTTCAACTAATGTTATCGCCAGTCCCATGGTCAATCCAGCACCCTACTCTGGTTCAGCAGAGGATTGCAATGGGTTTCTCATCCAATGGTCACTGGCTGTGGAGATGGAGCCACAACAATTCCCCACAGAAAAGGCTAAAGTTTCCTTCATAATTTCTCCGCTGACGGGTGAGCACTCCAATTGGTGGAAAGAATTTGGCATCAGGATAGCCCCATGACTCGATCCTTGAACGCTTTCATGGCTCTTCACTAAAGTATTGTGTTGGAGATTCCAGTATTGGTGAGTAACTGTATCATCTGCTACACGGAAATAGTTCTATTAATGATTATGGCTTTTATTTCCATACTTTAGCTGCTGCAAACAGATTGAACGAACACTTGCTCCTCACCACTTACCATCAAGGGCTCAAGCCTGAACTGCGGCTGCATCTCAATGAACATGATTATGCCATGGGATTAGAGAAATTACCAGGGCGTGAACATCTATGATGGAGTCTTGGAGCTGGGCAACGGTGATGAAGGAAACTAAGAGCTGGGTAGTGCCAATGGCGACAAAGGTAACAAGAGTTTATTTCTTACAAATAGCAAGAACACTACACATATAGCAACTTTATCCGCAAACACCAAACTCAGGCTATGTTTACACGGAAACGATTCTGAAGAGAAAACGCAAAAGTGCTATTGCCATTTTTATTCTGCGGTTAGACGAGTGTTTTGTGTTGGAAATCCGCATGCAAATGGTGATGCAAAAGTGTGTGAAATTCAATGTAGTCACAGTGTGCTCTACAGGCGGCTAGGAGTGCATACTACAACACCAAAGTCCACGCGCCTGCGTACAACCTTCACTGTCAAGCAGACTTTTGCGTTTAACGTTTACACGGGAACATGGCGGTGGAGCGTTTTCAAGATTTCCACTCTGGAGGTGGTTTCACTTTTTTGCATTTTTAAGCCTCAAAACGCCGTCGCCGTGTAAACGAAAGGCACATCCGAATAAAATATTTTTGCGCTTTCACCGCAAGCGTTCTCGGTGTAAACAGGGCCTCAGGTAACTGAGAGCTTAAATACACAAGGAATGCTAATCAACAGAACAGTGAACAGGTGTGCACTAATAAGAAACCTTGAAACCAGAAACTAAACATAGAATGACAATGAAACAGAACTATGAACGAAACAAGAATTTAATGTGACATTGTAATGGAGGTGTTTTCAAATGAGATACCATATTTACTAATGTTGTATAACAAGAACTGCACTGAGGGTTTATGGAACAATTGAATTTGAAAATCTCCAGAACAGGTTGAAGTCTTTCAGGCACCGGAGGACCTCCTAAACGTGCTGGCGATTTTCAGCCAAGCACCAGGAGTAAACAAAAATCCCATCAATGTAGACTAGAACAAACTGGTGGAGGTACTCCCAGAGCACTTCATGCATAAAATCCTGGAATACAGAGTTGATACGGCATTGATCAGGCCATGCTGCATGATGCAGTACTCATTGTGGGCTGTAGCAGTCACAAAAATAGTCTTCTATTTGTCTCCCTCACATATCCAGACGAGGTTGTAGGCACTTCGGAGGTCTTAGTACTTGGTAAAGATGGTAGCACCTTTAAGGTGTTCCAGGGCTTCTGGGACAAGGGGAAGTGGATAGCGGAATTTCACAGTGATCTTTTAAGTGCACAGTAATCAATGCAGGGCCTCAACCCTCTGTCCATTTTCACAAAAGAAAAACTTGATCCAGCAGTGGAGTTGAAATAGGTCAACTGATTGTTTCTCTAGAGAGCTCTCTATCAGAGTAGAAAGGACAGGTAGGGTCTTGACTGATGAGCTTGAGGGTAGAGGTTCTTCTGGGAAACATGTTGGGAAACATGTAATGACCCCACTTCAGGACTTCGCCTGTGGACCAAGACAGAACCAGATGGTGTTCGATGAGAATGATATTAGCTGTGGAGTTCTTCAGAACCAGGAATTCAATGTTTTCAATATCAAGGATTCCTGCTTGTAGCAATACTGGTCCAACACTGAAGCATACTTGTTGTCAGCTGAGCGATCTTCCCATTATGGAATGGACTTTGTAACAGACTTTGTTGTACTTGTGAGTTTGAGGTAGCGGCAGAGCTTCCCAGAAATGAAATGGCCAGCTGACCCACTGTCAATGAGGGCATTAACTGAAATGGAGACATGAATGGGACAGTGATGTATTACATTGCCTTTAACAACACAGTACAGGCAGAGGCGCTGGGTATGGCGATGTTGCCACTCAGCCTGAGTTAGATGGGTGGACTTGACTTGCATGTGTTCCCTGTTGGTGTTCCATACAGCCCTGCACACAATGAGCCACTCTGATGGAAAGTTGGACAAATTTCTCTAATACCATTTAGAGTTTGTGGTGCTTCGGAGGCTGAGTGCAGGAGATGATTGGAGAGGTCTGTGCACCTTTGCCGATCAGAACGTGCTCTGACATGGAGTAAAGCCTTTATCAATGACACATCCGAACGGAATGTGGCAAAAATGACACGTTGGGTGCACAAGGCCGGCAAGACCTCATTTCACATGGCTGTGTACAGCTTTTTTTGTGACAACGGCGCATGGCCCTGCGGTACGAAGATGAACAACTTCAAGCCAAATCTGTCCAATCTTGTACGTCTCACACAGTCATAGCATAAAAACACAGGATATTTTACAAGAAAATACTAAAACGGGAAAACAGGGAGAAAGAGCTAAAGTCCGCAGTAGCACCTCAATGCAGTACATGAGATCCACAGGGAGGAGTCGGATCAAGATCCAAGGGGTGGAGATGGGTAGGATTAGGGTTGGGTTTAGGGATTAGGGGTGGGTTTAGGGATCAGGCGGCGGAGTTGGGTAGGTTTAGGTGTATGTAAGGTGGGAGGAGTTGGATCTGAATCCGAACTCCTCCCCATGAATTTCATGTTCCGCAGTGGAACCATCTCAAAATACGTGAGAAACGCGGAAAAAAATGGGAGGGTTGACAGCTTTACTTGTCTGGTCTTGAAAAAAAAAGTCCTCAATGAGTCCTCAATATCTGAAACCGAGACAAGACTGTCGAGTCCGAGATGAGACGAGAGCATCAAAAAGTGGTCTCAAGACTGGCCTTGAGTACTACAACACCAATACGTTGATACGTTATATGTTGTGATATGTTGCAGTGTGTGGATTGTTTTTTAAACTGCAATAGTGTAATACAGGTTTTGCAGAGGCTGTTATAGAAGGATGGGGCAGCACAATTGATATCAGACTGGAAAGAAAAGTGTTGCAAAGTGCAATTAGTCATTTAATATGTGAATATATGCAAGGTAAAGCTAACCTGGATGCCAGCCCGAACTCCGCCCACAACATTTTTTCGTCGGGAAGTTCGGTCTGGACTCGAATCCATTGAGGAGTAATTATGATCAGGCAAAAAATGTTTGCGCCAATCGAATTGCCAGGGCGGGCTTTATATGATGATGGACAGGTGATCTGCAAGCACGTAATCATCACGTTATCACAGACAGCTAACTGGTTTCCCTCAGAGATGACTGCAGCTGGAGAATTGAGATGTACAGATTCCGCTGTCGCGTCTTTTGGAAAATAAATCGACAGCGCATTCATTTTAATAGACAAACAGAAAACTTCAATCAAGGCATTTGTCGATCGGAAAGATATTCTGCAAAAGTGTAACTTATTAGCTGACTCTGACGGTCGCTGAAGAAGATGGGACGTAATGAAAAGCCTGTGGTCGTTGTGGTTTCTCCTTTGGTCGCACTCATGAAGGACCAAGTGAAAGAAGCAACACTCGTTATTTTACTTCTAAAATAAGTAAGTTCTGTTGTTGACAACTATGCTATGCAAAGTATTTGACTTACTGCGTTGATCTGATTGGTTGTAGGTCTGTCTGACTATCCAATTGAGTGCAGAGTTGTTGTTTTTTCCTGGTTCGGTTAAGACCCGCCTCATAATCAAAGCCCTACGGAGCAGTATCAGACTCATATTCTGACTAGAATATGAGTATGATGAAGTCAGGCTAAGGTAAAGCAGCAAAATGAATTTTAATTACTTTGAAAGTGGTCAAATACTAAATTAGGACTTTTTAAATAGAGAAACATGACTTTTTGTATATTAGATGTGGCATATTTTAATTTGACTGATATCTGTAATTAGAGTAATTAAGCACTGTAATGTAAATAAATTAGATCTTGTAAATGGCTCTGTTGCTAGGTGCCTGCTGGATTGGGTGCTAGTGGCAGCAGCTGGCTGGATAAACCTGCGATCCTTCGCAGTGTGAGAAAATCAGACAGGGTACACAACCGTAAAAACACTGGCTTCAACCTGATCAAACACAAGAGCCCCTCTCTGGACGCTGATGCTTTTATGAAGCCAGGGATACCTCAGGGTGTGTGTGTGTAGTTTTCTACAAGACTTTTTGTCAGACTCTTACTGTGTTAGACCACTGTTGTGTCTTTATGATGAGAGTTGGATCATAAATGAATTGTATATTGTCTTTGTGCTGTGGTAAAGGGAAATGATTGTGTTATGTTGTGACACTGTCTGCATTACATCAACACGTTTAAGGTTGTCTTTGTGCTTGAATTAAGTCAGTGATCCTCAAACTTTTGACTCCAAGGCCTCCATTGTCCACAACAATATTTGAAGGCCCCCAAGCCCTAGTTTTGTTTTTAAAATATTTAATATATGGGTATATTTTGTAAATAATCAAATTAACAAATAATTAATATAAAAAAAATTCAGGATTCGAGAAGTTTTAGGCGCTGAATATTGTTCAGGGTCCCACGCTTTTTAACAAATTCATGTACATGACCCTTACAGTCATTCAACATTTAAAGGATACGGATTAAGCATACTAATTTCTAAAAAAGTATATTCCTACAATTCCTACTCAATGTGCATTCATTTTTTATTTTGTTAATTTACATGGCTTTTCTAGGACTTGAAATGACACTACTCAAATCAAACCCTCCATCTATTATCCATCTATCCATCCATCACTCAAAAAAATTATATGTTGGCTTTAATTCATTTTAATTTGTCAACCGGTTCCACATAACTGGATTACGTTAATCAAATATAATTTGTTCATGTAACTTCAACATAATAGAATTATTTAATTTTAAATTACCCAATTTAAGTAGTCTCAACGTACATTTTTAAAGACTTCCTGACATGATTCAAAGGCATTTTATTATATTAATTCATCCATTTATATTTCCTTTGATTCAGTGACAATTAACTTAGACTTTAGCTAGCTATTTGTTAGTAGAAGAACATATTAGCATCTTGAATGCTAAGATTTACACTCCTTCATTCAAAGCAATTGAAAATAATGTAATCAGTCGACAGCCAAACAAAATGCTCCACTCTTCTCCACAATGGTAACCCACTGTAATTTAAATGGTTTAATAATTCCAATATAATTTAATATTAAACACTATTACACACTATCAAGTCTTCCCCTTTTCTAAATTTCTCAGAAAAACATAAAATAACACTTAATTTTAACATTATAATTTTAACATTATAATTTTAACAAAGCATGCTGGGAACTAAAAGCACTACCCAGTTTCAGTTAAGGCAACACAAATCAATCATGTAATCCAACCCAAACAGATTAAGTAAACTTAAGTTGTTCGTAGATTTAAGCAGATTGAACAATAAACTAGATTAAAATTAAGATTAATGGGCAAAATGGCAGTCGGCTTGCACTATATTGCCACCCTCTGAATGTACGCTTTTTTTACTCAACATAAATGGTTTGTGTTTAGACAACACATTAGGATTTTGTACTGTCAAGTTGAGACACAATTACATAGACCTTAATAGAAAAAAAAACATGTAAAGTCAAAAAACACAATTATTATAAGTAAACTATATATAAATATATTATGTAAAGTGCACAACCTCCCTAGTTCATTTTTTTGAGTGATCTTTGGGTTCAGGGGTAGGGAATAGAATAAACAGTTTGTACAGTATAAAAATCAATATATCATATATGTGTGTGTGTGTGTAGGCTTTTGTATCATGTTCTTGAGGTCAGGGGGAGCAGTAAGCAGATGGCACTGGCAGACTGTGATGGCATTCACAGAGAGAGAGAAAAAAAAAAGCAAAGCAAAGACATTTCTCACAGTGACCCACAAGAGCGGTTTAATGCGGAAAAAAAATCAAGGTTTCATGTTCAATAAATTACCTATAATACAAATGCACTTTAAAACATTAGCTTTTTTCTCATGCAATTCTGATGATGCATATCGACCATGATTTTAGGACTCAAGCATTTGCTTTTCATGTGCGAAAGACAAGAAATGCCTCATTCCTATCCAAACAGACATTGAAAGCTCTATATATCTCCTTGAGTTAAGTACACCAAAAAAGTGTTGGCATCCTCTCAACAGACACACTATTCTGCCAGCCTGTGGTGCTTTTGGCAGCCAAAGTCTGCACCTTGCAAACAGTGGGATGCAAGGGGACACGAGATGGATGGATGAGGAATGAATAAAGGAAGGATGAGATCATTTAAAGTAGAGGGCGGGAGGAGGGCAACACCTGGTTGTGGTGCCCTGCGTTTGTGTCACCATTTCTTTTGTGATGTGCGTGCAAAGGACGTCATTTTCCAGGCAGAAGGTGGCATCCCCATGCCTGATCACCCCGACAACATCCAACACCCCCATGATACCTCTGACATCATCCGAGAGACATTAAGATAAGAAGAGAGAGAGAAAAGGGAGGGAAAGAGGTGTGCGTGTGGTATGAGTGGAAGGGGGGGACGAGCAAAGCATATATAGATGCATTGCTTACTATTAACATACTCACACAAACACACACTGAGATACAAACGCCACTCGCATTAAATCACATTCTTGCACTCAGAGGAAGGAAGAGAGAGGAAAGGGAAAGACAGGGATGCTCTTAGCAGGTGCCAAAAACTGAGAGAAACGAGAGAGGGAGAGAGAGAGAGGGATGGATCAGGACTAAAGAATTCAGTCAAGTTGTAGATCGTCGAACTATTATTGGTGAGTAAAACAAAACTTTATCTTCTGATTTTCATGTGAAAATTGTGGAAGTAAATTTAACAGGTCAGATTTTTACCATGAGTTTTACTAAACTTGAATTACTTATTAACTAAAGGCCTATTTTATTTTAGATATATATCATTAAGACTTCAATACTTTATAAATATAAAATTATATTTGGCATTTTTGCTAGCAATTTTTTTCTGACCAGGGTGAATCTAAAACCTGCCAAGAACATGTTCGGGTTATACTTTACCTCAAAATAACAATAATATTATGTTTTGTTTATAGAAAACAAAGGAACTTTATCTTTAATTTATTTTATTGCATTGTTAATCATATCATTATTTTTATGCAAATGTAGCAAATTTTCATTACCACAATGCAAAAACAAACAAATAAATATATTTTTTAAATCATTCTCATTCTTGTAATGTGACTATTTATATTAAATTGGGTTTTTATACATCATAGTAGTAGTGTTTGTTGTACTTTATCTTTATCCTGATTTAAATCATTGTCGTTTTTAGTGCACTGAATTAAACTAATCTAATGAGAATAATTTTTGTAATGAAAATGTACAACAACAAAATCCAACAATGACCTGGATAAGATTTTGTTATTGACTGTATAATTTAAAAATGTTATTTTAACAGTGTATATATTTACATGTTTTATTTTGTTGTTCATAATCCTGCATCTTGGAGTGCACTATAAGATTACACACTCTTAGAAGAAAATGTTCTATATAGAACCTTAAAAGGTTCTAAAGCGATACGTATTTGGAACCCCTGAAAATGCAATGCATTGGTAACACTTTACAATAAGGTTGTTAGTTTACTACATTAGCTAATATGAACTAATAATGAATAGCACATATACAGCATTTGTTAATCTTTGTTTATGTTATTTTCAACATTTACTAATACTTGATTAAAATCTTGTTAACATTAGTTAATGCACCGTGAACTAACATGAACAAACAATGAACAGCTTTATTTGTATTAACTAACATTTGACAAAGATGAACAAATGCAGTAACAAATGTGTTGCTCATGGTTAGTTCATGTTAGTAAATACATTAACTAATGTTTAATAAAAGAATCTTATTGTAAAGTGTTACCAATGCATCAATGATCACAAAATTCAAGATATGGGGATTACAAAATGTAATTAATCAATATCACACGAAGATTGCAATTTCAGTTTTTATCCTTCAAAAATCAGCATGATTAAAATCTGCTATTAAGTTACTACAACAGTTTAATAAACAATAATTTAATTACAACTGCAAAATCTTGCAGAATAATGTAATATATGACTGAATAATAGCCTATAAAGAAACTTTGTGCCAAAAGGGTTTTTTCTTGTCATTATCATCAGTTTTTTTGACATAAAAAGTCCTTTGCAGTTGAGTAAAGAACATACACTCACCGGCCACTTTATTAGGTACACCTGTCCAACTGCTCGTTAACACTTAATTTCTAAGCAGCCAATCACATGGTGGCAACTCAGTGCATTTAGGCATGTAGACATGGTCAAGACAATCTCCTGCAGTTCAAACCGAGCATCAGTATGGGGAAGAAAGGTGATTTGAGTGACTTTGAACGTGGCATGATTGTTGGTGCCAGAAGGGCTGGTCTGAGTATTTCAGAAACTGCTAATCTACTGGGATTTTCACGCACAACCATCTCTAGGGTTTACAGAGAATGGTCCGAAAAGAAAAAACATCCAGTGAGCGGCAGTTCTGTGGGCGGAAATGCCTTGTTGATGCCAGAGGTCAGAGGAGAATGGCCAGACTGGTTCGAGCTGATAGAAGGGCAACAGTGACTCAAATAACCACCCGTTACAACCAAGGTGGGCAGAAGAGCATCTCTGAACGCACAGTACGTCGAACTTTGAGGCAGATGGGCTACAGCAGCAGAAGACCACACCGGGTGCCACTCCTTTCAGCTAAGAACAGGAAACTGAGGCTACAATTTGCACAAGCTCATCGAAATTGGACAATAGAAGATTGGAAAAACGTTGCCTGGTCTGATGAGTCTCGATTTCTGCTGCGACATTCGGATGGTAGGGTCAGAATTTGGCGTCTACAACATGAAAGCATGGATCCATCCTGCCTTGTATCAACGGTTCAGGCTGGTGGTGGTGGTGTCATGGTGTGGGAAATATTTTCTTGGCACTCTTTGGGCCCCTTGGTACCAATTGAGCATCGTTGCAACGCCACAGCCTACCTGAGTATTGTTGCTGACCATGTCCATCCCTTTATGACCACAATGTACCCAACTTCTGATGGCTTCTTTCAGCAGGATAATGCGCCATGTCATAAAGCTGGAATCATCTCAGACTGGTTTCTTGAACATGACAATGAGTTCGCTGTACTCAAATGGCCTCCACAGTCACCAGACCTCAATCCAATAGAGCATCTTTGGGATGTGGTGGAACGGGAGATTCGCATCATGGATGTGCAGCCGACAAATCTGCGGCAACTGTGTGATGCCATCATGTCAATATGGACCAAACTCCCTGAGGAATGCTTCCAGCACCTTGTTGAATCTATGCCACGAAGAATTGAGGCAGTCCTGAAGGCAAAAGGGGTCCAACCCGTTACTAGCATGGGGTACCTAATAAAGTGGCCGGTGAGTGTATATAGAACCCTTTTTTTCTAAGAGTCTATCATGAGTGATAAAAAATTACATCAAATCTTGTTGTGTACTCCAAGATGCTATTTTGTTTTATAATCTAAATCACTATAATAAAACATCTCTCTATAGCTGAATTTGTTGAAACGGTTGACAAAAAATACATGACAATAACCTATTTCTGTGTTTTGTGTTTCTTTGTTTGTACCGTGTAGTATTTTCTGCAGAATGTTTTTTTGTTCGTATTCCCATGCGTCTCTCTCCTGTATCTGTATTTGAGTGTATTCATCTAAAACCGTTCATCTAAATCCCGAACTCGCATTAGTGGTGTATCCGGGGCCAATATCACTTGCACCATGCTGTGCTCCTCTGTGTTTGTGGTGCTTCTAGTCCTTCTGGCCAATCCGGTGCCGGGCCACACCCGAGCCCTGCACACCCCTCACAAAGCCATGCAGGTGGGCTTCCTCAGTACTTCTACACATATATTTTTAAAGTCATAAAACAGCCATTGAAATATATTTCCTTTCCCTGCAATGCAGGTCATTGAGCAGTTTCTTGAGCGCTACAATGACCTCTTGACCCTTGACGATCTTGAGAACCTCACGAGTGACCAATCGGAGGATCCCGTGCAGACCTTCAGCTCTGGGCTAAAGGTTGCAGAATATCCCAAGTGGATTGACATACCTTTGCAGAGCGAGAATGCCTGGCTCCGCCTCTTGAGGGGGGCTTTGGCCAATCACGAAGCGAGCTCTCGCCGGACCGGTTGCGGAGGGGATGGAATCGAGGCTGTTTTGGCCTGAAACTGGACCGGATCGGCTCTATGAGTGGCCTCGGCTGCTAATAATGGACTGAGAGATGGGCCGAGACGATGAGATGACTGTTGTCCTGCTTAGCTTTAGGTAGAGGTCATTACCAAACTCTTGTCTGGTCTGGGACCCTGTGAAAAAAGTTGTACAGGTGGACAAATTCATTATATCGCTTATTTCAATATACTTATTTTTACATTGGCTTTAAAGTGACATGTTTAGCTGTATCTGTATATTTATTTCCTTATGAAGGAAGCAAAGTATTTTACTTGTTCCTTGAGCAACACTGTCCTTCATTTTTGATATTCTACTAGTAGTTTACTACTGAACAAAGGTTTTAAAGTAGATATAGTCTCAAAAAGTGCATGATTTATAGAATGTAAACATATACTGCTCACCTTCTGTACTTTTTGCATGAATAAAATTTCTTTTTGCACTCTAGCATGAATCTTAATTGTGTTCCCTGGTCATAAAGTGTTTTTGTTATGCTTTTCTAAACACAGGTTGTTCTCCCACACACTGCAAATCAAGGACTTCCACCTGTTTCTGTATAATTTATTTTCTTATGGGCTGCAAATATGCAAATTGGAAGAGTGTGGCAGGATTCTCAGCCTTAATTCAGTCTTAATCAGTTCGTATTGTACAAGGACACGCATCCACATCCTTCTGTGACAAGGAGTGGGAAGTCTAGGGTTTAGTGGTGCAATATATTTAGTTACTAAGGAACTTAATAATCATAGAAACAATTTATTGAACAATGTGATGTACTATTAACAGTCATTGTAAATGGATTAAAACAGTTCAGCTCTTCCATTGCTGAGTCTCACATCCACAACCACCGAATCATTTGGGAACTGCATAAAAAATCCCTTCAATTCTTACCACAAAATCAGCCTGTGAAATGAATGTGTGGGTGTTAGGATTATGGCTTGTATGAAAAAAATCCTTACTATGTTTAGCCACACAATCTTAACTTGAACTACATATTTTATAAGTAAAGGAATAAATTCTATTTCTATGAACTGAATAGTGTTATAGGCCATAATAGTGTTATATGTCACCCATAAGAAATAAGTATCGGACTAATTTTTGTTAAACTACCCCAAAATGAGTATAAAGCTATGGCGTTTTATAGGTTCGTGTTCTTTTATCTGTGAAACTTTACAGGGACATTTCATCCAAAAATGAAAATTCTGTCATTTTTCACAATAATATTAATGGCTTTCTTTAATTGAACACAAAAGATGTTATACAGAATGCCCAAGCTACTTTTTTGCGATACAATGAATGTGAATGGGCACCAGAACTGAGAATAATAAAGCAAAAATTACATTAAGTACCATAAAAGTAGCCCAAGCAACTCAAATGTACCTAATTAAACTCAACATTTACTTTCACTGGATAGAAAAAAGTGAATATTATAAATAATTTATTTTGTGTTCAACAGAAGTTGAAGCAAAAAAGCCATTCATTTTTGGTGAAATATCCCTTTAATGCAGCAGAGCTAAGCTTTTAATTTTGTTTGTCTATTATTTGGTATTTTTAATATGCTTTAAAGGGGTGGTTGATTATGATTTTACTTATTTAGTGTGTAATGTTGTAGTCTGAGCATAAACAACATCTGCAAGGTTACAATGCACAAAGTTTAAAGCAAATGGAGATATTTGCTTTTAAAGAAATTGTGTTTTAAGGACTACACCAACCCTGGAATGTACATAAACCCCTCACCCTGAACATGATTTATAGATTATCAAGACAGAATATGCTAATAAATAACTAGAAGATAACTACATATAAACTATATTCATACACATCAACTAACCATTCAGAAATATCACTTCTTCCTGAGTCTCTCCACCATTGTCTGAATTCGGTTTGAACATAGAAGAGGTTTTAGAAATGTTCATTATATCCAAACTCTTGAAGCTCCGCCCTCTGTGCAACAAGCAGCAACTCATTTGCATTTAAAGGAACAGACACAAAACTGCTTTTTTTGCTCACCATCAAAAAGTGACAATTTTAACATGCTATATAAAAATATCTGTTGGGTATTTTGAGCTAAAACTTCAGATACACAATCTGGGTACATCAAAGACTTAGGGCATTATACCACCCCTTTAAGACAAATTGTGTGTGAATTTATGTCTAAACCATTGCTGAGTGTTTTCTCCTTAAAATTGCAGTGAACCAAAGACAAACTACAATGTAAGCAATGAGTGAGTGAAGGTTAGGCTAATTTGCATATTCATAGTACCAAGTGTATGAGAGCCTAAGTCCCGCCCCTCCGCTTCCGGCTCATGGTAGTCAATGGCGAGAGATAACTTATCTTTTTATTCCGTCTGAACTGTGCCCTGAATTACACATATGATGTTTGTCAATTTAAAAGATAATTCTGAAAGGCAAAAACGTCGCCGTTTGTCATAAAACAGAAGAGTAACATTTAGTTTTATGTGAAAATCGCTCAATGAACTACATCTCCCAGGAAGCGAAACAACGAGCGAGATCCGCTGCTCGTGTGTGTGCAGTCTGGTACAAATCACTCAGCTATGACGGCGTAACGTTATGATTATAACGCAAGAATATAGAAACAATGCCAGACATTAGCCTCCGTAAAGTTCGCTTCATTCATTGAGAGAAAATGTGCGCCTTTGGGGTTTGTAGTCTTTGTAATTGCGTATTTTCACAGTCTTATACCTCAACGGTTTCACATCAAACTGTGAATTTCTTTACTTTAAAATGTATCTTTTAAATTGACAAACATCATATGTGCAATTCAGGGCACAACTCAAACGAGATCAAAATATTTGTTGTCTCTCGCCATTGACTACCATACAATATTTTTCAGAAATAAGGTCCCATGGTGGTCGACCGGAAGGGGAGGGACTTAGGCTACATCAAGCTATGTATAGAGTTACATCAAGCTATTTTTAAGGCATGATTAAAGATGAGTTTTAAGGGATAAAATTATTGACTACATTGGGACTTTAACCTTTGTGACCTTAAGGGTGAATTGTCAAATATTATATTTGAAGGCCCCTCATATTGACACAGTTCAAGAATTCTTAAGCCTCGATACACTTCAAGCGAAATCGAAGAAATAACTGGTGTCACATCATTTCAGACAAAATCAGGTCAAAGCAACACTCGTTTTGTGTTCATTTCGAAGCTTGAAACAGCTTGCCAATGCAAACTTTACGGAAATTTGGCTCTGGCTGGTAAACAACTACCATTGGTTTCTGGAGATAGCCCAGCCAACATTTGTATGTGGACGCCCATATGGGTATGAAATGGGCTGAAAATATGGGCCCTATGATTGTCTGTGGGTTTCATAATAGCCCCATGCTAATTGCCCATATGGATTTCCTATAGAATTGCACTTGCCACTATGTAGGATCCAACTTGACAACATGCGCAAGACCCATCTCATCCCCAGCGTTAGGTGTGCTCTGTCTTCTTTGACATGAAAATTCTCCAGTTTAATTTGCTAGTTTCTATGGTTTGTGATTTTTTAATTGATTATATTCACCTGTGTCCTGTTTGGTTCATCATTCAGCCTTGTGTGTATACTAGCCTGACTTTGTTATATTCATATTCTATTGAGAATATGAGTCTGAAACCGCTTCATTGGGCTTATTGGGATTATGAGGCACGTCTTAACCGAACCAGGAAAAAAACAAAACTCTGCACTCAATTGGATAGTCGGTAGACCTACAACCTATCAGAGCAACGCAGTAAGTCAAATACTTTGCATTTCACAGTTGTCAACAGAACTTACTTACTTCAGAAGTAAAATAACGAGTGTTGCTTCTTTTACTTGGTCCTTCATAAGTGCGACCAAAGGAGAAACCACAACGACCACAGGCTTTTCATTACGTCCCATCTTCTTAGCGACCGTCAGAGCCATCTGATAAGTTACACTTGAAGGACGGCAAAGATATCTTTCCGATCGACAAATGCCTTGATTGCAGTTTTCTGTTTGTCTATTAAAATTAATGTGCTGTCGATTCATTTTATAACAGACGCGACAGCGGAATCTATACATCTCAATTCTCCAGCTGCAGTCATCTCTGAGGGAAACCAGTTAAGCGCTCTTTGATAACATGATGATTACGTCCCTGAAGATCATCTGTCCATCATCGTATAAAGCCCGCCCTGGCAATTTGATTGGCCCGAACATTTTTTGCCAGATCATAATTACTCTCAATAGATTCGAGTCCAGACTGAACTTCCCATTCAAAAAATGTTGTGGGCGGAGTTCGGGCTGGCATCCAGGCTATGTGTATACAGCATATAGCCCTAAGTTTGTCTGTTTGTTCAGGTTGCATTCTGTTTCTCTAACATTTCCCTGTTGTATCTGCTCTAATTATGATAAAGCTGCTTGTTTTCAAACTTTTGACAATATATTAAATTAATGAACGAACAACAATTAATTTTTGCACATTTTGAATGATGAAAATCATTCTTGAAAACTGAAGTGCCTTGGAACGCACAACTTTGTATGTTGACGTAATTTCCACTGAAACAGGAAGCTAAGGCCGCCTTTTCAAATAGCCAATAGCGTTAAGTTTACCTCACAGACTGCAATTCGTACTTGACAGCACCATGGAAGCGAATCCGAGTGCTTATGATATGTTGGATTCAATAGTAAAGTAGAGTTGTGAATAAATTCTAGCCATTTCATTCTGAACCAACGTGTATAGTTGGAAAACCGAATAAAACTCAAGCGTTTGAGCAACTAAACACTCATCTCCAACCTATATTCCTCTGTGACGTGTCAACAGTTGCTTTCGCCAGGTGGTATTTATAGCATAGGGGCGGGAAGTTTTTGATTTTTAGAGAGCATTTGATTGGACAGAAAATGTTACGCAGAAGCTGAAGTCCTCGGTGATGTCATAAAACTCTGTGATCCATCTAAGCGGAACGAGAGACTGTTTGGAATGCTTATATCTCCTAAATTTTGTTTTGCAATGTTTGTTTTGGAACACACCAGTTTATTCATAACCTTCAGGCTAACAAATTTTTACTAAAAGCTACTTAAAGGGTTAGTTGACCCAAAAATGAAAATTAAGTCATTAATTACTCACCCCCATGCTGTACCAACCCCGAAGACCTTCATTCATCTTCGGAACACAAATGAAGATATTTTTGATTACATCTGAGAGCTGGATCACTCCTCCATAGACTGCCTAAGGGACTGGCTCTTGATGGCCCATAAAGACATTAAAGAAAATGTTTAAATATTCCATGTGCCTACAGTGGCTCAACTATAAGTTTATCAAGCGACGAGACTACTTTTTGTGCGAAAAAACCATAAATAACGACTTTATTCGACTATTCCATTACTTCCTTATGGGCGCATGCACGAGAACTGAGATAACGACGTTCTTCTTCTTTTACGTCTTGTTACCGGCTTCTCACCGCTTTTATTACCGCCACCATAAGATGATGACCCATATATATATATATATATAATATATATATATATATATATATATATATATATAAGGCGCTCCGGATTATAAGGCACACTGTCGTTTTTTGAGAAGATTAAAGGCTTTTAAGTGCACCTTATAGTGCGGAAAATACGGTAATTGAAAAGCGTATGTATAGGGCAGATCTTCCTCTGCTTGTAAACAGAAAGTTTTGCACTTCCAGCTATATCAGCACGTCATCTTATACGGTAGGTGGCGGTTATACTCCTGAAGCGGTGAGCAGCCGGTAACAAGAAGTAGTCGAAGAAGAACGTCGTTAGTTCTCGCGCATGCGCCCATAAGGAAGTAAAAGAATAGTCAAATAAAGTCGTTATTTATGTTTTTTCACACAAAAAGTAGTCTCGTCGCTTATAATTGAGCCACTGTAGGCACATGGAATATTTAAACATTTTCTTTAATGACTTTATGGGCCGTCAAGAGCCAGTCCCTTAGGCAGTCTATGGAGGAGTGATCCAGCTCTCAGATTTAATCAAAAAAATATCTTAATCTGTGTTCCGAAGATGATCGAAGGTCTTACGGGGTTGGTACAGCATGGGGGTGAGTAATTAATGACTTCATTTTCATTTTTGGGTGAATGAACCCTTTAAATTTTAATTTCCGGGGGCCTTTAAGCGCAATTTTTGATTTTGACCACAAGAGAGCACTATATCATGAAGCTTGAGACACTAGACTTGTCCCGTCAGATCAGATTCTGGACTCTGAGCTCAAACAGCTATGCCACTTTATGGTTAGTAGTTAATATATAACACCCTCACATACCAACGCACAGAGCTAAAGAATGATCCACATTCCGGAGAGCAGCATTTAAGCAAACAATCACCAGAGTTCAATCACAAACTGGTCAACAAGTCTTCCAGCTGAAGAGTCTGGGCTATCAGGGGTGAACTCGGCGATATGACGTGACAGACGTGCTCTTTGTGTCAGTCAGGGTTACTTTCAGAAGCTTGTCTGGTTCTGAATCATGCAAGTCAGACGACACAGAGTGAAGTGGATCGTGCAGGTCACTCCACAGGAGCACAAGATAGCCGCAGTGGAAAGGGTGCGGGGTCAGCCTTCGAGTGTTTGTGTATTTTTAGCCTAACCCTGGCGACGGTCCAGCACATTCTCTCTGGTGGCTGGGGAGGAGATAGCAGGGATATACATACACTATTCTGAGGGGCAGTTGCTGAGCGCTCTCAACCTGTTTTCATGAGAACAATCATCTAGTGATTCAAATCGTATGTACAAGTCAAGTCACCTTTATTTATATAGCGCTTTTTACCATACAGATACTATCAAAGCAGCTTCACAATGATAACAAGTTCTGTTTCTAGAACAAAATTGTATCAATGTCCACCTAGGTAAGACTAAGCAAGCCTAAAGCCAAGCAACAGTGGCAAGGAACCATCAGGTGACAGAATGGAGAAAGAAGAATAGAAGTATTACATTATTTAATAAGGAAGTTGTGATGATTAAAGGGTGGGATGGCAATTTTAAAACTGTAACACCCCACTTAATATCTTATGACAAGCACAGTTTGGCCTCTTCATCTCTGTGACCTCTGAACTATCATAAGAAGCCAAAAGGCCACAGCAGCAGTCACGACAGTCCAAAATTGTCTTCAGTGTAAACTCAGATGATACTTAACACCATAGAGAGGACAAGACTACTTAAATTCAAAATGATAAAGGACAATTCTGTAGATTTGCAAAGTTACAGATCACTTTTTGCAACAAAAGTGCAGGTTTACTGTGGAACAATGCACTATGACAGCTAATTGCTATGAAGCCAAATAGCATTTTTTTTAATGATGGAACACCTAATCTGCTGGATCATGTCAGTGTTAATTACAAGTATAACCCTGTGATTAATTGCTGGAAAGACACAAAGAGTCAACGCATTTTTAAATAATTAACACCAATGCATAATTTGACGGATGATTATAATGCGATTAATCAAATACTTTGTGACGAAATTCACTATGCAAATTTATAAACCAAGGAATTAATCTACCCTGTCACTCTCTGAAAGATTTATCTTGTTTTAAACAGGAAATCAGTGTCTTTTGATAATGTTTATCATCTGTTTCTTCAATCACTTTTCTTGGTTTTACCACTTGCATACCGATGAACGTGTGAAGGCGCATGCGCTGGTTAGTGATTCTGCAGGTACAAAGGCATTGGATTTCCTACCGATGTGAGGGATATCTGGGATTCAGGAATGGCTGCGTAAAAGGGCAGGTCATGGTCTTTCCTGTAAATGTCACACACTCACGACGAGGGCGATTTGATCCCCTCCATCTCGCGCTCACTCTGGTACAGTTGCTGCTAGAAGGTCAGGGTGGACAGACATGCTCAAATCAAATATTCTTTTCTCTCAGAAAATACCATAAGCAAACACATCTTATCCTAAATGTCTTTCTTTTGCAGGGTCAGTACACCTGCAAAAATATGCAGTTAGTTAAATGCATTATTTACTACCAAAGAAGTTGCAGGAAATAGGCCTGGCCTTTTACTGAAGACATTAAACTTGATCTTATTCACTGCTAAATTTCCTAAAGGGACAAACTCTGAATATATCTGCTCTATAATATAATTTAACGTAATTTGATCATTTGATTATAAATACTTTATGTTAGTTTGGTGTCATTTGTTATAATTATTCGAGAGTGTTTCATCCAACTTCCCCCCAATACGACCTTGACATTCTAAGGGGGCGTGGTCGTTCTTGCCCGAAGTCCAAGGAGGCGTGGCCACCGCTATCTCAGCAGATATAAATTAACCTCATGCTGATTATCCTCCCACTCACACCAAGTGTCAGGACGAACAGACGTTTCTCACAAACGGTAAATTAACATTTAACTTGAAATACATTTTGGTTTAAGTTTTATTTGAGTGTTTAATTATGTAGCCACAGTTAACAATATAGTGATAGAAATTCCTTATTGAGTTTATAAATCAAATATTTACCTAGCTTATACGTGCATAGCGATAGCTACAATGCTGCATGAAAACCAGTTGGTCAGACCTCTATCAAAATGAGTAGCCTATAACGCTGTAGGCCTAAAGGGAAATGTATGAACTAAAGTTTAAAAGGGCGTTAAGTTTACGCTCTCTCTGCATATCTAGACTTCAGCTTTCCAAGTTCACAACTTGCACTTTGTGCTTCGACTGACGCAATGTAGCTAGTCCAATAATTTCTTTTTCTTTTTTCCTCAGAGGACACGACCAAATCAGGCATCATGGTTAAAGTTGGTATCAACGGGTAAGAACTCCTATATAAACTGTGACCCCGTTATTGTTCAGAAGTCAACATGTGCTACTTGGAAATGTTTGCTTTGAAACGCTGATACAAGAGCCTTTCATACGAGCTTTGTGTCATAATAATTATAGTTTTTTTGGCGTGTTGCTGTAGCATAAATGTGAAAATGCTTAAATTAATCGACTGTGGAGACTAAACTTTAAATCTTTGGAAATTTTCAATGGTCTTACTGGGCTGCTTATTGATTCGTATGAATGATTTGCGGGGCGTCGGCTGCACGAGCCAGTCGCGAGCCAGTGTTTGGTATTGTGCCATCGCTGTGTATGTGATGTCAAATAACGGCACGTTTATCTCTGTGTACTTTGCCTCTTTGCATCACTTTTTACTTCAGGCCAGGGTCGTAGTTTGCTTTGAGTCAGCGTTTGATACAACTGCCACAATGCAGTACCCAACCAATTCAGGTCTAACCAGCTGAAGTGTCTCTGAAATGGGAGACTTGAGCACCAGCTGTGACCTTTCCAAGGCTTGTATAGTTATGCAACAGGACATGTGTCATAAGCGACATGCTGATATAATTTGGGTCTACGTGTGCATGCTTGAAGTTGAACATCGATGTATGTGCATCCAATGTTCAAGCATGCACACGTAGACCAAAATGTTTTCTTTAATGCTTGATACTGTCCTGCAAAATTTAGGTCCAGCTTAATGTCACTTCGGAAAGCTCATTCATTTTAGTTCACACAGTGTGTTAATGTTACTACTATGTTTGATTGTACAAATTTTAACTTAACAAGTGAGTTATTTAAAGTGGAAAAAGTAGTCTATATTAGCAATGTTAAAGTAACTTTAATTTTTTTATTATTATTTAATTGTACACCTTTTGTAGATCATTACAAGATGCATCTTGTGAGCTTTGATTAACCTGAAGATTTAAAGTAACTCCACTGATCAAACAGGACTTTATACCTTTGGCCTGTTTCTCAATTTTTACGGACTTCATGCAAATGTTCAAGTTGTACCTCCACCGTATCAGTTGTCTTATCAGTGCAAATCGGTATGTACTGTGGTTACTGGTTTTTGTTGGCCTATTGATTTTTGAAGTTTTACAATTTAAAAACTTTTGCTGAAATAGTTACCCCCATGGCATCTAAGATGTCCATGTCTTTCTTTCTTCAGTCAAAAATAATTTGTGTTTTTTTGATGATAATCCATTTGTTTACCAGTAAAGTGCATAAAATGGAGAAATCCTGGTATGTTCAAGGTCCAAAAGACAGATTCAGTGCAAACTGTTCAAAGGGCTTTAAACGATTCCAGGCGATGAATATGGGTCTCATCAAGCGAGCACGATCGCTCATTTAAAAAAGGGTTACTTTTATAAGCTCAAATGGTCGTCTTGTTCTGTGTGACTCGTGACTCCTGTTCTAACTCGTTCATCAAATGAACCAATCTTTTTCAGAGTCAATTCGTTCATTTCGTTCGTTGAATGAACCAAATGACACGAAAAAAGATTTGTTCATTTTGATAAACGAGTACGAATGGGAGAGTCACGAACGCGCATCACAGAACAAGGCAACCATTTGAGCTTATAAAATGTAATTTTTTTTATTTTTATTAAAGTGAACTACTTTTAAGAGCATTTCTTGTGGATCTTTCATGCAGTCAAACCTTATCTGTCTTGAGCGTTAGTGTTATGAGGACAGAAATAGCTCACAATGACAGCTGGAGGCATACAGAAATTCCTTATGAAAGCCTGGATGGCAGAGGACAAGCTTGATGACGCTCTGGAAAACTAATGCTTTGGTAGTATCTTTGATCTGAACCGTTCAGGGTTTAGCTTTAGCAATAGAATGGCTTGAAGGTTAGGACACTTTCTATATTCGGTATAAGGTTGTGCTTGTTCACTGGCTCCTCTTTAGACATGTGGGTTTCAAGAGGGGTCCAATCACTGGACTCAAAAGGATGGGACATGGTTTTGTATCGACTCAGTGATAGCACATGTGCGCCCTCTAGTGATGAGATGCAGAATTTTTAGCAGTAAAAATGATTCATAATATGCATTAATATTGTAGTTTATTCCTGTGATGGCAAAGCTGAATTTTCAGCATCTTTACTCAGTCTTCAGTGTCATGATCTTTCAGAAATTATGCTGATTTGGTGTTCAAACTTTTCTTTTATTCGCTGAAATCAGCTGTGCTGTTTACCACTTTGAGGAAAGTTCAAAGAGAACAATTTAAAGTATCTTTACTATCTACTTTGGTCAATTGAATGCCTCCTTACTGAAGGGATTTCTTTAAAGAAAGCAAATTCTGTTTATTACAATGTATACTACATAATAATATCTTTGCAGAATTGTTATAGTATTTCCTCTGGTCTCAGGATTTGGCCGCATTGGGCGTCTGGTGACCCCGTGCTGCTGTCCAGTCCAAGAAAGTAGAGATTGTGGCCATCAATGACCCATTCATTGACCTTGATTACATGGCAAGTTCATAACTTTGGTTTCTTCTGAACTTATGGTTTTCATGCAGTTTTGAATTTTTATTTATTTTGCATTAAAATGATTCTCTTCTATTTGCAGGTTTACATGTTCAAGTATGACTCCACCCATGGCAAGTACAAGGGTGAGGTTAAGGCAGAAGGTGGCAAGTTGGTCATCGACGGTCATGCCATCACGGTCTTCAGCGAGTGAGTGCTGTCCCTACAAACACCACATGCTGCATTCAGCGCTGTACTCATGATTTTTCCATCTGTGTCCATGCAGGAGGGACCCAGCCAACATTAAGTGGGGTGATGCAGGTGCTACATACGTCGTGGAGTCTACCGGTGTCTTCACAACCATTGAGAAGGCTTCTGTATGTAGTCGTAGTCATTGTGTCAGCCATCAAAGCTACTGTGCACTTCCTGTGTCTGAACCTTTTTCTCTTCTAGGCTCACCTTAAGGGTGGTGCCAAGAGAGTCATCATCTCTGCCCCCAGTGCAGATGCCCCTATGTTTGTCATGGGTGTCAACCATGAGAAATATGATAATTCCCTTAAAGTTGTCAGGTAAGGATTTACAGTTGGTTGAAACATTTATTTTTTTTATTTTATTTTTTTTGTGAAATGACCAGAAAGTTATTAGCTTTATTTTAATCTAGATTAAAATATGCATGTTAATTTAACGTTTGAAAAAAATACTTGGCAAATATTAGAGATATTTTAAATGATTTTTTTGTATGTATGTTAATTGTCACTTGTCAGTTTTATTTAAATGCTTGCTCTTTATATTAAATGAATTGCATCAATGTAATTTTATGTTGCTTGTCAATTACTTAATTGACAAGCAACAAAATTACATTTTATGCAATTCATTTAATATAAAGAGCAGCAAGCATTTAAATGAAACTGATAAGCGACAAGTAACGTTTATAAAAAAATCAACTTATTTATTTTTATAAATTTTACTTGTCGCTTGTCAGTTTTATTTAAATGCGTTCTCTTTATATTAAATTGCATAAATTTAATTTTATGTTGCTTGTCAGTTACTTTTCTTTTTTTCTTTGAACATCATATATTAAACGTAATTTAATATTTAAGCAAACATGTATTAAAATCGGAACCAAGTGGGGTTTTTTAATACGTGTTTGTAATTAAATATTTAAATACATTTAATATGATGTTCAAATAGAGTTTTTTTAATATTTAATCACAAACATGTATTAAAATACTTCCGATTTTAATACATGTTTGATTAAATATTAGTAACATTTAATATGTTCAAAAAAGAAAGTAATTGACAAGCAATTTAATATAAAAAGAGCAAGCATTTAAATAAAACTGACAAGCGACAAGTAACATTTATATAAAAATAAAACATTATTAATTTTCTTTTATATAAATGTTACTTGTTGCTTGTCAGTTTTATTTAAATGCTTGCTCTTTTTATATTAAATTAATTGCATAAATGTAATTATATGATGTTCAAATAAAAAGAAATAATTGACAAGCAACAATTACATTTATGCAATTATTAATATAAAAAGAGCAAGCATTTAAATAAAACTGACAAGTAACATTTATACAAAATAAATGTTACTTGTACGACTTGTCAGTTTTATTTAAATGCTTGCTCTTTTTATATTAAATTGCTTGTCAATGACTTTTTTTGAACATCATATATTTAATCAAACATGTATTAAAATCGGAACCAAGTGTTTTTTAATACATGTTTGTGATTAAATATTAAAACTTCTTTATTTTAACATCATATATTAAATTATAATATAAGTATTTTTTATATTTAATCACAAATGTGTATTAAAATTGGAACAATTATTTTTATTTTTATTTGTTTATTTAAAATTAGATACCCAAGTTTAATTTAGATTTATGCAGAGTAGAAAATCTCCAAGCATAATCTCTGCTAGTCATCGTTATATCCTGTAGGGGGTGTACTAATGCAAACAGTTCAAATCACTTCATGTAATACAGGGATTTTATCCATGTGTAATACAAATGTTTGATCACGATTATCAAGTCCTCTTTGTGACCGATTCCATCTGTCTGTTTTTCTAGCAATGCCTCCTGCACCACCAACTGCCTGGCTCCCTTGGCCAAGGTCATCCATGATAACTTTGTCATCATTGAAGGTCTTATGGTAAGATTAAATGGCTTATCCAATCTCACCAAAAAGCCTTTTGACCCTAAGTGATTGATGCATCTGACAAATTTCTGTTCCATTTCCTTGTCAAGCACTACACTTTGCTCTTATTGAAATGTGTCGGTTGATGCAACTAAATGAGATTCAAGCGACGCTTTGGTTTTATAATCGTTCGCAGAACATTAACCCTCTCCCACCTTTCTTTCAGAGCACTGTTCACGCCATCACAGCCACACAGAAGACTGTTGACGGGCCCTCTGGGAAACTGTGGAGGGATGGCCGTGGTGCCAGTCAGAACATTATCCCAGCCTCCACTGGGGCTGCCAAGGCTGTGGGCAAAGTCATTCCTGAGCTCAACGGGTGAGTGGCACCCTCCTATCTGTCAATCACGACCAAGACATTTAAAATACACAGTTGATTGCAATTTATTCCCCAAATTTACTTTAAAACCCAACATCCACTTTCACAAGTAGTCCGCACGCCCACATTTTAAAGGTCAGAGTTGAACATGTCTTGTGATATTTACTCAAAAGTGGAATGTTCTGTTAGGGGAAGTGTAGGTATTCGATGTCCTTTTTGTTTTTTGCTTCCCCTTTATTACATATTCTAATGCTCGTTACTTCCTGTTTCAGCAAAATCACTGGCATGGCCTTCCGTGTCCCCACCCCCAACGTGTCCGTGGTGGATCTGACCGTCCGCCTTGAGAAACCAGTGAGTATTTCCAAACCTTCATGATGAAAATGGCTAAAGTTGAATGACCTCATTTTGACACCTGTTGGCTTTTCATGCGTCATCAGGCCAAGTATGATGACATCAAGAAAGTGGTCAAGGCTGCAGCTGATGGACCCATGAAAGGCATTCTGGGATACACAGAGGAGCAGGTATGCTCCTCAAACTGTCCAAGTTGAGTGTAAAGTGTAAAAGTTTTGAAGCGGCATTAATTTTCTTGACTTACATGTTCAGGTGGTGTCCACTGACTTCAACGGGGATTGTCGTTCCTCCATCTTTGATGCCGGTGCTGGCATTGCCCTCAATGATCACTTTGTCAAGCTGGTCACATGGTAAGATACTGCCTTCAACTGCACCTAGAAAACTTCAGTATAACATCTACCAATCTCAGTGACATGATCACAACAAAGTTGTTTTTATGTCTGAACAAACCCAAATAACCACTAATGCTAAATTGTTCCAAATCAGTCCTTATTTAATGCAGACTTAGTAGCTATACACACTGATCTAGGCCTATGTCACTCTGAAATGCTTAATTTTGATTGGTCAGTTCCAAGGTCTGTTGTCCAATCACTGTTCAGTGGTGTGCCAAAGTTATGACGTCACTTTGTAGGACAACTTGGCGGTTAGCGGTGCATGGATTCCCTCAATCAAAGCTATGCATTTTCACCATAGGCTTTTGGAAAATCGCAAAAAATAAGATCTGTGTTTAAGAGAGTTGTGACCCTTACACGTTTTGTCTTTCAAGATGATCTACACGTTAATCTAAAATGTATACATTTTGAAGCCTATATAAAGTTTAAAAAACCAGAAGCGGGTTATAACTGACGTGTTATGTCATAGGAGGAACCCAGCCAACATTAGTTATGTTAAAAATATTTAGAGGCTTTGTTCACCACAGACCTTATTTCAGGTGATTTGGCAAAAACCCATTAAAAAAATCCCATGGACTGTAGGGTGAGGGAACCGTTAGTGCTAAAATGCTAACTCACTTCCACGTTTGGCCTAAAAAGGTCGTTGTCGTAACTTAGTCACGCTATAGTGACCGATAACAGACCGCTCATCTCGTATCATTCAAAATGTTGCTGGTGCAGTTTTGCGTCTGTTCTAGTAATTGAATATATTGAACGGAATTGAAGTACTTCAATATTGATTTCACTACTGTAACTGTTGTAGTTTGTCTTGCCTGGAGGTTTTGTACACTGAGTAACCATCTTGTACGTTAAGATGAATGGTTTCGTGTACGATCAATATTTAATGTCCCTATAATTATGTGGTAAATTTGTGTAATAAGTGGTATCCCTTAAATGTTCATCTTCCACTCAAATCAATATTGTAATGTCCAGTAGCAGCTTTGCGTCGGGTTTTAAATCACCGTCGGGTTTTTGTGATAATTGAGGTACATTTATCCCATAGCACATATCTATATTATAGCTGTAACCATTGGGGGTTAAAGGGTTTATGTTTTTAACAGTAGCAGAGTGGCAGTCGGAGTTTTCCCGGTGGGCCAGTAGTGTTTAGAGGCTGCGAGGGCCGGTCTGATAAAATGTATTTATTGGAAGTTTGCCATGTGCACTTGGTGCCCAAGCTAGGAGAGAACTTTTTTTTTTTTAAGTGCCTGTCTTTACAGCAAAAAGACGCCCGTCATGAAACAGCTTCTGTGGCGTTGGTCGTAGGGCTTGATGCGCTGAATGGTGAGTTTCGAATCCGCCTTTTGCTCGAGGGTTTATTTCTTGCAAGTGAAGATATTAGGACAAAAGTATTTTAATTTTCCTATATTATCGTGTAATGTAGATTAAAATATACTTTTGAAATACTCATTTTCATTTACATAGTACATTTATAGGCTAAATTAGGGCCCTATAATTTCTGCGATCACGGAATAAAAAGCACACTCTTTTACAACTAAAATAACAGTAAAGGGTAAAAAATTAATTCCCAAATTAAAACTGAATTTGGGAAAAAAATAAAATGGAATTTGGGAAAAAATAAAACTGATTTTATAGGGCTCTACTAAATGGATTTTACAGTACGTCATAGGAATAATTATAAATCATTATTACATTATTATAATAATTGTTTGGCATCCTAAAACACCATTGGTAATGTAGACTGAGACTCAACTAAAAAGATGTTTGAGCCCTATTTATTGTCCTGGTACAAATTAATGCTTTTTCTTTGTTCAACGAGCAGTTCATGGGTTGAAGCTCTTAATTTTGATCTCTCAGAGAGCACGAGATTGATGCATTTAACCTTAAAATGTCCAAAATTTTCTTGTGGGGAGCATGCCCCCTAACCCCCTAGAGGCACAAAGTCCACCCAACATAAGTTTGACATTCCTATGGGAAAGAACGACCATTTATGAACTTTACTCCAGCACAGTACAACAAAGTTCCTTTTAAATCAGTAAAACTGGAAATGCTATTGGCTATTTAAATCGTGCCGGCAACGAGGGCTGGTGGTCTACGAAATTTCCCGGTAGATTTTTTATTTTTTTTTGTCCCACTCCGCCCCTGGTTTTTACAATTTCAAATCAAAATGCCCCTTTTTTAATTCAGTTTCCCCACATAAAGAGGTTAACTTAAAACTAGTTAGTGTGAAATGTTGCTGTTGGAGCATAAACTACAGTATCAAAGTTCAAAGCAAAAGAAGATATTTGTTTTTAAAGAAAAGGACTACCAAACGGCTGGTAGGGCCTACATGACATTCCTCCAGAGTTAGTTACATCAGCAAACCCTATCCCTGGGAACTCAGTCCATGTTGAGAAGAGGAAGAGTGGTTGTTATTTGAGTACACTTGTGAGTCAGCTCAAACTGTAGCATCCATCTTTTCACATGCAATTGAAAGTCACTCTGTGTGGATCTCACAACAGTTCATATACCAGCGATTTATAGATTACATGACAGAATTTCCTAATTGAAGATGGTTAACTTCACGTCAGCAACATAAATACATCAACAAACCATTCCGAGATGTCCTGTTGCTTTCTACTTTTCTTCTGTCACTTCTTGAGTATCTCCATCTTTCATTCTGTTTTAACATTAAATGGAGAACAGTTTCTGTCATTTTAGTGTGTCTCCATGAGGTTATCACAGCTGCTAACACAGAGCTCTAAAGCCCCGCCCTCTGGAGCAGCTCATTTGCATTTAAAAGGCCAGGCACAAAACCGTGTTTTTGCAAACTCTCAAAAAGTGACTACTTTAACATGCAATATAAAAATATCTGGGGGGTATTTTGTGCTAATACTTCACACACTCTGGAGACGTATTTTACATCCTGTGAATGGCATTTTACCACCCCTTTAAATGCATTTACTACCTACTTGGTTACTCATGTCCTCTTAACTCGTAATTAAGATTTCCGACACCACTTGAAGGGCATAAACCATGCTTTTGAGGACCCTTTACTTGTGTACTTTTTGAACGAGTGTAATCCATTCTCTTCCTTTCATAGGTATGACAATGAGTTTGGGTACAGCAACCGTGTCTGTGACCTGATGGCGCACATGGCCTCCAAGGAATAGATGTGACCTGTCTGCCCTTTTTGATACGTGACCCACCATTTTCTCATCTGGTTGGATCTTTGCACCACATGCCTGAAAGGAAATTATGCTTAATTTGAAGACCAATGTTATTTTTATATGAAAACGCTCTGTTCTGTTTGTGTGAGGATTTAAAAATGGATGTTGACTTCAAAAAGGCTTTTCTGTCTGTTAAACCTGTGACGGAATAAAGTCCTGTTTGTGAGAAATGGATGGAAGCTATTGTCTTTGTTTCATCTAGGTCTAGTGACTCAATTGGGTCTCAGCACTCATTAGAAAATTGCAAAAGTTCATTTTAATAGAAGCCAGCATTTTAATTGGGTTTTCATGGAGACTTATTGCCATGGTCCTAGGGTGGTGAGTATTTGGGTAGACTTCAAGTGATATTTTCATCTTTTTCAATGTTCATTTATTCAAATTCACAAAAGGGTAGACTCATTGAATATTCGTGTAAGAGCAATTTGGGAAGATTAAAACAAATGGCTACACTCTAGTCCTAGTGGGAGGTCGAAACAAAAAGCATTTCGTACTCGTAAGTTCACACAAATTCTAAAGTGCCTGTAATTGCAGCACTGAGCTACAGAGCTGCCTTTGTCACAGACTGAAACTTCTAGTTATTAACTTTTACCGTACGTTCACACCGCCGCCGGCGAGAGCGGCAAAATTGCGCTCTTGCCGCTCTGTCAACGACGCCGTGGAAAGATTCGTGGATGCTCTGACGTAGATCGAATGCGTGACTTTTTTTAAAACGGTATTTAAAGGGGCCACAAAGCAAACAAGCATGTCGGTCGTTATTTTTGCAGAAAATTGATCGATGGAAATAACTTTAAAATTATAGTGACATGTTTGCTAATGAAATAAACAAATGAAAAGCCATATGATATGTGTGTGGTGTGGCTTTTGTGTTCATGGTTAAGTGCTATTATAATTTGCATTACCGCTGAAAAAGTGTTCTAGCACGAAAATCTTGCCTATAAATAGTGCTGCGCGCCCTCTTATCAAATTCAAATGATCAACCTCCTCTATTTTGCTTGGGAACTAATGTGGCCGGAACCAAAGTTTACAGGACTGCGTTGTCTGGAATTCTCTCAAACGGCACACTTCTACATTCCGATTGGTTGCCGCCGAACCGCGTTCATTGCTCATTACCATAAAGTTGAACTGATTTCAACTTCCTCGCCGCTCTCACCGACCAAGACGCGCGCCGCCCTCGCCGGAGGTCGCCGCCGGCTCTTATTGAAAATGAATGACTTCCGGCCACTTTGACGCTCTCGCCGGCGGTGTGAACGAAGGTAAGTCTAGGTTTTTATTTAAACACCTTGGCTTTTAGGGTACTTTACACAAGCAGTTCGTTCTTTGTTTTCGCTTCAAATATGGGCCTTAAAGGAGTAGATCACTTTTAAAAATTTTGCTGATAATCTACTCACCCCCCCCCCCGTGTCATCAAAGATTTCCATGTCTGTCTTCAATCTGTTCTGTGATGCCTGTTTGTGACTACTGTTTGTACTCGTTCATCAAAAAGAACAAATCTTTTTTTCCGAGTCATTTGGTTCATTCAAAGAACGAAATGAACAAATTGACTCGAAAAAAGATTTGTTCATTTTGATTAACGAGTTTGAACAGACGAGTAACACAGAACAGAGCAAGGCGACCGTTTATGCCTATAAAACTTAAACTTTGTTATATATTTTGTAAATGAGCGATCGTTTCACTTGATAAGACCCTTATTCATCGTCTGGAATCCCTTACAAGCCCTTTGAACAGTTTGCACTGAAACTGTCTTTTGGACCTTGAACAGTTTGGTACCCTTGTAAACTGTGTTATATGGAGAAAAATCCAGGAATGATTTCATCAAAAACCTTCATTTCTTTTCGACAGAAGAAAGAAAGACATGGACATCTGGGATGACATGAGGGTGAGTAAATTATCAGCAAATGTTTTTTGTTTTAAAGTGAACTACTCCTTTAATGGTATTTTGGTAACACTTTATTTGAAGGGGTGTGCATAAGACTGACATGACACTGTCATAAACATGACAAAACACCTGTCATGAACATGAAGGAGTCTTTATGAATGTTTATGACCGTTGTCATTAAATGTCATTCGGTAAATTATGACACTTTTAATGCAAAGTTGACATTGTTTAAAATGTCTTTGTTATGACAACTTCATGTCACAGTTATAATTGTGTCATGACAACCAAAGTTAAAACCAACCATAACATATGACAGGGTAATGTAATGTTAACACAAAGCTAAATAACTTCTTTAAGTTTGATAATTAGACCTGTTATGACATATTTGTGACCGGTTATGATTTCTTGGTTAATGTCAAGTTGTCATAACAAAGGCATTTTTGTCTTTGTTAATGTCAAGTTGTCATACCAAAGACATTTTAAACAATGTCAACTTTGCATTAAAAGTGTCATAATTTACCGAATGACACTTAATGACAACAGTCATAAACATTCATAAAGACTCCTTCATGTTCATGACAGGATTTGTGTCATGTTTATAACAGTGTCATGTCAGTCTTATGCACACCCCTTCAAATAAAGTGTTACCGGTATTTTTAACTTGCACTTTAAAACATGTTTTCAAAATTGTGTTGTCAGGCCCTCAAAAACCTTTGTCTTGTGAATGAATGGCCAAAATGTGTAAAACTTGTTAACTTGTGTAAAACTTATTTTTATAGAAAACTGTAAATGGCCCCTATAATTGGTCAACACTGCTGCCTTAGGGGCTTTTTACATGACACCAACTTAAAAACAACTAAATGCAGTTTGGTTGTTCATTTCCACAACGGTATTTTGGGGGCCTGAAAATGCAAACTTTTGAAAACTGTTTTGTCATTGCGTAAACTACAAAAATGTGAATCTGTAAAAACTGACTTCATGCACATGTGAATTATCTGTCCAGTCTATAGACCTTATGTAGCCCCGCCCTTTTCAGCGCTGCGCTCGTTGTCTTTTGCCTTCCGGTCTGTTTTTTCACAGTGATCTTTCATAGGCATGAATGAACTGCTCGTAAAAAAATCCCGGTCGACATTTGTTAAGACATCTGCTTTACAATGCTTATGATACACATTACAATGCTCATGATAACTTTTGTTAACTCTACAATAAGTAAATCCACTTCAGCTAATTATTCCTCGACAGCGATGCCATAGAAATATACAGAGCGACCGCAAAACCGGAAGTTCAAAGACAATATTCTGCAGATGACGGCGCCCACGTTTCTCTGGTGCATAAGGTCTATAGATGCATAGTGTTTTGTTACAGTGACATCGTGCCAGGCCAGTTTGGCAAATACTCTTTTTTTTTGTAGTTTTTCACGGATCCGTCTGAACTGACCCAGGATCGTTTTGACGGCAGTTTGTACGGAGACCATTTCCGTGATTAGTACATCATCGTCGTGTAAATGTACGTACTTAGTGTTTCAAATACAATTTCATTTCTCAATTTTGGGGTGAAGTCAAACACTATCATGGATTTCTTTTTTCTTTCAAAAATGATTCATTTTAGTTTGTTCAACAATTTAGTTTGAAATTTACTAAACTATGACTTCTGAGAATTCCACCGTAAAATGTGAAAAGGGTCCATTGAAAACTCAATTAAAAAGTGTTTTCTACAATTTCAGAAAATTTCACATGCCGATTAGTGAAATAAAATTAAAAAAAAAAAATGATGGAAGCTTGTTTCCGCCACTGAAAAAAAAATGTAAAAAAATTATTACAACATTCAAGGTTAAGCATGTAGAACATGAAAAATATAAACTTTCACAGTTTTTTCACGGTCACCCCAATTTTAAGAGTGAAAGTGCCTCTATCTAGTCATTTGTAAAATTACATCACCAATACATGCGAATGCATTTACCTGGTCTAATGGTTAATGATTTTAAAATATTCTAACTACTGTTTTAATTAAATACACTTTCCCTGCTCTCGTGCACCCATCTCAGCACTCTGTGGCGTTCTCTTTCTCTCCCTCACAGTCTATTAGTTCAATACTCTGTCCATTTGTGCACCGGGGTAGTTTCCCATGAATAATGCACCCTGACATACACATGCCATTATTTCACCTGATGGGCCTTTATGAAATATGTCTATCAATGTTATCGATGTGCGGAGTCAGAACAAGACCAATAGACGTTTCAACATTAATGCATTGCATTAGCACGCCACAGATTTACCAATGATGAGCACGGTGCTTTGGGGGGAAAAAACTTTAGACTTTATCAGTCAAGAGCGCATAACATTATTATACATCATATTAGAGTTGACGTTTCCTAAAATAAATCAATTTAAAATAGTTGTTTACAATTCTACGTCCAAACAATCATCTTATAACAAAATTAATGTTTCAGATGTAGCTGCATATGACTCATGATTTAGCCTTGAGACATTCTAGGATTGTGGGATTTATGGTGCAGCTCATCCTTTTGCATTTATTTATGTGCATGTGTGTGTGTGTGCATGCACTTTAACGCTGTCCAATTCTGTTGATAAGAATGTGGGCAGAGGATTATGAGACTTTAGTAGTTTATAGTTCGGACGGCTGTTATACCGGACATTTACTCTTTCATATGCAATCACCCCCACCTCTCTCTCTCATTTACCCACATACAGATTATGTCACTGCTGTTAATCTACATCAACAAATGCAGAGTCTGCCTTGATGTTATTGCATCTCACTAAAACATTTATGGCTCGAATTGTCTATAAAAACTAACATCTGTCTGTGGCATCCTCTAATCACAGAGTTAAAGTGGCAATGAGTGTGAATGAGGAGAGAGAAAGGTAGAGGTGCGCATGAAGAGGGAGGTGCAGGGTTTTCAAAAGGATGGGAGGGTTTCTGTTGGATCCTGATGGTCCTCTGGCAGATTGACTACTGCAAAATTGATTCGCTCTTCCAGTATAAACAGAGAGCAACAGGAACAAAAGAGGCTTAAGACTGAAAAGCAAGCATTTCACTTTGAGATTAACTGAGAACGGCGGATTGAAAAAGACTGGGAGATAAACACTAGTAGACTTACAAAGAGGAAGGTGAGTAAAAAAACTTTCACCTTGTTTGCTCAGATGTTTGACTATTTATTTGACAAGCTGAATTAAGTTAGACTCAGCAAGCTTCAGTGAAATAACACTCTCTTGAACAAATTTGTTATATTTGATAGTTTTACTGTTTTGTTTCCGTCTTGTTCATAATATGCGTTCATAAATATTTTCTAAGTGAGAATGTTTTTGGTAACGCTATACAAGCTATAGTGCAATTAACGTAACAATGAACAATATATTTACAGCATTTATTTATCTGTTAATATTAATTTCTAATTTTAATGTCAATTTTCAAATTAAAAGATGTATAATTTGACCTTCGAAGTTAACAAATGTATATTTCTAAATAAAAAAAAATAATACATTTTAAAATATAGAGAAAAATATTGTTACATGTTAGTTTATCATGTAATTTTAATGTTAAAACACTGTAAAAGTACAATCAATTTGGAAGTAATTTCAACTCAAGTTACATTAAACTGAACTTAGAGTGAAAGCAATGTAACTTATGTCATAACCTATTTATCATATAATTTTTTCAGTGATATAGAACGTTACTGTAAAGTGCCACTAAATGCCATATTTAGTAATTTTCAGCAAGTTACATTTCTTTTCATGCACCGTGAATTAACATGAATGAGTGACTTTATGTAACTAATATGAACAAAGATGAATGTGTAACAAATGTATTGCTGGTTGTTCGTTCTTGTTACTAATGTTAACAAATGAGACCTTATAAGTGTTACCGTTTTTCTAATAACTTGATAACATCACTTCAAAAGTCCCATTTCTGTAAAGTGCATTTGTACTTGATACAACAGATTGATTGATTGCTTCGATAGTATTTGTTAAATGACTTTTGAAATATGTAAATTAATTGAATGCAAAACACAGCATTCATTTAGAATGCTATTGCGGTAACACTTTACAATAAGGTTCATTTATTAAACATTAGTTCATGCATTAACTAACATGAACTAACCATTTGTTACTGTATTTGTTATTCTTTGTTAACGTTAGTTAATACAAATCTAGCTGTTCATTGTTTGTTCATGTT
Organism: Hybognathus amarus; assembly: GCA_030378365.1. Classification (NCBI taxonomy): domain Eukaryota; kingdom Metazoa; phylum Chordata; class Actinopteri; order Cypriniformes; family Leuciscidae; genus Hybognathus; species Hybognathus amarus. Next base: position 682,051 of record JAQIUQ010003360.1, read on the forward strand.
AGTTCACAGTGCATTAACTAATGTTAACAAGATTTTAATAAAGTATTAGTAAATGTTGAAATTAACATTACCAAAGGTTAACAAATGCTGAAAGTATTGTTCATCTTGTCTTTATTAATATTAACTAATGTAGTAACTAATGAACCTTATTGTAAAGTGTTACTGCTATTGCTTTTACACAAAATCATTTTTGTCTTATGGTTTAATGTTAAGAACATTAATACATATTTGTGAATATGCAACTATGTAAGTCCAGCACAGTTGAATGGATTTCATCCAAGCAGCACTGTCTCATCATGTCTTTCTCTGTCTCTGTTAGTTCATGTCTATGAGAGTGAATGGCTCATGGATGGGGTCCGTCCCGTCCTCCGTGCCTCATGCCTTCCGCTCACAACTCTCTTCATCTGCTGACCTCAGCATAGCCATCTTCCTCATCATCACAGGTCAGAAATCTGTTTCTAGGTCATTATTAATGCTTCATTAGTATTTTTGAAGATATCTTTAAAATTAGTTTCAGTATTTAGTAAATTTAGCAAGACCACTATTAAAAAAATGCTTCTAATATCCATCCTCTTGTCATTTTTGTCATCACAGATTATTATCAGCATAACAAGTAATACTTTTATATTCAACATTAGGCCTACAGTAATATTGGACACATAAACTGCTTATTAAAACCTATTTATACAATAAAATTAATTAAAGTGCCCCATTTTGTTTCGGAGGTCTCCTATAATAGCGGTTTAATGCGTAAGGTAAAAAAACACTATGATTTTCTTATCATATCAATTGCAATACCTCTTTTCTCAGTGTCTGAATCAAGGATTCAGTCTCTCTAAACTCCTCCTTTCTGAGAACCTTCTTTGCTCTGATTGGTCAGATGGCCCATTCTTTGTGTTTGGTCTACCACTCACGTGTCAGAAACGAAACATCCATCTGAATTTCAGCCCCTGAGGCTTCCTCAGATTTACTTTAAAAGTGCAAAAGACAGCATCTTCTTGACATGCTGACTGACAACACAACACTAAGGGCCCTATTTTAACGATCTGAAACGCAAGTAAAGCATGCGCAAAGCGCAAGTAACTTTGTGGGCGGGTCTTGGGCACTGTTGCTATTTTACCGCGGGAAAAATGAAGTTTAAAAGGGGTTGGTCTGAGGTAGCTTCATCATAGGTGTGGTTTGGGTGTAACGGGAAACAAACCAATAAGAGCGTCGATATCACATTCCCTTTAAGAGCATGATGAACGAGGCGCATTTTAATTGCATTAATTGCAATTGCATTTAACAGCGCATTTTACCGGCGCGCTTCAGCATCGGTTCACAGCCGAGGAGATCGACGTTCTCGTCAGGGCCGTAAAAGAAAGCATCTGAAGCATCTGAATGTACGCGCAACGCACCACTGACTTTAGACTTTCTGGTCAGTGGCGCAATTGTTTTCTGGAACTGCAAAATAGCACCAGGATTGTTTGCGTCGAACACGCCTCCTTTTAGCGGCTCGAATGTTGCATCCAAATCTTATTGATAACATCAAATCAATATTTTAGCTCCCTGCCAAAAAAAAGTGAAAGGTTAAAAGATCTCTCTCTAAAACTGGTAAAAACGGCTCATTTCCAGTATGGATCAGTTGGTACACTTTCCATGTCAGGTGGTACAAGTGGCCTATATATCTACATACAACTGGTTGTATGCCTGACATAAAAACATGCAAAAAAAATGAATTTAAACACTTTAAAATGTTATTAAACATCTGGGACTTGTTTAAACACATTGCTCATGACTCAAAAATATCAGTTTTGTAAAAAAATTTTAATGTAAAGCTTTATTTGTCAATGACCCATATAGGCCTTTATAAAACGGTTCGTTCCAATCCTTGATTCTGATTGGTCTATAGCTGTTCTTTATTCCGCTTTACCTAATGGTTCTATTTGTCACTGCGCAACACTGCAGTTCATGTTGTTTTTATTTGAGCTTTCAAGCATATTACACTTTGGAACGTTGTTGTTCACGGTCAGGAACTATTTTTTTTTCCTAGTGGAAAAAACTTTTAGTGATTTTACTTCATGAAAGTTGCACTAATAATTTTTTTTTTTACTTTAATATTTTTATTGCGTGGTAACCGTTTTATAAAAGCAATACGTTACTCGAGGCAAGAGCTGTATCAGTGAATAAGTAACAGCTAAAGTGGTTGCAGTCACTCCACTTCGTCAGTACCCATAGACTGTAAAAAAGGTTGTGCCGTTGCTTAAAGGGTCATTCCACCTCTGGAAAGATGAATGTGTATTTAAAATGGGTAATTTATGTATAAGAAAAGTGAAATTATTGTTGAATTTGGAGCTTTCTAGATTGAGAAAAGCCAGAAAATGTATTTTTGACTTCAGTGGATGAAAGACAACAACTCCCAGAATGCACTTGCTTTGCTGCCCTAGGAGGCCACGCCTACTAGCGCAGTAGGTAAACAAGTCTAGTGAGTCTCCATGATGAGTCTGCCCGAAAAAGTGTTTCGAGATCGCCAAAAATGTCTGGGATTCGGCTTTTGCGTTCTACAGTCGGCATCAATAATTTTTACTGTGGCGAGCGGGGGTGAGTGAGGGCCGGGAAGAATGGCGCAAGGCCGGTCCGTAATTACCAATGAGTGACAGCTGTGAGATGTAAGTTACCGGTCTCGTATCCCTCACGGAGGAGTGGGAATTTTCTAGGGATGGGACGATAACCGGTTTCGCGATAAACCACGATAAAATATACTGATGGTTAGTATTATCGTTTAAAATGTAATTATAATTAAAACCATGTTTGATTATCGCATTTTTAATTACTCACTGTAATTCCTGTCGGCCAGTCTGACGCAGCCGCGCGCTGCACGCAGTGTTTACTATTCGAGAAGGCAGAAGGCAGTTGTATTTGAATGAAACAAGCGCATGTCCGTTGTGATATTGATGTGCGCTGTGTGTGTAATAATGCGTTGCTATTGACGACGGGCATTATAAAGAAGGAAATGCCATAGAATAGAATCTTGCTTAAAAAAACTGCATAGAGCTGCTTGTTTATTTGTTGTTTGTTGATTTTCATTTATAAAACTTGTTGAAATGTTTTCAGTGTGAGCATCAGTTCTTTTTGAACACTTTCATCTAATTTTAAGAAAACCGTGATAATATTGATAATCACGATAATTTTGGAACACTGTAATCGTGATATGAAATTTTCACACCGTCCCATCCTTTTCTTAGCAAAGTTAAAACGCACATCAACCGATCACTTGTTTAGCGCTCATGTAAACACTAACGTTACATTCAGATTCACCAATCAAAATGAATTCAGTTAGATTGAAACAAAAGCTGTACATGTAAACAATGCATGGCGACTGCAAAAGCTGAATCCCGGACATCGACGGCCGAACGTGTCCGGGAAAAAGAGGATGGTAACCCCTAAAGTTACTACTCGGCTTTCTCCACAGAACAAGAGCCTGCTAGCTTAGCTTCCAAAAAAGATGGCTCACACTATTAGTAATTCCAATCCTCCATAATGCATCCGTTTGCGTATTCAGTACCTTCGTCCAAATTTTCAAAACTTTCTGGTGGTAAAATCAAACGCACTGGTACTGATCTGTGATAGGTCTGTTCACGCATTAGGTCCAACCCCCTATGGGCGGGTTTCAAAGGGATGAGATCTAGTGATTGTAGTCTTTTCAGAAATCCCCCCCCCCCAACACTTCCTCCTACAATGATGTTAAAGGGGGGGTTTACTGCTTTTTTTCTTCGCATGATGTTTATGGGGTGCAATATAACATGTATCCATGGTTTTTCTTTTTTTAAAAGTCTTATTTTTCATAAATTTCACCTTTATCATCAGCCGCGCTCTCCTCGGTCCCCTGAACGAGCGGTTCACTTCCTGATTCTATGAAAACACTCCCTCAGAATGACGTAGTAAGCCTCAGATTGGTTCGTTTGGGCCGGTGTGTTGTGATTGGCTAAACTGTCCACTCACGTTGTCCGGAAAGTTAATGCCCATTACCTTTACAGGGTGAAAGCAAAACGGGCAAGCATGCCAAAGGTGGATATCATAGATGGTGGATACATGTAAATGATGTCGAGACTGCAGTATCAGTGAGGCAGAATCAGACCGAGAAAGCCGCGAATGAATCGAGTCAAGCAGAACCTCACCACACACGTCTCTTAATAAAGGTTTCTGAATGATAATTTGCTACATGTTTTAACCATATACACGTTTGTTTTACACAATAGCATCTGACTGGCAACGATAGCAACTGACTGGCTACTAATATTAAACACAAACAGCATTGGCAAGTTTATGTTGTTGATCAAATTCAAAAATAACGTCATAAAGCGTATATACATGAAAAATACATTTACAACATTAGTATTATACAAAATTCAGGTCCATAATGTTTGTACGCGTTTGCCGTAGACACAAAGCCTACATAGTAAGCCTACAAGCCAGCGCTGGCATTTGAAAAAAAAAACCACAACGCTACGTCTGGAATTATACATGCAAATTCATTTAAAATGATTTAGTCTAAAGGCCATTGCACACTGAGTACGAAATTCTCGTATGCGTTTGTTCGTGTTCGTCAGCCTGAAAATTCGTCACGCAGAGAAACCTTGCACACTGAGTCCGATGCGTATTTATTAAACCATTGCGGAAAAAACTAAAAAATACAAAATGAATTCGTCAGGCAGTGAGGATGATTTTGTTGCCTCTCTCTTATTGAAAAGAGAAGAAAGAGAATATATTGCGTTTGCGTCTATCCAATCCTGAAATTGCGCAGAGAGGAAACACCTCCTTATCAAGGAGCTGTGATTAAAAATTTACTTCAGAACGTCAGTGGAAAAGTTTGATGCTGGAGCCACATTTTAAAAACAAGAACATTAATTTCCGTGAACCAATCGATTCTGAACAGAGACTGGCAGTCTGTTTAAGGTGTATGGAGACACACACACACACACACACACACACACACACATACACGCGCGTGCGACGCGCGGCCCGGTGAAAGCGCTGGGCAGACAGAACAGCTGAATATGCAATATACATTAGTTATCGAATTGGCTGCTCAATCACACCTTTTAATCGATTCCAAATTTCAATCTGATTGAAAAGGTTATTCCTTTCATAATCCAATTCGAAAGAAGAGAACACTTGATCGAAATGAAAACCGAAACTGAAAGCACTGCGCATGCAAAGATGTGCGAATGAGCTCCAGTCGGCCCTGAATTGTCAAAAAACTTCTCAAAATGCTGGCTGTGGATGCGAATAGCGCAGAAAATCTAACCTGATCCGAATGTTTTTATGACGGACGAAAGTTTCGAAGGCGGTGTGCAAGCGTGATTGACATAACGTGAGGTTGAATTTTTTTTTAACGTGCGAAAATTTCGGATGCGATTTCGAACTCGGTGTGCAATGGCCTTTAGCCTACTTACAGTTTGTGGCACAACAACTACTGACTCTGGTTTTAAAGTTGGAACTGCTTCATGTTTTAAAAACAGTTTCTTGTTGAATCCGGTGTTGAATTCGTGGAGATTCTGGAAGCTGTCTTCCGTAAATGCGCAGCACAGAGAGCTAGATTACCATTGTCATTTTCAGGAATATAATCAAACCAACACATTCTCATCCCAATTCGTCATATAACTGACGTTTTGGGACGTTTTTGACCATTCGTCAATATACGACGTTTTAGGCCCCCTTAACGTCGGTAGATGACGATCCCGGGTCGTCATAAAACTGACGCTGTACCTTTAACGTCAGTTAGGTGACGAGTTGGGTTTAGGGTTAGGTTTAGGTCTGGGGTAGAGTTCAGGATCCCATAGCGTCATCTACCGACGTTTAAGGGGCCCTGAAAAGTCGTATATTGACGAATTGTCCCAAAACGTCAGTTATATGACGAATTGGGATGAGACTGCGTTGAATCAAACATAAATTGTATCCATTGTTATCGAAGTATAGCATCCATGGGAAGCCCGAAACACAGAAGACCTGACAGCTGCGTGAACACAACTCACTCGACCGCAGAAATATGCGCATGCCCTTTCCTGCATATTCCGGAGGGAGTGGTTGATGCAAATGTGTAGGTTAGTGACGTACCATAACCCAGCTGTAGTCCCAATTAGAGTCGTTTTTGTAGGCAATTATACTTCCTGATTTTTAAAAGATGATATCTCTGCTTACACTAAACTTTAAGCGCTGCAACTTTGCAGATACTGTTCATGCACCAACAGCAACATTACACACTATTTAAAATGAAAAAAGTGAAATCGCAGTCAACCCCCCCTTTAAATGACGATTTTTGCTTCATTGTAGGAGAAAGTGGAAAAGGTAAATAGCAGATTTCTCTCGTCTAGGGGAAAATGAGAAAGTGTTGGACGACCATTCTAGGTTTCTAACAATGGAAAGCTTAATGCAAATGGGTGGAGTGTCACTTTAACGTTACACACACAAACACACACACATGACTTTTAAAACCAAATATAGACCTATATTTAATTTGTTTCTTGCTTTTATTATTGACGTACCTTAAATATCACTGAACTTTTGGTCTGTTTTAGATGACGGTCGACACTAATCTACATTTCTGTCCCAGGTGTGGTGTCGGTGGTTGGGAATGGGCTGGTTTTGGTTGTTTATGGTCAGAGGAGAAAGAAGCTCAGAGTACACGAGCTGATGACAATCAATCTGGCAGTTTGTGATTTCGGCTACAGCCTGCTGGGGGCGCCATGTCTCGTCATCTCAAGGTAACGTCACCACCACCGCTCTGAACGCAAGTTTACATGGGTTGACATGTATTTTGAAGGGTTTCACTAATACTTTGCTCGGCATGGCAATAGTGTACATTACAAGCATATAAAAGCTCTCTTTACTAAAGCCAGTACAACATCGTGTTCATAAAACATCACTCGCTCTTGTTATTATTGTTTTTATCCCGCAGAGTGTGTGAGTGTCAGTCAAGGTCAAAGTATTTTGCTGGTTAAGAAGAAGATTGACAGTCCGAATATAAGCCATTGATGATGCTTTTACATAATTTAGAACATATTTGAAAGGAATAATATTGATCTGATTTGACTTTAGAGAGGATTTAACAGGGACATTCGGTCTGGGGAAAACATTTTAGATGTGATTTATTTTTTATCATTGCTTTATTCATTTATTTATACTTCTCTGAATGACAGGGATAGATTTTTGAGGAAAAAGCAAAGAAAAATCCTAAGACTACTGATGGAATTTGGAGTGGATTCTCAAGGGGCCAAAAGGGTTTCACTTTTATGTTGCTGAAAGTATTTTGTTCCTCCCACAAACCACCAAAACATTAGCCTGGTTCAACCAGACTCTAGTACATTTGATTCGTACATAGAATAGTACTGAAGTAGTAGAATAGTACTGAAGGTAAATGAAATTGAGCGGAAGTGCGTAGGAGGGTGCAGCCAGGCTACCAAAACATGCCCTCAGGCGGAGGAAAATATAGCCTAGAAATACTTCTGTGAAAAAAAAGAAGAGAAGATACTGTGTGTGGGAAAAAAACATCATGGACTTTTGGCTTGTGGATCTCAGTTTATAAAAAAATGTTTTTAAAGTGTAGACTTTAAAAGAAATAAACTGGAGAATGTGAGCATATTAAATAGAGTTCTTATGGATATTTTTGGATTTGCTGTGCTCAGGATTTTGTTAGTGCTCTAAATGTTTGTTTTTTTCCTGTTTGTCTCTCTTAGTCTGTCCCATGCATGGATTTTCGGGGAAACGGGATGTTTGTGGTATGGGATTCAGGGCTTTGTTTTTGGTATTGGGTCTCTCATCACCACCTGCCTTATCTCCCTCGACCGCTGCTTCAAAATCTGTAGCTTTCGATATGGTGATTCTCACTTTTTTATTGTTTAAAGTGTCATTTTATTTAGATTTATCAGTTTTGTACATTATGATTTCAATTCTTGAACATTACTGAGACTTGCAAAGGTACAGTTAAGGCCTAACTCGGTCGTTTGTTTCCACAGCAGGATGTAAGTACAAAATTTGGTTGTCCTTGTTGGACAAAAAATAGCATTATCACCCAATTGACACATAAAAAGAGACCTATTTTATTATTATTACTTTTTTACTTCTTTCAACCTCAAATCGAACTATTATTGCCTTAATATTACTGAATAGTTAGTATGATATTAATAGGTTACTTATAAAGTCTGTAAGAACGATATTACATAAATAGGGCTGTGAAACGGTTAATCACGATTAATTGCATCCAAAATAAAAGTTTGTGTTTACATAATATATGTGTGTGTAGTGTGTATAATTGTTTTGAATATATAAATACACACACATGCATGTATATTTTTAAGAAAATTGTGTTATTAATATATCAAATATTTATATTTATAATTGTAGTTTTGTATAAATAAATAAATAAATAAATAAATATATATATATATATATATATATATATATATATATATATATATATATATTAAGTATATACATGCAAATATTTCTTACATATATACATGCACGTGTGTGTATTTATATATACAAAATAATTATACACACTACACACACATATATTATGTAAACACAAACTTTCATTTTGGATGCGATTAATCGTGATTAATCATTTGATTCGTTTCACAGCCCTACGCCACTAAGTCAAAGTGGAATCCACATTGTAATTATATTTAATTAATTGAATTTGTACTGAACTATCTGATCAGCTGTTAAGTCAAGTACATTTTAACTAGATGTTTTAATGAATAAAATACAATTAAATTAAAAAAAAAATCTGTATATCCAAAAAAACTAAACATTTCCCAAAATGTTTCCCAAAAAATAAGTCAACAGCACTTATTTTTCTCTCAAGCAGAGAGAGAACAGCAAACGTTGAGAAGATGAGATAACTTAAGCTGATTTTGTAATTGAAGACATTTATTGCTATATAATTACAATTTGCCTCCCTATAAAGTATAGTATGTCATTGCACAAAATCACCAAAAAGATTCTAGTTGTCATTTAGGGATGTATATCTAGTGCAAAGCATAGTTTTCTTTTTCTGACTGTGCATCTTTTTTTCAGCTAACAGTATCATCAGGCAGTGACAATCAATACAATAATACATTTTAGTCCTTTGCAGCAACTATAGACCAATAAAGCAAGCTTTTAGATGTTTACTAATGCACATTTTCCTTTGTCTCAGGTCAGTGGATTGAAAGAAGGCATGCCTCTCGGTCTGTCGCTCTGGTGTGGATCTATACATTGTTCTGGGCCTCACTTTCCGGCATTTGGGTTTGGTAGTTATGGCCCGAAACCGTTTGGAACCAGCTGCACCATAAACTGGTAATGAACCGTAGCATTAGTAACTGTAAAGGGGTTGCCGATTTACAATTGACCTATTCCCAGTGATTTGTTGGTGTTTTCAGAATGCATTCTCAAGGGCTTTTAATAGACTTTCACAGCTGAAAGTTATTTTACCCACAAACCAGAACATGTGTGTTGATGTGTTCATGCACTGTGGCCTCAGGTGGAGGATGAAATCTTCACTCAAAGATCGAGTCTATATTTTCCTGATCCTGTCGCTCTGCTTCGAGTTCCCACCCTCACTATCATCGCTTCATACCTTGCTATCCTCATCAGGTGAGATTAACAGAGAGATTATCAGTATTACTATATGGATTCTAAAACACTTACTTGAAGCTAAGATAATTTGACCTCATTCTGATCTAAAATGTCAGTTTTCAGTTGACCGTTACCTGCCAATGTTGACTAAAGAACCATTAAGGTGAATTGAAGTGTTGCTAAAGTGTTGTGTGATTTCAGGTGTCTGAGTCTAGCCGCTTGTTGGCTTCAATCCCTTCATCAAATGTCACTCACAGCAGTAAAGATCTTCGGCTGACAAAGGTACAAGCTCTAACTGATCTCCCAGAATACCTTTGGAAAGGACCCTCTTCTTTGACATAACTATTTAACGTTACTATTTAACGAGTGGACAGATTTTTAAAGGGGGGGTTGACTGCGATTTCACTTTTTTCATTTTAAATAGTGTGTTAAAGTTGCTGTTGGTGCATGAACAGTATCTGCAAAGTTGCAGCGCTGAAAGTTCAGTGTAAGCAGAGATATCGTCTTTTAAAAATCAGGAAGTATAATTGCCTACAGAAACGACTCGATTGGGACTACAGCTCGGGTTATGGTACGACACTAACCCACACATTTGCATCAACCCCTCCCTAAGAATATGCAGAAAATGGCATGCACATATTTCTGAGGCACGTCAACTCGTCGAGTGTGTTGTTCACGCAGCTGTCAGGTCTTGCTGTCAGGTTCACGCAGATGTCAAACACAAATTATGTTTGATTATGTTCCTGAAAATGACAATCGTAATCTTAGCGAGTTCAACACCTGATTCAACAAGAAACTGTTACTAAAACATGAAGCAGTTCCGACTTTAAAACAAGAGGCAGCAGTTGTTGGGCCACAATCTGTTAGTAGGCTAAGACTTCATCATTTTTAAATGTATTTGCATGTATAATTCAAGAGCGTAGCCTTGTGTTTTATTTTTTTCAAATGCCAGCGCTGGCTTTAGCCATTACTAGTTAGACTATGCTATTTTGTGTCTACGACAAACGTGTACAAACATTATGGACCTGAATTTTCTATAAGTACTAATGTTTTAGACGTATTTTTCATGTATATAATATGCTTTATGACCTTATTTTCAATTTGATCAAGAACGTAAACTTGCCAACGCTGTTGAGATATATCACATTAGTAGCCAGTCAGTTGCTATTGTTGCCAGTCAGATGCTATTGTGTAAAACAAACGTGTATAAAGTTAAAAAATGTAGCAAATTATCATTCAGAAACGTTTAGTAAGAGCCGATGTGTGGTGAGGTTCTGCTTGACTCTCTTCATCGCGGCTTTCTCGGTCTGATTCTGCCTCGAACTGATACTGCAGTTCAACACGTATTTACATCTGGACCGGAGCTCATGACATGCCTGTAAAAGTAATGGGCGTTAATCTTCCAGACAACATGAGCGACAGTTTAGCCAATCACAACACACCGGGCCAAACTTAACCAATCTGAGCCCACTACGTCATTCTGAGGGAGTGTTTTCATAAGAATCAGGAAAGTGAACTGGTCGTTCAGGGGACAGAGGAGAGCGCGGCTGACAATAAAGGTGAAGATTATGAAAAATAAGACTTTTAAAAAAAGAAAACCACGAATACATGTTATATTGCACCCCATAAACACAATCATGCAAAGAAAAAAAGCAGTCAACCCCCTCTTTAAGAATCCATAATATTTGATTTGACGAAAAACATCCATTGAAAGTCCACCCTAAACCTTCAGTGGTGTGTAAGCAGGTCGTACAAAAAATGTATGAGTGATATTGTACAGATTCATATGAATTCCCCACCAATTCGGCAAAACGTATGGGGCCGAATAGTAATGAAATGACATGGAAGCGTATTGGTGGTTATTGTGCACAAATAATTAAATTAAATTAAATTAAATAACTGTAAATCAAATGGAACTAAATTCAATAAATGAAAAAATGGCTACAAATAAATTTTAGTTTTTGGCATTACATTTGACTGCCTGCTTGAAGAAAAGGTTTCTATATAGGAATCTTAAAAGGTTCTATGAGTGCTATGTATTTGGAACCCCTAAAAGGTTCTATACAGAACCCTTCAGGGGTTCTTTGTAACCAGAAAAAGGTTCTTTATAGAACCTTTTAGGTTCATTATCATTGTTTTGTCCTTTCCGGAAGATATATTTTATATTATTGACAAACATCAGAGTTAGATAGAGACCCTAAAATGTATTCATGAATGCATGTGAATGATCACAAAATTCAAGATATGGGGGTTGGAAAATGTATATATTTATATCATTTTATGTTAGTTAATCAATATCGCACGAAAGTGCCATTTCAGTTTTTCTCCTTCAAAAATCAGCATGAATTAAAATGTGATATTAAGTTACTACAACAGTTTAATACACAATAATTTAATTACAACTACAAAAATGTTGCAGAATAATGTAATATATGAATGAATAATAGCCTATATAGAACCTTTGTGCCAAAAGGGTTCTTTCTTGTCATTTTAGAAACTTTTTTAGCTTAAAAGGTTCTTTGGAGTTAGTTAAGAACCCTATACTTCATATAGAACCCAATGAACCCTTTTTTCTAAGAGTGTGCTTTAAAGTTGGTAGGAAATTAGAAGTTGTGATTGTCTGAATTACAATAACAGCAGTGGTGGAGGAAGTACTGAATTTCAGTACTTAAGTAAAAGTACAAATAACCAGATAAATATTTACTTTAGTAAAAGTAGAAGTAACACAATGACAACCATACTTAAGTAAAAAGTAAAAAGTACCTGATTTTAAATGTACTTTAAATATTAAAAGTAAAAGTACTTGCATAACAATTTATTCTAATGATTAATAAAACATTTCATTCTAACTCATTCCACCTAATACCCATATAATGATGTTCAATAATGATGGAAAAAATTTGTTGTCACCATTTCTGAAACAAGCTTGCAATCAATTAGGCAATATATACACATCATGCTTATCCTTACTATATGTTAATAACTATGTTTGGCAGTTAAACGTGATTAATTTATGGTGTAATTCTGAACCTCTTGGCTTGCCATAATCCTAACCAAACGTATATTACACACGGTGCGATTTCCTATGCACGTAAATACACATTTTCGTGTATAAATTGCACGATAAATGCACTGCGTGCGAGACGCATTTAGTGTGACCGAGTTGATATATCTATGGCAACCAAACGTCACTGGTGAGACAAACGTGCAACGGACGGACGGTCAGATTACGTTTTGGCAGGGGAAAAACTGGTCAGAAAATGTAACGAAAATGTAACAGAAGTTGTAGAAATGTAGTGGAGTAGAAAGTATAATAATTGCTGCAAAATGTAACGAAGTAAAAGTAAAAAGTATGCACTATTTATTCTACTTAAGTAAAGGAAAGATACGTGAAAAATGTACTTAAGTAATAAAGTATTTGTACTTCGTTACATTCCACCACTGAATAACAGTAAACTAAACTTTTAACTTTTTTTTTATGACACCAGTTTTTAATGATACCACAACTTTGACAGCCTTACGATACTAAAAGATAAATACATAAAAGGAACAAAAACTGAACTAAATTAAAAAATACTATCTAAAAACATAGAATAAACTATAAATAGCCCTGCTGATTTCATAGGGGACCTTATTGGCCCCATTTATCACACAGGTCTGTACAATGGATGTCTCCCCAAATTCTGGCCCTGCTTTTACCTCCTCTTTTCAAATTTCTCCTTTTCATGATTCACACACAATTTCTCATTTCCTTGTAAACAGTTTCTGAAACTTTCCGTTGCAGATAGCAGCAGTGGTGTGTTCCTCATTTCTGATCGCCTGGACTCCCTATGCGATTGTTTCACTGTACTCGGCTTTGACTGCCAGAGAAGAGCACCTTGTGGAAGCCGGAGGAACGGCTGTCCCGGGAGGAATATCAGGAACAGCCGTCGGCCATGGTGGAGGGATCTCTGACGTCTTCGGGTTTCCCTTCCTCTCGTTAACTGGACCTCTTCAGAAAACTTCGGAGAGATGCTTTTGGTACCTGGAGGAACATGACTTCAGATCATTCCCATTCAGTAGGGCATCATGGATCCAGTTCAACTGTGGATTCTGGACATGGAGGAATGGGGGAACACCGGCCACATCTTGTGTCCATCCTGAAGCCAGAGGTCACGCTCATCCCTGCTATGTTTGCCAAATCCCACTGCATGATAAACCCCTTCATCTACCAGATCATGAACCGCGACTTCAGGGAGGACGTCTATGATCTCCTGTGCTTCAGAGGAAAAGATGGAGAGAGAAGGAGAGCAAGGAGCACAGATGGAAGTGATTCTGAAGGTCAGGATCTAAATTATTAGATATCTGTCTATCTATCTGTCTGTCTATCTGTATATCTGTCTGTCTATCTGTCTGTCTGTCTGTCTGTATATCTGTCTATCTGTCTGTCTGTCTGTCTGTCTGTCTGTTTATCTATTTATATATCTGTCTATCTATCTGTCTATCTGTCTATCTGTCTATCTATCTATCCATCCATCCATCCATCCATCCATTCATCCATCATCGTCTGTCTGTCTGTCTGTCTATTTATATATCTGTCTATCTATATCTATCTATCCGTCCGATCCATCCATCTATCTATCTATCCCTCTATCTATCCCTCTATCTATCCCTCTATCAATCCCTCTATCAATCCCTCTATACAATCCCTCTATCAATCCCTCTATCAATCCCTCTATCAATCCCTCTATCAATCCCTCTATCAATCCCTCTATCAATCCCTCTATCAATCCCTCTATCAATCCCTCTATCAATCCCTCTATCAATCCCTCTATCAATCCCTCTATCAATCCCTCTATCAATCCCTCTATCAATCCCTCTATCAATCCCTCTATCAATCCCTCTATCAATCCCTCTATCAATCCCTCTATCAATCCCTCTATCAATCCCTCTATCAATCCCTCTATCAATCCCTCTATCAATCCCTCTATCAATCCCTCTATCAATCCCTCTATCAATCCCTCTATCAATCCCTCTATCAATCCCTCTATCAATCCCTCTATCAATCCCTCTATCAATCCCTCTATCAATCCCTCTATCAATCCCTCTATCAATCCCTCTATCAATCCCTCTATCAATCCCTCTATCAATCCCTCTATCAATCCCTCTATCAATCCCTCTATCAATCCCTCTATCTATCCCTCTATCTATCCCTCTATCTATCCCTCTATCTATCCCTCTATCTATCCCTCTATCTATCCCTCTATCTGTCCCTCTATCTGTCCCTCTCTGTGTCCGTCTGTCTGTTCTCGTCTGTCCGTCCGCCTGTCCGTCCGCCTGTCCAGTCCGCCTGTCCGTCCGCCTGTCCGTCCGTTCAGTCCGATTCCGTCTATCCGTCCGTCTATGCGTCCGTCTATCCGATTCCGTCTATCCGTCCGTCTATCCGTTCCGTCTATTCCGTCCGTCTATCCGCTCCATCTATCCGTCCATCTATCCGATTCCATCTATGCGTCCATCTCTGCGATTCCATCTATCCGTTCCATCTATCCAGTCCATCTATCCGTCCATCTATCCGTCCATCTATCCGTTGCATCTATCCGTCCATCTCTGCGTCCATCTATCCGTCCATCTCATCCGTCCATCTATCCGTCCAGCTATCCGTCCAGCTATCCGTCCAGCTATCCGTCCAGCTATCCGTCCAGTCGAGCTGTCCATCTATCCGTCCATCTATCCGTCCATCTATGCCGTCCATCTATCCGTCCATCTATCCGTCCATCTATCCGTCCATCTATCCGTCCATCTCTGCCGTCCATCTCATCCGTCCATCTATCCGTCCATCTGATCCGTCCATCGAGCCGTCCATCGAGCCGTCGATTGAGCCGTCCATCAGAGCCGTCCATCGAGCCGTCCATCGAGCCGTCCATCGAGCCGTCCATCGAGCTATCTATCTATCTATCTATCATCGTCTGTCTGTCTGTCTGTCTGTCTATTTATATATCTGTCTATCTATATCTATCTATCCGTCCGTCCATCTATCTATCTATCCCTCTATCAATCCCTCTATCAATCCCTCTATCTATCCCTCTATCTATCCCTCTATCTATCCCTCTATCTATCCCTCTATCTATCCCTCTATCTATCCCTCTATCTTATCCCTCTATCTATCCCTCTATCTATCCCTCTATCTATCCCTCTATCTATCCCTCTATCTGTCCGTCTGTCCGTCCGTCAGTCCGTCAGTCCATCCATCTATCCGTCTATCCGTCCATCTCATCTCTCGTCCATCTATCCGTTCCATCTATCCGTCCATCTATCCGTCCATCTATCCGTCCATCTATCCGTCCATCTATCCGTCCATCTATCCGTCCATCTATCCGTCCATCTATCCGTCCATCTATCCGTCCATCTATCCGTCCATCTATCCGTCCATCTATCCGTCCATCTATCCGTCCATCGAGCGGTCCATCGAGCTGTCCATCGAGCTATCTATCTATCTGTCTGTTTATACATTTCTTTTCTGTATTTTTCTTACATTTCTGTTTCTATTTCTGTATTTTCCACACATGCAGGTCATCGTGGAAGCATCACCCTCTCTTACATTCATAGCTGGAGAAGAAGAAGCACACCTACAAGCCAGCCATCTGGGAAAAGTGTGAAAAAAGATTCCTCTCGGAAGAGCAGAGGGAAGAGAGGGTCCTGTCAGGACAATGCGTCAGTCGGGTGGGCATCCTTGGACACTACAAACTTAGATACGCAGGTCAACTTAGAAAGAGAGAGCAGGACACAGGTGGAAGGAGATATTAACAATGATTTAGAGAATCCACCTCTAGCAGCTTGTTAATTAGGCAAGGAGTGATGCCTGCTTATGTCTAAGACGTCAACAGTAGTTCTTAATGCAATAAGTTAGCTCAAAGTATATGTTTAGTTAAAATATAGTTTTTTAAATAACAATTTTACACACTAATGCACTCACATTAGTTCTTTGACACATGAAGCTCTAGTAATTTTCATATTTATTTTGTCCTTTGTTTGATATTGAATCCAGTGTATTTATTTATTTATAAATCTTTTATGAAAACAAATGTTTTATGAATTTACATATTGTATTTAAGTTTTTATATAGGTTTTTTAGAGAGCACTATTTAGTCCGAAGCATTGAAAAATACTATTTTCGGAATAAATGTGTAATGTAAATAAAATTTACAACAATGAAAATACAATGATATGTTTATTTTGTAGTTTGCAAATAAAAAATACATAAATCAGAATCTCTGTAAGACCCAATGAAGTATTTGTTGCAGATTTGTGACGTCAGCATTGCTTTGTTTATAATGGTGAATGAGGTAATATGTTTTTACCGTAAGTGCCCTTCTAGGGCAAACACAGGAGGGAATAGCATACAGACAACTGTTAGTCGCTTTCGAACAGTGATATATTATACATAAATATACGTTTTCGTATTTCATCAACTAAATATTATTTTGCGGCTCTGGAATATTCAAATAAACAGACGAGGGGGACATCTACTGCTGATGTTACGGTAATCCGCACTGAAGCGCTGCAGAGACTCGAGCAGGACTCAAGTGTATTCAGGTTTCCAGGCAGGGAAGCCACAAGACATTCGTTTGGACCTATTTTACATTTATTTCGCTAACGTTTTTACAATATACTTTGCTTGTTCGAATATAGCTATTGCGTGCTTCTGTAATTATTGCACATTATTGGCTTTTATCGCTTGCTGCAGTGAGAGCCGCGTCGTCTCCATCACCTAACGTTTTTAATCCTTACTCAGCATTCACGCGCAAGCTGTAATACTCTTATCTCGTTACATAAGGCTTTAACGAGTTAAATGTGGACATCGCCGTGTCACTGGGTCGCTAAACACTATTGACCTTTAAAATTAATCGTTAATTGTTTTGACGTCAGACTTTTGAAGTCAGACATAGCTGGTGTTCATGCCCGATCTGCAGCGCTTCAGTTTTCCGTACCGTAGCATGAATTCTCCTCTCCATCATCATCAGCAGCAGCACCATCAGCATCAGAATCCAGAAGGACCCGGTCATCCCGATTCTCCCTCCGGCTTACTCCCCGAGGCTGCTGTCCTCGGTGCATCTGACCCATCCTCTTTTTCCTTGAAGAACAGCACGGCCCTTCTGGCGTCTCCCAAACCGCATTTGACCTTACTGCATCCTCTTACCTGCACTTCAATCCATCCTTCCACTGGTCCCAACCTCCTCCACCAACAGCCATGGCACTGAGGAACGACCTGGGATCAAATATAAGCGTCCTGAAGACCCTCAATCTGCGGTTCAGATGCTTTCTGGCTAAAGTGCATGAACTGGAGAGACGCAACAAGATATTGGAGTTACAGCTTCAGCAGGCTTTAAACAGCAATAATGTGGGTGGATGCGTGGAAGACCGAAAGACCAAAGACATTGGTGTCCAGACTGGGTTCATTGGGCCTATTGCTGTCCGGCCTGGGTCTCTGTCCTTCCAAAACACAAACAACTCTGCCAAAAGACCCACTACATTGTTTATGCCTTCTCTTACAACTGTCCTCAAACTTGAGCCCAATAAAGCTGACGATGAGACCACAACTGACCCAAACACCAACAGAAACCCAACCATCACGGTTCAGTCTGTCAACACCCACCACCGAACCCGCTTCGGCCAACACCAATAACTCTAATAATACTCCACAAGTGAGCAGCGTTGGTATCGGGACGTCTCCCAACCCTCCTCCTCGCTTCCTCCCGGGCACTATCTGGTCCTACAACCACACTCGTAAACTGGGAAGCGGGTCAGAGACTCGGGTCACTAGCCCTGGAGTTTCGTGGGTCCACCCGGACGGCGTGGGTGTCCAGATAGACACCATCACCCCAGAGATCAGAGCACTTTACAACGTCCTGGCCAAAATCAAAAGGGAGAGGGATGAGTACAAGCGAAGGTGAATATAGATTTAATATAGATGCTTATTATGGCTGAATGTTTGTTTATGAGAAAAAGTTTCTGTGTGTGGCCCTTATGACAAACCTCTGCTGCAAAGTCTTCATTTTTAGGAGTGTAGAGCCAATTTGAATGACCTCTGGAGATCTAGAATCCATTTTTTTGTTGTGCTGCTAACTTTAAATACCAAACAGTTTTGGCAGCAGTTATTTAGATACTATTTACACTAGGCTAAGGGAAAATAGCTAAAAATGATATTTACACTGTAAAAATAGCATTAAACATTAAGTGAAATAGTTGTTAGATGCTATTCATACTTAATAGTGGCAGATATTTGCACCTCAGTGTTGTTGTAGCCTACATTAAACAATATGCAATAATAACATAGAGTGTAAATGGTTATATTAAAATTATAAAATGGACCCACCTTGTTGGGACAATAAAGGCGTTCTCCCTACATCTACCAAAACCTATAAACACGTTATTATTAAACACACGTTAGACACTTTTTGAATATTTTCTTCCGGTAACACTTTATTTTAAGCTGATGTAGTTACACATTAGCCTACTACATGTACTTACTATTGTAATAACAGTAAATTATGCAGAAGTACAAGTAACTAAACCGAACCCTTACTCTGTAGTAAGTACATGTAGTTATTTAATATTGCTCAGTACTTATTTGAGTACAATGTAACTATGTCACCTTGAAATAAAGAGTAACCTTTGTTAATTTTTATCGAAAATAAATGCTTTTTCGAAAAAGGAGTAAGCGAGTTCGGCAAAGGCGGATCCGAACTCTGATCGAATTGCATCAAAACATTATGCCACGCACCTTACTTCCTACTCTTGACAATCCAGCAGTCTTTTCCGTAATTTTGTTTGGCCCAACCAGACATTAGTGGGCGGAGTTAGTGTAAATAGCCTCTGCCAATTGAATTGAGTGCCGAAGTTAAGATGTCACTTTGTAGGCCAAACGCGGATTGAGTTAGCATTTTAGCACTTCCGGTTCCCTCGCCCTAAAGTCTATGGGTTTTTGCTAAATCGCCTGAAATAAGGTCTGTGGTTAACAAAGCCTCTAAATATTTTCACGTTTTCATCTATGACATAAAACACACCAGTTATAACCTGCTTGTGGTTTTTAAAACTTTATTGTGTCTGCTTGTGTTTCTTTAAAACTTTATATAGGCTTCAAAATGTATACATTTTTGATTAACTTGTAAAGATTATCTTGATAGTCAAAACGTGTAAGGGTCACAACTCTTTGTTGAGCACAGATCTTATTTTTTGCGATTTTTCTAAAGGTCTATGGGGAAAATCCATTGCTTTCGAATCGTGGGAACCCATGCGCTCGCTAACTTCCGAGTTAAAGTGACGTCATAACTTTGGCACTCTATAAGGCAGGCCATTTGCACTTAGTGTAAATAGACACTTCAAATAGTTTTTTCTATTAAAGTTTAAGAAATGATAACATTTGACTTTGTTATTATGGACTAATTTGCGATGAAAATGTATTAAATTAGAAAAATGCAAAATAGAAGTATTTTGACTTTTGAACTCCATTGTATTGTTCTTGTACACTAGGGTATTTCAGCATGTTCCAGTGTCCTCCACTCTCAGAAAAAAAGGTACAAAAGCTGTCACTGTGGCGGTACCTTTTCAAAAGGTACACTTTTGTACCTAAAGGGTGCATATTGGTACTTTAATGGTACACATTACCACCTGCAATGTACATACTAGCACCTAAAATGTACATATTAGCACCTAAAATGCACATATTAGCACCTAAATGTCCATATTAGCACCTAAAATGTACATAAGCACCTAAAATGTCAATTTTAGCACCTAAAATGGACAAAAGTTTACCTTTTGAAAAGGTACAGCCACAGTGACAGTTTTTTTTTTAAACCTTTTTCTGAGAGATACCGTTCTGGTGCTGAGGGGAACCTGACTGGAATTTACCTTTGATAACCTGTGCATTAGTCACGAACAAACCTTGTTCTATGCAGAGCAGACTGCAGTCACTTTGCTCTTCCTGCATGATGTGGTACCTTTTCAAACCTGAAAACTCTCAAATCTTCTGGTGTTCAAAACCACAACTAAAAAGACTAGCCATCCTGCAAGTATAAATTTGTTAAAAAATAAATAAAACGAGACCGAGTTGTGACTTGCAACTTTTGTGAGATAAAATAGAGCATAAATCATGTGCTGGCAGTCATGTGCAGAGACATGAAGTAGACATATCTCAATGTCCTAATTTCTACGACTGCTGAAGTTATTTGAATCAATCTGAGATTATTGAATGGAGTTTTGAAAAATATATGGGATAAATTTCATCTGTGAAGGTGAACTGAGGTGGTATTTAGTATGAATGGAGGAGATTAATGAACTTTAAAAGGGACCCTTACTGTACCAAAGGGTTTTGTTAGTTGCAAAGCTAGAGTTGAACATGAGAAGTAAAAGGAAGGATTTACAGTATTTAGAAGATAAGAATCAGCTGGAGGGGAAATAATGTGTGTTACTCATAAATGGTGGTATTCAGTCAGGCCCACGGGACTTTTTATGTCCAAACCTGCAGAAGCGAGAGCGCCGCATTCCACCTGTCATTCACATACAGCAGTTTTATATAGGGCTGAACTGACCGTCAGATCGCAAACTCATTACCGTGTGTTGACTCATCAGGACAGGTGTTGAAAAGCACAAGTCATTTTGGCTCTCTTGTCTTAAAACCGTCTGCTTCATGAAAGATGTCATCGTTCAGCGTCTCTCTGTTTGGCCTTGTCATTTGCTCTAGTATTGCTTTCAGCTCTTTTCAGACTTTCTTGTCTATATTTATTTCCTGCTTTGTCTTTCTAATTTAGTAAGCAGACTTTCGCTGTCGAAAGTGTTTTTATCTCATTTGTTTTGGCTTATTTGTTAACCATAATTTCAATCAAGCCAGTTTAAAATTGGATACTATGAAAATCTAGTTAAAAATAATCATGTTTCAAGTCATGTTTTCCACATCAGTCGGAAAGACTATTTGATGTTTTCAAAGTCTCAGTGATAAAAAATAGAGTAAAACAGTAGTTTTAGAAGCTCATAAAGCGCATCCATCCATCATAAATGTAATCTATATGGCTTAAGGGGTTAATAAAGGCCTTCTGCAGCGAAGCAATGAGTTTTTGTTTGAAATATATACATATTTATAACTTTATAAACTAGAATCACTGGCTTTCGGCAACGGCCGTTGGCGAAGTCTCAGTTCTGGCAGAAGAGGGACCTCTGACCCGACGCATGTGGTATTGACAAATGCGGAAGCACTCGTCAAAACACCGGTCACGAATTAAAGTCTAAAACAAGAATTTTGGAACTTGAGTTTGTTGCCCAGCCCTGTTTGTTTGAACCGGTAGAGGCGTCTACTTTCAGCTATTTCTACATTCTACGTCAGGGCTCCAGACTAACTTTTTTCACCTCCGTCCTGAAACCGTCCTGAATAACAATTTGAAGCGTCCTAAAGTGAATGTCAACCGTCCCAAAATAAAACTGTTGTTTCCGTACTTTGTCAGTTATCATCTATAGTTGTTAGTCACATAATAAAAACAACATTAAAGTGTTTATGATATATAGTATTGTATTTATTTAGCTTCATTCAAAGTAGTTATCTGTAAATAGATAAAACACAGATGTAATAAAAATTAATCTATTAACGTGTTAATATTAATGAGTTTAAAGTTTGAACATGCAATACAGACACAGATTTAACGACTTAAATATCTTAATATTAAATAAAACCACTTTTCCTAGAGTAGAACAGTCTTCATTTCATTGAATGATTTAACTAGCTTTCATACATCATTCTTTAATTTTTTCAAGCAACAGACATATTTATTTGCATGAATTAAATATAACGAATCCTTATTAAAGCTATTAACGAGCATTGAATGCTTTTCTCTTTTTCTTTTGTTGCTTGAATATTAAGGACACAATGTTTAAGACATCTGATCATGTCCAATGACATGCGGATACAAGTGCACTGATGCACATCCGATACGCTCACAACAGTTTAAAAGACAACGGTTAAAAGACATAACCGGCATAGTTTACATGAATACTCTTCAAATACGGACATTTAGACATACTGTTGTGTATATTATTTTGTCCATTCAGACGAAAAAGAGCTCAATTCATTACTCGCGCGCTGTATAGGTGTCTATGGCTGCAAGCTTTGGTCGTGTGTACAGTATGCACACAGAAAACCGCACCGAATATAGTTTTTTTTGCGTCGTCACTCACTATCTAACATTTTGGTCTAGTTTTTATTCTTTGTATATCCGTTGTTTAACCAGCGCAACATATTTGCGATGTCATGAAGCCATTTGATAGATGTACCGCGGAACGAGTCTCCGTGAGTAGCCAGTCAGTGATCGTAACTATAGTAACGAAGACGCGCTCCGTTGTAGTCAGCGCTTGGTCGGTTGTTTTTGGCATTTGGCCTAAGTTAGCCTAATAGGCTAGTAATAAACGAACACACATACAAAAATGTCTTTCGTCCTGTAGGCGTCCTGGTCCTGGAGAATATTTCTGCTCGTCCTAAACACATTTTCTATCGTCCCCAGGACGATAGACGCCGTTAGTCTCGAGCCCTGTTCTATGTCATGTGCCGGGTTAGAGATCCCTCCTCCATCAGAACTAGACTTGTGTACAGCCATTACCGAAAGCCAGTAATTATAGTTTATAAAGTTATAAATATAGATATTTTCTTACATTAACACATTGCTTCACTATAGTAGGCCTTTATTAACCCTCTGGAGTTCGGATGGATGCACTATTTTGGAGCATCAAAAACAAAGGCTTTATTCACTCTCATTACAAAGCTTGGAAGAGCCAGGACATTTTAAAATATCATTCCAATTGTGTTTGGCTCAGAAAATGAAAGTCATGTAACTTTCATTTTAACTAGGTGGAACTTGCTTGGTTGTAGCAATGACTCACATGACAAAGGAATATACAGGAACACACTTTAATAGAAATATTCAAAAGAAACATGGAGGAAGCAACCAAAGATTTAGGAACATACGTTGACCGACAGCCACGTGATGTAAACAAGGGGGATTTAAACACTGGGACTAATGGGATAATTAATAAGACAACAGGTGGGAATAATTAACTATTCAGAAAACAGCAAAACTAGGGCCCTGTTTACACAGAGAACGCTTGCGGGTGAAAACGTAAAAATATTTTATCGGATGTGCCTTTCGTTTACACGGCAACGGCGTTTTTGAGGCTTAAAACCGCAAAAAAGTGAAACCACCCTCCGAGTGGAAATCTTAAAAACGCTTCCACCGCGGTTATCTCCTATAATGGTAAAAACGCAAAAGTCTGCTTGACAGTGAAGGTTGTACGCAGGCGCGTGGACTTGATGTTGTTGTAGTATGCACTCCTAGCCGCCTGAAGTGCATGCTACATTGAATTTCACACACTTTTTGCGTCACCATTTGCACGCGAATTTCCCACACAAAACGCTTGTCTGACGCAGAATAAAAAGTGATGACGCTAACGCCACTTTGCGTTTTCTCTTCAGAGTCGTTTCCGTGTACACAGGGGAAACACAAAGGAACTCATGACCCAAAATGTGACACTAGGGCCCCGTTTACACGAAGGGAAAACGCAGATATTTCCCTGCTGATTGGCCTCTCGTTTACACGAAAACCCACGTTTTTATCACAGAAAACGATTATTCTGAAAACTTCGGCCACAGTGGAGATTTCTGAACACGCCGGTTATGTGTTGTCGTGTGAACTGGGAGAAACGGCGTTTTAGGATCTCTCTTGTCGATTCTGAGGATTCTGATTGGCTTGCATGGCTTTATCCTTCTCCCTACACTGCCACCCATAGGTCTTGGCATAGTTATGATGGCGCTCGATGGCGTATTTATGCGTGTGTGTGAACGATGTTATTTTCGAAAACGGAGAAGGGGAAATATTCGTTTCGCTAAATACACGGCTTTGTGTAAACGTGGTCTAGGATGGCTTGAGACGTTGAGTAAATTATGGTATCATTTAGATTTTTGGGTGAGCTAACCCTTTAAGATTTTGGGGGAAACTGTGATACATTTTCTTCAGGATTCTTTGATAAATAGAAGAGTATTTATTTAAAAGAACAATCTTTCTTAACATTATCAATGTATTTAGTGTCACTTTTGATAATTGTTTTGTGTACAGTAAATTAATAAAACATTTCTAAAATAAATCTAGTAGTGACATTATAGAATATTCTGTGTGGCAAAACAGGTTAGTGAAGAAGTTCCCAAATGACCTGTGCACAAAGCAGGGAACATAAAGAAATGGTTTGCTTTGTCTGTTGTGATGTAGTATCCTAATTAGGGTTGGGTATCATTTGAGTTTCAACGATTCCAATTCCGATTTTGATTCTGCTTGTTGATTCCGATTCTTATTGATTCCTAATTTTGATTCCAATAAGGTAAAAAAAAGACGTAGATATCGTTCACATTTAGTCTTATTGCAAAACATTTAATTGTAGCTGAATATCATGAACAAGGTTTAGAAATACCATACCTAGTAAACTCTCAGTAATTAAAAAAAATTAAAATAGCAATCGCAAAAATCAGACTGATCTCATGAAGTAGCGCAAGTATGACAGGCCAATTCATATTTCCTTTTTGGCGTGCTATCAACACGCATAATCGCTTTTCATCGTGTTTATGAACGCCGTTGACTTAACGTTATTACTGTATATATAAATATATGACTTACCTCAACCCCGTCCCTAAACCCAACCGTCACTGGGGTTAATGGCATTTATGAGTCTTCCCCTACCATCCTAGGAAAGAAAAAGATCGCTCCCCTGATGTAGATCTACATTATGCTTCGTTTCGCTCAAACATTTGACGGCGTGTACAGACACGTGGAATGACATGGACGTTAATGGCGTAGACATACACGCATACACGCGGATAGCTCAAAATGCGTAGAGATAACACGCCACTTGACTCGAAACTAAAGTGGCGTGTATGTTTACGCAAAAGTCATGATGTCATGTTGCAAAAATAGATACAACTGAAACAAAGATACGATTGAAATAAACAGTGTTTTAAGATTTTCAGGTATTCAGGTACAGAAACTGTAATCAAATGTAAAATAGCACTGCACTTTATAAATAAAATATTCTTTACAAATAGAGTAACAAAGGTTATTCAGTTAAGAACAAGTGAATTTTCTCTTTATTTCTTGTTGTTTGATTAGTGTTATTATAGAAACGGCAGTAGGAATATTAGGCTGCTGTCACTTTAATGAGTTGCACAGATCCAAAATACCGTTAGTTACACATCGGAATGCTTGCAGCACTGAAAACAGTCGTCTCGTGCTTGAATGGTTTAAAATCACATTTACTTTGAACATTTTCGATGTGTGCACAGCACAGAAAGTCATATTGAAATGCTCACAAAGGAATCACTAAGAGGATTTGAAATTATAATTTTATAACAAGTATCCGATTCCTGATCTCAAGTATTTGATTCCACAATTGGAATTGATTTTGGATTCCCAATAGAGCCCGAACCGATAAAGGATTTTGAAGGCTGATACCGATACAAATATTTGTTGGTTTTAAAATCCGATATTTCGATATATACATGTACCGATTTATTTATTTATTTATTTTTCAGAAAAGCTCAACAAAATATTAACAGATTTCCCTAACATTAGTTATTTTTGTTATTTATGAGTTTTAACTAAATTAATATTAATGCATTTTAAAAAGAAACTTGTTTCTTTTATTGTCACAACAGAACAGACTGATGATAGTGACATTAGCTAGCTTTGTAGTTAGCTAGTCTATGATGAGCCATAATTTAGCAATGGATAATGTCATACTGAAAATTGTAAAACACATTTTCAATATAACAGGCCAAGGAGAGATGATGCGTCTCATTGCTATAACTGTCTTGCGCTATTAAAGAATAAAAGGACAGTCAGTCAACTACACTGTAACAACGTAACGTAACTATTACTAACTAATTCCGCTTCACTCTCGGCTTATTTAACAGCAGCAAAATTGGACATGATAGTCACAAATTTTGTCATGCTTATTTGAGTTAAGAGAACTGATGGGGATGTTCTTTAAATTGTTATTCAAGCAATGTATGTCTAGTGACCAATTCAATGAGTGTTGCCAACAAGGACAGTGTAGAGTGCCCTCTGGTGGACAAACTATACAACTCCAACACTCATGACATAGTTGCAGCGTGTTTCGTCCGTTTTTATTTTATTTTTGAAATATTCATTTATCGGCCATTAAAACTGCCGATACCGATAGTTTGGAAAATGCCTAATATCGGCCGATAATATCGGCCTGCCGATATATCGGTCTGGCTCTAATTCCCAACCCTAATCCTAATTGAACACCTTTGGGATGATTTGGAACTGCAAACCAGGTCCCATCACTCAACATGTCCCATCCCGGAGTAATGGGGCCTGGCTCTCAGTAAGCATTCCCATTTGTACCAAAAGCAGTCAGAACAGTTGAAAGCACACAATTTATATGCATAATTATAACAAAACATAGTCATAAACCTCAAAATTTACTAACATATATTTTAACGAAATGATGGAAATGAATGCTGTAATTGAATTTTGAGTCGATTCATTGATTCACAAAAATAACACTATTACATGAAACAAAATATTTTAATGCATCTCTTAATGTGACATTATAGTTCAAAAGTTTGGGTTAAGATTTAAAAAAAATAATAATTTGCAAGAAATAAATCATTATTTTCATTTAAAAGACAAATATTACAAAAAAAAAACCTACTGGTATTTCCAGTTCAAAATTATTACAGTTTCCACAAAAAATATTAAGCAGCACAATTGTTTTCAGCATTGAAAATAATAAGAAACATTTCTTCTTGAGCCCCAAATCAGAATAACTTCCATCAAGGATCATGTGACACTGAAGACTGGAGTAATGATGCTAAAAATGTAGCTTTTATATCATGGGAAATGCTGAGAAAAGAGACTTCTTCAAAGACATTAAAACATCTAACAGACCCTAAACTAATGAACGGTAACGTCAGAAGGATAGAAAAAAAAATTATGTGTTCGTTTGTAAACTTATTGGGCCAATAAAAAGCATATTAAATTCACATTCAAATATCTGAAGCTCAGCTGACATGCCATTTGAATAATTTGTCTCATTTAGGCGGCTGTATAACAGCCATTGCATCCAGCAGCAGTGATCTACGTTATATCTGCATTGCAGTACACACACAAGGTCTCAGGCTGCAGAGAAGCAATCTCTCTCTCGTTCTCTCTCTCCACCCTCATCTCGTCACGTCGCTCGCATTATCTGTCACTCTCCTCAGTAATAATTGTATGTTTGCACCTTGAATTGGCAGTAATGCACGGGATCAAAGTAACCTTGCAGTCCTGTGAGGATGTTTAATAAATGTAAAGGCTGCTGCAATGTTTTGAATGTTAAGTAGCTCTTACATAAGGACAGGGCTTGTTGGGTTCCACCTCATTACACTATACTACTGCACTGGACAATATTACTATTGAACAGCCACACAGTAAATTACTGTAGAGCTGACTGGGCTGATGGATCATTTAAAAGGACTGAATGGATGAACTGAAGTTGAGCTAGCATACTCACAGAAACAAAAACACTTACGTATGAATATCACACACACAAATGTACCTTCTGTAAACAGGAATACATGTTTTGCATTAGTTTTTTACTGCTTTACAAAAGCAATATTAAATTGTCTCGCATTGCTTTATTGGACTTTACTTAGTATAATCAGATGTTTACACAAAAATGAAACTTTTGCCAACTTTCCTTACCCTTGTGCCATTTTAGCTCCTCATATGTGGAACATTAAAAGAGAAATTTTGAAGAAATCAAAATTTTGGTTGCGTTTCTCCATACAATTACAAAATAATGGAGGTTGGAGCTCCAAAAAGGATGTAAAAGCACCATAAATATATCATAAGAGTTATCCATATGACTTGTGTTTTCAAGTTATGTGATAGTTTTGTGTGCAAAACATACTGATTCATTGAGTCAGTCAGATTGTAAATAAATCATTTAGACCAGTTTTGTGAACCAGATCACCTGATTAGGGTTGGGTATTGTTTGAATTTGAACGATTCTGATTCCGATTCCTTGTTTCGATTCCAGTTCCTAACGATTCTCGATTCCGATTCTTTTAAGAGGCAGGGTCAAAAAAGTGTAGCTAACCTTGCTAACCAACGGTCTTTCTGAAGGAAATACTCCTTCTGTCACAAATACTCCTTTTGTCACAAATTTTGCATTTTGCCACAAATTTTGCATTTTGCCGATATTTCGTTATTTTTAGAAAAGTGAAGCCACACTTTGGACCGCTGACGTAAGCTACTCATGTTCGAACTCGCGCGGTTATGCCAACACTTCCGGTAGACGCTTCTTCATTGGTGTTGTTCAGCGGTTTCTTCTTCCAGTCGACGGACTGTGAATATCGAAACTAGGAATAAAATTTTTTACTTTTGAACGATTCCGGGAATAACTAAAAGTTAGTCCCGGTTCCAATGATACGATTCTCGAAAACCAAACCCTACACCTGATTCACTGAAAGATTTGATTTCACTTCTTTAGACAGCTATGGTAGAAAGATTTTCAGTAAAGCATGGCTAAAATTATAGACGATCTTGGGCCAGAATTACTAACAACTTGCTCCAGCGCTCTTTTTTGGCATTAAAAAACTACTGTCAGGATTTTTTTTAAACACGCAGTGAAAAATTTGCACTGAAAAGGTGTGGACATGGTTATTTTTGCAACTGAACTAAGTACATACTGTAAGCATTGTAAGAGTTTCCCTTTCAGATGCCAAAATTATGGGAGGAGAGTTTGTGCTAGTCAGCTTACCGGTATTTGCGCCATTTTTTGACAGCAGTTAAGCATGTCTAAACCCATTTTGCGCCTCTGTTGCTTGTAGATCACTCGCACCTGATTATCAGCAGCTCTGTTTGTTTATGACCCTACGCTAATTTGCTCTATTGGTAGATTGTGTTGGTCAGGAAATGATCCGGCTGCAACTGTGTTCTTTAATTTGAGCGTCATCAGTTGATCACGCCTTGTTTCAGTAAATCTAGCCTCTAATCTGCGGCTTTAAATATATTGCATGAGTCATATGGACCTCTTTTTTATTTTATTTGATGTGATAGGCCTATATTCAAAAGTTCCTGTTGTCGGGTCATGCTCTGCTGTTGGGCCTGATGTTCTTGTTTTCTCCTCTCAGATGGGAAGAGGAATACACCATGAGAATGGACATGGAACAGAGAATGAACGACCTACAGGAGGTGAGAAACACTTTTTCAAGCCAAACCTCTGTACTTCTCTCCCACATGCTAGTGTTCGGCCCAGATCCGGGCCAGATCTGGTTGGCCCTACATGTGGATTCCATGCATACCAGATGTGGGCCTTATCTGGGCGACACTAATGTTGCTGTCTGGTTGTTAAAGGATTAGTTCACTTTTGAAAAAACTTTTGCTGATAATTTACTCACCCCATGTCATCCAAGATGTCCATGTCTTTCTTTCCTCAGTTGAAAAGAAATTAAGGTTTTTGATGAAAACATTCCAGGATTTTTCTCCATATAATGGACTTCCATGGGAACCAGACAGTCCAAGCTCCAAAAGATCGTTAATAACAGTTTCAGATGCAGCTTCAAATGTCTTTAAACGACACCAGACGATGAATAAGGGTCTTATCATGCGAAACGATGGGTTATTTCAAAACGTATTCCAAAAATGTAACTTTTCTAAGGACAAATGGTAGCCTAGCTCTATTCTGGAGGCGCGTTGTAACGTCACGTAATACGTAATTACGTTCAAAAGGTCACGGGCGACGTAGCTGGAAGTACAGAGTCAGTAAGTTGAACACATAGGTTGAACGTGCAAACTAACTCAAACGCCGTTTACAAAAAAAAAAAAAGGAATTAAAAGGTAAAATAACGATGTCGGACGATTTTGATTCTGTACTTCCGGCTACGTTGCCCGTGACCTTTTGAACGTAATTACGTATTACGTGACGTTACAACGCGCCTCCAGAATAGAGCTAGGCTACCATTTGTCCTTAGAAAAGTTACATTTTTGGAATAAGTTTTGAAATAACCCATCGTTTCGCATGATAAGACCCTTATTCATTGTCTGGTGTCGTTTAAAGACATTTGAAGCTGGATCTGAAACTGTTATTAACGATCTTTTGGAGCTTGGACTGTCTGGTTCCCATGGAAGTCCATTATATGGAGAAAAATCCTGGAATGTTTTCATCAAAAACCTTAATTTCTTTTCGACTGAGGAAAGAAAGACATGGATATCTTGGATGACATGGGGGTGAGTAAATTATCAGCAAAAGTTTTTTCAAAAGTGGACTAATCCTTTAATGGATATTAATTGGCTCTATGCACGATCGCTTTCGGGTTTATCTCAGCACGCCCAGTTACATCCGGTGCTGCATCAGAAGCTGGTTGTTTACACTTACACTTAAATACACTTGCTGTTTACAAAAACTTCCTGCAGTTAATGTGAATGATGTTAACAACACTGTGAGGCAGTTAGCTGGCACACATAAGAGTAAAAAAGAGAAGGGCTTTAAATTATATATTTCGAGCTACATCAACAACTTTGAGGGTGAGTATTCTCTCATATCGATGCGAAATCCGACTAGCGAATCAGTTTCTAAAATCGTTGTCTCCGTTTCTGAGAAAATGTATTTTATTAAAGTTTTGCCGCTATATACTTTGCCTGCAGAACACGCTTGCAGACGTAAAGAAGCTGGCTGAGTTCGTGCATAGAGCATATTGCGTCTACCACATTTAACTTCCATTGGAACCTCAATGTCCTGACAACTAAATTAAATCCCTGTTTTATTTATTTCAGTAGAATAATACGGAAGCCCTGAACCACAACGTAAAAAAAAAATCTGAAAAAAACAAACAAAAATCTAGCATTTCGAGATTAAAAGTCGAAACGTTTCGAGATTAAAGTTGAAACATTACGATAATACAGTCTTCCATAGAAGTGTGTGCATTCATAACAGTGCGTGTTCACTGGCTCAGAGTGTGTCTGTAAAGAAATGCACTTGTAAAGTCGAATTGCCATGGATCAACACAAAATAGTAGCTTTTTACTTTTATCTGGGCTTTCAACAAAATTCTACACAGGTGCTAGTGGCAGTGTTTTTGAGGTGTTTTCGTGCTCGTCCAGTCAACACTATATGGGTTGAGAACACAACCGTAAATACGTTCTGGATACATTTTAAGTGCATCATTCTGTATCCAATCATTTGGCCAGATCCTGTGATTTCCTAAGATTTAATAACCACTAATGGTTGAGGAGAGATTCTCTGATATGATTATAAAGTGCTTTGAGTGTAGGCCTAGTAGATATTTGAAAGCGCTATATAAATGCCTCATTCATTTATTTATTTATAAAGCTGGATATCTCCTTCCAGTCTGAAAAGTGTTTTCCGGGTTGGTTTTCCTATAGGCTAAAGTTTATTCCGGCGCTGTATATTTTATAACCTCCTATAATGGTAGCCTAGTGTAGGGTTGGGCGATGTCTACCAATTTGGCATCGGACGATGTCTACAGTAAAACATTGCGATGGACGATGACATCGGTGGGGGTGGGGTGGGGGGGCGGGTGTATCATTCATATGCTCATTTGCAATAGATATTTTCCTCTATATATCATCGGCGATTTCGGTTTCGGCACGCTCTGCAGCAGCTCAGCAAAGAGCGAATGTACAGTGACGTGATAGCTGCCAGATTCAAACTGCGTGCTATCGCGCTATGGCTGCCACTGAGCCAAAGACGGACGCGCTCAGCGCTTGTCATAGCCTATATATCACAGGCTATATCACAACTGTTCAGTGTTTTTAACCACATTATATTTATTTTACGTTTCAGACATTTATAATTTATAGCAAAACAATACATTTATGGTTTGTAAAATAGACAATGGTGTCTATGGAAGCAGCAATAAAATCCCATTCAAATTAGGGATGCTCATTTCGGTTATTTTTCCCAACCGACAACCGACGCTCGTTAATCGATTATTAACCATTAACTGATAAGATCATTGAATTGGCAATAAAAAATAAAATTGACGCGTATCTGTGACCCGTTAAAAATAAAAACAATTTAATTTATTTATCAAAGGGTTTATTTTAATGTGCAAAGTGCAATCAGCAGCATAAAATAATACAAAAAAACATGAAATATGCCTAACGTTACACTTAATATATAATTTATTAGATATTAGCTTAGATAATTAACAAATTAACATGACGTAAAGAAAACAATAAATCCGTTTAAACGAAGCGTTCAAAAAACAAGCGTTTTTTTCCCGTTAGACTAAGATTTTTCATTAAATAAAAATAGCAGCCCTACCTCAATCCACAACGTGTCTCATTTTTATTTAAAAAAGCAACATGTCAATGTGATTTGTGGTTAGTCTGGAGCGCAGCCTGTTGTAGGTTAGACCCGTGGCAGAAAACACCCTCTCCGATGGGACAGATGTCCCGGGAACAGATTTTATGCGTTATCTCCTCAGATCGCCCTGCATCGCATCTTCTCCCTGATAACATGGCGGGGAGAGTTTGTTGCCCTTCATCACACGATGCTTGAGGATGTTTGCTTCTTAAACGATACTGCATCGTACTTGTACTACTGCTGTATTTTAAACAGCGCAGCATATTTTACAGGTAACCTCGTCGTAGCCCTTTTTGTTGAAATGGTCCCACACAGTGCTTCTTTTCGTTCGCTTCATTTTGCTTGCTCGGTAAAAACTGTCTGCAGGCACGTGTGTAGTTGCGCGTGTCGATGCGCCCCGTGAGTTAATACACAGTTTTAACGGTAACACTTTACAATAAGGTTCATTTATTAAACATTAGTTCATGCATTAACTAACATTAACTAACCATTTGTTACTGTATTCGTTATTCTTTGTTAACGTTAGTTAATACAAATCTAGCTGTTCATTGTTTGTTCATGTTAGTTCACAGTGCATTAACTAATGTTAACAAGATTTTAATAAAGTATTAGTAAATGTTGAAATTAACATTACCAAATATTAACAAATGCTGAAGAAGTATTGTTCATTCTTTGTTAATGTTAACTAATGAAGTAAATAATGAACCTTATTGTAAAGTGTTACCGTTTTAACTATATAGTAAAACCTATAAAGGCTAGGCCTAGTTTTGTTTTTTAAACCATGCAGCAAAAAAAAAAAACCTTTTAAACTGTTTAACTGATAGTATTAATCGGTCAATTTTTGCTATCGGTTAACGGTTAAACGGCAGGGTTTCCCATACATTCACTAATTTGTGGCGGCCCGCCACAATATCAACACTGACCGCCACGCATTGATTTTCAGGTTTTGATTTTATTGTTGAGCTGCGCGCTCCTTCCCTCCCACTCATACAAACTGACAACGGAGACGCGAATAGCCCCTCCTCTTTGAGCACGATTATGAATCAAAATATGATCATGCGTTGGAGGTCGGATTGTTGCCGGTGCCTATTCCTCCAGAATCAATCCGGAGTTGAATGGTCAGTATAATGAACACTATAACTCTAAAAAGTTAGTCTATGTTAAATGCTGTCGCGTTTCCACCACAGATTCGCGCAATTTACTAAATAACGTCATTTTTTCCTCTCGCGATCAGTCATTCAAAAAATCATGGCAACGGACGTTGGTAGGTTTAAATATATTACAGAGCCACCATATTATATTATTACTGATAAAGAGATGTAGGCCTAAGTGTGTTATCCAAGCTTTAATAGCATGGAAAGACATACTGTGAGCAGCACGTGAGGTGTTTTCTCATTTAGCTATTTCTGCTCCGAGGTCTTGATTATGGCATTTCTTTGAGGTTTAGAAGCCAGTATTCCTGTATTTGGTCTTTTATGAATTTAATAAATAACTCTGTTTCGTATTCTGTCCAAATATACATTTTGGGTATCTAACGTATTTAGCACTGGAGTAATTATTTTTCAGCCGATTTTTTTACTTCTACTCCTTACGGCTATTCACGCAATTATCTGTAGGCTACTTTCTACTCTTTACATTTTAATAAATAGCCTACTGTTATGGCATTTCGATTTGTTTTTATTTCTGCTTGACATCGTAAAAAAAAAACTATCCAGATAAATCGCGCTATCTAGAGTGTATTTGATTGTGGTTGGATGAGAAGTACATATACCATTCATCACACCTGCAAGAAGTGTCACGCATTGATTGTCACAGTCACTCGTTTCGGTCTTTTGTATTTATCTCGTGTAAAAACTGTTTATAATATATTTAATATGCCGCAGCGGCAGCGCATATTACCGGCAGGAATCAAGCGCGTCCCCCTGGAGTTCTGCAGTTAAGCCTGCCACTTATCAGCCAATGAAAAAAAAGAAAAAAGTACTACACAATAGCCAATCAGGAAATAGTATTATTGTATCTGGGTAAGATTTAATGCAAAAAAGAAAAAATTATATCCTAAAATTGTTCACGTGATTCTCTCACTCCTGCTGCCTTTCTTCAAAACTTGAGAGCCCTGTTGTATAATTCAGCATAGTACATACCAGGATGGTATCAATCAGAAAGGTATCAATCAGGATTATTTTTATTTTTTGATTAATTACTTTGATGAATAATTCCAATTGACAGCACTAATGTTTCAAAATGAAAAGTGTGAAGGGGAATCCATTGCATTTTTCTGGCCCTTATTTCAAATAGACCGCCAAACCGCGAACCACTTACTGAAGCAGTCACGTGGTACAGCCAGCTCACAAGGCTTCAAACGTCACCACATACGTCACCGACACAAGCCTCGATACGCGCTTCACAGAAATCATCCCGGATTACTCGACACACGCTTCGAAGCTTCGATACGGGAGGACACATCACTAATTATAACATGCTTACAATACATATAGGCCCCTGTGGCACAAACAACCCCCACCCCCCTCCCTCGGTACCAAAACCCCACACCACCACAAATAGAATCTAATTCTGTGGGAAACACTGAACGGTCACAATGAGCATCCCTAATTCAAATATATTTGACGACAGTTTTGTTCATATCAGAGTGACACAGTGTAAACAAGCACACGGACGTTTGTGTTTGATAGTTTCGCCCGACAGAACATCCAGGTATTATGCAGTAATTCATCATACAGAATTAAATACAAAAACGAGGAGTAATTCACTAATGAGTTTGCCAATGTAACGTGAACGGGGTTTGTTGTTGTGGGAAGGAGGAGGCATGAACCGGCGAACATTTAAACATTTTAAAGGGGGTGTTTTTTCCTGTCTCACATTTTTTATTTTAAATAGTGTGTAATGTTGCTGTTGGTGCATGAACAGTATCTGCAAAGTTGCAGCGCTGAAAGTTCAGTGTAAGCAGAGATATTGTCTTTTATAAACCAGGAAGTATAATTGCCTACAAAAACGACTCGATTGGGACTACAGCTGGGTTATGGTACGTCACTAACCCACACATTTGCATCAACCACTCCCTCCGGAATATGCAGGAAAGGGCATGCGTCGAGTGAGTTGTTCACGCAGCTGTCAGGTCTTCTGTGTTTTGGGCTTCCCACGGACACTATACTTCGACAACAATGGATACAATTTGTGTTCGATTATATTCCTGAAAGTGACGATGGTAATCTAGCTCTCTGTGCTGCGCATTTACGAGAGACAGCTTCCAGAATCTCCACGAGTTCAACCGGATTAACGTAAACAAGAAACTGTTTCTGGAATCATGAAGCAGATCCAACTTTAAAACCAGCAGTTAAAGCATTCAGCAGTTGTTGGGCCACAACCTGTAAGTAGGCTAAGACTTCATCATTTTAAATGTATTTGCATGTATAATTACCGACGGAGCGTTTTGTTTTGTTTTGTTTTTTATTTCAAATGCCAGCGCTTGCTTTGTAGGCTTTATGGGCTAGCTGCTACTAGTTAGGCTATTTTGTGTCTACGGCAAACGCGTACAAACATAATGGACCTGAATTTTGTATAAGTACTAATGTTGTAAATGTATTTTTCATATATATATATGCTTTATGACTTTATTTTCGATTTGATCAAGAACGTAAACCTGCAAACGCTGTTTGAGTATAACATTAGTTAGCGAGTCAGTTGCTATTGTTACCAGTCAGATGCTATTGTGTAAAACAAACGTGTATTAAGTTAAAAAATGAAGCAAATTATCATTCAGAAACCTTTATTATGAGCCGTGTGTGGTGAGGTTCTGCTTGACTCGATTCATCGCGGCTTTCTCGGTCTGATTCTGCCTCACTGATACTGCAGTCTCCACATCATTATTTACGTGTATCCACCGTCTATGTTATCCACATTTGGCATGCCCGCCCGTAAAGGTAATGGGCGTTAATCTTCCGGACAACGTGAGCGACAGTTTAGCCAATCACAACACACCGGCCCAAACGAACCAATCTGAGCTCACAACGTGTTTCTGAGGGAGTGTTTTCATAGACTCAGTAGGGCTGGGCGATATAGCCTAAAAAAAAAATTGAGGATTTGCCAGCATACAGAATTCAGCACTTAAGAAAAAGTATGTTTTGAGCGCTGAGGGCAGTCTCTTAAATGCTTAAATTGGCCATTGCGTTCAAGAAATCAACACATACACATCGCTCAACGCTACAAACATGTTATAAATAGAACTTCTGGCCTGTAAATCGTTTCTATTTTGTTTTAGTTGTTCTTGATGCTTTTCTGCAACAGATGAATACAAATCTATTACTTTTTACATTTTAATTATAGATATTTCTAGTTTGCGGGAGTCCCGCGAATCATTTTATTCTCCCGCAAACCGCACACACATAGTTAGTGAGTGCATTACCGCCCGTGCTCAGCCATCAAATCTAGTCCCGAAGTTTCTAATTTAGAAACGGTTCCTATTTCTGCGACGTCGCGGCTGACAGAATGAAGAAATTACACTGGTTATGAGTACACATTATTTATTTTTAGTTAAAAATAGGTCACTGTGCCACAAGCGATAACGGATAATTTACCTCAGATTTTGAAAGCATATAATATAGCGTTCAAAATGAATTCTATGCGAACATACAACTGTACTTCATAACAAAATTAGTCAATGAGTTTATTTTGTTAATGTTTTGATTTTTAATAATGTCATTTCTTGATTTGATTATGTCCTTACCCATTTCCAATGCGAGTGCGGGCCAACAGTGCGCTTTCACAGAGAGACTCTGCTCACACCATAGCATCTGAATGTGTGGCATCTCACAGTCGCGTCACGTCTAGTGTGGACAGACACACTTGCTGTCGCTGGAATTTCATCGCGTCGCGTGTAGTTAGGACACGGTGTAAGGAACAAACTTCCCACTCTCACCGGTAGCCCGCTCTCATGTTGTCGCTTGCTGTATGATGTTTCGTGTGTGCTATGATGTTGTTATTGTCGCTTGCCATACTGCTACGTGAGTGAAACTAACGCTACGGAAACTTCGGGAGCCAAAGATGTGACATTACACAAAAACTCGATTTACTTATTTTTTAAATCGCCTGCAACAAAAAATTCGAATTAATTCATTTAATCGATTTATCGCCCAGGCCTAAGACTCAGGAAGTCATCCGCTCGTGCAGGGGACAGAGGAGAGCGCGGCTGACAATAAAGGTGAAATTTATGAAAAATAAGACTTTTAAAAAAAGTAAAACCACGGATACATGTTATATTGCACCCCATAAACACAATCATGCAAAGAAAAAGAGCAGTAAACCCGCCCTTTAATAGTAAAATGAACAAATACACAATGAAAGTATAAGCCAGCAGCCCCTTATTGACGACTGCTGTAACGTTACACACAACAGAAACAAAACATCATAAAATCAGGCCTGTTTCTCTCTCGATCTGCCGTCTCATTATGCTTTCGCTCCTCTGTGAGAGACGCGAGATCGGCCTCTACATCCCTCATTCAAATATATTTGACGACAGTTTTTATCCATATCAGACGGACACAGTGTAAACTATAAAGTCAACTCTATTTTTATCCCAGTTTTATCCCAGCACTAAATCTGTCATGCAGCGCTATTTTGGCTGTGGTGAATCACGTGCCAAGCATGACGCGTCACCATGGAAAAGGGGGGGGACATCACGATGTTTAGCCGATGCCGTCTAAACATCGTGATGTTTGTCAGCCATCACGATGGCCCAACCCTAGCCTAGTGCTGGTAGATTGGCACCTGTTGAATTTCCTTTGATGAAACAAAACGCACACACACACACACAGTGTGAAACACTCGCTATGCAGTATGCACCATTATGCCTGTGTGTGCGGTAATGTGAGATAATGGCAAGCACACACACAGCTTCAACAGAAGACTGAATTCTCGTACTCTCCTCTCAGAATGTTTCGACTTTAACCTCGCGAAATGTTTCGACTTTAATCTCGAAATGTTTCGGCTTTAATCTCTAAATGTTTCGACTTTAAAGGTAGTGAAGGTCAGAATTTTATAAAAACTTTTTACCAAATTTGTTTAAACTTTCTATATATATCAATGCATAATTAAAATCTAAGTACTCTGAAAAAAAAGAGTATAAAAATCGAGTGACTCTAGACCGTTTAATCTGCACTAAACGCAGCTCATTATTTCGAACCGGGACGAAACAATGGATTGGCTTGGGCGACTGTCACTCTCTCGCAACCATGGCAACCACCCTTTTGCCACACAGGACATGCCCACTTGCGCGTATCCAGATCGTACCTGTTCGCGTGCTTGTTTGAGCTTGAAGATGCAAAACGCGACGCAGGTCCTCTTGTCTAAAAAGTGCTCCTTGCCCTGCACTTCGACTACCCCGTCCTCGGCCTCTACTTCCTCAGACCCTAATAGCAAAATCCTCTACTTCGCCCTCGACCTCGGATCTGTCCTCGAGCTGACGATGCGGTACTTGCTGTCTTATGCTGTCTATGGGTAACTTACTTGTCTCGGGTGTGTAGTCCTCATCAGAATCAACAATGCTTTCATCAAGCAAACTCTTACATGCAGAACACCATATATATATAATGAATCTTACATGAAATTCATCTTCATCACAGTGTAAATGATGGCAATGGAAAAACGTGTATCATGCAACCTGTTTTTAGCTTTGCCTTATAGATAACTAACTAGCTCGTTAGCGAATCAATATTGTTAGCTTTACCAATATCAATATGCTAGCTTGATAGAGAGTAATAAAATCCAACTTATTTGTTTATCTTCATAATGATAGTTAGATTTTTTATTTACATGTGTTTCTGAC
Source organism: Hybognathus amarus (assembly GCA_030378365.1). Classification (NCBI taxonomy): domain Eukaryota; kingdom Metazoa; phylum Chordata; class Actinopteri; order Cypriniformes; family Leuciscidae; genus Hybognathus; species Hybognathus amarus. The sequence continues at coordinate 721,888 of JAQIUQ010003360.1, forward strand.
ATGATGTCACTACATGCACTTCTTCCTCTCCGCTCGTCTGAGGTAAATAATGCGTCTTCAGCTCAGCTGTCGGAGTTGCGCGTTCATGTGTTTTGGGGGCGTGGCTTTGGAAGGAGCCAAGAGGGGAGGGGGTGAAGTGAATGGAAATAATGAGCTGTATTTAAAACAGTCGTGAGAGGTCTACAGACACTCGATTTTTATACTTTCTTTTTCAGAGTACTTAGATTTTAATTATGCATTGATATATACAGAAAGTTTAAAGAAATTTGGAAAAAAAGTTTTTTTTTTAAAAAAAGTGACCTACACTACCTTTAATCTCTGAAATGTTTCAACTTTAATCTTGAAATGTTTCGACTTTAATCTCAATGTTTTGACTTTAATGTCAAAATGTTTCGACTTTAATCTTGAAATTTTTCGATTTTAATCTCTGAAATCTTTTGAATTGAATCCTGAATAGTTTTGACATTAATCTCGAAATGTTTTGACTTTAATCTCGAAATCTTTTGACTTTAATCTCGAAATGTTTCGACTTTAATCTCTTAATGTTTCAACTTTAATCTCAAAATGTTTCGAGCTTTAATCTCTAAATGTTTCGACTTTAATCTCTAAATGTTTCGACTTTAATATCGAAATATTTTGACTTTAATTTCGAAATGCTAGATTTTTTTTTTACGTTGCAGTTCAGGGCTTTGTGGAATAATGTTAAACATAGTTTTTAAATAAATTACCATTCAAAACTTTGTGGTTGATAAGATTTTTTTTTATGTTTTTGAAAGTTGCTCACCAGTCACCAAGGCTGCATTTATTTACTCAAGAGTACAATAAACCGTAATACTGTAATATTGTGAAATATTATATGATTCGATTTTTTTATCAATTAGATTTTAAAATGCAATTTATTCCTGTGCAAAGCGACAGTTCGGCTGCTTAACCAACAGGACTTGAAATCATTACAAATACACAATATAAACCTCATAAAAAAAATAAAAAAAAAACTATAACATTACATTAAATAGTGCTTCGTCATTCATACCCCTAGGTGATAAAGTTTGGAGAGTGTAAATCCAAAACAACTCCCGTCTAAGTAGGAGTAGTTCAATATCACCCCCTCTAGGTGGCAGAGTCACTTTCTCAATCCCACAAAACCGTAAAGAAGTAACATCGTGATTCAAAGTTACAAAATGTGCCGCAACTGGATAATTCATGTCTTTTCTTCTGATCGAACTCTTGTGCTCACTAATTCTTTGTTTCAATTGTCGTGACGTTTTCCCCACGTAGCCCATACCACACGGACACCGAATCAAATAAACCACATGAGTGGAAACACAAGTAATCACCGATTCTGATACTATATTTTTTGCCCGTTCTAGGGTGACAAAAAAATGCTGTTTTAAAAGTATTGTTACACTGGGCGCAGTTCCCACAACGATAGTTGCCATTCTGTATAGGACTAAGTAAACTCTGAGATGTACGAGGACTCGCACTCTGAAAACGAGCATGTACCAAGCTGTATTTTAAATTCCTAACGCGTTTGTATACAATCAAAGGAGGATGTCTAAAAATATCACTTAACTCTGGATCAGAAGACAGCAAATGCCAATATTTTTTAAAAATGGATTTAATCATATAGGACTGAGGTGAATGTGTTGTAATACAGGAAAAAGAGTACTTTCTTGATTTTTTTTGTCTTCTTTTTTAACAGTTCAGAGCGTGTCTTTTTAAAAGCTGTATTAAATGCTTCATCCACCCAATCTAAAGGATAACCTCTATTCAAAAAATTATTCTTCATGATCTTAGATTTCTCAATAAAGTCGGAATCAGAATGACAAATCCTCCTCAATCTGTAGAACTGACTCTTAGGCAGTCCCTTTTTTAAAAAAGTTGGATGAAAACTGGTAGCGAGTATTATCAATGTAGAAAACAGTTGTGCTATTTTTGTGGAAAGCATGATAGTTTTAATCAGACTTTTAATCAGTTTAATGCATCATTGCTTGAATAAAAGTGTTAATTTCTTTAAAATAAATCTTACTTTTGAACAGTAGTGTACAGTACATCACTGGAGACTGAGTAAACAGATCAAGAAAATGATGTTGTCTGCGGTTTGAGGTTTTTGGCATGTTTTACCTTTCGGATCAAGTGTTTTTTGTCTTTTATTAGGTTTTTGGGATGTTTTACCTTTGGGATCAAGTATTGTTTGGATAAACTTGGATTGAGGAGAAGCTCTTAAACATTGAAATAGTTTTAGATGTTGTTTAAATGTTTTATTAAGATTCAGTTTAGAAGCAGTTTTACTTTACTAATAGGTTATAAAAAAAGTATACAGTATAAAAATATATATGCAGAATAATACTTGATGATAGCAATTATTGTTTATTTGAAAAGTTATCTTTTTATCTCTATTACTTTACAGTAATATATGAAATATAGTGTTAATTCTTAGTTTTAATTGATTAGGTTAAACCTAGTCTTGGACCAGCCTTAGAACTACATTGATTATTCTTAACTTTTAATATATAAAATAATTTACTGTCCTGTCTAAATTACTAACACTCAATATTCTTAAGCTATTCTGTAGTAACTTAATAATAATTTAGTTTCTAAATAATGGTTTACAATGTTCAGTATGTAATTATTGTATGTACGTTGTTGGTCAGTATTGTCATTCTGTTAGACATGAAGTTAGGTTGGGTTTTTGGAAGTATATGAGCAAAATTGTGATGACTTTGGCCAAGAAAGTAAGTTATTTGTACAGGAAATGAATTGTTTATTAATAATAATAATGGATATGAAATGTGTCTATGTGTGTAGGACTTACAGGAGAGTGAAGAATGCCAGGATGAGCTGGGCCTCAAGGTGCAACAGCTGAAAGCTGAACTCGTGCTCTTTAAAGGACTCATGAGCAATGTGAGAAGCAAAACACACTCTCAATACACTCAAACAACAAATACATGCATCAAACACACTGGACAGGAAATGATCACCCAAAATGAAAATTATATGATTTACTCAACCTCATGTCGTTCCAAACATCTTGTCTAACTCCCTTGTGAAAAAATGTCCTTAAAAGTATATTTAAAACCTTATAAGTAGAAATAAATACTTGCATGTAATATACAATTAATGAATAAAAGTGAATGTACTTTAAATGTACTAAATAGCAACTTAATTATTATAAATGTGTGGCATTAAAGACAGTATATTTTAATTTACCATAAATTCTTGTCAGTACATTCGGCAGTTCATTCATACACTTTAACCATATTGTGAAGACAATAGAAGTAATTATGAAATTACATACAAATATGTACTTAAGTCTTGCAGTCAGTAAGTGGGTCAAAGAAACACTCTAAATTACAGCTAATTGAATTTAGTATGAATTCAATATATTTCATATCCTTTTTCATTTAATTGTTGTTAACAATCAAATAATTGTCTGTATTCAGCTTGCACTTAAGTATATGCTTTTAAAGTATTTTATTTCAGTCATAATTACTCTAGAGTGCTGCAGTAATGACTGCCAATATTTTTGTAGGCCTTTGTTAGATAATTACCCTGGTTCCCTCGACAAAAACCCAATTGGACTCAATTTAACTTTTGTATTGCAGAAAATAAGCTCTGTGACTAACAAAAGCTTATGAGTTTTAAACGTTTTGTTCATTGTGGTAATCCTCACAAATTAACATTTTTCAATTTTGAAGCGTAAACACAATCGACAGAAGTCAAAAGCTAAACGTAGGCTATAAACAATCCACACCACAGTCTCTCGACCTCAATGTCACCATCACAAAGGGTGTGTTCACACTTGGCAGGTTTGGTTCGATTAAAACGAACCCTGGTCCAATTGCTCTGTTAGTGTGGTTCATTTTAATAAGTGTGAACGCTGCCATCACAACCCTGATGCGCACCAAACAAGTGGACCAAGACCCCTGTAAAAATGGTCTTTGTCTGCTTCCAAACAAACTCTGGGACCAAAAACGGCACATGATCGCACAAGAAAAAGGACAGAATGCTCCAGAATACCTGTTCCCTTTCGTTAGGGAACTCCTACGTCTCGTCAGACAACATGACATCATGACTTTTGCGTAAACATACACGCCACTTTCGAGTCAAGTGGCGTGTTATCTCTACGCATTTTGAGCTATCCGCGTGTATGCGTGTATGTCTACGCCATTAACGTCCGAGTGATTCCGCGTGTATGTACACGCTGTTAAATGTCCGCGCGAAACGAAGCAAAATGTAGATCTACATCTGGGGAGCTATCTTTTTCTTTCCAAGGATGGTAGGGGAAGACTCATAAATGCCATTAACCCCAGTGACGGGTAGGTTTAGGGACAGGGTTGAGGTAGGTCATATATTTATATATACAGTATTAACGTTAAGTCAACGGTTCCTAAACACACAGAAAAGCGATTATGCGTGTTGATAGCACCGCCAAAAATGGAAACACGAATTGGCGTATCATACACATGCTAGTTCATGAGATCAGTCTGCGTCAGAGGAGTTTTCAACGAATCCCAATTCGTTGGAAACTCCTCCGACGAGACGTCTCCGTTCCTTACTCAGGGAACGAGGGTTTCCATACATAACCGAGACGTTTCCATCGCAGTTCGGTACAAGAATCAGAACCGCATCTCCTTGCAGCAGATCTTCATTTGTGTGTGTGATGGAGTTATTCCTGCTGCTGTTTTGACTCCTTTTACACATTTTATAAGCTCTTCACAAGCTCTTAGATGGTTAAAATACCATTATGTAGGCTATAGATACGGTATGTAGGCATCATATGCAGCACACCGCATAGTTTTGGGTGCTCGGTAAGTTCCGTCACAAAATATATGACAAAATATATAAAAGATGACCAATTAGGTTTTGAATGTATCCCTATAGACCTTATTCAGAGCAGCGCCATGACAGGTATGAAAGTGAGGCTGTGAGGGATAGACTTACCGTGTTTCAAATGGCATCCGCTGTAAAAAGCTGAATAAAGCTCCTAGATTACTTACAATTTTCCACAGCTTACATTGTCGGGAGTTTTTTGTCAACTGAAATTTCTTGGAAAGATATGTTTCATGAGCAGAACAATCCCAAAACACATTAAATAACAGTACAGCCCATTGAAGAGATGCAAGTCTATCATTCTCATTAAAAATCAAAGATGGCGCTGCCGTGAAAAAGGCGTATGCCTAGATTCGGTATATTTAGTTTCGGTGCTAAATGACAAATCTGAAGGCTAAGTGGACCAGGACTAAATGTTTTTTTTTTTTTTTTGGTAAGGACCAAGCGAACTAGTGTGAACAGCCTAGGCTTTCGACAACTCTTTCAGCCTTTTTAAAAAAAAAAAAAAAAAACATTTTCCCCAGAAAGCTTGAGCTATAATAGTTTGCAAGAGTGTGATTATAAACACAGTGAGCCTGTGAAAGCAAACTAGTGAGTAGCTTACTGTTCAGCTGATGGCATTTAAAATCACAAGAGGGTATTACTGATGTACTTTATATTGTAGAATAAAAAAGTTATATATAACGTGAAAATATTTTTGAGCTTTTGAAAATATTTCACCACAGACCTTATTTCAAACCTTTACCCAAAACACATTTAAAAAACATTGACTTTGGGAACGATGGAACCAGGGGCCGTATTCACAAATAATTTTATCTTACCACTAGGAGTACTCCTAAATCGCACTAAAATATTTTAGCTAGGAGTTTTCTCTTAAAAGATATTCACAACGCGTTTTCGTTGCTATGGATGACGTCAATTTTCATGCACAAGCTTCCTCGCAATGATCACGGTGATTGGTTGTTAGATGACAGGGCCATCATGCGAAACACAACAGCAACAGATGATGGAATTACGACATCTTTATGTCTGTGTCCTACACAAAATAATAATAATAAGAAAAAAGTAATGTCATCGAAATGCATAGGCTATATAATGACATGTTTGTGCAGGCCACAGTGAAGTGTAATTCTAAAAAGGCAGAGAGAGAAAAGTCATGAATGAAATTATTCAAGGTAGCCTAAGGGCCTGCAGTGTTTACTTATTCGCGTCTTTTGCACGCTCAAGTTTGTTATTTTAAATAAAGGCTCTATGTGCGCTCGTTTTTTCCAAGCGCGTCCGTAGGTTCAATTGTCCGTAGGTCACGTGACAAGAACCAACCGGAGCCCAACCGCCAAATGCGGCGCACCTTGCGTTTTAGGCGCTATGTGAATGGTGCCTAATACCCTAATGAAAACCTTTACTTGCCTAATAATGAAAAACGACACTTGCATTAACACTTGCTTGGTTAATTGACATTCTTTTAGCCTAACTAGACTATTTAAAGCAAGGAAATGTTGCTCCTATTGAAGTAATGTAATAGTTGAATGACAGTGGATTATGAACTCGCCAAAATGGAAAAGAAAGCCCAACTGGACACAGAATCAGTTACTGCTGCTGGCCCAGTTGGTGCTAGAGAAAAGTGGGAGAGGATTTGTATGCAGATGAATGCAGTATTCCCGCTTGTGTCGCGGGCCCCGGACGACTGCGTGAGGCGCTGGTGTCGCTACAATCCTTTGTGAATAGGTCTTAGTGAGTTAGGAGTCCGTCTCGACTTCTTTTAAGCTGTCCCAGACTTAGGTGCTACTTTTAGGGCTAAAATGCTTTGTGAATTACTCTTAGTGAAAAAAATTAGGAGTCCTAAAGTTAGGAGTGACACGCACATTATTTTTAGGAGTTGCTCCTAAATTCGCCAGTTAGGAGCTACTTTTAGCCTTAAAATTATTTGTGAAAACGGCCCCAGAAGTCCTAAAACTCTGATAGGGCTAACTCATTTATGGGCTTTGGCCTACAAAATATATGCCATCCCTTCACCACTTTATTTTAAAGAATGCTAAAGTTGTTTTTCAATGCAATAACAGTGAGTGGGTTCTGGACAGTGGGCACTGAATTATCAAGAATATATTGGTTCACCAGTTCCAGAGCAGCACAAACCGGCCTGAACCAGAACAGGATTTCATGTTGGTCTAAGCTGTTTTATAGCAGCCATTTGATTTCATTACTTTGCTCAGTATAAATCAGCAAGTCACACGCTCAGAGGTTTGTTTCTGGTGAGCTCAAGAACAGTGTACTCATATATATATATTCATAGCAGCTACTACTTTCACAGCACTCCACAGTCATCTTATTTTCGGTAGAAATACTTAAGGAAAATATATGAGCTTTGTGCTTTTGTTCTCATAAACGCTCACACACTGCACATTTTCCCACTTTCTACAATTAGCACTTTGTTCTTGTTTTTAATCTTCTGATGTGTTTTATCTGAAAATCAGACAATACCCTACTTTGTATCAAACACTCTTCCCAGAAAAGATTTATCTTTTTCTTAAGTGTTAAAAATAGCTTGTTTTTGAGAATGACTTCAATACACAAATTAACTGTTAGCCTAATGTCCAAGAAACACAAGCATCACCGTTTTACTCATGTGTGCCAAAATAGACATAAGTTACCACTGCAGTTTCAGTTTCACATCCTCTTAAACTACAGTGCCGTGAATACTAAAAAGAGTACTTTATAGAAATGAGTTATTAATCATTACATTTAAATGACATACATGTACTCACACAAATCTGTTTGCATACAGAACCTGTCGGAGCTGGACAGTAAGATCCAGGAAAAGGCCATGAAAGTGGACATGGACATCTGCAGACATGTATTGACATCACAGCTCGCCTGTGTGATGTCGCCCAACAAAGAAACTGTGAAGATCCAATCAAGATCTTTAAGGTATACACACATGAACAAACATCTGCACTGATTTCTCCATGTAATGCTATCATTATTGTTGTGCGACAGATTTAAAGGGATTGCTCACCCAAAAATGAAAATCACCCTGTAGCCCAAGTAGGGCTGCAACAAACGATTATTTTGATAATCGATTAATCTAGCGATTATTAGAACGATTAATCGACTAATCATCGATTATTTTGCCAGCTAATCATTGAAGGGTCAGTTTACCCAAAAATGACAATTCTGTCAGTATTTACTCACCCTCATGTTGTTCCAAACCTCTATGTGTTTATTTGTTCTGCTGAACATAAAGGAAGATATTTGGAAGAATGTTTTAATCAAACAGATCTCAATCCCCATTGACTACCATAGTAGGAAAAAATACATACTATGGTAGTCAAAGGGGATTGAGATCTGTTTGATTAAAACGCTCTTCCAAATATCTTCCTTTGTGTTCAGCAGAACAAATACACATAGAGGTTTGGAACAACATGAGGGTGAGTAAATACTGACAGAATTTTCATTTTTGGGTGAACTAACCCTTTAAGTTTGGAATGATTATTCAGCTTTTTCAATTAGTTAAAACACTTTGAAATAGTGGTTTTAATGAACTTGGAGCCAACTAAACAGGTCATTCTCTTTAAGTTTAACTCAAATCACACACAAATGCTCTCTAAGCATTGTTTAATAAGCCCACTGCTTTTCATAGAACTGAAACAGAAAAAGGGTCATTACTTCAGGACACAAAAAGGGTAAAATATTAATCTGCAAACCATTATTAAAGATATAAAATTACAATAGTTTTTTTTACATGAGAATTGAGCTGACAGAGATGTTCTCATTCACCTTTTAATTTACAGAATGAAAAAGAAAACGTAACTGCCATGATATTATTCCTAACATCTCCTTTTGTAAGTCTTCATGATTATGGAACAAAATACAGGCGAGTGATACGACTGTAATACCTAATAGCGTTATAATAATAAAAACAGTCCTGACTCCTAAGCTCAATCAAGCTTTATTCTATGCAAAATAAATCATCATTTTATTGTAATTATATTATTATTGATGATATTATTACTATTAGTAGTATTGCATGATCTAATAAAGATATTTACCACTAACCACTAAAAGCAAGTTCTGCCTTGCATGTATTGCACATGACAGCATTGTTGGTTTTAAGTTTTGTAAAACTTTGCCAAACCTTGCTAGTTCGGATTTGTTTGCACTCGTCATAATTCGTGCTGTTTTTTCTTTTACCGCACTTGCCTTTATAAAGGGCTGCATTTACACTCTAGCGCCAAAGCGCCGTAGCGGTCAAATCGCGATATTGCACGCCCTTACATTAGGTCACGTGAGATCAAACGACTACTCGACAACAAAGATATTTGTCGACAATTTTTTATTGTCGAAGTTGTCGACAATGTCGACTAATCGTTGCAGCCCTAAGCCCAAGACTTGTTGCTCACTGAAGCTAAGCAAACGGACTGCATTTATGTAGCGCTTTCACAGACCCAATGGCCACCAACACACTATGTAAACGTCTTTGTAAAGTGGCGTAACTGACGCTGGTAGTGACAACATGGCGAATGTTGTACGTTCGGATTACATTCATACAATACACATTCATACTATATAGAAGACAGGAGACTGTATTTAACTAGTCATGTTACATCAATTCACTGATTTGGATGTTACGTTGAAAGAACGTTTAAAGGATGTAATGCGGCATCATTGTTTTCAAAATCGTTGGAAACTAAAATCAAACCGAAACTATCGCATCCCTAGTCGTTAATTCATTTTTGAGATCAAGGGAGCCCCCTGATGGTACAGGGCACTAAACAACTTGCGTACTTTACTTATAGGGAGGACTGGCACTGTCCAAATCCAACTTTATCAGCGTACATACAGTACACACACATTAAGCAATGTATACTATAGCAAATCTCAACTGCTTAATTGCATATATCATAATAAAATGTATTATCACCGAGATCTAATCTGATAAATGCAACTATAAGACATGAAGATATTAGGATATTATAAACATTAACATGATTTTCTGTAAAGCTTTTTTTTAAGTATTGTGAAAAGCGCTATTCAAATAAATTTGAACTGAAGGAAATTTTGTGAGGTTTATGCTTAAAGGTGGAATACCTAAGATTTTTGCATTAAAATATCCCAAAATCACAAGGCCAGTGTTATATATTTATTTATTTATTTATATATTTATGTGATTTATTAAGATGATAATTTACAATATTCCAAATGTTTCAAACAATGTTTAAAATCGCGAGAAAATTTAGATTTTAACCAAGGAAACGGGGCATGTGAGCAGGGGTGAGCTGGGAGTCGCCAGTCAATCGCGTCATACCCACGTTACCTCGGTTTTCCGCTCGTACTGACGTGTAGTCCTGGACAAATGCGGAAGTTGTAGTTGTGCGTTAGCGTCTATCAAGCAACAAATGTCAGCTTGTTTTGTGCATTTGTTATGGAATGAAGCACAATTATTCTTTTCAATTATTCTCGGAATGTGAACTGTTGGCTGTAAAGGGGGTCGCACACCGGACGAGAAGAGCCGCGCCACGTCTAGGACAAAGTCCAGTATCGTACACCGGACGCGCACTTTCTCATCAGACAGTATATGGCCAGCAATATTGTTATGTTTAATGACATGAAAGGAAGATAATGTCTGTTCTATGTTATGATTGTACTGTACAATTAAATACAATCGTTGCTGAGTCTGCAGTCTGAAAACTTTACCTCAGAGCATCCGTTCACTGAATGAATTGAGAATCTCACCTGAAAAATCTAATAACATCAGCAATTGTCATTCAAGCAGCTGATTTCTGTAAATGAATGCAAAACTAAATGCATATTGCAGCATAGGGCGAAGTCAGGATCCATTAGCAACGATTTGACTTCAAACCCACTCCACCATAGCTTGGTCCAGTGACTCGTACAGTAACATCTGTGATAACTAATTTACTTTTAAACCTGACTTTTCTTGCGGCTATTTCAGTTTAATGAAAAACAAGCATGTCATTAAATGCAACATTTATAGAAATCGAACTTTACCTCATCCATGACAACTAATTTTCGATTCCCGTCTAACCGATTTATCCATGGACTGGTGGAGTTGAAAACAACAGTTCCCATCATTCCGCGTTCCTCCACGTCGTCATCAAGCAAAGCCGTTGTTGTTGTTTTGAATGTAGCGCCCTCTAGCGGCATACAATCTTAGGTATTGCAGCTTTAACGGAGTAGTTCACTTTAAAAAAAAAAAACTTTTGCTGATAATTTACTCACCCCATGTCATCCAAGATGTCCGTGTTCGAAAAGAAATTAAGGTTTTTAATGAAAACATTCCAGGATTTCTCTCCATATAATGGACTTCATTGGGAACCAAACGGTTCAAGGTCCAAATGAGAGTTTCTGTGCAAACTGTTCAAAGGGCTTTAAACGATTCCAGACGATGAATAAGGGTCTGATCAAATGTAACAATCGCTCATTTAAAAAAAAAAACAACAAAATTTAAGTTTTATAAGCTCAAATGCTCACCTTGCTCTGTTCTGTGATGCGCGTTCGTGACTCTCCTGTTCGAACTCATTCATCAAAATGAACAAATCTTTTTTCGAATCATTTGGGTCATTCAACGAATGAAATGAACAAATTGACTCGGAAAAAGATTTGTTCATTTTGATGAACGAGTTCTAACAGGAGAGTCATACAGAACTGAGCAAGGCAAGCATTTGAACTTATAAAACTTAAACTTTGTTATTTATTTTTTTAAATGAGCGATCGTATTCACTTGATAAGACCCTTAATCATTGTCTGGAATCGTTTAAAGCCCTTTGAACAGTTTGCACTGAAACTGTCTTTTCATTATGTGCATTATATGGAGAAAAATCCCAGAATGTTTTCATCAAAAACCTTAATTTATTTTCAACTGAAGAAAGAATGAAATGGACATCTTGAATGACATGGGGTGAGTAAATTATCTGCAAAAGTTTTTTAAAAAGTGAACAACTCCTTTAATACAAGAACACTTTAACGCCTGATGCTTCTGAAATTAACCTATTTTTCAGGTGATATGGTTTTTAGTTTCAATCCTTTCACTAGAAAACCAAAAGAATATTTTCTGCAATGAATGTCATAAATATGTATCGTGTGATCTTGCACGCTTGTAATACAGCACCCCATCCCCCTCTCTGTCTCTGACTCAGCTGCTGTGATTTTCTGCTGATGTCTGCTATAGTGTGCACAGAGAACTGATGTGCATTGCATTTTCAGTAGGGAAGAAGAGGGAGCGGTTGAACCAACAATTTTTGTGTGTTTGTTTCAATGTTACATTGGGTCAAAAGTGTTGAGGTTAAAGTTATTAATGAACTAACCCTCTCTCTCTCTCTCTCTCTCTCTCTCTCTTGCTATCTCAGGTTCCCAGCCCTCAAAATGCCATCACCTCTCGTGCCCGTAAACAAACCTCGCAACCTGCCAATGGCAGCGAGACAGATGAGCCAGTCAGCACCTCTGAGAGTGATGGTGCGCGAGAAGATGAAGTGTGCACCCCTTCAACCCTCCAGATCAATGAAGAGATGCAGAGAATGTTGACCCAGCTGTGAGTGATTAAAAATGCCTTGCAATGTTTGGTCAGGGCTGTGGTTTCTAATTGTCAACTGCTTGTTTGTTTATGACTAATGTAATGACTTACCTGTCCTGTCTATTTGCCAGGCGTGAGTGTGAGTTTGAGGATGACTGTGACTCTCTGGCTTGGGAAGAGACAGAGGAAACGCTCCTTCTGTGGGAGGATTTCCCAGGATGCACTTTAACAACGGACACTAATCAAGGCGAGGTTAGTGCACTGCATTCTGGGTCGTATCGTTTCTATGTGGTTGATATTTGTGGTTGTGTTAGAATGCACAATATTGCTTTCTACTTCCTCATTTATTTATGCACTTTAAAACTTTCCCACGATTTAAAGCCTTTTAAGAATTCAAGGGTCCATATCATATATTTTATTTTCCAATCTTTTTGACTCACTTATAATGTTTGACACAAATTTGTTTTTGTGTTTTTTTAATAATTTCCTCCTTCTTTTTGCTACTGTAAAAATAACAGTTCTGTGTAAATTACCTCTGTTATAATTCAACTAGGGCTGTCAGTTTAACGCGTTACTATCGGCGTTAACGCAAACCCATTTTAACGGCGTTAATTTTTTTATCGCGCGATTTACAGTCTTTTTTAACGGTCTTGTCCTAGCAAACTTTGTACTTTTTTCACATGCTTTTGCAATAGGACGGCATGCGTCCTGAATCCTGATCCATTTCGGCGTCTCGCGCTCGTCATCCACTCAAATCCGGCTCGCAAGCCCAAACGAGTGTGTGCGTCGTGCCTGTTGTTTTGTTATACGGTCTAGCTAGATCCGCTTGCGCTTTGGTTCGAAGAAGCAACGAAACGTCCTGGCGCGGCGCAAGCAATTGAAATGAATGGGTTTCAGATCGCAGCGCGAAGGACGTTTTGTGCCGCACACACTCGTTTCGGCTTGCGAGCCGGCCAAATAGTAACGTTACGTTTTGAGTGGATGACGAGCGCGAGACGCCGCATCTGTGTGTTTTGTCGTTGTGAACTGAGCTATCATCATCGCAGCACGTCCAGTCTGAAACACCACTTGATGATGACCAAGCAAACACACACACAGATGATGCGAATTCTCCACCCCTCGCCAATATCAGGACCTCGTCAGTATTTCTTTCACCCTTTTATTGATAGACAGTGTTACATTGTGTGAGAGATTATTGGTATGTTAGTGTGAAATTGAACACTATTCCAATGTTATTTTCAATAATAATAATAAAAAAAAACATTTGCACTAAACAAGCCAATCCACTTTCCCATGTTGATAAGAGCATTAAAATGAGAAAAAATTATGTAACAAAAAGAAATCAAAAGACATTTAGAAAATGTGCGATTAATCGCGAGTTAACTATGACATTAATGCGATTAATCGCGATTAAATATTTTAATCGTTTGACAGCACTAAATTCAACATTTGTTAAATGTTTGCTGGTGGGTCCAATGTTAATCATCATAATCCTGTCTTTCAATAACAGCCTCTTTCGCAAAGTTAAATTTTGACTGGTTCACAAATTTGTTGAATTCTTCCATTTGAAAATAATGTTTTTACCTCCTTAATAACAATGAATAAAAACTGACAAAAGAGTAAGTGATGTGTTATAAAACATACAATTGAAAGTACATTAGGTACGATAAAATTAATAATATTTAATATTTAAAAAATGTGCTGTCAAAGTCACAAAAATCTGATTGGTGCACCTACCAAATATTCTTGAAATTTCATGTTTACTTCCTAATATTAATCTAATTCAGCTAAATTAATTTATTCATGTAAAAACAATTCTCTTACTCAGTATTTTGTCTTGTTTTGCAGTAAATGAACAAACGCATCTTTATAACGAGTTTAATTAAGCAAAATTAAGCCTTTTTACAGAATTGTAGATATTGTATTCTTATGAAAACATTTTAATTGCTGTCAAATCGATTAATCGGATTAATTGCATGTAACATAAATGTTTGTAGATATAGTGTGCACACACACAGACATATATATATACACACTCTACCGCTCAAAAGTTTTAGATCAGGAAGATTTTTAATGTTTTTAAAAGAAGTCACTTCTGCTCTCCAAGGCTATGAACTATTATTACAATTTAAAACAGCTGTTTTCTTTGTGGATATATATAGTAAAGTGTAATTCCTCTGAAAAAAAGCTGAATTTTCAGCATCATTACTCCAGTCTTCAGTGTCACATGATCCTTCACAAATCACTCTAATATGATGATTTTATGCTCCAATAAACATGTATGATTATTATCAATGTTAAAAACAGTTTTTTACATTTTTATTTCAGGATTCTTTGATGAATAGACAGTTCAAAAGAACAGCTTTTATCTGATATGTAAAGATTTTGTAACATTAAACACTACCCTTTAAATAGTTTGGGGTCAGCAAGAATTTGTATTTTATTTTTGGGGAAAAAAAATAAGAAATCAATACTTCTCTTCATCAAGGATGAGTTACATTGATCTAAAGATACAGTAAAGACATTTATAATGTTAGAAAATATTATATTTTAAATAAATGCTGTTCTTTTGAACTTTCTATTCATCAAAGAATTTTGGAAAAAAAAGTGCACAACTGTTTTCAACATTGAAAGTAATAATAATATTTTTTGAGCATAAAATCATCATATTAGAGTGATTTCTGAAGGATCATGTGACACTGAAGACTGGAGTAATGATGCTGAAAATTCAGCTTCTTTCAGAGGAATAAATTACATTTTAATATATAAATTAAAATAGAAAACAGTCATTTTAAATTGTCATAATATTTCACAATATTACTAGGTTTTTTTTTTTTTTAAATAAATGCAGCCTTGGTGAGCAGAAGAGACTTCTTATAAAAACATTAAACGATCTAAAAATTTTGACCAGTAGTGTATATATTTGCAAACTTTTATGTTATATGCGATTAATGGTTAATTGATTTGACAGCAATGATTGTTTTATTTTTCTCTCTCTTTAAAAAATAACTTTTAAACTTTATTCTGATGCTCCACATAAGACATTCTACGTAAGCAATAAGGTACGAGAGGCTGTGCTGTATCGTGAATAAATAACGGCTCAAGGCCGTTGTTAGGCACGACACGAAGCGGAGTAACTCCTTGAACCGTTACTTATTCACGATACAGCACTTGCCTCGAGTATCTTATTGCTTTTATAAAACGGTTGCCACACAATATTTAAGTAAAAAACAATGTTAGTGCAACTTTCTTGAAGTAAAATCACTAAAAGCCTTAGCCTCGCGAGACCATCCTGATCTCGCGAGCTTTCAAGGTTTCACTCGCAGATCAGTCTGAATACTTTCCGTTAAAGAAAATTTGGGAGCAGTTCACCAAACGAACGTCCAATCAGCGTTGACTTTGAGGCGGGATGAGGTGTGACGAATCAAGCGGAAGCAACGCGATCTAGAAACATTTTCAGACAGCGGTAGTCCTAATTCTTTTAGCCGCTCGCTAATGCTTTTTTCTCTTGCATCCTTCTTGTGAAATATGGACGGGCAGCTGAAATTGTGCCTTTTATTCGCAAATTGTAGTTACATAAACGGCAAATATCCTTTGCCGACATGTTGCTTATTTGCTGAGCTAACGAGCCTTTACCTGCAGCAGCAAGTTCAGTACGTCATGTGCTTCCGTTGATCTGATTGGTTGATTTGGCCCGTCTATCACCAACATAGGCCAATCAGCTAACCAGTATTTTCGCCCCTTACCAAAACTTCTTCAACGGAAGGTTTCCAGATGGATATGCGGAGCAAATCCATGCTGGCGGAGTACAGGTTATAAAAGCCTACCTTCCGCTGGAAAAAATAGTCCCTGAGTGTGAACAGCAACAACGTTACAATGTGTAAAATGCATGATAGCTCAAATAAAAACAACATAGAACCGCAGTGTTGCGCAGCGATCAATAGAACCGTTGGGTGAAGCGGTCATAGCCGTGTTTTATCGTGAATAAAGCACAGCTCTTGACCAATCAGAATCAAGGATTCAGAGACTAACCGTTTTATAATAACTATTAGTAACTTTGCTACTAAAAGTCAACTAACTCTCAAGGTGATGATACACAGGGAAACTTTTTGGGCAATCTTGCTGAGTGATTGTTCAGATTAGGGTTAGAATAAGTCGAACATTTACTTGCATAGTTACTTATCAGTAGAATGTCTTTTGGTGAAGCATCACAATAAAGTGTAAGCAAATATTAAACAGACAGTACTAATTCTCTAATGAGAGTTAGTTGACATGTAGTTGCAAAGCTACTTATAGTTAGTAGAAAGTCTAAAGTGGACTATCGAAATAAAGTGTTACCCTAACTTCCGTTTAGCTTTCCTTTTTCTTCTCAGCATTACCCAGCATTATGCTCTTTGCTTTATATCATAATTCATATCATTTCATATTTCCTCTGTCATTTGGTAACTCGACCTCTTTCTCCATTCTGTTCATTCCGTGGGCAATCTTCCTGTTTTTTTCTCTATCCATCTCACATTCTTTTTCATGTATTATTTATAGGGATAGCTCACTTTAAAATTAATTTTTGGTATGTTTTAGATTACCTCAAGGGCATCCAAGATGTAGGTGTCTTTGTTTCCACAGTATTTTCAATTTTGATATTTTTAGGTTGAATTGTTTGTGTCTGTCAGTCATATAATGGAGGTCTATGGTCACCACCTCAAAGAGCATGCACAGAGAAGTCCAAATTAAACATGATTTAATGACTCGTAAATGTAAGTACACATTGATGGCCTAAGACATGAAACGAGCGGTTTGTGTGAGAAAACGAACAGTATTTATATCGTTTTAACTCTTGTAACCACAGCCACAAAGCGCCCGCACCCTCAGATCACTTGGACGTGGCTGTGGTTACAAGAGGTAAAAAACAATATAAATACTGTTGGTTTTCTCACACAAACCGCTCGTTTCGTGTCTTTCAGGCCATCAGTGTGTACTTACATTTACGAGTCATTAAATCATGTTTAATTTGGACTTCTCTGTGCATGCTCTTTGAGGTGGTGACCATAGACCTCCATTATATGACTGACAGACACAAACGGTTTGACCTAAAAATATCAAAATTAAAAATACAAAGACCTACACCTACATATTGGATGCACTTGAGGCAAGCTAAAACATATCAAAAATTAATTTCAAAGTGAACTACCCCTTAATGTTTGTGGTAAACTGGTGAGAATTGGTTCATCTCAGGGCATCTTTATTAGAATCCAGGAGGAATCTGACACAGAATGAAGCTTAGGTTCACACACCTGCTCAGTCTCCAAGGGAGAATAGGATTCTAGTGGTCATCCAGTCATGGGCTTCACTCATAGGACGCATGCAAACACACACACACAAACACAGCTCATATTTAGGTCAGGGTACTCTGTCCAGTTTGCTGGGGGGCGGTTCTGAATACTAAACATTACTGACATTAGTTAATGCGATGTGTGCTGGAAGTGTGTCGCATTTCATGGAAAGCTCAAAGTGTTTAGAGTTTTCCATCGACGGGGTCATTAATCTAGTATTTTATTTTCCCTCTGGTAAAGTCTCATCTGCTGGTGTGAGTGCTTGTGCTTCTGCAGTGAGATAATGTGCCTGTGGGATTTCTGTCTCTCTCTTTCTGCCTGGACAGGAGGAGAGCTTGGAAAAGGTGATTAAGGACACTGAATGCCTTTTTCAGTCTAGGGAGAAGGAATATCAGGAGACCATAGACCAGATTGAGGTGAGAAGTTTGGATAGTTTACTTACATTTCATGCTTTATCAGATTATAACACAGCTTTTTGAGTAAGATAATGTGCAGTCAGCCAATCAGGGTCCCTGTCAGGGTTTATTTTCTGATAATACAGTACTTTATCTCTGTCAGTCATGAATCATTTGTTTTATATGCGCTGTTAATAGTATTGTTCTGCTATTTTCTTGTTAAATATGTTGGATAAAATTGTTAAAGTATTGAAGCCCATCAGCCTGGTCTGATGAGATCTGTTTCTCTGTAGTTGGAACTTGCCACAGCAAAGTCAGACATGAACCGCCATCTTCATGAGTACATGGAGATGTGCAGCATGAAGAGAGGACTGGATGTGCAGATGGAAACCTGCAGGAGACTCATCACTCAGAGCGGAAACGAAAAGTATGTATATGTCCACAAACATATTGGCTTTTGACACTTGACACTGTTCATATACTGTATCCTGGGTACTAAGATTTTGAGATTTCATACTACATTTGTTATTCATACTACAACAGGGTTGTTATTCTTAACTCAAACTAAAACCAAAAAAAAAATTACTTAAAAATAAATGTTAACTGAAACAAATAAAAATATTAAAAAAGTACTTTTTTTAGATAATTGGCAAGTAAACATTCTGCATTTTCATTTAGATGTACTAAATCTACATCATCTTGATGTATTAAAATAACTAAAACAAAATAAAATATATTATAAATTATTATAATTATATATATATATATATATATATATATATATATATATATATATAATGTTTAAGATCTGTAAGATATTTTATGTTTTTAAAAGAAGTCTTTTCTGCTCACTATGGCTGCAATTTTTTGATATAAAATACACAAAAAACACAGTAATATTGTGAAATATAATGACTTTTTTATGTTAATATATATTAAAATGTATTTTATTCCTCTGAAAAAAAGCTGAATTTTCAGCATCATTACTCCAGTCTTCAGTGTCACATGATCCTTCACAAATCACTCTAATATGATGATTTTATGCTCCAAAAACATGTATGATTATTATCCATGTTGAAAACAGTTTTTAGATTTTTATTTCAGGATTCTTTGATGAATAGAAAGTTCAAAAGAACAGCTTTTATCTGAAATGGAAAGCTTTTGTTACATTAAACACTACCCTTTAAAAAGTTTGGGGTCAGTAAGAATTTGTATTTTATTTTTGGGGGAAATAAATAAGAAATCAATACTTCTATTCATCAGAGGATGAGTTACATTGATCAAAAGTTACAGTAAAGACATTTATAATGTTAGAAAAGATTCTAATTAAATAAATGCTGTTCTTTGAACTTTCTATTCATCAAAGAATCCTGAAATAAAAATGTAAAAAACTGTTTTCAACATGGATAATAATCATACATGTTTTTGGAGCATAAAATCATCATATTAGAGTGATTTGTGAAGGATCATGTGACACTGAAGACTGGAGTAACGATGCTGAAAATTCAGCTTTTTTCAGAGGAATAAATTACATTTTAATATATATTAACATAAAAAAGTCATTTTAAATTGTCATAATATTTCACAATATTACTGTGTTTTCTGTGTATTTTTGTATCAAAAAATTGCAGCCTTGATAACAGAAGGACTTAAAAACATAAAAAAATTGTACCGAATCTTAAACTTTTGACCGGTAGTATATATATATATATATATATATATATATATATAATTTATATTTAATATATATTTAATTATAATAATTTATATATATATATAAACGAATATAAATGACAAACACATTTACAAAATTATTCAAACTTGATCTAAAATTAAAATGAAAACAGAAAATATTAAAATAATGATACATTCAAAGAATTAAATAAAACTGTAATAGTAACACTCAATGATACTAAAATCACACTGCTGTAAACCATGGATTTACATTCATATATCCATATTAATGAGGACATAGATGACAATTGTCATAATTTACTCATCCTCATGTCTTTCCAAACCTGAATGACTTTCTCCCCTCTGTGGAACAAAAGATATTTTGAGAAATGTCCATATTTGACTATAGAAGTCAAAGGTCACCAAAATAGTTTGGGTTCCAACATTTTTCAAACTATCTTTATGTTTCAATGAATGATTTGGAGTGACATGAGAGTGAGTAAATGATGACAGAATTGTCTGAAGTATTCTGAAATATACTGCAGAATAATACGTCTCTTCATCACTCTTTCACTTTTTTCCTCTTCTGATCAGTGTTGTTTTTGGCGGCCTGTTTTAATTTTAGTTTTAGTCTAGTCTTTGTGTCAAGCTGACATTTTAGTTTTTGTTATTTTTAGTCACGTTCATACTCTTTTTAGTCAAGTCTAGTTTTAGTCGATGAAAACTGATGACATTTTAGTCTAGTTTTAGTCAATGAAAATTGTATTTAAGGCCCCATCCCACACGAAGACGCGTTTCGCTGGATCCGTATAAATTTTTTTATCGTATTGGTGTTTCGTCCATACGGATCCGGCGTTTTGGGAGAGTGAAACCGCTATTTTTTTAAACCGGGTCCCAAGGTGGATAAATCTGAAAATGACACCCTTGCGTTTTCGTGTGTACGGCCAGTCCGTATATTTTGTGAAACGATGCTGTCATCACCCCACGTGTCGACCTGTCAGACAACAACAACTGCCGAACTGCTTGTATAATAATAATAATAATAATATAATATAATGCAGCAGAAACTTCTGAGCCTCTTGTATTCCTTTATTTATTATTTACTTGAATGTTTTTTTTTTAGGCCTATACTTTCTTTCGTTTGCTGCTGGTCTTTTGTCTGATAAAGACATTTCGTATTTTATAGGGATGGGGATTTAAAGCAAAAATAATATTCAACGATCGATGGGAATTATTTGATTATTTTGGCTATTCAAAAAACGCACCCCTATGTTCCACTCCGACATTACATTTTTCTGTAGGTTAGGTGTACGTGTTATATCCATTAAAGAATGTATTCAGTTTAATATTTATGTTTAAATATGTTATTCTTTTATTGAATCTATGTTGATTATGAAAAGTGAACCACGTGCATATGCGCAATAGGCTATATCGGAAGACCTAATTTTGACCACATTAAGTTTTGTTTTGTATAAAGCCCTTCTTTGAAGTGAATTTCGTTTTTTTAACAATTTTATCTTTATTTTAATAAATGTTTCATCAACCAGTTACCTGGATTTAATAAATAAGGAGCAAATATGACAATGGCCATAATCAGGACGTGGACGCTCCAGCACGAAATAACTTTGCTCGTGAACTGGAGCTCAGTTCTCATAAATGAACCGAAAACTCAACTAAATATATAGAAATCTTGAAATGGCTACGTTTAAACAACATCGACAAACAACAATTAAAAACAAACAGAAACAAATTGCTCTCTTATAGCCTAATCCGTATGAAGTGCACCTACGTTACTCCATAGGCGCGTTCACAATACTGCGAAGTGGCGAGTCAGCAGCATCATCAACTTCCTCTTTTCAGTCAAGAATGACACAGAAAACATTAGTTTATTAATAACCAATTAAAATGTCTATATTTAACACGTTACATTTGCCAGTCTTTGTGGCAAGCTTTCTGAGTCAGCTAACTAATCGAATATCGTGACTCCCTATTTTGTACCAGGCAATTTATGGTTGTTCAATAAAGTTCTTGGTAAAAAAGAAAATAAGCAACTGTGCATAATATTTCATAGCCTTTTATTTTACTGCCTACAGCGCGCAAGGTTTTATGCGCATGCTCTAAGTCTTCTCTCGCATTTTTAGTGGATGTCTATGGCAGAATTACAGCGCCGCATACTGGTCTGGGATGTCTAATACATCGTTTTCAGTCGGTTTCAGTGGTTTCGTGTGGACGCAGATATTTTTCGAGACGCCGCCGTGTTTACAGACTTTTTTTTTTAGAACGAGGAAAAAATATCGGATAGGGGAAGCTCTGGCTTCGTGTGGACGAGGCCTTAGTCTCTTTTTAGTAGGCAATTCTATTTAACCCAGTCAATACATAAGTAGCCTACCTAGTAGTAGGCTAGCCTATAGACGAAACCAAAATTTTCTTTTAGCCAAACCCATTTCA
The DNA here is from genome assembly GCA_030378365.1 of Hybognathus amarus. Lineage (NCBI taxonomy): Eukaryota > Metazoa > Chordata > Actinopteri > Cypriniformes > Leuciscidae > Hybognathus > Hybognathus amarus. The sequence goes on from JAQIUQ010003360.1 coordinate 744,096, forward strand.
AACAATCTTATCTTCTTATATTATTGTTACCTTATAGACTCAAGAATACATCCATTCCAGACACGGAAGACGCTCTGAATTGAATTTACAACATATTTATTTTACCAACCAAACATTTTAGAAGTAGCCTCAAGATGAAATGAAAGTTTTTCCAAATGTCATTTCTTCTTTTTCTCCCACATACGAATCCCTTTCTCTGTGTCAGACTTAACTTTGTTTGTTGTCGTTTATGCTAACGCCCTTTTCACACATACTCCGATTGCAGTGTGTATTTTTCCCGCACCCATGTTACAGTTTTATAGATTAGTGCTTATACAGCGCGCTTCTAGGAGCGATGCGTGCAGCAGAGCAGAGATCTACACAGTAGGCTACCTCAACAACACGACACAATGGATGTAAGCTAAAATACTGATTTGAAATAAAAAAAACAGAAATGCTGCATAAAAATAGTGCAAGTCAGGAGACGAAATAACATTAAATAACATTTCGTCTCGTCTCATTTTGGTCAACGAAAATGAAGAGACATTTTAGCATAGTTTTTATTTTTGTAAACCACATTTAAGTCTCGTTTTTATTCGTCAACGATATTGCATTATACATTTAGTTATAGTCATCGTCACACGACCAGCATTTACGTTACGTCTCGTTTCGTCACGTGATCAAGGCAAGGCAAGTTTATTTATATAGCACATTTCATACACAATGGCAATTCAAAGTGCTTTACATAGAAGAAATTAAAATAATCAAAAGAAATCAGAATAATTAAAACAGTTTAGAATAAAAAAATAATGATAAAAATAAAATACAGTAAATTAAAACAGTTTAGAATAAAATGAAGTACAGTAACAGTCGGACGAACAGTGGCACAGTGCTCATTCAGTAAATGCACAGCTAAACAGATGTGTTTTGAGTCTGGATTTAAATGTGACTAGTGTAGGAGCACACCTGATCTCTTCTGGAAGCTGGTTCCAGCTGCGGCTGGCATAATGGCTAAAAGCAGACTCTCCATGCTTTGAGTGAACCCTTGGTATTTCTAGCTGATGTGATCCTAATGATCTGAGTGATCTGTTGGGTTTATATTCAGTGAGCATATCTGCAATATATTGAGGTCCTAACCCATTGAATGATTTATATACCAGTAATAATACTTTAAAATCAATCCTAAATGTAACTGGCAGCCAGTGTAAAGACCTGAGGACTGGTGTGATGTGTTCATATTTTCTGGTCCTGCTCAGAATCCTGGCAGCAGCGTTCTGTACGAGCTGCAACTGTCTTATGGTCTTTTTAGGAAGGCCAGTGAGGAGGCCATTACAGTAATCCACCCTGCTGGTGATGAAAGCATGCACAAGTTTCTCTAAGTCTTGACTGGAAACAAAGCATCTAATTCTTGCAATATTTTTCAGATGATAGTATGCTGATTTAGTTATTGCTTTGACATGACTACTGAAACTAAGGTCTGACTCTAGAGACACACCAAGATTCCTGACTTGATTTGTAGTTGTTAGACCCCTAGCGTCAAGATATGCATTCACTTTGAGAACTTCATCTTTGTTTCCAAATGCAATGACTTCAGTTTTGTCTTTGTTTAACTGCAGAAAGTTTTGACACATCCAACTGTTTACTTCATCAATGCATTGGCACAGGGAGTCAATGGGGCTGTAGTCGTTAGGCGATAGGGCTAAGTAGAGCTGTGTGTCGTCTGCATAGCTGTGGTAAGCGGTTTGGTTCTTTCTCATTATTTGGCTCATTGGGAGCATATAAAGGTTGAATAGGAGTGGCGAAGAATCGAGCCCTGAGGGACTCCGCAAGTCATGGATGTCCACTCAGACTTATGTTCTCCTATACTCACAAAATAACCTCTCCCTTCTAAGTATGACCTGAACCATTTTAGGACTATTCCAGAAAGCCCCACCCAGTTTTCCAGCCTGTCAAGAAGTATGTTGTGATCGACAGTGTCAAATGCAGCACTGAGGTCGAGTAGTACCAACACGGATAATTTGCCTGTGTCAGTATTTAAGCGAATATCGTTTATTATCTTTATGAGCGCTGTCTCTGTGCTGTGATGCGAATCGGAAACCAGATTGAAAATTGTCAAAGTATCCATTTGAGCTTAAGAATTTGTTCAGCTGATTGAAGACAACCTTTTCAATGATCTTGCCTATGAAAGGAAGATTTGAGATCGGTCTATAATTGTTTAAGAAGGTCTTATCCAGATTGCTCTTTTTCAGGAGGGGCTTGACAACTGCAGTTTTCAGGGAGTTCGGAAAACTCCCAGAGAGAAGTGAGGCATTTACCACTTCTAGGAGATCTGCTTCTAAGCTGTGTAACACATTTTTGAAAAAAGATGTGGGAAGTGTGTCAAGGGCGCAGGTGGATGTTTTAAGGTGCTGTACAGTTTCGACCAAAATTGTTCCATCAATTTCTTCGAAATCAGACATAGTAACTACTTTCTCAGGTTGTGGTCTGATCTGCCTGACCCCAGAGCAACTCAAGGATGTGCTGATCACCTTTCTGATATTATTGATTTTCTCAGAGAAGAAAGAAGCAAACTCACTGCATTTCCTATCTGAGAGCATTTCTATGGGAATCTTGCTTGGGGGGTTTGTCAGTCTCTCTACAGTAGCAAAAAGAGTGCGTGTGTTGTTTATATTGCTGTTTATAATATTTGAGAAGAAAGTCTGTCTAGCTTTGCCTAGTTCCCTATTGAAAGCATGGATGCTGTCTTTGTAGATGTTATAATGGACTACAAGTTTTGTCTTCCGCCACATGCGTTCTGCTCTTCTGCATTGTCTTTTCATATTTTGCACTGCTGTTGAGTTTCTCCAAGGTGCTTTTTGTCTACCACTATTCTTCCTGACTTTCACAGGAGCAATATCATCAATTACACTCTTAACTTTTGAGTTAAAAGAATCAAGGAGAAAATCAACAGAGTCGGCAGATATGCTTGGTTTTAAAGATATAGCCTTCATAAATAGCACACCGGTGTTTTCATTTAGGCATCTCTTCTTGACAGACACAGCTCTAGCTTCAATGGCAGGAGAGATCAATATATCAAAGAAAATACAGAAATGATCAGACAGTGCTACATCCTTAATAACAATCGATGAGATGTTTAAACCCGTACTGATAAGTAAATCTAGAGTGTGTCCACGATTGTGTGTGGGACCATGTACATGCTGTGTCAGATCAAAAGTTTTTAAAACAGTTTTGATTTCTTTTGCCATATTGTTTTCTGCATTATCTATGTGAATGTTAAAATCTCCAGCAATGGCAAAACAGTCAAACTCAGAGGCAATTGTTGATAACAGTTCTGTAAAATCCTCAGCAAAGGCTGGAGAGTATTTTGGAGGCCTGTAAACAATGATAAGTAAAATACGAGGAGCACCTTTTAACACAATACCCAGATATTCGAAAGAGGGGTAATTCCCAAATGATATTTGCTTACATTGATAAACATCTTTAAAAAGAACAGCTAAGCCCCCGCCTCTCTTACCCGCTCTGCAGACACTCATATAAGTAAAGTTTGGAGGGGATGTTTCGTTTAGGACCGTTGCACTACAGCTGTCTTCTAGCCAAGTTTCAGTTAGAAACATGAAGTCCAGGTTGTATGTGGTTATTAAGTCATTGACTAGAAGTGATTTATTTTTAATGGAGCGGATGTTTAAGAGTGCTAACTTAATAGTCTTACTTTTTGTCCCCACAGCAATCTTAGTTTGGCGTGGAATAGGCACCAGATTAGATGGGTTTGCTGTACGGCTGTTGAAGGCCTTAGATTTTCTATCATGTAAATGAACAGCAATAGAGAAAGATTCAGGCACACTGGGTTCCCGCTTGTTCTGTAAACATTTGATAAAGTTATTGTTTTCATAGCGAGGAACCGAAGCATGTCACTTAGAGCTGGTATCAGTTGTTTTTGGTTCACCTCGAGCCGATGGAGGAGGGTGTGGGCCCTGGCGCTGTGGCAGAGGCCGAAGAGCTCTTCGGAGGAGGAGGGGAGAGGGCGAGCTGGGCCCGAAGGCTTTGGTGGTTGTGGGGCCTGCCGTTTTTTGGTTGGTATCTGGGGGCTTGCAGCAAAAGAGTGGGATAGTTTGGTTCCAGCAGAGACCAGTTGTTCCATTTTCTCTGAGAAGCACAGAAGTGGAGATGCTGGAGAGATGGATAATGTGTCAGGTGAGATGGGCTGTTGCTCTGGTGTTATTGGAGGCTGTACAATGCTGTCCTGGTTTCCCGGGCTGTTTTCCAGACAGTCATCCTTGGGTGCTGAATCTTGGAGCAGTTCTGATATGTCATAGTCTGACTGTGGTGAGCTCTGTGGGCAGGGCTCTGCTGAGATTGTATCTGTGAGCAGAGGTTGTTGTGGCTGAGTGGTGTTATCATTGTCCTTGTGTGATGTGTCAACAATATGTCCATTCAGGTGCTGAAGTGAAGTCCTGTGGTCATTCATACTGTGTCCAGGTGTATGTGTGCCATTCAGGTTGAAATGGATTGGCACACACTGCAGAAGGATGATGGAGGGAGAAGTAGATATTGTCCTTTAGCACTCTTGAACCAAGTTTGTTTGGGTGGTTGCCATCCCGTTGAAACAGTTGCCTCTGACTCCAGAAAAGATTGAAGTTGTCAATAAAGTTCACTCCTTTTATATTGCAGGTTTTTTGCAGCCATGTGTTGAGCCCAAGCAACCGTGAAAACCTGTTTGTTCCTCTTGCTGGGAGTGGTCCACTGATGAATGTTTCAACTTTCAGTCTTTTAAGTGATTCAAAAAGTTCATTGAAATCCTTCTTAAGGAGTTCCGACTGCTCTTTATGAATATCATTTTTCCCCACATGAACGATGAGTCGATTTGCAGTCTTATGTTTCATAAGAATGTTCTGAAGTTCCCTGTTTACATCAGAAGTTGTTGCTTGTGGAAGGCAGCACGTAGTTGTATCCCTGCTACTAATGTTTCTGATTATGGAGTCGCCCACTATCAGAGTCCTGGGCCCGGCTGTGCTCTGAGCTGAGTGCCGCTGTCTGCTCGACCTTGAGCGCCGGCTTGCATCAGTGTTAGCTACAGGCTGACTCAGTCTGTGTTCGATCACATTCGTCAAATTCAGGGATTCCTCATTCATTAATACTTCAAATCTGTTCTCAAGATGTACAGGCGGTGGTAGGAGACCAGTGGTTGCAATCCTTGTCAGAGTCATATCTGTGGGTAGATGATGCTACTGCTGAAATATGTGGTGCTCGTGACAATCTGATGTCTCGAGTGCCTTTGGGTCTCGCTCCCTGTTTGTGCCATCGATTTGTAAGTCGATCGGCTCGTTTCTCTACAGTCAGTATAGCCTGTCGAGGAGCACTAGATTCATGGGACTCACCGGCTGTGTGCTGAGGGCGTCCATGACGAAGCTCTGTTGTGCGTTCCGTCTGGTTTGTCGGTCCCGTATTTAACTTTGTTTCAAGAACTGCAATCCTTTGTAAAAGTCTGTGGCAGTTAGGGCAGCAAGTAGATTCCAGAAGAGGCATTTTCTTATCCTTATGAATGTAGGGAGTTGTGTTTTCTCTTCCCCGGAATGTAAGCAGTGAGAGGCTGGTTGAGTAAAAGTGTGAAGTACTTTTTAAGTAATCCAAGCGTCTGAGCACTGTGCTGATTTGCTGAAGTTAAAATTAGGTGGAAAGGAGATAAAATATATAAAAAAATATAAAAGCGATAGAGCAAAGCGCGGAGCAGTAAGCAGGAGCGTCCGAACAGCAGCTGAGAAGGAAGTATCTAATGTATCTAATAAAGGTATCTAATAGGGGTGGAGCCGAATCGAATACGGTATTCGGAAAGGCACAAATAACGTGTTTTTTACGAATACTTATTTCGAACAAATACTTAAAAAAATATTTGTATTCGGGAACAAGAAAAACTTTATATAAAAAAACTGTTTCCTCATGAGACCGCAGTGCGCGAGTGACGTTCAGGAAGAGATGACTGACACAAGCTGCTCCACACAGCAACAGAGAAGGCTCGGCTGAGCGAAAAAACACTTAACTGCATCACTATTTTTGTTGAATAGATGTTTGTACCTTAACTGGGTTCCGGATGCAGTTTATAACTTTCGGGAAGTGAAGTTTGATCGGGAGATTATTCCATTTCGCTGCAGTATTGACCTCTGCAGTCGGGTTCTCTCGTGTTCGCTCTGTTTACATAGCTCTGTTAGCTCGGTAATTATTTGTTTTTATTACATGGCTTGGTTGAATTCTAATGTAGAATGCGGTTTGTTATTTCCATGGTTATTTCTTAATAACAGACCGCTGCTAATTATAACACTTTGCCATGGATTCTAAACGTAGAGACGGAACGGACTTTTTTTTAGCGGAAGCAATACAATCATTTTTAAATCAATAAACTCCTTTTTAAATCAATATTTTGAGTCAAATTATTGATTTATTTGTTAGGTAGCCATGCAATAAGCGGGATAATGTATAGCGAGGCGGTTGTTATAGCGAATACAAACCCTTCAGATTCAGACCCCTCCGCTTCGCGTCAGCTCATAATCATCCGCCTACATTACATTATACATTATCCCTAACTTATTCTGTCTGTTCAGCGTCCTCCAACAAGGACAGGTGGTGGTGGGGTTCATAATGTTCACAATTGTATTTAGTTTTTGGTTTAATCATGGATGAGGTTGGCTGTTATGTTATTTTATTTTCAATGTTACATGTTCATTGCTGGATTTATAGAAAAACATCAACCAATATTGCATTTGCATAATTATTATAATGGATATAATCAAAGAATCCTTACACTATATCGTAAATTTGAAGTGTAACCATAAGTGTAACGCAAAAAACGGATGTTTACCCCTATTTTGAACTCGAATACAAATACAGATACAAATACAAATACTTTTCCCCCTCAACAAATACAAATACAGATACAAATACCGGCTGCTTTGCACACCCCTAGTATCTAATAAAGGTTCGTTGACGGCAATATTTAGTCATAATTTTCATTGACGAAAGCAACACTACTTCAGATGCTGATACTAAACAGTTACTGAAAGTTAAATTTGACTATTGCCCAAATCACAAGTGAAAGTGTATTTTGTTTATTTATTCTTTTTCACCTTATAGCAAATCCACTTCTTCTATACCTGGAGGAGGTGCAGATGCGAACGGAGAAACAGAGAGGGATAAAACCGAGGAAGGAGGAAGATAATGACAACAATCTGAAGAATGTGTTTGCAAGAAGAAGAAAAAGCACCCCTCATTTCTTCACGGCACCATTCATCAGTCCCAACGTCAGCCCTGCTCATGTTTTTGCAGACTATCCAGTCGCTGCCTCTAGTGGTGGTAAATGGAATTACATGGTGTGTGCTGAGTGCCCAAAAGAGAACATGCACTGACATTTCCCCTTTGGTACTGTTTTCACACCTACATCACTTTAAAGATGAGAGTCCTCACAAGATTGTTTGCCCTCGTCTGACTTCAGCGATCCCCTCCACCGCGAGTTTCAATCATGTTTTCCGATCTCATCCCAAATGTCTGAGTCATCGTATTTTCATCAGCGAATACAATCACTTTTGATTTCGTATGTCTGGCAGAGAATCACTGACAATGTTTTATCAAAGTTTCCATTTCCTAGAGACTCTGAGGGGACATTTGCTCACTTATTGTCGCCGCATGTACCGTTACGTGCCGCTGTAAGCCGCGGGTCAGTGGGTGTGTTGTGCTTCCTGTCTGAGCTGTTGTAAATACTGGGCTGTTTATGCTAGTGAAGGGTGGAGGTAACTGTAGCCTGCACGTCCCCCATCTCTGTGCTCAAATTCACATGAAATATATGACGTTTCATGCTAACGGTATTGTGCTGATGCCAGGCTGCTTTGGAGTCTCGGCTTAGAATAATGAACTCTTTTACTTCCTCCCTTGCGGGTGGAAAACATGAGTGATGGGTGAGGTCAGACGAGTGAGATTTGAGGATGTTATGGCTTCGGAGTACATGTCAGAGTGTTACGCATGTCAACCGCTGTGTTATTTCCTTTTCTCTTTTCCCTCATTTTTCGTCTTTAAGATAAATGATATTGAGCCTTTTTCTCTGCCGGTGGAGATAGATTTCCGAAAATAGAATTTCATGAAAATGCTGTATATGTATCGCTGCTATAGACCATAAAAGTATCTAGTATTTCTATTTTGGATAGTAAAATCCTTCTAGTGTAGTTTGGCATTTTTCTGTTTCGTGTCCTTAAGATCTTGCTGGTGCCTCTGAGGGCTGAGGTTGATGCAAAGGTCTGTCTATTTGTCTGACCTGTTGTTTTCATTGTGAATAGACTTGTAGTCCAAGACTGGTGTTCTGATAAGAACTACAGACTTAGAAATGGGTTGGAAAGTGATCTGTAAATAAGCTGATATGAGAGAGCGAGCCCCTGAAGAGTTATTTTCATGCTAGTGGAGATAGTTGATAGTTTAAGTTAGAGCATCCAATCTTGGTATAGTCTACCAGTGATCCTGATGGTTAAACTCATTGATGAATGATCTTAAAGAGACCATCAAATGGTTAACAAACTTTTTTTTTTTTTTTTTTAACAGAGATCTTGTGGAAACCCATTTCTGCCTCAGAGTAAAAAAAAAAGATAGTTGTGACTTTGCCGGATATCTCAGTTGCAACTTTATATCTCACAATTGTGACTCGTTTCACATAATTGCCACTTTTTTTTAGAATAACGATTTCATATATCACACTTCATCGCCTCATTGTTTCTCAAAATTTTAACCAGTGTTGGATGTAATTTATTACTAAGTCATTCATTCCCCTTCAAAAGTAAAGTATGGAATTACTGTATGTTAAAATGTTTAATGTAAACTCCCTCTTGGTCAGTTCAAGAATAATTTATGCATTTTTAAATTTTAAAAATAAAAAGAGCAGTTTCATGTTGTATCGATCAACTGGTCGAGGTTGATATGGGATTTAGAAAGTAATAATTTATGCAATACTTCTTAGAGGGAGTAATTAAGTACAGTCATCTAATTACACTGGTAAATAAATAATTAGTAGCTAGTGATTAATTACTTTTTTAGAGAAATTTACCCAACACTCATTTTAACGTTATATCTCACAACTGTGACTTTGTTTCTTGTAATTGCTACTTTAAACAACATTGTTTCTCATAATTGTGACTTTGCATTTCAAAATTGCGACTTTTTGTTTTCCGACAAAAACTTTGCTATTTTGTTTTACACAATTGCAGCTTTGTTTCTAGTTACTGCAATTTTATATTCACAACATTGATTCTGGTAACTGTGACTATATCTCACAGCTTCTTTATTTCTCATAATTTCCACTTTTTCTTATTTTTAACTATCTTTTTCAATTTTGTTCTCTGAGGTGGAAATCCTGCAAATTAAAGGTGCAATATGTAATATTGACAGCTAGTGGTTGAAATGGGTACTGCAGTCAAATTCAAAATATTGGAGCGAGTTTTCTCCGAATCCTACTGCGTCCCGCAGTACTACAATTCATGCCCCTTCAAATTACGGTAACGCTTCCTTTTACAGTCCAGTTACCCATGTAAATACTATGTACTTATTTTAGTAACTACAATTACTGGGTAATAACTAGTACTAACCCTGAACCTACCCCTAAACCTACCCCTGTTCCATGTACTTACCTTATATTAGCCAGTACTTTCTAGGTAAGTACACTGTAAGTACACCGTAAGTACTGTACTGTAAAAGGAAGCGTTACCCAAATTACACCCCCTACCTCAAGTCACTCCTCTCTAATTAATGTCATACGAGCCCCTCTTTGTGGATTCGCTGATGTCATCACTAGTACTGCTCTTCTTCTGCTTCACTTTCCTTTCTTTTAAGCTTTACTATTACTACCGAGTGATAAGGCATACAGATCGTATAACATATCACCAGATTTTGTTAGTCATCCTGATGTTTTTTAAACATGTTTTTTAAATATGAAACTAAAGTAAATTTAAAGGAAGGGCAGGTTTAGGGTAAGGTTTGGGGTTGTGGGTTAGGTGTTTAGCTATAATTACCACAAGTTTATTAATCTGATTACCTAATTTATGTTTTACTAAAAGCTGTTATTTCATACTTCATAAGAACCCGAGTGTCGAAAAACATACGCACATTTCAAAGTAAAATAACTAGCCGTAGCATTGTTTTTCATGCTCCCTAAATGTCTGCAAACAAATATTGGTATTTGTATGCTTTAGTACAGTCAAAAAATTGCATACAGCACCTTTAAGGCCCTGTTTACACGAGAACGCTCGCGGGTGAAAACGTAAAAATATTTTATCGGATGTGCCTTTCGTTTACACGGCGACGGCGTTTTTGGGGCTTAAAAACGCAAAAAAGTAAAACCACCCTCCAGAGTGGAAATCTTAAAAACGTTCCACTGCCGCGTTCCCGTGTAAACAGTAAAAACGCAGAAGTCTGCTTGACAGTGAAGGTTGTACGCAGGCGCGCGAACTTGGTGTTGTTGTGTGGCAGTGCTCCACGTTTCCACTAGGGATGCACGATATATCGGCCACATTATCGCTATCGGCCGATATATGATAATTTTTAATGTTATCGTTACTCGGCCCAACAAGAACATTTAACCGATATCTAAAAGCCGATAAATAATGTATTATTTCCTTGAGCAGAAGCACTTTAGATGTGCACTGTTCAACATTGAAACACGATTGAAATCACTTTAAAAAGGAAAAGCCAGTTAAAATGCAAAATGTGCAGCGCAAGTCTGTCATTTTGGCTACACAATATTAAAATAAGAACATCATAATTGTGTTTGTATCTTGGCTTTTAATGAGGGAAATCAAAAATTGTCTAAAAATTTGGATTTAGATTTATCGGCCAAAATATCGGTTATCGGCTTTCAAAAATAAGGAATTATCGGTTATCGGTATCGGCCAAAATTGTCATATCGGTGCATCCCTAGTTGCCACCTAGCTGCCTGGAGTGCATACTACATTGAATTTCACACTCTTTTGCGTCACCATATGCACGCGGATTTCCCACCAATAAAAAGCGATAACGCACCGCCACTTTTGCGTTTTCTCTTCAGAATCGTTTCCATGTAAACATAGCCTAAGATTCATTGATATATTGCAAGGATGTGAGGGCCACTGTCCTGCAGAGTTCAGCTTCAACCCCAATTAAACACACCTGAACCAGCTAATCAAAGTCTCACTAGGCATACTAGAAACTTCCAGGCAGGGGTGTTGAAGCAAGTTGGAGCTAAACTCTGCGGGACATTGGCCCTCCAGGACCCATTTTGGACAACCCTGGGTTAGATAGATCTACTGCAGAATACTCATTCAGTGATTTTCTTGAGCAATATATCGTGCAAATGAGTGTGTAATCTGATTCTTGGCTTAAGTTCTCAAGAACCTCACGTGGTTTGTAATAATCATCTGTCCTTTTGGGAGAGCACTTTCTAGTTCTAATCAAACGCCCACAAGGACTAATACAGTACGAAGAAACTGACAAACCGACATCATGTTGGTTCATTCATATCTGTAGTCTGAGTGTAAACCACAGCTTGAATTCAAGAATAGAGACTAAAACTCTTTGACAGAGAGACGTTTTGAGTGCCAAATGTGAAATAAAACATTCAGGAAAGATACTTCAAACAGTGAAAACGCTTTTGAAAACATGGTGCTGTACATCCAGCATGTAAATTTCCGCTGTAGAAAAACAAAGAGTGAAAGCTTTAATAAACACATTTCACAGTACATATCACTTTCTATGATGAGCCAGAACATCATGTATCCTTTTGAACAATATGTTATGAACCATCCTCGGGTTGTTTTTCTTTTTTATCTTGTTCTATTTTTTGCATACTGAATGATGAACAACATTGTGTGTCTGCCTTAGGTTTTTCCCTTCTGACCACTGTGAAGTTCTCTCGGGGATTTGCAGATTCATTTGATTTTACTGAATATTTCAGTTATTTCACATTATTTCAAAGATGTTCAATGAGTATCAACACATTTGATTTTGAGGAAAGGTTTTGTTTGTGAACTAAGCATATTGTTTGTGACATTTCTGCTGCCATTGCAAGCAACTGAGCTGTTGTTTGTCTACAGAAAATGTTTAATTGAGTTTATTTGTTATTTTTTTTGCAGCACTGAGCTGAACTACAGTACGTGTGTAAGACTATGTATGCATGTGTATATGTACTGTACGGAGTGAGCGCTCCAGGTTTCTGCAACAAGTAAGTGGTTGTTTTCTACAGCAATTTACTTCTTGTTTGTTGCTATATGACCTTAAAGCAAGTCTTTTTACGAGAATTCTGTTAATTCAATAACCACAAATCTTGTCTTGTATGAAAATGACAATAGTGTACAGTCAGGAAAATGACTCATTGGAACTGACTGAATTTTTCTTAAAGATTCTTCAGATTAGCAGTTGCTACAAACAATGAGTAAATTCACACAATACCACACAATATCTTCACCAAAATATAACAGATTTTGAAAAAAACAGAGAAAAGTGCTTAGAAAGAATGCTTATTTGCAATAAATGTATGAATGCAATGATACTGTAACCTAAAAGAGACAAAAGGAGAGTCGTGTAATGCTCAAACGCTGGCTATGCAAGCAAGTCCTGAACCTTGAAAGAGAATTACGACATTTGAAATGATCGCTTGGGACTCATTAAGAGTCTAGAATGATCTCAGTCATTCATAGCATCTTCGTGTCATTCTGTAACATCTCGCAGGAATGAATGATACTTTATCTTTTACGGGGTTCTCTTTAAGTTTACACATGTGCCACTGTGGTTGTTGCTATCAGATGCTGTTCAGTGACTCATCTGAGTGTCTAAGGGGTGGAAACGTACCCCAACTGAAGCAATGTCACGTGTGTATTTAGATTTAAACAGTAACAGGACTATATGTATATATAAATGTGTACGTGTAACCCAAAGCAGAACAGGAATTGCTCGCTTCACTGCAAGTGTACAGAAAGACTGGAGCTTTAAAAGATTTCAGAATAAAGGTTACTGCTGAACACACTGCGAGGAGTGGAGTTTTTGTGTCATAGTGTGCGCACTTTATATTCAGTCTATATGTCATTTTTTTCCTCATAAGTGTTTATCTGTCAGTCAGTTACGCTCTCGGTTGGTTAATAAGGTAATACAGGAAAAAAGGCAAAATTGAGTAAATTAAAAAGACATTTAAGATAAGAAAGGTTTAGTCTGATCTTTTGTTCTTTAAACTGCTTTATGAGGGTTGCTTTAGGTCTAGGTATGTAACGACTCCACACTTACTTTATTGTTTCCTTTCTTTTCTACACAACTTTTCATCTGATCTTTCTGTTTGTGAGCTCTTTTACACTAAGGGGTTTTCAAACCGCCTCTGTCCCCTGGTTTTCTGATGTTCTCCGCCACCATCGTTCTAAAGAGGAAGTGGCGCAAATTGAAAGATTTTATCAATCCTTCCTCTCTTGCTTCTCTGCTAATATCTCTACTGCCAAAACGACTTACTATCACAACAAAACAAGCAATTCTTCTGACTCTGGCATGCTTTTCAAAACCTCCTCTCTTCTCATCCCTCAAGGTACCAGTGTAAAGCTGTCTCATCCCAAGATGTCATATAACTGACATCTTGGGACGTCTTTTGACCATATGTCAACATCCGCCGTTTTAGGGTACCCTTTAACGTCAGTTACATGACGATCCTGGGACGTCATACAACTGACGCTTTACCTTTAACGTCAGTTAGGTGACGGGGTAGGTTTAGGTCTGGGGTAGGGTTAGGATCAGATAACGTCATCTAACCGACGTTAGAGGGAACCCTAAAACGGCGGATGTTGACGTATCGTCAGAAAGACGTCCCAAGATGTCTAAACACCTCTCTTCACACTGGTACCTTTCCCATAGCTTTTAAGCAGGCTTGGGTATCCCCACTGTTTAAGAAACACTTTCTAAATCCAGCACATCTGGAAAATTACAGACCACCGGTATCTCTTCTTCCATTCGTTGTGAAAACACTTGAACGAGTTGGTTTCAACCAGATCTCTTCCTTTCGTACACAGAACAACCTTTTGGACAACAATCAGTCTGGTTTCTAAAGAGGACACTCAACTGAGACTGTGCTGCTCTCAGAGACTGGGAAGAGTCCTCAGTTCTCATCCTGCTGGATCTGTCTGCTGCCTTTGACACAATTAACCTCCAGATCCCCCTGTCAGTCCTAAAGATGAAGGGCATCTCGGGATTCGCACTCCAATGGTTCAAATCTTACCTCTCAGATTTTTTTTTGTCCTTTTGGGTGTCATGGAGGAGTGTGGTGTCTAAGACCCAACATCTAGCTAATGGTGTGCCTCAGGGCTCAGTGCTTGGACCACTTCTCTTCTCCAACTACATGACATCACGAGGATCTGTGATTCAGAAACATGGCTTTTCCTATCACTGCTATGCAGATGACAGACAGCTCTCGTTCCAGCCTGACGATCCGATGGTAGCTGCTCGTATCTCAGCCTGCCTGACAGACATTTCTGGCTGGATGAAGGACCACCACCTTCAACTAAACCTTGCGGAGACAGAGCTAGTTGTGATCCTGGCCATCCCAACACTTCATCACAACTTCACCATTCAGCTACTCCCTCAAGGTCAGCCAGGAACCTTCGAGTTGTAATTGATGATCAATTGAACTTCACAGACCACATTGCTAGAACTGCCCGGTCATGAACAGTAGATTTGCCTTGTACAACATTAGGAGGATCAGGCCCTTCCCAACAGAGCATGCTACACATACACAACTCCTTGTCCAAGCACTTGTTCTATCCAGACCAGCGCAGTCTCATCCCAAGACGTCATATAACTGACGTCTTGGGACGTCTTTTGATCATACGTCAATATCCGCCTTTTAGGATACCCTTAGAACGTCGGTTAGATGACGTTATCGGATCCTAACTCTACCCCAGACCTAAACCTACCCAGTCACCTAACTGACGTTAACGGTAAAGCGTCAGTTGTATGACGTCCCAGGATCGTCATATAACCGACGTTTAAGGGTACCCTGAAAAGGCGGATATTGACGTATGGTCAAAGACGTCAGTTGTATGACTTCTTGGGATGAGACTGTGTTATCCAGACTGGACTATTGTAATGCTCTCCTGGCTGGTTTTCCAGCTTGGTCTGTCAAACCTCTACAACTAATCCAGAATGCTCCAGCCAAAGTGGTCTTTAATGAGCCGAAGAGAGCACACGTCCTCTCCTCACAAAATTGCACTGGTGCCCAGTTGCCGTTCACATTAAATTCAAATCACTGACGTTTGCCTACAGAACAACCACTGGCTCTGCTCCCTTTTACCTAAACTCATTACTTATGTGCCATCCAGAAACTTGCGCTCTGCAAGCAAATGTCGTCTTGTGGTACCTCTTTCTCGGACCTTTACCATGACTGTTCCCTGTTGGTGGAATGGTCCGCCTAACTCAACCACAGCTGAATCCGTTGCCACTTTCAAGAAACGTCTGTAGATGCATCTTTTTCGTCAGCACTTTCTCTTCTATTCTATTTTTATCAGAAAAGTTGGATTAAACTGAGAGGACTGTTGTCTGCTTAACTGCTTCTATTGTTCTCATTTGTACAGGTAAGTCGCTTTGGATAAAAATGTCTCCTAAATGAATGTAAATGTTTGTTCAACATAAAATGTAGAAAATAAGAAGTTATTTTCATTTTGTGAGCAGCTCCATGCAAACGGGAGAATGTGTTCATATGCATATATTTTTTATGATGTATTTCAAAACTACTCTAATTAGAAAGACACTTACAGTCTGAATAGCGTTAATCAAACCAGTAATAATGAAACATCAACGAGATCGTGACATCTCTCTCTCTCTCTCTCCAAAACAGTAAGCAGGTGAAGGGCAGTGTGAGAAAGAGAGGGAGGAGAATGACAGGAAGACATAGCAGGTGAGGAAACAATGAGATGTGATGAGCAGAGCAGAACACAGACTGGCAGAAGACACAGAAATTGAGTTTGAAAGCATTTGATGACATTATGGATTCTACGAATTGTGAGGTACTGATTATTTTTACTTACACTGCAGTTATTATTATGCTGTTTGGTGTTTTTCACTTGCCGTGTTTTTCTAAAATGCAGGTCTTTGTTATAAGATGCGGACTGAAATCTAAAATGATTTAGTAAAATGAAACTAAACAAGTAGCCAGTCACATTAGCATCAGATCCACAAATTTAATTTTTTGCAAACTCAGCCGATGCAAAATATACTGACCATGAACGTGTGAATATTGATGTGAAACTACATCACACTTCTTTATTTGAAAGTTTGATGGTATACTCTCTGCAGCAAGTGAGTGATGTAGGGTGTGTGATAGCCTATGTTGTGTGCGTGGATCACTTCTTGTCTGATATAATTGTATTATTTACAGATGCTTGTGACATTGCTATCTGTAGCCATGGTGATGCTGACAGGTCACCTGATATATGGCCTCCCTATGGTAACTATGTTATAATGCATATTATGTTAACATGTTGTAAAGACACTAAATTAGCACACAACCATTTCAGAACTAAAGTCTAATGTGCACTTTAAAGAGACAGCGTTACTGTATTGGATGCATCCGTTACTAATTGTCTGTTGTGCTGTCGTTTGCTTTGAGCAGGACGGTAAAGTGAGAAGACCCAGAGCCCCGTCAGAAGATTGCTCTTCTTTGTGTCCAGCAGGTGAGAGTGCATGTTTGGGCGTTATATTTTCTCAGAGCCTTTTATGTCTGGCATGTGGCATCGCTTTCTCTGAATTCGATCCCCGTTTTGTGTGGAGAGTGTGTCACCACACTTCCCAGTATTACGAATGTGGTCTGAGCAAGAAATTGCTCAAGAAATCATTGATTATTTATTAAGTTTTTCTTCGTCGTTTTTCTTCTTCCTTTGTCTCTCTTTCTTTTTCTCGTGATGGGAAATGGTACCTTCTGACACAGAAGCGTCAACCACTTCCTTCATTAGAATGCCACTGCCTGTTAAAGCTTCTGTGTAACGTCCTGTTTTTGATGCTATTTCTCATCTCTCCCCTTAAGAGACCTCAGTCAGCAAGTATGAGACTGTGCATGTTAAGTGTGTGTGCACGTACTGTGTGTGAGTGTGTCTGTGTGCGAGCAGCACCCACATCCGCCCTATAGATATTCAGTGTGTGCCCTTTGAGCTGAAGTCTGTGCACAGTCAAATACAAATTGAGTTTTTACGTCTTTAAATATGTTATGATAGTCGTTTTACTTTCATCTATTCCGTGCATTCATGTTTGGCAGTTATGTGTGCGTGCAAGTTATGTGAACACCTTTTTTAAAGAGCCCCTAAATAGAAAATAGTAAATATTAGTCAGATGCTATTTTGCACTATGTGTAAGAGTTGTTAGATCAGATGCTATATATACCTAGTGCAAATGGTGTCAGATACTATTGCACCTCAGACTCAGACTGTAGTAAACTATTTGCAATAATAAAAACATATTTAGTGTATATGATTATGTTTATTAAATTCATAAATGGATGCCACCTTATTAGGACATTAATTGATCCTGCCCTAAAGCCGTCCCCTACACCTACCCCTGATTGAACACTTTATTCCCACCATTAAAATCTCCTTTATTTCCACTTTTAAAATATTTTCTTAATTTTAATTTAAGATAGACACCGCTGCGAGTTGATGTGCGATGGGAAAAGGTAAAAGAAGGAGTTTACAAGATGGCAGATCTTGGGTCACATCAAAAGATACACTACCCACCTTACTCTCCACTCTCCTGATTCTGTTATCAGATTGGGTTTCTTTTGTAATTATTTAACTGGGTCAATCATTGGTGGGTGTTATCGGTTCATTTAAATAGCCTCTGCCTACAGGGTGGGCTTTTTCCACTCCGAAATTATATTTCAATGCTTTTGCTTTCTCTTCTAAAATGTTTGCGTTCCCCCAAGAAGCAGTGTGTTCTTGCAATACTTATGCATTAAGTACTCTTGCAATACTTATGTGAATTATGAGATGGTAGGAAAATATATATTTCAGCTTTTTTGTGAATTTCTCTGGGGTTCACGATAATTTTGCAGAATGCAAATGTTTGGAAGTG